>QRDG01001069.1:0-600000 GCA_012064385.1 Puccinellia tenuiflora
ATGCTTGAGCTTCCTACTAGCAAGAAAAACTCCATAGACTAACTTCTGCATTGAGGGTACCTTTGCTTTGACTCTGTGAGGACTTCACTGATATAATAAACAGGCCTCTGCACTGGGTACTCCTTTCCTTCCTCTGATCGTTCCACCACTACTACTGCACTGACCACTCTCTCATTGGCAGCAACATACAATAGCATGGGCTCCTTATCTGTAGGAGCTGCAAGTACTGGTGCTGATGATAAGGTTTTCTTTAATCCTTGAAAAGCATCGTCGGCTTCTTTGTCCCATATGAACTTGTCTGACTTCTTCAAGAGTCAGTAGAGAGGACCCGCCTTCTCTCCGAGTCTTGAGATGAATCTACTAAGAGCTGCTATACAACCAGCGAGTTTCTGAACCTCCTTTAGACAAGTCGGCTTCTGCAGATTGTGAATAGCCTTGATTTTCTCTGGATTTGCTTCAATGCCTCTCTCTGAAACAATGAAGCCTAGGAGTTTGCCCGCAGGGACTCCAAAAACACAGTTGGTTGGGTTGAGCTTCATCTTGTACTTGCGTAAGGTTATCAAAGGTTTCTGTCAGGTCTGCTATCAGAGAGTCGGCCTTCTGAGACTTAACCACTACATCATCCACATATGCATGAATATTCCTGCCAATCTGTTTCTTGAAACAATTTTGGATACATCTCTGATATGTAGCTCCTGCGTTCTTGAGTCCAAAGGGCATTGTTGTGTAAGCAAAATGCTCCAAAGGGCGTAATGAAGGACGTCTTCAACTCATCCTCTATGTTGAGTCTGATCTGGTGGTACCCTGAATATGCATCCAAGAAACAAAGCAACTCTGACCCCGCTGTGGAGTCAATGATCTGGTCTATACGAGGTAGTGCGAACGGGTCCTTAGGGAAATGCTTGTTTAGGCCCGTGAAGTCGATGCACATACGCAACTCTCCTGTTTTCTTTGGTACTAACACTGGATTGGCCACCCACTCTGGGTGAAAGACTTCCTTGATGAACTCGGCTGCGAGGAGCCGAGCCACCTCTTCTCCTATGGCTTTCCTCCTGTCATCATGAAACTTGCGCAGACCCTGCTTAACTGGTCTTGCATTAGGATTAACATGTAAGCTGTGCTCGGCGAGTTCTCTCGGGACTCCTGGCATGTCAGATGGCTTCCATGCAAAGACATCCCGATTCTCACGGATGAACTCGACGAGCGCGCTTTCCTATTTATCAGAGAGGTGTGCCCCAATGGTGAACTGCTTGGAAGAATCACCAGGGGTAAAGTTGACTTGCTTTGTGTCCTGAGCTGACTTGAATTTCATCTTCTCCTCTGTGGCCGGTTTCTTAAGGACCGAGTTGTCCTCCGGGTCCATTTTGCCTTGTAAAACTTCAGCTCCTCTTGAGCACAAGCTGTCTCAGCCATAGCTGCATCACCTAACTCGCACTCCAATGCCATCTGTCTGCTGCCATTAACTGTAATGACTCCTGCTGGACCTGGCATCTTGAGCTTCAAGTAAACATAACATGGCCTGGCCATAAACTTAAAGTATGCTAGGTCGACCAAAAAGAGCATGATATGGACTCTTAAGATCCACTACCTCAAAGGGCATAATCTCTGAACGAAAATTCTCCACTGTGCCAAAAGCAACCTCAAGATAAATCTTACCAATGGGCTTGGCCGACTTCCCTGGTACTATCCCATGGAACACTGTCTCTGTTGGAATTAGCTGTCTATCTTGCAGCTGCATCCTCTTGAATGTGTCATAATATAAGATGTTGATACTGCTTCCACCATCCATAAGCACTTTGTTTAATGTATAGCCCCGAACTTGAGGTGCCACCACCAAGGCTAGCTGCCCTGGCTCGTCGACTCTTGGAGGATGATCTGCCCGACTCCATGTGATGGTTTGCTCTGACCACCTGAGCCACTGTGGAAGGGCCGGCTCTACTGCATTAACTGCTCTAACTTTCAACTTCTTGGAACGCTTGGACGTACTAGTTGTGAAGACATGGTAGCTGCCACGACTCGGGTTGTGCTGCCGAGTTGTGACATAATACTGACCATTGCCATCATTGAGCTGCTTCGGGTTCTGCTGGAACCCGCCCTGCTGGTTACCTCCTCCTTGAGGTTGGTTTGGGTTATTGCCGGCTCCTCCACCGTTATTGCCGGGTCCTCCGGCTCCATTGTTTCCTCTGTATCCACCATTGTTATTACCTCCTCCTGGCCCTTGGAACCTGGCGCGCTGCAAATCTACGCACTGTCCCAAGGTAGGACCGCATCTACCGTTCTTGGCATGTTTAGGGCATGGAATCCTCAAGACTTCCTCTGTGCTTGGAGTACAGCCTTGGTATCCACCAGAATTATTGTCCTTGCGTCTGACTCTAGTGTTTGTGTTGGCCACTAGGTCAGAGTTGTCTCCATACAGCCTCTTGCCACCACCTTTATTCTGGTTTTGATTCTGGTTCTGATTCTGGCCATTGCCACCTTGTCCTTTGGTCCCTTCCTCCTGATCCTTTGTTTTGTCTGTGGCAGCGTGCTTATTAGCACCTGCCATGATCTCACCAATCGTAAGGGGAATACCTTGATTCAGGCTCTCCTTCATACGACCTAGCTTCCAGCTCAAGGGGTTGTAGCTGCAGTTCCTTTCCATCGCCATTAGCACTGAAATTGTGGGAGTCCTTGCGATGAGTTAATTATCTCCGAGACTCGCCTCATCCAGTGCCTTGCAGACTCGCCCTTTCTCTGAACACATCGCTCCAAATCCTCTATGGTACTCAACTTTTTGCATGTTCCCTGGAAGTTCTGAACAAAGGCCGACTTCAACTGCTCCCAAGAATTGATTGATCTAGGAGGCAAGTTATGCATCCACACCTTGGCTGCTCCCTCCATCATAAGATACATGAATTTGGCACACAAATTTCCTGTGGCATTGCGAATACTCATCGCCATCTCATATGTACCCAACCAAGAGGTCGGGTCCATGTTGGCTCGTAATTGGGAACTTTGCGCGGCTCCTTGAAGTCGCTGGGGAAAGACTCGGATTTGATGGCATCTGACAGGCACTCTGTGTTGGGAATATGCCCTAGAGGCAATAATAAAATGGTTTATTAAGCATATTCAAGTTTATGATAATAGTTTATTATCCATGCTATAATTGTATTAAATGGAAACATAATACATGTGTGGAATATAAACACCCGGAGTCCCTAGTGAGCCTCTACAGGACTAGTTCGTTGATCAAGAGATAGTTAGAGTTTCCTAACTATGGACTTGTTATAGTCACTTGATAACGGAGTCATATCATTAGGAGTAATGGTGTGATGGACATGACCCAAATAAAGAGTTGCAATTAATCGTGTCACAAAAGTTTTGTTGTCAACACTTTTAATATGCCAAATATAGTTTCCTTAGACCATGAGATTATATCACTCCCGTTCACCGGAGGAATACTTTGTGGACATCAAACGTCACTTCGTAACTGGGTGATTATAAAGGTGGCTTTCAGGTATCTCCGATGGTGGGTTGTTGGGTGATATGAATCGAGAGTGGAATTTGTCCCTCCATGTGACGGAGAAGATATCTCCAGGCCTTCTCGGTAATATAGCATCAAGAGTCTGCAGACATGTGATTAAGTTGTAATCACCGGGATCCTATATTATGGACGAGTAAAGAGAACTTGCCGGTAACGAGATTAAACTAGACATGGGGATGTCAACGATTATATCTCGGGCAAGTAAAATATCGTGAGACAAAGGGAATCGTATATGAGATTAATTGAATCTCCGGCATTGTGGTTCAATCGAGAAAAGGTTTTCGTTGAGTGTATAGGAATTAATATGGACATCCCGGTCCCGCTATTAATTATTGATATGATCATGTCTATGCATTCTCGAACCCGTAGGGTCACACACTTAACGTTCCGATGAAATTAGGTTTTGCGATGAATTAAATGATGAAGTGAACGAATGGTGATTCGGAGTCTCGGATGGGATCCCGGACATCACGAGGAGTTCCGGAGGAGTCCGGAGAATAAGATTCATATATGGAAAGTGGTTTCCGGAGGTTTCGGAAAAGTTCCGGAAATTATTTAAAGGGTACCGGAAGGTTCCGGAGTGTTCTAGAAGGGTCTAGAAGTGGGACCATAATTTGTATGGGGCCCACATGGTGCAAAGGGGTGCAGCCACCACCACTTGGTGGGGCGCACCACCTAGGCCCATATGGGGGTGCGGCACAAGGAGGGGAGTCCCACTCCTAGTTGGACTAGGAGGTGGGCTCCCACCCCTTTAGGAAAGGGGCCCAAGGAGGAGTCCTTGTTGGACTCCAACTTGGGGGGCAAGACAAAAGGGGGGCCGGCCGGCCCTGCCCTTGCCCTAGCCGCCACCTATATAAGGAGGGGAGGGGGGGTGCGCACCACACACCCTTGGAGGCTGCCGCACCACCCCCCTAGCCGCACCCCCCATCTCTCCCTCAACCCTAGCCGCACCCCTCCTCTCCCGGAGGGCTGCCGCCGCCTCACCACCACACCTAGCCGCACCCCCTTGCCCTAGGGGCTGCGCCACCTTGCTCCTCTCCCTCTCCTCTTGCTTGGCTTGGCGAAGCCCTGCTCGCGGAGATCGTCATCGTCACCGGCACTACCGTCGTGCTGCTGAGATCATCAAGGCCACGTCGTCTCGCTTGCGGGATCAAGGAGTCGACGTCTTCATCGAGCTGTACGTGTGGACGCCGCGGAGGTGCTGCCCGTTGCTGCACTTCACCGGATTGGATCTCGAGGATAATACATCTCCTCGCGACTAGACGAGTCTAGTTGCGGGGATCGACTAGCCAACCCCTGCACCGACAAAACGCGTTTGTTGATCTTCGAGGGTAAGAGATTGGATCTCATCTTCGCTATCTTCATCTCGTAGATCTAGATCCTTGGGGTTTATTCCGCTTTGCCGCGTAGAAAATTTTTGTTTTCCATGCTGCGACCCCATCAGTGGTATCAGAGCCTAGATCTATTCGTAGGTGTTGATGCGATTAGAACACAAGGAGTTGTGGGCGTTGATATTTTATGTTGCTACCTTCTCGCGTGCACTTTGCATCTTTGCGGTATTGTGAGATTGAAGCGGCCCGGACCAACCTTACTCGTCCACGCACGAGAGACCGGTTCCACGACTGACATGCAACTTGTTTTGCATAAGTGGCTGGCGGGTGTCTGTTTCTCTTGCTTTAGTGAGGATGCAATTTTCAATGGAAGGCCTTTCAAAAGGATGAGTAAATAAGCAACTATTATATCACCGTTGTGGTTTTGCGTAGATTAGAACGGTTCTATCTCGTTGACCCAAGCCACGTAAAATTTGCATAAACAAAGTAGAGGCGTCTAACTTGTTTTTGCAGAGGGGGTCAAGTGATGTGATATGGCCAATGTGATTTGTGATAATGTATGCAATGATCATGTTTGTAATATTTCGCGACTTGCATGTCGACGAGTACGGCAACCGGCAGGAGCCATATGGTTGTCTATTATTTTATGTGACCTGCGTGTCAATGAAATCACCATGTAATTGCTTTGCTTTATTGCTAAGAGTAGCATTAGTTGTAGTTGCAATAGTTGGTGGACAACCATGGTGATGGCGCCAAGATGATGGAGATCATGCCGGAGATGGAGATCTTGCCGGTGCTTTGAAGATGGAGATCTAAGAGCATATGAAGAAAGGCCATATCATATCACAATTATGAATTGCATGTGATGTTAATCCCTTTTATGCACCTTATTGTTATGCTTAGATGTGATCGCGACGGTAGCATGATAAGGTGATCTCTCATGTTAATATCAAGATAATTAAGTGTTCTCCCCTAGTATGCGCCGTTGCGAAAGTTCGTCGTTTCGAAGCATCACGTGATGATCGGGTGTGATAGATTCAACGTTCACATACAACGGGTGCAAGCCAGTTTGCACAAGCGGAAATACTACGGTTGTCTTGACGAGCCTAGCATGTACAGACATGGCCTCGGGAACACGGAACCGAAAGGTTAAACACGAGTCATATGAATGATATGATCAACACTGAGTTGTTCACCATTGAAACTACATCATCTCACGTGATGATCGGTGGTGGTGTAGTGGATTTGGATCGTGTGTCACTAATCAACCGGAGAGATGTTGAGTTTAGTGGGAGTTCGTTAATTTGATTAAATTGAACTAAAATTATCATAAACAAGTGTCCTAAAGATGTCTTTGCAAAATCCTTGTAGATCATGGGAGACTACAGTAGTATGTTTCTTGCTGAGGAGCTGCGTCTCGATGGGTCAAACTTTGCTGAGTGGTACATGCGTCTGAGAGAAGCCCTTTTCGCCAATGATGAGCTCTACGTGATAGATGAAGCTTTAGAAAAACGCCCTGATGTTACTGTTGACTACGAAGGGTATATGGAGTGGTACGATCAAAAGACCACCTACTTGAGAGTCGAGTGGCTGATATGCACCTTCATGGATTCTAACCTTGGTAGACAATTTGGAAACTTGAGCGCAATGGAGATTGTCGATGAGCTGAAACAAAGGTTCATAGCACAAGTTAGAGTTGCAAGGTTTGAATGCCTGGATGAATTTCTTTCAACTAAGATGGAAGAAAACACTTGCTTGGAACAGCACCTAAGTAAGATGCACCGGCTGTATTATACTATGGTGGATGTTTGGAACCATGAAATAACTGACGAGATGGCAATAGATGGGGTGCTGCGCTCGCTTCCCCCCAGCTATAAGGACTATGTGAGGAACTATATCATGGGAAGGGATTCGATCACTTTCTGTGAGTTTATTTCCCAGCTGCGTCAAGTTAAAGTGGAACCCATAGCAGGAGAGGTAGTCAACGCAGAAGGTATATTTTGATATACTAGTTATAAATGTTTAAATGTCCCATTTACACTTATGGTGAGCTAAGTATTTGATACTTGTGCTGTTTTATGAAAACAGGGCCTGCCGTTTGAGAAGTGCATGGAGGGACTGAGTGGATTTCGCGGGAAGATGGCAATCAAGGAGTTGATGCTGGCGATGTTCTACTTCTACATTTATCGTTTTAAATTAGAGGATTTGAATGAGTTTTGTAATCGAATTAAGTGTGATCTTAAATTAGTGTGTCTCGGTTTGTGAGACGGTCATTCATGTTAAAGACAAGTGGTTGTTCTATTTTCATGAGTAATCCTTTTTGGAGATCACGTTTCGATTATGAGATTATTGTCCTTTGCTAGATTTAAACGATAATTAGTTAAACACTTATAAAATAAAGACATACTAAAATATCCAATACTTAATGATGAGAATTGTTTTAATTGTACTATTAGTGCTGAAGAGCATGTTGATGCGCATCACTAAGTAGTGTGATTAAAAATGCCATTTTCTGAAAATGCCATGAGTTGCTGAAAATAAACACAAGTGTTGGTTGTATTTTTCAGTAAATAAAAGACATCATTATTTTATCATGGATGAGTGAATAGGAGTATTTATTCATGTCATGATGAGATTTTGGAAGTAGAGGATATTAAGTTAACAAGATAATTGAGTCTTTTCGATTTGATCAAAAGAGACAAAATATTTGAGTTATTGTTTTAGTATGGTGACTTGTGACAAGTGTTATCACAAATTACAATGTTTAGAGATTATTCAAAAGGTGTTTTGATAAACCTAAAGTATTGTAGTCACATTATATTTGATATTATGTGGTCATAAAAAAGGGTCTTAGGTTTTAAGGTTTCATTAGTATCATTTAGATTTATTTTGATAACACTCTGTTTTAAATAAAGGATCTATTTAATGATTTGCATTTCGCATATGAGTTATGTGAAATAGTGGTTTCAATAATTATGAGATAATTAAAAGCCAAAGCAAATAAAGTTTTGTAGAATGTTCATATGAGATTATGAATAGAGATTCCACAATGTGAGACTAAAAGGAACAAACCAATGTGTTTGGTTGTGTTGTGTATTTTAGTGGTTTTATCGTGAAATGGTTTCATGGATAAAAGATTGTTGGAATAAAGTTTAGAAAGCTTAAACCTTGCATGTTTATGTATCAAGTGGCACATATGAAAAGTGCTATGTTGGTTAAAACTTGACACATAAAAGGTTTTGATGATGGTGATCATTGAATTATGGTTTAGCTTGTCTAAAGAGAAGTAGGGTTCAAGAATATGAATTTTGTCAATAGTTGCAAAATAATATTCATGATTTACTTGTCGTGTTTGAGAAACAAGACATACCTACAAAACTACAAAAGAAGAAATAGAAACTTTAAATACGAAAGTGACTAAGAGTCATTCTACTTTAAGTTTAAATCATAAAGTAATCGTTACTTGATTTTGTGAAAAGAATGTTTCACATATTTATTTGGCAAAAGAGTTTGCGTGGAATAAATAAAACTTAGAGCTAGCAAAGTGCTGGTGTTTCGTATATGAGTTCTCGAATCTTAAGAGTTAAGAGTTTTGGAGGAGTCCAAAGTGTCGAGAAAGTGCATAAGAAACTGAGTGAGATCTAATTAAGATATGTGGTGACATATATTAAGTTAGAGCAGAAATTAATTTCCATAATCAAAATATGTGGTGACATATGTTTGAGTGGGAGCTAGTTAATCATGGTCAAATATAAAGATAACATATTTCTGAGTGGGAGCCAAAGTGGCTTCACAATTTAATATGTGTATGAGGTATATTTGAGTGGGAGTTTACAACATAGTGTTTGAATGAAATGGAGATTTCATAAATGTTGTAAATGTTGTCATGGACCAATGCATAACTTATGAAGTTAGTTTGAACGTCAAATATTCATGTAGATGAATGTATCTATGGAGGATAGATAAGTTTGATAAACATTAAAGTCAGGGTGTTTTACCTATACAAGTTTTTGAAGGAGTTCAAAATGAAACAAGAGAAGAATGGTTCATCTCATTGTGATATATAGGTGAAGCATTGAGTTAGAGAACTCAGTACAAAATTGATGGTTGGAGGATATGTTGGAATTCAATATGAATTGTTCATAGATCTCAACATATAAGAACCATATGTTTGTATATGACGATATGTGACCCAAGTTCTTAATTGTAAGAACATGTTGAATGAGGAGTCATTTTTCATGAGATTGAGATAAATTTAGAAAATGGTGGACTTGGTTGAAGTCATAAAGCCAGACTAAATTAGGGATCTCTTAATATCAGAGTAGCACAGCGAAAGCATGATCGGAAATATCAAAGTGACAAGGCTCACTGTTGATTTGTTAAGTCAACAACATATAGGAGTATATGATTAATTCAAGGATTGAAATAAGATATAATATTTTGGTTTGAGAAAGTTGTTTCAAGATTGAGTGAGTTCCAGATGCATGTGTTATGAGAAAGTCCAATTGACTAATCATACATATGGGCATGAAAGGATATGATTATCTCACTCTATAACCAAACATATTATATGCATTATATGATAATGGTTTTATCATGGGATGATAGGAAGTTTATCATGTGATGATAAAGTAATGTCAAATTAGGTGACAGTTACAATTTTGCAAAGGACATAAAGAGCTGTAAAGTACAGAGCACGGACAGAACCTCTTCCACAAGCAAACATGATCAGCACTGAGACTTCATGAGTGAGACTCCATGGGTGTTGGATCGCGGAAATGTAAACTAGATTATTGACTCTAGTGCAAGTGGGAGACTGTTGGGAATATGCCCTAGAGGCAATAATAAAATGGTTTATTAAGCATATTCACGTTTATGATAATAGTTTATTATCCATGCTATAATTGTATTAAATGGAAACATAATACATGTGTGGAATATAAACACCCGGAGTCCCTAGTGAGCCTCTACAGGACTAGTTCGTTGATCAAGAGATAGTTAGAGTTTCCTAACTATGGACTTGTTATAGTCACTTGATAACGGAGTCATATCATTAGGAGTAATGGTGTGATGGACATGACCCAAATAAAGAGTTGCAATTAATCGTGTCACAAAAGTTTTGTTGTCAACACTTTTAATATGCCAAATATAGTTTCCTTAGACCATGAGATTATATCACTCCCGTTCACCGGAGGAATACTTTGTGGACATCAAACGTCACTTCGTAACTGGGTGATTATAAAGGTGGCTTTCAGGTATCTCCGATGGTGGGTTGTTGGGTGATATGAATCGAGAGTGGAATTTGTCCCTCCATGTGACGGAGAAGATATCTCCAGGCCTTCTCGGTAATATAGCATCAAGAGTCTGCAGACATGTGATTAAGTTGTAATCACCGGGATCCTATATTATGGACGAGTAAAGAGAACTTGCCGGTAACGAGATTAAACTAGACATGGGGATGTCAACGATTATATCTCGGGCAAGTAAAATATCGTGAGACAAAGGGAATCGTATATGAGATTAATTGAATCTCCGGCATCGTGGTTCAATCGAGAAAAGGTTTTCGTTGAGTGTATAGGAATTAATATGGACATCCCGGTCCCGCTATTAATTATTGATATGATCATGTCTATGCATTCTCGAACCCGTAGGGTCACACACTTAACGTTCCGATGAAATTAGGTTTTGCGATGAATTAAATGATGAAGTGAACGAATGGTGATTCGGAGTCTCGGATGGGATCCCGGACATCACGAGGAGTTCCGGAGGAGTCCGGAGAATAAGATTCATATATGGAAAGTGGTTTCCGGAGGTTTCGGAAAAGTTCCGGAAATTATTTAAAGGGTACCGGAAGGTTCCGGAGTGTTCTAGAAGGGTCTAGAAGTGGGACCATAATTTGTATGGGGCCCACATGGTGCAAAGGGGTGCAGCCACCACCACTTGGTGGGGCGCACCACCTAGGCCCATATGGGCTGGTGCGGCACAAGGAGGGGAATCCCACTCCTAGTTGGACTAGGAGGTGGGCTCCCACCCCTTTAGGAAAGGGGCCCAAGGAGGAGTCCTTGTTGGACTCCAACTTGGGGGGCAAGACAAAAGGGGGCCGGCCGGCCCTGCCCTTGCCCTAGCCGCCACCTATATAAGGAGGGGTAGGGGGGGGGCGCACTATACACCTTGGAGGCTGCCGCACCACCCCCCTAGCCGCACCCCCCATCTCTCCCTCAACCCTAGCCGCACCCCTCCTCTCCCGGAGGGCTGCCGCCGCCTCACCACCACACCTAGCCGCACCCCCTTGCCCTAGGGGCTGCGCCACCTTGCTCCTCTCCCTCTCCTCTTGCTTGGCTTGGCGAAGCCCTGCTCGCGGAGATCGTCATCGTCACCGGCACTACCGTCGTGCTGCTGAGATCATCAAGGCCACGTCGTCTCGCTTGCGGGATCAAGGAGTCGACGTCTTCATCGAGCTGTACATGTGGACGCCGCGGAGGTGCTGCCCGTTGCTGCACTTCACCGGATTGGATCTCGAGGATAATACATCTCCTCGCGACTAGACGAGTCTAGTTGCGGGGATCGACTAGCCAACCCCTGCACCGACAAAACGCGTTTGTTGATCTTCGAGGGTAAGAGATTGGATCTCATCTTCGCTATCTTCATCTCGTAGATCTAGATCCTTGGGGTTTATTCCGCTTTGCCGCGTAGAAAATTTTTGTTTTCCATGCTGCGACCCCATCACTCTGGTCCTGTCAGTGTGGGAGAGGTACCAGGAAAAGTCACCTCTGTGTGCACCCAGGTCGGCTGAGGCTGGTTATCTGCACCAGCTAGGGCTCTGTCCCTCTCAGCCTCCCGAGCCCTGGCCGCCTCCCTTTCTCGTCGCTGTCTTGCTTCATCAACTACTAACTGAGCGCGTGATGCAGTTGGTATAATTACCCTATTCCTCTCTTGCTCACGGTGCCTTGCACTTGTAGAATTGGCCGGGTGAGATTCGTCATGCCGACTCCTCGTACCCGAGTTGAACGGTGTCGAGTGCAGCCTGCTTGCATCTGGAAACGTTGGGTAAAGAGCTTGCTGAGTCATTGCTGTCTTCAACATCTCGATAGCACGGTGGGTCTCCTGGCCCGCTGGTCCTTCTGGTATCTCGATATTCTCTAATCTCATTGTTGCCGCGTGAAGATTGTCCATTGGGTTAGAGTAATGCCCTTCTGGAGTACGGAACCTGCCAGGTGGAGGTCCCATACCACCTGTTGCTCCTCCTCCGACTCCTCCTTCAGGTGGTGGTCCGTTGGTACGGCTGCCACCGGGTCCTTCTGGTGGTGGTGGTGGTGGTGGCGGTGGATTTGCTCCTCCCCCTGCGCCGCCTCCTGCAACTGATGAACTCCCCAGCCCGGCTCCTGCGCCTGGACCGGTGGGTGTGGTGAACAAAGCAATAGGGTTGACGATGGCTCCTCCGCGCAGGCGACTCCTGGCTCTGCGATGCTGGATCGAGGTGAGTTCCTCTTGACGACTCCGCAGGACCTGGGCTTCAGTCTGGACCCGGGCCCGCTCTTCTGCTAACCTGCGATTTGCCTCGTTGATCTCCGCTAATTGCCTCTCCATCGCAGACCGCGCACTGGCTAACTCGGCCGCCCGCTCAGCTGCATTGCTTGCATTGATTTCCTTTGTTAACAGAGTTGGATCAAACTGATTGCCGCCGTTTCCAGACATGTAAACTCCGACGACGCGAGCGCGAACTGGCGACTCCTCGTAGTCCTCTTCCTCAATTCCATACCCAAGCCTATCCTCGAACAAGGGCAAGATAGACTCTGAATCGGCGTCGTAACCTGGCTCCATATATGGCTCCGCCAGCGACTCCTCTTCATGGTTGACAGCAAGATGCTCCTCTGACTCGGCGATGATGCCGAGTTCTGACGTGCCGACCGACTCCTCTCCGTCGGACTCGACAACAACCGTTGGCTCTGATACAGATTCCGCCGAGTTCGCGCGAAGACCCGACGCGCAAACCATGCCGACGAACACGTTGATTCCTCCAAAGACAAGCTGATAACCCTCGTCGACTTCATGCATATCTGAAGTCCAACCAGAGTCGTCGATTTCTGTTTCTCCATGCTTATCAGTGTAGACTCGCCCGATGGCGAGTTTCTCCATGGCCCGGCGAGCGGCTCCCACGATCTCGACTCCACGCTTCTCAGGCCCCACGGTGGGCGCCAACTGTCGTGGGGTTGTCACGGCAAGTCCTTCCTCCAGGAAGGTGAGTTCGGGGGCCATCAATGCTTGAAGTACGTAGGAGAGATTAATCTCGCCTAGGGACACAGATTTACCCAGGTTCGGCCCCTCTTGGTTAGAGGTAAAGACCTACTTCCTGCTTCTCTTTATTGCTCTGGATCTAATATCGATTACAGGGTTCCGGCTCCTCTCTGGGGATCCGGCGACTTGGTGTTTCTCTCTACTGGTTTTGCTTAGAACTTAGAACTCCTGATCTAAGGTCCAGGGCCCTGCTTATAAAGGCTGCCGGGTCCCTGGACTTACAAGTTATACCGAGTCACACTAGAACACGGAGTCCTGCTCTACGCCTTGGCTTTCCAAGTTAAGGCTCCGGGTTGTACTTGGACTCCTTCCGGACGGGTCCTTTCTTTATCATGGGCCTTGGTCGGCTTGTCTCCAGCCCAGCCCATGCGACTTGATACGTGACTCGGCTTTGGCCTTCTTGGTCTTGGCGGACCTACTTTCCGGGTCCATGGGCCTACCTGTAAAGTATCCCCCATCAGTGTGCTTGATCTTGATGAGGGGGCTAATCAAGTTAAAATACACTAATCAATCAACCATGCTGCCTAATATGACACTGAAAAGCATGAGCATAGGGGGGGCGTAGCCCCTGCTCGTCCCCCCTTGTCTCCGTCCCTGCCGACACCCCATAACATACACATTTCTAGAGGTGCGAGACAAAATTTATTCGGATGCTCTTCACGACTAGAGGTCGACACCAGTAAGTGAGGAGGCACCCGGAGAAAATATACATTCTAGGTGGCATGCCAACTATACTTGGCAGGTGGAACCATGAAATCAAAACTGGTTTTAATTTAAATGGGGATAATACGGAAATTTTCGTCCTAAATAGTTGAAATAATGCGGAATTCTATTGATAATTGGTGATTACATTGTGAGCCCTTGGGTTGTTTATATAGTAGAGAAGACTTGGGGGCTAAGGGAACTAGGAGAGATAGACTACGATTACAACTCTTTAAACCCTAAATGTAATATACTCTAACACCCCCCCCGCAGTCGGATCGGTAGTGGCGCGAACAGCAAGAGCGTCGCGGACGGTCTGACTGGAGCATAATCCGAAGTCGTGAACTGGAGAGGGAGCCGAGGTGATAACCCTTTGATGCCGATGTCGATGTAGCCGAGGGTGTGGGTGTTGTAGTCGCGGTCGATGTCGGCGTTGGTGATGTCGTCGCTGTGGATGAAGTTGATGAGGTTGGTGTTGTTGTGGTCGATGTCGTCGTTGAGCCTTGGAGAAATTCGCCGTAGTAATGTAGTCGATGAAGTAGTTGGAGTCGGAGTAGTCGAGGTAGGCGACACGCCTTGCCGAGCTTGCTGGACTCGGGAGCGCGCTGGGGACGAAGGCACGCGCCGGTGTTGCCAATACCGGGCATGCGCAGACAGGGACCACCATGAACCATGCGAGCCAGAGTTGGAGGGATCAGCAAAGAAATTCTCCGTGACCGGTCGGTGCGTAGAAGTTGTCCGCCGTTGACGCCGGAGTAGACGAAATAGTTGCAAGAAGAAAATTGATTAATGTAAAAATAAAAATTAGACTGCAACTCTGGCAGCAAGGTCGTGGTGGACGAAGACGATGTAGTTGTTGATGGAGATTGAATTGTTGCGGTGGTTGATTTCGGGAATTAAACCCCTGTTTTCCGCTTGTAATCAGCGCGGCGTCGCTGGTGAAGAAGAAGAAGATTTTGTTTGGCGTTGACGATGTCCACAATCGGTGGTGGCGGCGACGATGCGGTGATGTAGATGTAGATGTTGTCGGCGATGATGCCCACGGGCGATGTTGGTGCAGCCCGATGTTGACGGCGAGGCGCGTACTTGGGAAAAGATGATCCGGCGTGATGGCGACGTGCGGAGGTGGCACGGTCGATGACGAGTAGTTGCCGGAGAGGAGTCGAGGACGTGTTGGAGTAGAGGCGCACGAGGACGACAGACGGCGGGCGACGCAATCCGATCTATGATCGGCGAAAGAAGAAGAAAAACCGGTCAAGTGGCCGGCGAGAAAATTTCGATGATTGAAGATCTAATCTACTTGCGCAGCCCCCGGCGGAGATGAATCTCCCCAGGGGCTGCGCTGCGGAAGCGTTTGGTGGCTAAACCCTAGGCTGCGGAGCGAACCGCTCTGATACCATGAAATAATGCGGAATTCTATTGATAATTGGTGATTACATTGTGAGCTATTGGGCTGTTTATATAGTAGAGAAGACTTAGGGGCTAATGGAACTAGGAGAGATAGACTAGGATTACAACTCTTTAAACCCTAAACGTAATATACTCTAACAATAGTGTAAAGCGAAAGGAATTCACACTAGATGTGGTAATTATCGTCCCAGATGCGCACTCGTGGATATCTAAATCCATCTACCATGTTTGACCTTCGACTATCATGTCGACATTTTGCAAGGAGTCCGCTGCGTAAAATGTATCGACAAAGAGACGTGGAATGCTCGGTATGAACGTCCCTGGAAAGGCTGAGACCATTGTCTTCTTTCCTTCTTCCACCATGCTCGCAGAAGAAGAGGGAGAAATTGCTGTGCCCCAGAAATCGAGACTCTCGCTATTCTCGTCTTTAGTGATGAAGCCATCGGAAACACTCGACAGTGGAATATGACGTTGTAATTGGTCTGGATACAAGAAAGGACATTACTGGTAGTACAAAATATTGGAGGATTATACAGTGTCGACAACTAAAAAACAAATGAACCATGATTTAAGATGCGCGTTGATTTAACTAAGTTATCTCGGAACACACAGGACAAATTAGCTACGGAATAAGAGTACTGGTGTAGGGAAATAGTATAAGCTAGGGCTGTCGTAATGTTGCTTTTGGAGCAAATGCTTTGACCAGTTTATGAATGAAAAGATGCTGAACCGTGGTAGTCACTACATCACATCCTAAAATTAGAGGCGGTTGAAAGTGACTCAAATTCTTCTAAAACTGCCTCTAAATAGTTTTGGAGGCACTTTTCAATGTGTTGGATTTGATCATGTAGGGAATTGTATTTTAAGGCACTTTTGGATAGTGCCTCAATTTGCATTTGCCAACAGTTTGAATAGTGCCTCCATTTGTAGTTGCCAACACTTTCATTAGTGTCACCAATTGCAATTTAAGGTACTATTGGATAGTGCCTCTAATTCAAACTTGAGGCACTATTGGATAGTGCCTCTAATTCAAATTTGTGGCACTATTGGATAGTGCCTCAATTTGCAATTTGTGGCACTATTGGATAGTGCCTCCAATAGTAACCATTTGAGGCACTAATGGATAGTGCCTCAAGTTTGAATTAGAGGCACTATCTTTGACTCCAAATTTGAGGCACAACATATGGTTTAGCAATCAATCTTGCACTAGTACAACATTCAGGCTACAGCAGTACAACAAACCATACCAGCAGTACAACAATCTTGCATTACAACCAATGAAATCTGCAGTTAACAACCATAACTGTGTAGCATGATCAATGAACAAACTGTGTAGCATGACCAATGAACAAACTGTGTAGCATGACCAATGAACAATCTGTCTAACTCTGTGAATTCTGTGCCTAAATTACTGTGAACAACCTGTAGCTCTGTAAACTCTGTACCTTACTTGATGGTCTTCTCATGAATGGCACCCTGTGAGCTTCTATTCTTCTTGCTACTCTTGACTGTTTGTCCAGCATCAGCTACTAGCCGTTGGACTGCTTTCCTTTTCCTCTTGATGGTCTTCTCACCTTGCTGAGAAAGCTGAAGCTGTGAATCATTCACCTCTTGAGTTCCTTCTTCATTCACCTTCTGAAATTCTTCTTCTTGCTCTGGATCAGCAACCTTGTTTCCTAATCTTATATTCTTGTTATACTTCTCTTCTTGCTTCAGACGTTCATATCTGTTTGTTGATTGTTGTTCAATGGTTAACTGAACCCCATCAGATCTTTGATGCAATCTTAAGCCTTTGTCCATGTCACAAAACATCTCTGCTTGGAACTTGCTCATATTTTGAGCTTCAATCTGCATTTTATTATTACAAATAAAATTTCTAGCTCAAGAGATCATAACAGGGGAAGAAATTCAGATAGAAGAACTGAAATGACATGGATAGTGCTTAGTTATACTTACATTATGCTTTGGCCATGGTATGGTGTGTGCTTGAGCATGTGCCATTAATTTAATTCTTCCTTGAGCTTCAGGCAGCCTTGTTGTGCTATTTAGAACCATGTTGATCAGCACATTAGCATAATCACCTCTTTCACTTTGGATTGTTCCAAGGGCTACAACTTCTTGAGATGTTGGAGAAGTTAGTTGAACTTCCACCCCAGGTTTTATTCTTAGCACCTCCTTCTTCCTGTTTTTGTTCTCATTATTGTATTTCTTCAAATTATCATCTGCCTTCTCCTGCTTGATTTTGTGTATGTTGGTACTGTTGTTACCCTGCAGTCAACAATGTTCAAGTTCAGTTTACATAATCCTAACGCAGTTTACATATTTACAATTCAGCTGACATGCTAACCTTTGCCACCAATGTTTTGATTGTTTGATGTACATCTGAATCAACATTTTTGGTCGGCTCTGCTTGGTAAGATTCAATTTGCTGTGAACTTCTTGGCTTTGAACTTCTTGGCTTTGTTTTGAACTTGGAGTTAACATCCTGGCTTTGGTTTGGTACCTACAATCAGAATGGTTAACATCCCATGGTCAAACAGAATTACCAAGGGTATTGTCATAATACCAAGTATGAATTTTGACAGTACCTTTGCCTGAGAACCTTGTACTTCTCGAGTAGAATTTGCTAGCTTGCCTTTCTGATGTTCTTTCTGCAGTTCATCCAACTTATCTTCTTGGGTGCGCTTTGCTTGATAAGATCCAACTTGCAGGGAACTTCTTGGTGTTTTGAACTTGGAGTTAACATCCTGGCTTTGGTTTGGTACCTACAATCAGAATGGTTAACATCCCATGGTCAAACAGAATTACCAAGGGTATTGTCATAACACCAAGTATGAATTTTGACAGTACCTTTGCCTGAGAACCTTGCAGGGAACTTCTTGGCTTTGTTTTGAACTTGGAGTTAACATCCTGGCTTTGGTTTGGTTCAACTTCTTGTTCACTTGGCTTTGCTGGCTGACTCTGAGTTGCTTCAAATCTAACCATAGCCTGACTGAATTTCTCCTCCATGATGGCATTCCTTGCTAGCACAGTCTCCACCATGATCTTCAGATCTCTGTTCTCTTTTCTACTATCCTCTAGTGCAACCAAAGCTTGAGCCAGTTGTTCAGATCCTCTTCCACCCACTACCATCCCAAGTCCATGTCTGGCAGAATTTTTTGCTTTTGGGAAAATGGTAGAGTAGAGGTCATCACAATGAGCTTCCTCACTAACAAGGGCAGGATTACTACTAAGTTTTTCATTAATCGTTGCCTGTAAATAAGTGTAGGTTATTCACACCATGAGCTTCATATTTGTTATTCTGTAAACTCTTCAACTTTAGGTAATTTAGTACTTACAATGTTATCTCGAGCATATGTACTGATTGGTTCTCCTTTTTTGTTTGTATGTGTAACAACATACAACTCAGCCCTTCCCACTCTTATTCCTTCCTTTATCTCCTATATAAATACAAACGTGAAAGAATTTTCTTTAGGAAACTCAATGCATAAATTTAAACTGAAGAAAAGTTCACTTCATACGAATGCATTACCAACTGCTCTTGCACGACGGCGAAACTCCTAGATCCAGCAGTATGGGTTCCATTAGTCTGGTCACTCCTTGCAATCCTGTTCAGTTCAGATAAAGCCTGCATTGATCGAAGCATTAACATATGGTGCTAGTTCAGACAAAGACTGCATTAACCTACTGTGCTAATTTTAATATTACCATGGCTCTTTCAGTTTTCCAGTGCCGTACTAGCCACTCCCACTGTGTAGCAGGGATTCTGTTCTCACATCCATTAAGAATATTAGTTGCTGTTGACAACTGAGGCTTGTAGTGTTTCCTCTTCATAACACATTTGAAATCCTTCCATTTTTTGCTTGCTGATTTGAGGACCCAAAACTTATACAGTTCATCAATCTCGAAGAAATTCTACAACACATCAACAAAGTCCACTTATTACTGAAATCCAGAAAGTTCAGTTGAACAGTACAACAAAATTCAGAGAAATACCTTTACTGTGCTCCATAATTTCTCTTTCTCACATTTCGGGACTTTACTCCAGTTAATATGTGCCAATGAAACTTCTTTTCCTTTCACCAATGTTCCAATGAAATTTGTTAGGTAACTTGTCTTCAGGCCACAAGGTTGTCCAATGTCGTTGAACTCTAGCCTCATTCTGCAGTTTGGATCGAAAATCTTCCAAAAGCCCTTCATTTCCGTAGCTCCTCTACGCGCTTTCTTATCTGTTTTGTCTACAAAATAAATAAATAATGCCATCTGAGTATAAACTTTAGTTTAGTTTTGAATTAATGCATTTTCATTTTTACAGGCTTTGTACTGACAATACCTTGCATATTCAGATCTGGTATAGATCCATTTTCATATGTTCCTTCTCCATTTTCTTCACCTTCATAATCTTCCTTGATAGTGTAGTGCTCCTCATCAGCATGGTCATCATCATGATCCTCATAAGCATGTTCATCACCCTCATGATCCTCAGCATTTTCCTCATCATCACCCTCATCATCCAACTCTTTCTCCTCCTCTTTCAACTTATCCAAAGTAGGGTAAGTATTGCATCCTTTTGTATCCTGCATTGTGAAACAGAAAAATTCAGTTACTTTTTAATTTACAGGCAAACTTTAACGTTATTTACAGATAGACAACAGACAAGCTCTTTCTGGACAATTTAGTTAACTTACACTTCCTTTGTAGATGCCTTTCTCTTTGGCAACTTGTAGTAGCCTTGAAAACATTTCCCTTTGTGAAACATTTGTTGGTTTCACCCCTAACTGAATTAGCTTTGAGTTCACTTCATTTAGCCTTGATTCCTGACTATCCATATTGACTGTACCTGCAAACAAATGAATTTATTACATCAGTGCTACATAATTTGTACAAGTACAATAAATTGAAGAAAAAAAACAGAATACAAAAGTAATCTAACCTACCCATGTTATACATCAATTCTAGGCTCCATATCAAAGTAATCTCTGATTGCAGGAAAGACAACAGAATACCAGTCATCGTCAACCAAATCTTGTACATAGTACACTTGCTTTGCTTGACTAGCAAAGATAAATGGCTCAGATTGTATGTCAAGTCCAGTACTAAATCTATTCAAGTTGATCTGAGTAATTCCAAATCTTTCTAAGGTTCTAATTCTAGTAGGCTTAACCCATTCGCACTTAAATAAAACCACACTGCCTTGGTTTGAGTAATTCAGCTCACCAATTTCAATTATTCTTCCATAATATACTACTTCGCCAATGGCAGGATTTTTATCCTTTGAACTTGAATAACTAGAAGTTTTTGATTTGATTGATACTCCATCGCACTGTGTAGTCTTTCCCTTTGCATGCTCCTTAGTATGGAAGACACAACCATTTATACTGTAGCTGCTGTATGTCTTCACCATCATATAAGGTTTCTGAGCTAGCAGGACAACTTCTTTTGGCATCTCCACACCTTTAGCAATCAAATTCTGTATGTGATCAACAAACCAGGTATGGAATTTGCTGTGATGTTCATTTTCCACATCTCTTATTTTCTTTTTTTTTTGTTAGCAGATAGAAGTTTCTTATGTTGACTGGTATAGCATGTAACTGAAGGGTAATTAAATAGAACATATCTCTGAGCTTGTGACCATGAAATAAAATCCAATTCCTTAGTAATACAAGCAGATAAGGGCTTTCCCAGTCTTATCAAGTACTGATTTTCAGTAGGGATTTCAGTCCAAGTAATATCATCATCATGTTGGGAATATGCCCTAGAGGCAATAATAAAATGGTTTATTAAGCATATTCACGTTTATGATAATAGTTTATTATCCATGCTATAATTGTATTAAATGGAAACATAATACATGTGTGGAATATAAACACCCGGAGTCCCTAGTGAGCCTCTACAGGACTAGTTCGTTGATCAAGAGATAGTTAGAGTTTCCTAACTATGGACTTGTTATAGTCACTTGATAACGGAGTCATATTATTAGGAGTAATGGTGTGATGGACATGACCCAAATAAGAGTTGCAATTAATCGTGTCACAAAAGTTTTGTTGTCAACACTTTTAATATGCCAAATATAGTTTCCTTAGACCATGAGATTATATCACTCCCGTTCACCGGAGGAATACTTTGTGGACATCAAACGTCACTTCGTAACTGGGTGATTATAAAGGTGGCTTTCAGGTATCTCCGATGGTGGGTTGTTGGGTGATATGAATCGAGAGTGGAATTTGTCCCTCTATGTGACGGAGAAGATATCTCCAGGCCTTCTCGGTAATATAGCATCAAAAGTCTGCAGACATGTGATTAAGTTGTAATCACCGGGATCCTATATTATGGACGAGTAAAGAGAACTTGCCGGTAACGAGATTAAACTAGACATGGGGATGTCAACGATTATATCTCGGGCAAGTAAAATATCGTGAGACAAAGGGAATCGTATATGAGATTAATTGAATCTCCGGCATCGTGGTTCAATCGAGAAAAGGTTTTCGTTGAGTGTATAGGAATTAATATGGACATCCCGGTCCCGCTATTAATTATTGATATGATCATGTCTATGCATTCTCGAACCCGTAGGGTCACACACTTAACGTTCCGATGAAATTAGGTTTTGCGATGAATTAAATGATGAAGTGAACGAATGGTGATTCGGAGTCTCGGATGGGATCCCGGACGTCACGAGAGGTTCCGGAGGAGTCCGGAGAATAAGATTCATATATGGAAAGTGGTTTCCGGAGGTTTCGGAAAAGTTCCAGAAATTATTTATAGGGTACCGGAAGGTTCCGGAATGTTCTAGAAGGGTCTAGAAGTGGGACCGCATATTTTGTATGGGGCCCACATGGTGCAAAGGGGTGCAGCCACCACCTAGGTGGTGCGCACCACCTAAGCCCACATGGGCTGGTGCGGCACAAGGAGGGGGAGTCCCACTCCTAGTTGGACTAGGAGGTGGGCTCTCCACCCCTTTAGGAAAGGGGGCCCAAGGAGGAGTCCTAGTTGGACTCCAACTTGGGGGCAAGCAAGGAGGGGCCGGCCGGCCCCCTTGCCCTTGACCTAGCCGGCCACCTATATAAGGAGGGGAGGGGGGGGCGCAACATACACCCCTTGGAGGCTGCCGCCCCACAAGCCCTAGCCGCACCCCCCTCTCCCTCTAACCCTAGCCGCACCCCTCCTCTCCCGGAGGGCTGCCGCCGTCTCTCCTCCACACCTAGCCGCACCCCCTTGCCCTAGGGGCTGCGCCACCTTGCTCCTCTCCCTCTCCTCTTGCTTGGCTTGGCGAAGCCCTGCTCGCGGAGATCGTCATCATCACCGGCACTACCGTCGTGCTGCTGAGATCATCAAGACCACGTCTTCTCGCTTGCGGGATCAAGGAGTCGACGTCTTCATCGAGCTGTACGTGTGGACGCCGCGGAGGTGCTGCCCATTGCTGCACTTCACCGGATTGGATCTCGAGGATAATACATCTCCTCGCGACTAGACGAGTCTAGTTGCGGGGATCGACTAGCCAACCCCTGCACCGACAAAACGCGTTTGTTGATCTTCGAGGGTAAGAGATTGGATCTCATCTTCGCTATCTTCATCTCGTAGATCTAGATCCTTGGGGTTTATTCCGCTTTGCCGCGTAGAAATTTTTTTTGTTTTCCATGCTGCGACCCCATCAGTGGTATCAGAGCCTAGATCTATTCGTAGGTGTTGATGCGATTAGAACACAAGGAGTTGTGGGCGTTGATATTTTATGTTGCTACCTTCTCGCGTGCACTTTGCATCTTTGCGGTATTGTGAGATTGAAGCGGCCCGGACCAACCTTACTCGTCCACGCACGAGAGACCGGTTCCACGACTGACATGCAACTTGTTTTGCATAAGTGGCTGGCAGGTGTCTGTTTCTCTTGCTTTAGTGAGGATGCAATTTTCAATGGAAGGCCTTTCAAAAGGATGAGTAAATAAGCAACTATTATATCACCGTTGTGGTTTTGCGTAGATTAGAACGGTTCTATCTCGTTGACCCAAGCCACGTAAAATTTGCATAAACAAAGTAGAGGCGTCTAACTTGTTTTTGCAGAGGGGGTCAAGTGATGTGATATGGCCAATGTGATTTGTGATAATGTATGCAATGATCATATTTGTAATATTTCGCGACTTGCATGTTGACGAGTACGGAAACCGGCAGGAGCCATATGGTTGTCTATTATTTTATGTGACCTGCGTGTCAATGAAATCACCATGTAATTGCTTTGCTTTATTGCTAAGAGTAGCATTAGTTGTAGTTGCAATAGTTGGTGGACAACCATGGTGATGGCGCCAAGATGATGGAGATCATGCCGGAGATGGAGATCTTGCCGGTGCTTTGAAGATGGAGATCTAAGAGCATATGAAGAAAGGCCATATCATATCACAATTATGAATTGCATGTGATGTTAATCCCTTTTATGCACCTTATTGTTATGCTTAGATGTGATCGCGACGGTAGCATGATAAGGTGATCTCTCATGTTAATATCAAGATAATTAAGTGTTCTCCCCTAGTATGCTCCGTTGCGAAAGTTCGTCGTTTCGAAGCATCACGTGATGATCGGGTGTGATAGATTCAACGTTCACATACAACGGGTGCAAGCCAGTTTGCACATGCAGAAATACTACGGTTGTCTTGACGAGCCTTGCATGTACAGACATGGCCTCGGGAACATGGAACCGAAAGGTTAAACACGAGTCATATGAATGATATGATCAACACTGAGTTGTTCACCATTGAAACTACATCATCTCACGTGATGATCGGTGGTGGTGTAGTGGATTTGGATCGTGTGTCACTAATCAACCGGAGAGATGTTGAGTTTAGTGGGAGTTCATTAATTTGATTAAGTTGAACTAAAATTATCATAAACAAGTGTCCTAAAGATGTCTTTGCAAAATCCTTGTAGATCATGGCCGACTACAGTAGTATGTTTCTTGCTGAGGAGCTGCGTCTCGATGGGTCAAACTTCATCGAGTGGTACGAACGTCTTAGAGAAGTCCTTTCAACCAATGATCAGCTTTACGTGTTACATGAACCCTTAGAAGAAAAACCCGATGCTTCTGCGAGTTACAACAAGCGTATGGATTGGCTCAGTCGGAGTAAGACTCACATTCAAGTCAATTGGTTGATGAGTGTCTTCATGAATTCAGACCTGTCCAAACAATTCAAGAACTTGAGTGCCATTGAGACTGTCACTAAGCTAAAGGAAATGTTCATAGCACAAGTGAGAATTGCAAGGTTTGAAGGTCTGGGTGTGTTTCTTTCAACTAAGATGGAAGAAAATGATCGCTTAGAGGATCATCTGAAGAAAATGTATAGGATATATTACACTCTTATGGATGCTTGGGATGTGGAGATGAGTGACGAATTCGCGATAGATGGGTTGTTGCATTCGCTTCATCCCAAATTCAAGAATTGTGTCAGAGACTATGTCAAGGAAAGGGATTCGATCACTTATCCGGAACTGATGTCTCGACTTCGTCATATCGAAAGGAATCCCGTAGCAGGCGGAGGAGCCAACGCAGAAGGTATATTTTGATATACCAGTTATAAATGTTTAAATGTCCCATTTACACTTATGGTGAGCTAAGTATTTGATACTTCTGCTGTTTTATGAAAACAGGGCCTGCCGTTTGAGAAGTGCATGGAGGGACTGAGTGGATTTTGCGGGAAGATGGCAATCAAGGAGTTGATGCTGGCGATGTTCTACTTCTACATTTATCATTTTAAATTAGAGGATTTGAATGAGTTTTGTAATCGAATTAAGTGTGATCTTAAATTAGTGTGTCTCGGTTTGTGAGACGGTCATTCATGTTAAAGACAAGTGGTTGTTCTATTTTCATGAGTAATCCTTCTTTAGTGATCACGTTTCGATTATGAGATTATTGTCCTTTGCTAGATTTGAACGATAATTAGTTAAACACTTATAAAATAAAGACATGCTAAAAATATCCAATACTTAATGATGAGAATTGTTTTAATTGTACTATTAGTGCTGAAGAGCATCTTGATGCGCATCACTAAGTAGTGTGATTAAAAATGCCATTTTCTGAAAATGCCATGAGTTGCTGAAAATAAACACAAGTGTTGGTTGTATTTTTCAGTAAATAAAAGACATCATTGTTTTGTCATGGATGAGTAAATAGGAGTATTTATTCATGTCATGATGAGATTTTGGAAGTAGAGGATATTAAGTTAACAAGATAATTGAGTCTTTTCGATTTGATCAAAAGAGACAAAATATTTGAGTTATTGTTTAGTATGGTGACTTGTGACAAGTGTTATCACAAATTACAATGTTTAGAGATTATTCAAAAGGTGTTTTGATAAACCTAAAGTATTGTAGTCACATTATATTTGATATTATGTGGTCATAAAGAGGGGTTTCGGTTTTAAGGTTTCATTAGTATCATTTAGATTTATTTTGATAACACTCCTGTTTTAAATAAAGGATCTATTTAATGATTTGCGTTTCGCATATGAGTTATGTGAAATAGTGGTTTCAATAATTATGAGATAATTAAAAGCCATAGCAAATAAAGTTTTGTAGAGTGTTCATATGAGATTATGAATAGAGATTCCACAATGTGAGGCTAAAAGGGACAAACCAATGTGTTTGGTTATGTTGTGTATTTTAGTGGTTTTATCGTGAAATGGTTTCATGGATAAAAGAATTGTTGGAATAAACTTAGAAGGCTTAAACCTTGCATGTTTATGTATCAAGTGGCACATATGTAAAGTGCTATGTTGGATAAAACTTGACACATAAAGGTTTTAATGATGGTGATCATTGAATTTTGGTTTAGCTTGTCTAAAGAGATGTAGGTTTCAAGAATATGAATTTTGTCAAAAGTTGCAAAATAATATTCATGATTTACTTGTCGTGTTTGGGAAACAAGACATACCTGCAAAACTACAAAAGAAGAAATAGAAACTTTAAATACGAAAGTGACTGAGAGTCATTCTACTTTAAGTTTAAATCATAAAGTAATTGTTACTTGATTTTGTGAAAAGAATGTTTCACATATTTATTTTGCAAAAGAGTTTGAGTGGAATAAATAAAACTTAGAGCTGGCAAAGTGCTGGTGTTTCGTATATGAGTTCTCGAATCTTAAGAGTTAAGAGTTTTGGAGGAGTCCAAAGTGTCGAGAAAGTGCATAAGAAACTGAGTGAGATCTAATTAAGATATGTGGTGACATATATTAAGTTAGAGCAGAAATTAATTTCCATAATCAAAATATGTGGTGACATATGTTTGAGTGGGAGCTAGTTAATCATGGTCAAATATAAAGATAACATATTTCTGAGTGGGAGCCACAGTGTTTTTCACAATTTAATATGTGTATGGTGTATATTTGAGTGGGAGTTTACAACATCGTGTTTGAATGAAATGGAGATTTCATAAATGTTGTAAATGGTGACATGGACCAATGCATAACTTATGAAGTTTGTTTGAACGTCAAATTTTCATGTAGATGAAATGTATCTATGGAGGATAGATAAGTTTGATGAACATTAAAGTCAGGATGTTTCAACCTAAATATTTTTGAAGGAGTTCAAAAATGAAACAAGAGAAGAATGGTTCATCTCATTGTGATATATAGGTGAAGCATTGAGTTGGAAAACTCAGTACAAAATTGATGGTTGGAGGATATGTTGGAATTCAATATGAATTGTTCATAGATCTCAACATATAAGAACCATGTGTTTGTATGTGACGATATGTGACCCAAGTTCTTAATTGTAAGAACATGTTGAATGAGGAGTCATTTTTCATGAGATTGAGATAAATTTAGAAAATGGTGGACTTGGTTGAAGTCATAAAGCCAGACTAAATTAGGGATCTCTTAATATCGGAGTAGCACAGCGAAAGCATGATCGGAAATATCAAAGTGACAAGGCTCACTGTTGATTTGTTAAGTCAACAACATATAGGAGTATATGATTAATTCAAGGATTGAAATAAGATATAATATTTTGGTTTGAGAAAGTTGTTTCAAGATTGAGTGAGTTCCAGATGCATGTGTTATGAGAAAGTCCAATTGACTAATCATACATATGGGCATGAAAGGATATGATTATCTCACTCTATAACCAAACATATTATATGCATTATATGATAATGGTTTTATCATGGGATGATAGGAAGTTTATCATGGGATGATAAAGTAATGTCAATTTGGGTGACAGTTACAATTTTGCAAAGGACATAAAGAGCTGTAAAGTACAGAGCACGGACAGAACCTCTTCCACAAGCAAACATGATCAGCACTGAGACTTCATGAGTGAGACTGCATGGGTGTTGGATCGCGGAAATGTAAACTGGATTATTGACTCTAGTGCAAGTGGGAGACTGTTGGGAATATGCCCTAGAGGCAATAATAAAATGGTTTATTAAGCATATTCACGTTTATGATAATAGTTTATTATCCATTCTATAATTGTATTAAATGGAAACATAATACATGTGTGGAATATAAACACCCGGAGTCCCTAGTGAGCCTCTACAGGACTAGTTCGTTGATCAAGAGATAGTTAGAGTTTCCTAACTATGGACTTGTTATAGTCACTTGATAACGGAGTCATATCATTAGGAGTAATGGTGTGATGGACATGACCCAAATAAGAGTTGCAATTAATCGTGTCACAAAAATTTTGTTGTCAACACTTTTAATATGCCAAATATAGTTTCCTTAGACCATGAGATTATATCACTCCCGTTCACCGGAGGAATACTTTGTGGACATCAAACGTCACTTCGTAACTGGGTGATTATAAAGGTGGCTTTCACGTATCTCCGATGGTGGGTTGTTGGGTGATATGAATCGAGAGTGGAATTTGTCCCTCCATGTGACGGAGAAGATATCTCCAGGCCTTCTCGGTAATATAGCATCAAAAGTCTGCAGACATGTGATTAAGTTGTAATCACCGGGATCCTATATTATGGACGAGTAAAGAGAACTTGCCGGTAACGAGATTAAACTAGACATGGGGATGTCAACGATTATATCTCGGGCAAGTAAAATATCGTGAGACAAAGGGAATCGTATATGAGATTAATTGAATCTCCGGCATCGTGGTTCAATCGAGAAAAGGTTTTCGTTGAGTGTATAGGAATTAATATGGACATCCCGGTCCTGCTATTAATTATTGATATGATCATGTGTATGCATTCTCGAACCCGTAGTGTCGATGTATTAGATCAACGGTGAAGATATGTGACTATGTACGTGCGGGCATCGTCGATGTGGGTTAGTAGACGAACGACACGGGAGACAAGATTTATACAGCTTCGGGACCCGGGAAACATCATCCGGTAATATCCCTACGTGCTGTTTGTGGCTAGGTTTTATTCCTCTCATGGTGGAAGTCGCCGATGAGGCGGCTCCTCTTGGTTGTGTTGGGTCTGTCGGGGCTGTCTTGAGCGTGCCCTCTTGGGGCGCCTTGCCCCTCCTTATAAAGGTGGAGGAGGCCGGCTTACAAGTAGAGTCCTCTTAGGACTCGGCTAATCTAATACAAGTCGGTAAGGCGAGTCCTTTTCCTATTCTGACTAGAGTCGGCCTGCTGGGCTTCCTCCTGATGGGCCACGTTAGTACTCCTTACGGGTACCCGTGTCCCATATCCACGACAGTAGCCCCCGAGCTTTCGGGTGACTCGCAGAGTCATGCGGAAGGTCTTGATTTGTCTTCTTGGGACACGGAGTCCATGCCGGCTTGTCGATGTCGATGATGTCGCGGCACCCAGCTCTGCATTTGCCGGGTTGTCGATGTAGACTTTGCCGGGTTGTCGATGTAGATGTTGCCGAGTCGTCATTTGCCAAGTCGTCGATGTAGACGTTGCCGAGTTGTTGGCGAAGATGTTGTCGAGTCGTCGATGCCGGCTTCTCTGGTCGACTTGTTGATGCCGGTTTTTTCCTGCCGACTTGTTAATGCAGGCTTCTCCTGCCGACTTGAATTGAAGTGAGTCGGAATTTTTCTCCGAGTCCTTTTGACGAGTTGTGTGTAGATGAAGCCGACTTCTCCTGCCGGCTTGTTTATACTGGTATACATGTAGCCCCCGAGTGCCGGGTCGTTTGCCTGCGACGACTCGGGACTCCTTGGTGTATAACTCATGTTTTTGAGCTTTTTGAATGGTCTAGCCCCCGAGTGCCGGGTTGTTTGCCTGCAGCAACTCGGGACTCCTTTCGTGGTACCTGAAATAAAATTTTGTATGCATTATACCGTTCGTGACATATAAAAAGAATTAAACAAATATTACAACAATTTAATTTATTTGTGTTCAAGTGATTAATCGTCCGACTTGTCTAAGTAGGCTTTCGCGGCGACTTTTTTCATGCAATATGATTTGCTCTGTCGACAAAGGCCTCTGTGGTTCAGAGTCGATCTGGCTTTGTTCATATGCACTACTTGGTCTATTGCGTTTCGCATCTGACTTAGCAAAGAAACGAACGTCCATCTCCTGAGTTAGGATACCTATGTTTGGACCGCGCATCTGGCAGCTTGTCCTTTTTGGCAACCATGACTCAGAAGAATTAATAACCCCCGAGATTAACTCGAAGATGGCGGATTTATTTAACTAACTGAAAATAAAAATACGAAATTTAAATATGCAAGCAATCACTTAGCTTGTTTATTTTGTGTGGATGATGACGAGTCGGCGAGCTGGCCAGCTTCTTTTTCTTAACTCGCCCGAATCCTAGCAGTGTCCGGTTTGTATTTTTTTTTCTTTCCTTGCACGCTTAAGATGTACGTGGTCTACCTTGCTCCTTCTCTTTTCTTTTTCTTTGATCAGCGTATGAGTCAAACTAGTACTCCGTACTACTGTAGTACTAGTTGCAACTTGGGAGCTGGCTCTGATATTTGATCCGTCGATTCCGTCCGATACTTGCTCTCTCTCTTTTTTTTTTTACCGATCCTTGTGCGAGTCCAAGTAGTCCACGCTGGTGACTTCTCGGGAGCTGTATCCTGGCCGGCTCCTTCCGTATCCGCGCCGAATTAAACGAGCGGAACCAGCGACTTTGAATCCAGGTCGTAGCTGTATTCTTGGACGCGGAAGATGACACAGACGTAGGAGTCGGCGGGCACGCTGAAGACCGGCACGGAAGCGGGAATAATCCGGTGGATTTGGTCAGCTGCACACGAGCACGATGGTGATGTTGAGCCTCTGCGACTTTGATGATGATGACGTCGTCATAGTTGATTAATCATGATGGGTACGTTAAATCAAACGCACGCGAGGGTAGTGATGATGTCGAGCCCCCGTGCCCGCCATGTGGATGAATAACTCGCCGTCGTCGTTGATGAAGATTGGACCCATCGAGTTGTGAATCCACGCGCACTTAGCCCCACGGTGGGCGCCAATGTCGATGTATTAGATCAACGGTGAAGATATGTGACTATGTACGTGCGGGCATCGTCGATGTGGGTTAGTAGACGAACGACACGGGAGACACGATTTATACAGCTTCGGGACCCGGGAAACATCATCCGGTAATATCCCTACGTGCTGTTTGTGGCTAGGTCTTATTCCTCTCATGGTGGAAGTCGCCGATGGGGCGGCTCCTCTTGGTTGTGTTGGGTCTGTCGGGGCTGTCTTGAGCGTGCCCTCTTGGGGCGCCTTGCCCCTCCTTATAAAGGTGGAGGAGGCCGGCTTACAAGTAGAGTCCTCTTAGGACTCGGCTAATCTAATACAAGTCGGTAAGGCGAGTCCTTTTCCTATTCTGACTAGAGTCGGCCTGCTGGGCTTCCTCCTGATGGGCCACGTTAGTACTCCTTACGGGTACCCGTGTCCCATATCCACGACACGTAGGGTCACACACTTAACGTTCCGATGAAATTAGGTTTTGCGATGAATTAAATGATGAAGTGAACGAATGGTGATTCGGAGTCTCGGATGGGATCCCGGACGTCACGAGAGGTTCCGGAGGAGTCCGGAGAATAAGATTCATATATGGAAAGTGGTTTCCGGAGGTTTCGGAAAAGTTCCAGAAATTATTTATAGGGTACCGGAAGGTTCCGGAATGTTCTAGAAGGGTCTAGAAGTGGGACCGCATATTTTGTATGAGGCCCACATGGTGCAAAGGGGTGCAGCCACCACCTAGGTGGTGCGCACCACCTAAGCCCACATGGGCTGGTGCGGCACAAGGAGGGGGAGTCCCACTCCTAGTTGGACTAGGAGGTGGGCTCTCCACCCCTTTAGGAAAGGGGGCCCAAGGAGGAGTCCTAGTTGGACTCCAACTTGGGGGGCAAGCAAGGAGGGGCTGGCCGGCCCCCTTGCCCTTGACCTAGCCGGCCACCTATATAAGGAGGGGAGGGGGGGCGCAACATACACCCCTTGGAGGCTGCCGCCCCACAAGCCCTAGCCGCACCCCCCCTCTCCCTCTAACCCTAGCCGCACCCCTCCTCTCCCGGAGGGCTGCCGCCGTCTCTCCTCCACACCTAGCCGCACCCCCTTGCCCTAGGGGCTGCGCCACCTTGCTCCTCTCCCTCTCCTCTTGCTTGGCTTGGCGAAGCCCTGCTCGCGGAGATCGTCATCATCACCGGCACTACCGTCGTGCTGCTGAGATCATAAAGGCCACGCCTTCTCGCTTGCGGGATCAAGGAGTCGACGTCTTCATCGAGCTGTACGTGTGGACGCCGTGGAAGTGCTGCCCGTTGCTGCACTTCACCGGATTGGATCTCGAGGATAATACATCTCCTCGCGACTAGACGAGTCTAGTTGCGGGGATCGACTAGCCAACCCCTGCACCGTTAAACGCGTTTGTTGATCTTCGAGGGTAAGAGATTGGATCTCATCCTCGCTATCTTCATCTCGTAGATCTAGATCCTTGGGGTTTATTCCGCTTTGCCGCGTAGAATTTTTTTTTTATTTTCCATGCTGCGACCCCATCACATCATGTCTTGGAACTCTGTTCAATTTGGTCCTACCACCATGTATATATCTAGAACAGAAAGTCAAGCACTCATCTAGCACATAAGCTTCAGCAATAGCCCCTTCTGGATGGCTTCTTGTATGTACTGTACCCTTGAGCTTCCCAATGAACATTTCAGTAGACCACATATTTCTAAATTGAACAGGTCCAGCCAGCCTAACCTCAGTTGCTAGATGGATAACTAGGTGCTCCATAATATCGAAGAACGAAGGAGGAAATATTTTTTCAAGTTGGCATGGTATTTCAGGGACTTCTTCTTCAATCTTTCTATCTCTTCAACATTGATTACTTTTGCACTCAGGACTCTGAAGTAGTTGCTCAGTCTAATCAATGGTGCTGCAACATCTTCATGCAAAGTCCTCATTACAGCTAATGGAAATAATTCTTCCATAATGATGTGGCAGTCATGAGTTTTCAGACCAATAAGTTTATTTTCTTCTAACCTCACCTTGTTGTACATGTTTGAGGCATGTCCATCGGGGAATCTTGCATTTTGTATTAGTTGGCAGAACATCTTCTTCTGTACTGGACTCATGTAGAATAATGCCTTTGGCAATTCTGGTTTATCTTGAGATTCATCTATATGCAGATGTGGTCTGATTTTCATTCGCTTCAGATCAAGCCTGGCCCTTGCATTGTCTTTTGACCTCTTGTCCACATCTAGTAATGTGTTCACAACATTGTTAAACACATTTTTTTCAATATGCATTGAATCCAAATTGTTTCTAACTAACAAGAACTCCCAATATTCTAGTTGGAAAAATATGCTCCTCTTCTTGAAAGTGCTGTCAACAGTGTGAACTTCTTCCTCATCAGTCAATTCGTCTTCATCTTCATTTCTGAGCCTCTTCTTCTTGACATTCCTCTTTTGCTTCTGTCCTTTTCCATACTCAGTTTGTATTCCCATTGTCATTTCTGATATTTGATGGCCTGTTGGTTGCATAGGGGGTTCCCTAAATTCGAAGGTACCATCAAAATATGTAGAATCTAAGCTGAAAGGATGATCTGGTGCTAAGAATCTCCTATGACCCAAGTAGCATGCCTTGTGCCCATGCTTCAACCTCCTGGAGCAAGTATTTGTTAGACAGTGTGAACAAGTAGCAATGCTTTCTCCACTTATGATGCCACGGCCTAGCCAGTCACTTATTGTCCATAATAGGGCAGCATACACTCTAAATTTCCTCCCAATATGGGAATCATATACCAGGACACCATTCTTCCATAATTCTTTAAGTTCATCAACCACTAATTGGAGGTACACGTCTATGTCCTTTCCTGGTGCCTTCCTACCAGGTACAATGACTGACAGAAAGAAATTTGTTTCTTTCATACATATCCAAGGTGGGACATTGTAGGGTATCAAAATTATTGGCCAGATACTATAAGAAAGGTTCATATTCCTAAATGGATTGAAACCATCTGTTGCTAATCCAAATCTGACATTTCTTGGTTCTTTACTGAAATCTTTGAATGTAGCATCAAAATTCTTCCAAGCTGGAGAGTCTGCAGGATGCCTCATTGCACCATCTTTCGTTCTGTCATCATCATGCCACCTCATCATCTTTGCTGTCTTGGTAGACATGAACAACCTACTAATTCTTTTGTTGAGTGGAAAATGCCTAATCACCTTCCTGGCAACCCTGCTAATTCTTTTTCCACCTGCTACAACTCTTTCAGTTTTCCATCTACTAGTACTACAAACAGGGCATGTTTTGGCATTAGCATTATCACCCTTGAACACTATGCAATCATTTATGCAAGCATCATAACTGTCATAACCAAGTCCTACAGCACTGACATATTGTTTAGCCTGGTGATAATTACGAGGGACACAATGTCCTGGAGGTAGTACTTCACTAAACAAATTCAGAAAATCTTCAATGACAGAAATTGGCACCCCCCTCACATTCTTGATGTTGAGCAATCTGACTATGAATTTTAGTTTGCTGAAATTTGTGCACCCTGGATACAACTCTCGGGCACCTTCATCTACTAACCTCATATATGAGCTAACATCTTCATCATCACTACCCTCATTGCCATCTTCACCATCCGTTCCTACAGAATTCCTATCGAACATGCCAAATCCATCTAATAGAAGTTGGTTCATCTGATCTTCATCATCACATGTTTCCTCATGAACTGTTATAGGTTGGGCATTTGATTCAGATGAAGCTACTGATTCACCATGAAAATACCATGTGCTGTAACCAGACATAAATCCATCACATATTAGATGTTCTTCAACAGTAGATAAATCTAGCCAACATCTGTTTCCACAGGTTCTACATGGGCAAAGTATCTTATTGTCCTTAAGAGCTTACTAACAGCATACTGTAGGAAAAATGCTACTCCAGTAACAAACTGTTCAGAAGACCTCGGTGCTTTCATCCAAGCCTTATCCATGTTTGCAATGCTATAGGGTTAATCAAACAGAACACTCAATGATTTTTTTGCCTGCAGTTCAATATACAGGAAATTCAAATTCGCCACAATTTTAACAGGCATGAACATACAATCATCTACTGGAAGCACGCAGTCATGAAAACAATTGTAGCACGAATTAAGTGGGTAGGTTTAGCTACTAACCAGAACCTCCAGGAATCACTGGAGGCACGAAGTGGGGACGACGAAGAAACGAACTCCTCGGATCCATGGCGACGAGGTACTCCTACCGCAGCGACGCGGCCTCCTCCGGGGACGAGGTACTCCTCCCGCAGCGACGCGGCCTCCTCCGGCGACGAGGTGCTCCTCCCGCAGCGACGCGGCCTCCTCCGGCGACGAGGTGCTCCTCCCGCAGCGACGCGGCCTCCTCCGGTGACGAGGTACTCCTCCCGCAGCGACGCGGCCTCCTCCGGTGATGAGGTACTCACGGTGGCGGGGACGAAGAGGGAGCGGTGGGGAGGACGAGCGGCGACGGGGACCGGTGGGGAGGACGCGTGGCGACGGGGAGCGGTGGGGAGGACGAGCACTGGACGAGCGGTGGGGAATGGACGAGGGGTTTTTCTCGAATATGTAGTCATCTGAACAATTCAGAGGTTTTTTCTGTAAACTTTACATAGGTGGGAGGATATCATTGCGTAAGTTAATCCTACAGGTTTTTTTTGCAAAGGTCCCAGCGCCAGGCATCCTTATCCGCAGGGAGCAAAGGAGATCGAAGGGGACGTGCTCTTGTCGTCGCCAAGCTCTTCCTCCGCCGCAACCATGGGGGACGACAAGCCGCACCCGTACGGCCGTCCCTGGGTAGTAGTCCATCCGCTGCCGCCTCCTTCCGTCGCCGCTTCCACTTCTTCCTCCGCCGCAGCCAAGGACTGGTACCCACTCCAGTAAGTTCCCCATCTAGATCTCTAGGGTTAGGGTTAACGCCGTACTTCTCTCTATTGCCAGTAGCCATGGATGAACTGTGTAGCGTTAATCATCTAGATCTGTGTGTAAGGTGTGCTGTTTGGATTTATTAGCCTTGCCAATGATACTAGATTTTTTATTACGAACAAATACTAGTGTATGTGTGTATTGTTTCTGTGTGATGATATTGCATAGCATCATTTTTTGCATTTTTTTAGGAAGCAATAGTTAATCCCTATCCTGTCACACTGCAGGGACATTAAGACAAGCAACAGTGACCATGCTATCCCCAATGACAACAATGATGATGATGAGTACATAGAGGATGAAGATGACTATGTCAGTCCTGATGATAGCTACATTGAAGATTCAGATGACTACATAAGTCCAGAAGAAGAAACCATAACAATAAGAGGTATGGTTGCATATCTTTATACGATTTGAAGATCTTTATTTCCATCCCCATTATAGTTTGTGAAGTTTGTAAACATGGTTATAAAGACATGCATGTTGTTCATGTAGGACCTGGGCATGTGGGCTTTGAGTCATTTGATGAGCAATGTGTTTTTGGTAATGAAGTAGAAATGACATTCAATCAGATGATGCAGCTCAGGAGTCTTGTTGAGGAGTTACCTAGGCCAAAAATTAAGGAATATGTGTGTAGGTTAATCAAGAGTAATGTAATTCCTGAGTCCAAAATGGTAAGCTTAGTAGTATTACACTTACTGATTCTAATAATATAGTTAGTAATATAGTTACTGCAAGTAATCCTACTGATTAATGGTTCTTCATCTTTTGCTGACAATAGGTGCTAGGTCCTTCAGCCTTACTGCCTGATTGCAACCTGGTAAGTTGTTTTCTATATGGTGGTTGTTACTTCAAAATGATGTATGGTTCTTCTATCCTGATATGATTCTATATGGTGATTGTTTCTTCAAAATGAGATATGGTACTTCTTTCCTCATATGCTAGTCTAGTATTTAAGAAATGAGATATGGTACTTGTTTTATAGTTGTTACTTGTTTCCTGATATGCTAGTCTGTGATGCACACGTTTATATTCAGAATGATAGCATCATTTACTGGTGTGAAAGTATTCAACTTGATAATTGTTAAACTATATTTTGTTTAACAATTCCAGGACTTTACAGCTGAGTTCACTAGTTACTATCTGACTACGTTCCTCAGAGCACCATTCTACAACGGAACACCTCTTGTAACTGTTGTTGTCAACTTCACTGGAAGCACAGAGGTCAAGTACTGTAGGATGAAGATGATTAAAGGTTTCAAGGCTAGTGTTCACTGTGGTTGGCCTAAAGTGGTTAGGGCATTCAAACTTAAAGAAGGTGACATATGTATGTTCAGTTTTAAGGACGAGAGGAAGCTGCTGCCAGTGAGCCAGAGGGATAGACTTGGTGCATGGCTTAGGCTAACCATCACCAAACTAGAAGAGTGAGTGATGGTGAAGTAGGTCTCCTGAAGTACAAGACCTTATAAGTATGTAATGCATGTGATGCTACCCTAAGCAGACCTTATAAGCATGTGATGTAGTAGAACTTATAAGTACGTGATGTAATGATACCCTAAGTAGACTTCATAATTATGTGGTGCTATCCTAAGTATCTGGCTATTCTGTGATGCTATGTTCTGAAGATTGTGATTACTGCCAGTTAGCCTCAGCATTGTTATTACATTGACTAGGATGCCTCCCTGTCGTGGTGGTGTCACGACAGATGCCATAGGATGGCTTGAGTTGTGGGGCCGATGGACGCTGGAGGCACCCGGGGAGGGCTTGTGCGCACGAACACGCACACAAAGAGCACAACACACACGGTGTTACCCAGGTTCGGGGCTCTCGTGAGGAGATAACACCCCTACTCCTGCCTGTCTGATCTATATACGTGGATTACAACTGAGTTACAAGCTGCTCCTTGAGCTGTACGTGATGAACGGCAAGCTCTAAGCTCCTACCGAGTCTCGGGGCAGCTTGCTGGTTCTCTACTGGCTACGAAATAAATGCTTAAGTGTGTATGCGTGAGGCAGGTATCCGTCCGTGTAAGAGGAGCCCCTGGTGCTCCTTATAAAGGGAAGCCCAGGGCACATGTTAGGGCTGGCATCAGTGCTGGCGTAGCCCACACTGTAGTCACGTCCGGTCTTCTGACTGCTTTCGTCACCGCGGCGTGGCGCATCCCATCTATCTCCTCCAGCGCACTGCTCCCTGGTACCGCTTCGGTCAGCGGCATGGAGGTCTATCACTCTGGTCAAGTGGCCTCGTCCCATCGTGCAAGTGGCTCGGCGCCCTGCCCCGTGATTGTAGGGACAAGACGCGAGCCTTGACCATGGCCCGAGTAAGCCTCCTTATCCGGCATAGGCATGCCGAATACCCTGTAACTCGGTTTCGCCTTCCCTGCACACAAGAAGAACAGAGAAAGATCCGACATATAACTTGCATGGACCGACATATCAGTATGTCGGTTAGTCTTGACCCGGTCAGCTTCAGGTAAGCCGGTATAGTTATGTCGGTTTCAGTGATCTGGTCAACTCCTAGTCAACCCTTATATCGGCATCTTGCCCATATTCGGGGGTTGCCCCCCGACATTAGTCCCCGAAGCTGGCGCGGTCCTGCAGCCTCGGATGAAGGGCCACGGCAGGTTTACCCGGAAACCAGCATCCTTAATTGATCTCCGACATAACATATGCCGGCGAAATTCATATGTCGGAAAGCACTTTTTATCCCAACTTGATATCTCATCTTGCGTCGGATCGTTCCGACTTACGGGAAAAAACCCCATGGCTCCCCCGAGTCATCGGTTCACTACGTGGCAGAGCATCTCTGCTTGACGCCTCGGTCTCTGCGCATGGATGGACGTGCCACAGGCATGCGTGCCACCTGTGTGACGCCGGTCGTCTTGGCCGCTGTTCCTATGTAAGCACTTGAGTGCGCCCTTGACCACTCCGCGTGCGTCGCCTCGGGTCTCGCCCGATCGGGTGCGGCGCACTAAACCGTTGGCTCTCTGTGGCCCATCATGGGGCAGATCGTGCGGCGGTTAAGCCGCAACAGGAATCGTGGCAAAGATCATGGGGCCGTTAATCCCCGTCCGTTACGGGGATCGTGCGCAGAGAATCACGCGCCCACGATCTCCTCCGCCGTAAATAAATAGGGGAAGCGGGGCAATCCTTACCCCCCTCCGCATTCACTCTTCTCCTTCCTTGCCTCCTCGTTCTCCTCGCTCTCCAGTGCACGCAGCGCCGCTCACGCCACCGCCGCACGCCGACGCGCCACCGGAGACCAACGCCGTCACACGCCGACGCGCCGCCGGAGACCAACGTCGCCGACGCGCAACCAGCAAGCCCTCGCCGCCGTACGCCGCAGTACCACGGTAACTCCTCCTCTTCTCTCTGTTTCTTCTCCCTGCTCTTCATATTTCTTCACCGCCGCGCCGCATCGCGCACCGCCGGTGACCTTGTAGCCGTGGTTGCGGTGTGCCACCGGTGGATTAGCCGCCGTAGCCTTTCTTTTCTTCCTCTTCGCTTCTCTTCTGGATCTAGAACTTGTTCGCATCTTCGCGTATTTTCTTCCCTTTTTCTTTCTGTTTTCACTATGGCATACATCGCTCACCGACGGTGAACCATTTCGCAGATCTCGGTAACCCTTCGTCGATATGTCGGACGACGCCGCCCTCGAGGTGATCGACTCGGTTGAAGAAAACACAGTGGAGGGATCCACTCGGGCCTCCTGGGAAGGTTCCGATGTCGGAAGAGCCGAGTTAGATTGGCTAGTCCGGACGCGACGGATCCCGCCCGGAGTAGAGTGCCGAGTGCCTGGCACCGAGACCGTGCCGAGTCTCAAGGAAGGCGAATATGTCGTCTTCGTCGCGCACTTCGAGCGGGGATTCGGATTACCCGCCAGCGTGTTCTTCCGGAACTTCCTCGACAGTTTCGGTCTCCAACCTCATCATTTACTAGCAAATGCCATCACCACCTTATCCTCCTTCGTCTCCTTCACCGAGGGCTATCTCGGCCTCAAGGCCACCGTCCGCGCGTGGTCCAAGTATTTCTCCTTCCGGAAGCAGGTCATTCCGAATCCTGCTGACCCGGCCGCTCCCAAGATGATGACCCAGTGTGGGGCCGCCACCGTCACACCTCGGCGCGGCTCAATCTTCCCCCGGATCTACGGCTTGGAGTCATGCCGGAAATGGCAGCGCTCCTTCTTCTATGTCAAGAATTCAACCGACGTCGATCTGATTAATTTGCCGAATTTCGTCATCGGCCCCCCTACGGTGCAACTCAATTGGGGGTACAATCCAACCGACAAAGAGATTGAGGTCAACCGCATCCACCAAATCGTGGAGCAACTCAGAGGAGAAGGGTTGACTGCTGACGACCTGTTGGCTACATTCATTAGCCGCCGGGTCTCGCCCCTTCAGCGCCGAGTCCACAAGATTTGCCACATGAGTGGCCCTCTTGATCCGACCCGGATAAGCACCGTCGAGCTAAACAAGGCCCAGATCCGGCAGCGGGTCAAGGCCATAGCCCGGACGAAGATGACGGAGGAGTGGGAGTGGGGCAAAGAACCTCACAGCCGGAGCAACCGTCCGCCCCAGGTAAGTAACTTGAATTGACATACACCTTCCGCCGACGTAAACTCTTATGTCGGTTCCCCTTTTACATTTGGCCTTAAACTTTCTCTGTTTCCACCATTCAGAGATTTGGGCGGCAAAAGAAGGAGGACGGACCGGATCCCGCCTCCAAATGGGGTGCAGACCGGGTCGAAGCTGACTCGGAGGATCCGGATAATGAAGACAACATGCCGATCCCTGATGTCGGCTCTGTTCCTGTCACGGGTAAGGCTCGCGTCCGAGACTGGTCGGATGATGATGATGACGACTGTCAAATTCTAGAGGTACATGATCCTCTCCCGGTTGCGTTCTCTTACCCGGTGTCCTCGCCCCCAGCTGACGCGGACGACCAAGTGCTCGAGGTGGAGCCCCTCGCCGTGGGACCCAAGGGCGCAGTTCGGAAGCGCCCAGCAGCTGCGTCCGCCGGCGCTGGAACATCCGGCGCTTCTGGTCCCGTGAAGAAGAAACAACGAGTAAAGACCATAGTGAAGCGCCGCGAGCGCCCCGTCACTAAGGGGTAAGATTCCCCTTTTATCGACATAAACTTTATATGCTTGACCACACTTTTCTCCTTCTGATGATACACCTTGCTTCTTTGCTTTGCAGCTCCGCTCCTCTGGAGGTTCCAACCGGACCCACTGACTCGGTTCCCCTCAGGACTCCGACGCCGCCTCGGCCGGACGACACAAGACTGCCGAGTCCGCCACGGACCAGCCCGACAGTGCCTCCAACGGTTCCGGGATCCGGAACTGGAGACACCGAGTCGGAGGTGACCGACATATCCATGAATCTCAGGGCCAGCTCGTCGGCCCCCGAAATAGAGAAGACTGCGGCTCCAGAACACTCGGAACATCCGAGTCAGCCGCAGCAAGAACCGCCACAGCCACAACAACAGCAACAAACACCACCGCAGCAGCAAGAGATACCGCAGCCACAGCCCGCTCCGACACAACCGCCACGGCCATCTCCTCCGAAGCAGCAGCAGCAACAGAAACAGACAACGCCCGCGCCTGCTACAGCCGGGAAACCATCACCGAGGAACACTGCGCCCGGCACGGCCGGAACAGCAGCAGATAAAGCAGCATCCACCGCGGCCGGGAAAGCGCCGGATAAAACTGCGTCCACCGCCGCCGGGGAAGCATCCACTGCGACCGGGAAAGCTCCGGAGAAATTCACAGCCACCAAGGACCTGCCGCCTAACTCGGAGCGCCAAATTGTCCTCCAAGGGCCATCCGGAACGGCCACAGCAGTGACCAGCGCCCAGACCTCTGCAGTTAATTGGGGGTTTGGTCCCTTGAAAACCTCGAGCGGGCAAAGTCTGGGCTCCCTTGAGCATTACCACACGGACTGGAATGCTGCCGACCTGAGCGAGGTGAGCTCGAGGTCACCAGCGGGCCAAATCGTCTCGGAACATCCGGCGGGGCCGAGTCTGGTGGCCCAAAAGATGGCCGCAGCCAAAACTACCCTTCTCGCAGCCGACCAAGCAACTGCGGTAAGTTGCGCCGAGTAAAGATGACTCGGTTAAATATAACTCGGTTTACTTCTTTAACATAGATATATCCATCCCCAGTCCCCGAGATTCGGGTTGAGTGACTGTGGCTCGGCCGAGTAAAGATGACTCGGTTGAGTGAGGGTAACTTGGCCTGAATCTTCATTAATAATACTGACATTTCTTCTTTTCAGGCTTGCATGACCAAGCGCACACAAATACACCGCAAGCTGCTGCTGGAGCACAAGGTGCTTTCCAACAAGTTCAAGCTGCTCCGGGCCAAGCTGGATCAAGTGTCTGATTCGGCACTCAAGGCCGAAGGATTGGAGAAGCGGATCTCGGAAATCGAGAGTAAGCCATATTCTGCCCTTCCACTTGTACTTGCATCAATTCGCTCATTCTGACACTTGCTACCTCGGCACAGCCGCACATAAGGAGCGCGAGCTTGCACATCAAGCCGAGCTGAAGAGAGAGCAGGAGGAGGTGTCCCGGCTGAAAGCCGAGTTAGAGCTATCTCGGAGCCGAGCCGCCGAGTCGGACAAGACCGCCGCCGCAGAGAAGCAGCTCCGAGAAGAGGAGACTCGGAAGCTCAAGGAATCTCTTGAGGAGTCCAAGTCACGGGCAATCTCGGCTGAGAGCGAGCTCCAAGCTCTGAAGCCCAAGATTGCGAAGTGGCTGGTGGACATCTCCAGCATCAACTCCGAGATGGACAGTAAGCCCCTTCCCCTTCTGCCTTTATTCACTCTATCACTTTTATTCTCCTGTAACTTATTTCGGCGTTAGCCATTCCCTACTCAGAATGCTTCCCCCACACCAAGGCTGCTGCGGACAAGAGCGCGAAGGAGCACCGGTTCAAGGAAATCCAAGATGGCCCCATCTCGGCCGAGTGGGATATGGACGCTCACTTGGTGGCTCTGAAGGCACGCTTGGTACCGATGAGGGCCATCGGGATGAATCTCCTTACTTCGGCAATCCGAGCTTACAACGTTCTCTGGCCCGGGTGTGAGGCTCCAGCTATCGTTGATGAATTAGCCAAGTGCCTGACGAACTCCAAGGAAAGGCTCGATGATTGGCGGTCATCCGCCGCCCGAGTCGGCGCAGACGAGGCGTTGATGTACGTGCTGTCCTGGTACGAGGGGCTCGACCTCGACAGGCTCAAGACTCTGCGCGACGGGTCAAAATGGCTCACTGATCCGGATCACATTCGGCGTCACCAAGAATTTGCTCATTCCCTTATCCAGTATGCCCCGGTGCACTCCTTTGTCGCTGGCGAGCGGGTTCCCCAACCCGAGGAGATCCCGGTTGAAGGAGAGAGCGAAGAAGAAGACGAAGAAGAGGCCGTCGACAAAGAAATCGAAGCCGACACTCCGCCCGAGTCAGCCACCGGCATTGCTACCGAGCCTACAGCCGAGGATACCGCAACCGAGACTCCAGCCTCTCCTTCTGCACAAAAAACTTCGGATGCTGCTGCCTAGACTTTTAAGAAGAAACTCAATTCGGTAAATCCCCGGAATGCCGGGTGCAGATGTAATATATACCTTACACTTTTTATGGTTGGTACTTGACTTTTTACTTTGCATGTTTTAGCAAGTTTAGCCGTATGTCGGATCACTTTGAACCGAGTTCCCGAGTTCAATTTCTTGTTTACTATACTCTTGCCATCTCTGCTCTTGCCTACCAATTCGGTGTTTTGGCAGTCGAGTCACAAAACGACCCTTGTACAGCATACAGTACTTTGAAACTTGGAAAAATAGCCAAGGCCATCCGACATAAGCTTATTATTTAGAAAAGGAAACCGAATCGCTCCTGTACCGAGTCCCCGAGTCGGTTTTCTTGTTTACTGCACCTGATAACCCTTGCTCTTGCCTACCTTTTTCGGTGTTTTGGCAGTCGAGTCACAAAATCACGAGAACACAGCATACAATACTTACAGACATGGTGACACAGTTTTTAGAGCCATCCGACATAAGGAAATAAATACAAAGATCAACACAGATTTTTTCAACAAGGCAGTCTCCGAGTCTCTTCTCGGGGTGCCGACATTTCATTTCTGGGTTTCGAGATACATACAGTGGGTCCTTAAGAGTAGAAAGGGCGGAGAAGAGCTACATTCCAAGGGCGTTTGGTCTCCTCTCCGGATCGGTCCATCCTGTTCTTCACCTGTTTCTGAGCATCTATAAGATAGTAGGCATCATTGTTCAAAGCTTTGCTCATGATAAATGGTCCCTCCCATGGAGGTGACAATTTGTGCATCCCGGCGGTGCGCTGCACAAGCCTAAGCACGAGGTCTCCTTCTCGGAACTTGCGAGGATTCACCTTCCGACTGTGGTAACGTCGGAGATTCTGCTGATATATTGCTGACTTGGACAATGCCAACTCTCGCGCTTCTTCGAGCAAATCAACATCGTTTTCTCGGGCTTCTTTTGCCTCTGACTCGGTATATAAAGCAACTCTCGGCGAGTCATGCTCTATGTCGGTTGGCAGAACTGCCTCTGCTCCGTAGACCAGGAGGAATGGCGTATAGCCGGTAGAGCGATTTGGTGTAGTCCGTAGACTCCACAGTACTGCCGGGATCTCGTCCAGCCAGCACCCCGGAGGATGTAACAGTGGCTCAATTAACCGGGGTTTTATGCCGGATAAGATCAGAGCATTTGATCTTTCCACTTGCCCATTCGACTGTGGATGCGCGACCGACGCCAGGTCTAGTCGGATTCTCTTTTCTTGGCAAAACCGAGCAAAGGCTCCCTCGGCGAAATTTGTGCCGTTATCAGTGATGATGCTATGTGGGTGCCCATATCTCAGGATTATATCCTTTAAGAATGACACAGCTGTTCGGCCATCACACTTTCTTATTGGTTTTACCTCGATCCACTTGGTGAACTTGTCCACCATCACCAATATGAGAGTCATGTTACCTCGGGCCGGTTTAAACGGTCCCACCATATCCAGACACCACACCGCAAAGGGCCAAGTGATGAGGATAGTCTTGAGTGCTGAGGCCGGCATCTGAATCTTGTTTGCGAATCTCTGACATCCTTCACACTTCCAGACTATGTCCTCTGCCTGCTGCAGAGCACTCGGCCAGTAAAACCCATATCGGAATGCCTTGGCCACAATGGCTCGGGAAGAGGCGTGATGTCCGCACTCTCCCTGATGGATATCTCGGAGGATTTCTTGCCCTTCCTTTGGTTCGACACACCGCTGAAGCACGGTGGTCACGCTTCTCTTGTATAGCTCTCGGTTGATGATGGTGAATGACTTGGATCATCTCTGTATCTGCCTGGCCGAGACCTCATTACTCGGTAAACTGCCATCCAACATAAATGTCATGATGGGTTGGGCCCATGTCGGTACCGGACGAGTTCCGAGTTCAGGCTCATCGACTTCCATGGCTTCAACCGACATAACGACACCCGACATAGGCTGACGAGTCCCCGAGTCCTCCCAAAGGATTCCCGAGTTTCGCCAAGCGGCTTTCCAATTTTCCAACTCTGTTCTTGAGTCCGACAGAACACACGCGACATCCATGGAAGTCCCCGGGTCCTGCAGAGCAGTCCCCGGGCCCTGCGGAGCAGTCCCCGGGTCTAGCGGCTTGCTCCCGACGTCAACGTCCATCGGGACGACATCGGATTCCGGATTACCCGGGATGAATATTGAGTCTGACTCGGGTGAAGGCTTAATTGATGGCTTGTGAAGATGCTCCAGAGACACTCCGGGCGGAATGGCTGTCGGTATGATCCAATTTTGGACAGCATGTCTGCACTTTCATTTTCAGTTCACCTGATGTGATTAAACTCGCAGCCATCAAAGAATCCCGAGATCTTTGGACATGGAACCGGTATGCTGCCATGTTGGCATCCAGGGCATCCCAGTTGCCCGAGGTTTGCTGAATCACCAGATCCGAGTCACCATAGCAGATTATTCGGCGAATCCCGATTTCCTTGGCCACCTTGAGTCCGTGGATCAATGCCTCATACTCGGCTACATTGTTGGATGCCGCAAAATGAACTTGCAGCACATATTTCAACTGGTCTCGCTTTGGCGAGGTGAGAACCACGCCGGCACCCAGGCCCTCTTTTACTTTGGACCCGTCAAAGTGCATTCTCCAGTAATTGGAGTCCGGCAGAGATGGTTCATACTGCATCTCGGCCCAATCGACAAAGAAATCCGCCACCGCTTGAGATTTGATGGTATCTCTTCTCGCGTATTGCGGCGCATATGCCGCCAACTCGATAGCCCACTTGGCTACCCGGCCACTTGCATCTCGGTTTCCGATGATTTCTGAAATAGGAGCCGCACTCACCACAGTTATTGGGTGCTCCTGGAAGTAATGCTTCAGTTTCTTGGCTGCCAGGTACACACCATAGGTCATTTTCTGGTAGTGTGGGTAATTTTGTTTCGAGGTGGAGAGCACCTCACTCAGGTAATACACCGGCCTCTGCATGGTGGCTCCCCCCTCTTCTCGTTCCACAACCACAACGACTCTGACGACTCGGTTAGTGGCTGCAATGTAAAGCAACATGGGCTCTCTCGGTAATGGCGAAGCCAATATCGGCACAGTAGCCAACATCTTTTTTAGCTCATGGAAGGCCGAGTCCGCTTGCGGGGTCCAGCTAAATCTATTAGACTTTTTCATTAGTTGGTACAAAGGTAGGGCCTTTTCTCCCAACCGACCTAGAAACCGACTCAGGGAAGCCAGGCAACCCGTAAATTTTTGGACATCTCGGAGGCATCTCGGTAACCTCATATTTTCTATTGCCCGGATCTTAGTCGGATTCGCCTCGATACCTCGACTCGACACGAGGAAACCGAGTAACTTGCCGGCCGGCACACCGAATGTACACTTATCCGGATTAAGTTTTAATCGGAATTTCCGCAGGTTTGCGAATGTTTCTCTGAGATCATCTAGCAGAGTATGTTTTTCTTTTGTTTTTATGACTATGTCGTCGACATATACCTGCACATTTTTTCCTATCTGATCATGCAAACATTTCTGCATACAGCGCTGATAAGTAGCACCGGCATTTCTCAAACCAAAACACATGACACGATAGCAATAAGCCCCGTACGGGGTGATAAAAGCAGTCTTTATTTGATCATCCGGATTTAACGGGATCTGGTGAAAACCAGAGTAGGCATCCACAAAGGATAACAGCTGACATCCGGCCGTGGAGTCGATCACCTGATCGATCCGGGGCAACGGGAAAGGATCTTTTGGACAAGCCTTGTTCAGGTGGGTGTAGTCGATACACATGCGCCAGACAGTAGGCGCATCCGGGTCTTCCTTCTTCTTCTCTACCATGACCGGGTTAGCCAACCAGTCCGGGTATTTTACTTCCACGACGGAGTTTGATGCGAGTAACTTGGCTAACTCATCACCCACCGCCTTTCTTCTTTCTTCGGCGAGACGCCGAGTCGGTTGCTTCACGGGCCTGGCATCCGGCCTGACGTGTAATGAGTGCTCAGCCAACTCCCTCGGAACACCCGGCAGGTCCTGACTGGACCATGCAAAGATATCCCGATTCTCACAGAGGAAGTTGATGAGATCGCTTTCCTATTTCTTGTCCAACCCGGCTCCGATGATGACGGAGCGGTCCGGGTTAGCCTCGTCGATGCCAACTTTCTTCGATTCCTTCGCCACCTGGAAGGTTGCAGTTTGCTGCGGGTTGGCCACACTCGGCATACCGAGCTGAGATGCCTGGGCCAGAGCCACCACCTCATGGATTCTCCTTTTCTCGGCGGCGATCACCAGTGATTCGGCCAGGGATGACCCGGCTGAGGCGCACTCCATGGAACGCTTGTAGTCTCCCGAGATGGTGATGACGCCATTTGGACCCGGAAGTTTCATCTTCAGATAAGCCACATGAGTGGACGCAATGAACTTGGCGAGTGCCGGCCTGCTGAGTAATGCGTGATACGGGCTTTCGAGATCCACGACCTCGAACAGCAGACTCTCAGTCCGACAGTTGCTTTTGTCGCCGAAGGCGACATCGACCCAAACCGCGCCCATGGGTGCATGCGAAACACCCGGCACGATGCCGTGGAAGGTGGTTCGGCTGGGCTGCATCATATTCTCGGTTATGCCGAGTTTGACCATGGTATCCCGGTACATGATGTTGATGCTGCTCCCGTTATCAACGAGGACCCGGGAAAACCTGACATTGATGCTGGGCCCGACGAATGTCGGATCCAGCACTAGAGCATAACCCCCTGGGTTGGGCATGACCTTTGGATGGTCCTTGACGCTCCAGCTGATCTCATCCTCGGACCAGTACATGAACTTCGGCACCGCCGGCATAACGGCATTTACCTACATCGCACGCATGTGCTAACTCTGCTTGTCATTGGGTTCGGTCACAAAGACCATGTAACTCTGATGGGGCTCTCGGTACTGATTTTGCCGGCTCGGGCCAGCGTTGTTGTTGGGGTAGTTGGAGTTGTTGTTGGAGTTGGCCATATTGGCTACTTGGTTGACATCTTCAGGCCTTGCTTGGGCGTTCACCGGGATAGCGTTCACACCCGTGAGTGGTGCGGGTCGAGTCGCCGGACCTGTGTTCTCCCGCGGGCGCCTGTTCCGGCTGCAGTTCCGGTTCGAGTGCTGAGCCGGTCTGCTGGGGTGCTTGGTGTGGTAGCTGCAGGGATCATCCGGCATCGTCCCATTGGGGTTACCCCACTGCCTCTTGTCGCCGTTCCATGGCTTCCTCTCGCCATTCCACGGTCTTTTTTCACCGTCCCACGGCCTCCTTCCTTCCGAGTTCTGGCCCCACACGGGACCGTCATTCTTCTGTCTCTGGCTGCTGCCGGCATCCATCTGATCTTGGTCGATGGCAGCAACCTGGTCTGACCCATACCGGTAATCCGGCCTCTCCTCTCTTCTCTTTCCTCGGTAATCCGAACGATCACCTCGCCGACCCGATCTGTCTCTGTCGACCGGGGCCAGTAAGGGCTGTGTCGGATCACCCAAAGCATAGCTATCAGCAATCTTGATTGTCTCGGCCAAGGTGGCCGGCATTTCTCTCTGGAGTCTCTGCCAGAGCATGGAGCCATGTCGGCACCCTTGTGCAAACCATGCAATGGCCTGCGACTCGATCACTCCTTCGCAGGAGTTGCGGATCGTGCTCCATCGAGTCAGGTACTCTCGGTCGGTTTCGTCTTCTCTCTGCCGACACATGGACAGCTGCTGAGGGCGATTCGGCCTCTTGTATGTGCTGGAGAAGTTGCTGACGAATGCGTCGGAGAAATCTAACCAGCAGTCAATGCTGTCCTCCTCCAGGTTGTTCAGCCAGATCCGGGCTGGTCCTTCAAGCATTTGCGGCACATACCGCACTGCCCATCTGCAACTTCCGCCGGCAATGTGCACAGCGGTGACATAGTCTGTCAGCCAGTCCTCCGGCTTGGTACTGCCGTCATACATCTTGGCACCCCGAGGTAACTGGAAATTTGGCCCAGGTGCCTGCTTCATTATTCGGGATCCAAAACATGCCGGACCCGGTGGGCCTTGCTCCTCCAGGAGCTCGGACAGATAGATTCTGTCAAGCTTGTTCCAGACATCGTGTGCCGGCAACTGGCGAGTTCCCAGCCTGGCACCGAGTGCACCCTCGGACGCCAGGTCTCTGTATCTTGTGTACCCGGCCCGCTCCATGGCCGAGTAACCATCATCGTATCGGTCGGCGGCCGGTTCAGCGTGCTCGGCACCATGTCGTGGCCGAGGTGGAATTGGTGCCGGATGCCGAGGTTGCTGGCCTTGATTCGCCGGGATAACTCGGTTTGCTTCTTGTCTGCCCTGGGCGGGTCCTGGTTTTCCCCGACCGGCATTGCCTTGCTCGGCTACTTGCTTTCCGGCATAAACCGGATCATACGCCTGCATCTGCTTGTTCTTGCCAGAGTTCACACTCTGGCCTCTGCTCCTGTCGACATACGGCGAGGAGGCCTGTCCCTTGGACATTTCCCCGGCTCCACCATTTGAGTGAAGGAACCGAGATCCACCCGCATCCGGGTTAGCCTTACGGTAGGCCTCATTCTGTCGGTTAGCAACAGCCACCAACTCGTTTACCCGATCCTGCTGCCTAGAGCGAGCGTCTCCGGATAGACCGGCCAACTCGGCTATGGCTGCCTCTGCTGCCCTAAGGTTCTTTCCGGGTGTGCTGTATCTCGGCTTTTCAGCCGACACGTAACTAGCAGTTCTAGCAGATCTAGCTCTACCATCTCTAGCTATCTCTGCGTTCAGGTCTTTACCTCGGGCACGCACCTCATCGATGCGACTAACTGGATTTGCTACTGGAGTAAAACCGTGAGCCGAGTTATACTCACGCATTGATATGTCGAACTCCTGCCTGACTCGGGCCACCTCTCTGGCCTCCTGGAGTATGTTCTGGCGCTGCACCTCCAACTCGGCTTGAGTCAGGGCAGCATCTGCACTCGGTGCGACTGGGGTTGCCAGCTTCTGAATCACGTCCTGAAGAGGACTCGGCGTCACCGGCACGCTGGATGTGCTGGCCTGTGCCGCACGGTTCTCCGGTTTCTCCAAGGGCGGACGCCCTGGTCTTGCCGACCTGGTGCCGGGATCAGCATCGCCCGCCATAGGTTTGCCGACACCGACGCCCGGGGCGGTCATCATGACTTCCACGCAACTAGCGGGGCGAGCGGTACGCCGGCCGCGAGCTGCGCAGACTGCGGGTGGATCCGCTCCCAGCTGCACCCTTTCGGGAAACCTGCAAGGGACCTCGGTGGCGACGTAAACCGTGAGCGCGCCGAACTCGATGAGGCATCCGTTCCGGGGCAGTGGCCTGCTGCCGAAGCAACCGGCGTTGTCGCTGATGACGTTGAGGGAGCCGAATCTATGGACAAGGCCACAGACCACACGCTCACCCGACGCGATGAGAGAACCCGTCCGGATGAAAACTCCAGCCAGCACCACTGCTGGCCCCATGGTGGGCGCCAACTGTCGTGGTGGTGTCACGGCAGATACCATAGGATGGCTTGAGTTGTGGGGCCGATGGACGCTGGAGGCACCCGGGGAGGGCTTGTGCGCACGAACACGCACACAAAGAGCACAACACACACGGTTTTACCCAGGTTTGGGGCTCTCGTGAGGAGATAACACCCCTACTCCTGCCTGTCTGATCTATATACGTGGATTACAACTGAGTTACAAGCTGCTCCTTGAGCTGTACGTGATGAACGGCAAGCTCTAAGCTCCTACCGAGTCTCGGGGCAGCTTGCTTGTTCTCTACTGGCTACGAAATAAATGCTTAAGTGTGTATGCGTGAGGCAGGTATCTGTCCGTGTAAGAGGAGCCCCTGGTGCTCCTTATAAAGGGAAGCCCAGGGCACATGTTAGGGCTGGCATCAGTGCTGGCGTAGCCCACACTGTAGTCACGTCCGGTCTTCTGACTGCTTTCGTCACCGCGGCGTGGCGCGTCCCATCTATCTCCTCCAGCGCACTGCTCCCTGGAACCGCTTCGGTCAGCGGCATGGAGGTCTATCACTCTGGTCAAGTGGCCTCGTCCCATCGTGCAAGTGGCTCGGCGCCCTGCCCTGTGATTGTAGGGACAAGACGCGAGCCTTGACCATGGCCCGAGTAAGCCTCCTTATCCGGCATAGGCATGCCGAATACCCTGTAACTCGGTTTCGCCTTCCCTGCATACAAGAAGAACAGAGAAAGATCTGACATATAACTTGCATGGACCGACATATCAGTATGTCGGTTAGTCTTGACCCGGTCAGCTTCAGGTAAGCCGGTACAGTTATGTCGGTTTCAGTGATCCGGTCAACTCCTAGTCAACCCTTATATCGGCATCTTGCCCATATTCGGGGGTTGCCCCCCGACACTCCCGCTATTCTGAAAAATTATCTATTCAAGAACATTGGCACCTAGTCAACATTTGTTGGTGGATTTTTCTTCTATTTTCTTAGAAAGTTTGATTCTTAGTATGTAGTTCAGTTGAACCTGGTAAATCCATATCTACTTCTACCTGTAGATATGGATTTGCTATAAGCATGGTGTTGTGCTTCTACGTGTAGATATGGATTTGCTATAAGCATGGTGTTGTGCTTCTATTTATTTTGTACCAGACTTGAGTTTAGAGGCACTAATCAATAGTGCCTCAAGTGCTTACTATTTGAGGCACTTTTAAGTACCTCAAATGCTTACCATTTGAGGCAGTTTTGATTAGTGCCTCTAAATGATAGTAAATGGAGGCACAAACCAAAAGTGCCTATAATGTTTACTATTTGAGGCACTTTTTAAGTGCCTCAAATAGTAAGCATTGGAGGCAGTTTTGATTAGTGCCTCTAAATGATGGTTATTGGAGGCACTAATCAAAACTGCCTCTAATGGTTACTAATTGAGGCATATAAAAGTGCCTCAAATAGTATTCATTTAGAGGCAGTTTTGATTAGTGCCTCCAAATAAAAACTTTTTGAGGCACTATTTCTAAAGTGCCTCTAATTTTAGGACGTGACATAGTGAGTGCTGGGTAGCCAGAGACAGATGCTGAACTGACGCAATAATTGCTGTGATATTTACGGAGCATAACGATTACCACCCTGTCACAAATTCGTGCGTTCATCACTCACTACCGGAAATCAGTTATTTGTCGTGCAGCCAAAGAGCACGGCCAAGGCTCTACGGAACACGGCAAAGACTTTACCGTGCGGAACCACACGGCACAACTCAGGTCGGCAAAGGTTTTTTGCCGTGAGCTTTTCACAAACTGCACGGCAAAGGTGTTTGCCGTGAGCCCTGCGCGCACTACACGGAACACAACCGTTAGAATGTGGTCAACCCTCGACCCCGATATTTGCCGTGTGCCGGACCTTTCCTGTGGTATCTATCTTTGCCGTGTGCGTCGAGAACGGCCATTTCTCCCCTTTGCCGTGTGCGTCGAGCAAAGGCCGCACGACACATTTCTCCCCTTTGCCATGCGCTTCCTGTAGACAGCACGACACAAGGCCTTTGCCCAGATCCCAGGCCACCGCCCTTTGCCGTGTGTCACGGCATATCTACAATATGGTCCATCGCGCAAATGCCAGGATCACAGGTGCGTGCCACGTGCAATCTTTGTCGTGTGCGTCCTCACGGCAAAGATCTTTGTCGTGTGTCTTTACACGGCAAATTGACATTATGGTCTAGTTTTGTTCTGTTTTTTAAAAATCCCTGCAATTCATAAAATTTTGCAAATATGGAAATAAGATGAAGCAACAATTAGAATAAAACAAAATACATGGAGTAGCAACAATGAGTTCTCACAAAATAAGCTAGACTGAGAATCACTATTACATGGAGTAGCATTGACCTATTGCATATAAGCTAGACTGCCAATTACTAATACATGTGTCCTCATCGCTGTCAGTAGCATGTGTCGAGATCATTGGGACCAACTATTGGACCACCCGTGTCGTCATCACTGTCAGGGTCGCCACACCACCAACCATCCTCGGAACCTGGAGGTGGTCCCTGTGGCTCATCGACCAAAAGTCCTGCGTGGAACCGCTCTAGCAAAGTCACGTCGGCTTGGTTATGAACCTCCTCGACTTCATCATGCGCGGTGTCTTCCTCCATTCCCACATCTTCGTCTTCTTCGCCGTATTCCATATCATCATCGGTCGGCAAGTTGATAGTGAATTTCCCAGGGAGCCCTCCATCCTGATAAAACTCGCCGTCAGATGTTGAGGGGTCTAGGCGGCGGTAATCTTTACTGTTAGGCAAAGGCGGCATATTGTGCGACGGTACCGTCATCACAACATCCCACCCCTGTAGACGCTTTTGATATGCTTTGCTGTTTTCTTGCATGGGTACGGGAGATAGAATACTTGGTAGGTCTGGGTAGCCAAAATGTAGACGTCGTCTCCTGAATACTTGGAGCTTCGTTCAACTTCGACCACTCCAATTGTAGGATTCCGTCTCACCCGATGTGGGTCTAACCAATGGCATTTGAATACAACGGGATTTAGCCCTTTACCAAAACCATAATTCAACTCGTATATAGCCTCGACTCTTCCATAGTAATGGAGTTTATCTGAGCCTTCACACAACACCCCACTATTTATTGTCTTCCGGTTGGCCCGGTTTGTTGTGTATTCATGGGTATGGAAACGATATCCATTCACGTCATAAGCATGGAATGAGTTGACGGAATGGCTAAACCATGGGCAATGTTTCTAAGCTCTGGCTTGATCTCATGGGTTAGGCACGAGAGCTTCTAGCTCAGCCTTGATTTCTCTTCCGGTCATCAGACGTGATTTCGGAGCATGGATCTCGACTCCTTTCTTGAACCGCTTTACATCACTCCTATATCTATGATCTGGGTCAAGGAACTGTCGATGTTGATCAAAGCAGGAATATTTGCCTCCCTTCTTAAGCCAGAAGAAAGTTATAGCCTATCTGCACTGTGGGCAAGGCCACTTCCCATGTGTACACCAGCCGCAGAACAAAGCACGCTCTGGTAAGTCATGCAGGGATGTGTGGTACCAGACATACATATCGAAGTGATCATTTGTTGACGCGTCATATGTTCAGACCACGCGACCGTTCCAGCCAACAGCCAAGTCTTCCACCAGCGGTTCCAAGTACACGTTCATGTTCTTACCCGGGTATTTCGGTCCTAGGATTATCATCGACAATAACATGTTATGTGATCTCATGGACTCGCCGGGGGGGGGGGGGGGGAGGTTCTGGGGGATGACAAACACGGGACAACAGCTGTATGTTGCCGCCGACATGCCATATGGATTGAACGCATCGGTTGATATAGCAACATCTACGCTCCTCGGGTAGCCCGCTTTCAGTGGATACTTCGCTACAAACTTCTTCCATGCGTCACCATCCGATGGATGTATCATCTTGTCCGTGTATCTCTCCCCTAATGCGGCCCATCGCATCTGCTGGGCAGTGTCTTTGTTCATGTAAAACCGCTGGATCCTCGGTATAAATGGAAGGTACCGGAGAATCTTTTGGGGAATCCCGGTCTGCCTTTTCTGTCCGCCACCGAGGTCGACCTCGAAGTACCTAGAGGAATTGCAATGGATGCAATAATTTGTTCCAGCATGTTCTTTCCTGAATAGCATGCATCCCTTTGGACAGGCGTCTATCTTCTCATATGACATCTTAAGGTCACGGAGGAGTTTAGTCGCCTCTAGAAGCTCTTCGCCAAGATGTGCCCTTTCGGTAGAAGGCTGCCAACGACGGTCAGAATATCATTGAAACCATCCCTGCATATCTTCCTCAGGCACTTCAGGGCCATAAGGCGAGCGATAACATCTAGAAGGGTAACATCTGTATATGTTGATGAAGGGGTTTCCGTGAACCAAACATAGTCTCGTAGTACTTATTCGTGTTTTCCTCCGGCTGCTCACTTTGTCTCCGCCTCCTGAGGTGTCTCTGCCTCTACATGAGGGCTTTCAGGCGTATTAACATTAACAAAGTCATCTAAGCAGTTGTTGAACCCAGTGTCAAAAACTGCAGCTGGCTGAATCTAACGCGGCACGGTTCTAGGACGTTTTGCTAACTGTTCACCATGGAAATTCCAAACATGGTAGAACGGTGTGAACCCAAACTTGAGCAGGTGCGTACTCACATCTACCTTCGACTGTCGCTTTCGGTTATCGCATTTTTATAGGGGCAAAACACTTTCATGGGTTGCTGGTGATGTCAAATGCCTTGTTCACAAACTCCTCGGCCTTATCTCTCCATTCATCACTAAACTCCCAATGACTCTTTCTGTCAGCATACATCCACTCATGGTTCTCCATCCTTTAACCGGTACCAAAAAAGAGATACACAATGCTTTCAGTTCAACATGTCATTGAATTTTAACAAAACCATTTTTCACGGCATGCATCCACCTATCTCTCTAATGGTAAAGGAGCTAAACAACGCACGGATCCGTAGACTGAGTATGTTCTCCCCGCTCTACCCCGATACGAGACAGAATTTCGATAGCATCTCCCCGCTGCTCTCCTGATACACGTCTCGGCAAAAAGCCGAGAGAATGTGCATCCGAAGAACAACGGGGAGACGATGCCGAAATTCTATCTTGGATCGAGGTAGAGCAGAGAGAACGTACCCAATCCACGGACGCGCGGGCTGCCCCGTAAATGTCGTAAGCGTTACGGATGAAAATATACAACTCTAACTCTATGTGCATATTTTTCCGCGTAACGCTTACGGACGGGTATAGACGACTAGGTGACGCGACATACTCGGTGATCTAGACCAAAATAAAACCCTAGGTACATTCAAGAGAGGCGACGATTTTCTTACCCTCGAAGCGTGATTGACAGCGAAGAAGATCCTCCACTGACACCCTCCGTCGACAATCCCCGCTCTCACGCTCCACACATACTCCTGTACGAGAAAAGGAATAAACAATTGAGCATTAATAAGGGAGGGGCGTTTCTGCACCCGGGTGCACATGCACCTGGTATTTTCGAGCATTTTTATAAAATAGTAAAACATTACTAAAAACTCTGAAAAAAATTGGTGACATACATATATGAGTTTATCATACTCGTGCAAAATTTCGGAATGAAATGACAAATTATGTTCTCTGTATAAAAAAGACAAATACAGTTGTCAGAATTAGATCTAAAAACACAAATTTGAAAACACATATTTTGTCTTTTTTGCACAGAGCACAGAATTTGTCATTTCATTCCTAAATTTTGCACGATTGTGAAAAACTCATATGTGTGTGTCACCAAATTTTTTCAGATTTTTTCGTAATGTTTTACTATTTTAAAAAATGCTCGAAAATAACAGGTGCATGTGAGCTCGGGTGCACAAGTGAATTTCCGCATTAATATCATCTATAGCTATACACATCCTAATATCACCCTAATCGGAAATCGGAAATCCCGGAAACTTTCCACCGGTTGTTCATCCAACTAATAAACACTAATCTGAAATATAGTACACCCTAATCAACTAATATTGTACTAATGATGCAGAAGAGGGTCACCGAGCAGCAACCGAAGAGGACAGTGGGCCGGTCACGGGCAGGATGGCGGGGAGCTCGGGGGAAGGACAGCGAGAAGATCGCGGCTGGGCCGCGGCCGGGGAGCTCGCGCCTCAGTGCGGGGGCGGAGCGTGTGGGGGCGGCCTGATGCAGGGGGCGGAGATGCAGGGGTGGCGCGTGTGCGGCGGCGCTGCGGGGGCGGCGAACGTGTGGGGGCGGCGCTGCGGTGGGGGCGGCGATGGCGGGTCAGCGTGCAGCTGCGTGCGTGTGTGAGTGGGTGAGTGTGTTGTGTGTGTGTCCGAGAGAGAGTGAGTGACCTAAGGGATAAGGTCTTTGTCGTGCACAGCTACTTTGCTGTGTGCTTGTTGTTTGCCGTGCGACTCCAGACTAAAGCGCACAGCAAAGACACCCTTTGCGGTGTGCACAGTCATTTGCCGCGTGCTTTTGTTTCTTTTCATTTTTCTTTCTATTTGTTTTTTCTTTTAATTGTTTTTATTCTTTACTATATTTGTGGACTATTTATTAGTATTAGTATATTAGTTAAAACAAAGTTAATGCGTCTACCCCCTCTCGGCGTCGCTCAAAGGGGTAGATCGGCATGTTGGACTTTTTTCCAGCTGCGGGTGTAGGGTTTCGCCGTAGCGGGATTCCGGAGCGTCGGAATCCCACCAAAACTTGCATGGGTCCCTAATATATGTATAAGAATGTGTTGGTAGGTTGCGGGAACCAAGGTACAGCTCCGGGGTGCGACCCGCTTCACCGACCCCGCTTACTCCGTAGTTAGTTCCGACACTTAGAGGTGAAAACTCCCGTTTCGGGTGCCGGGCATGGAATCATGCGACGAACCACATGAAATGTTGGTTCCCCATGGTTCTATGTACCAACCTAACACAACCAAGCAAAAAATTTCATGCGTCTACCCCCTCTCGGTGCCGGTCAAAGGGGTAGATCGACAGGTTGGACTTTTTTCCAGCGGGTGTAGGGTTTCTCCGTAGCGGGGGTACGGAGCTACGGAATCCACCAAAACTTGCATGGGTCCCTAATATATGTATAAGAGTGTGTTGGTAGGTTGCGGGAACCAAGATACAGCTCCGAGGTGCGACCCGCTTCACCGACCCCGCTTACTCCGTAGTAAGTTCCGACACTTAGAGGTGAAAACTCCCATTTCGGGTGTCGGGCATGGAATCATGCGATTGACCACATGAAATGTTGGTTCCCCATGGTCCTATGACCAACCTAACACAACCAAGAAAAAAACTTCATGTTTCTACCCCCTCTCGACACCGGTCAAAGGGGTATATCGACATGTTGGACTTTTTTCCAGCGGGTGTCGGGTTTCGCCGTAGCGGGGGTCCAGAGCGACGGAATCCCACCAAAACTTGCATGGGTCCCTAATATATGTATAAGAGTGTGTTGGTAGGTTGTGGGAACCAAGGTACAGCTTCGAGGTGCGACCCGCTTCACCGACCCCACTTACTCCGTAGTAAGTTCCAACACTGCTTAGAGGTGAAAACTCCCGTTTCGGGTGCCGAGCATGGAATCATGCGACGAACCACATGAAATGTTGGTTACCCATGGTCCTATGACCAACCTAAAACAACCAAGAAAAAAAGTTCATGTGTCTACCCCCTCTCGGTGCCGGTCAAAGGGGCATATCGACAAGTTGGACTTTTTTCCAGCGGGTGTAGGTTTTCGCCGTAGCGGGGGTCCGGAGCGACGGAATCCCACCAAAACTTGCATGGGTCCCTAATATATGTATAAGAGTGTGTTGGTAGGTGTTGGGAACCAAGATACAGCTCCGAGGTGCGACCCGCTTCACCGACCCCGCTTACTCTGTAGTAAGTTCCAACACTAAGAGGTGAAAACTCCCGTTTCGGGTGCCGGGCATGGAATCATGCGACGAACCACATGAAATGTTGGTTACCCATGGTCCTGTGACCAACCTAACACAACCAAGCAAAAACTTTCATGTTTCTACCCCCTCTCGGCGCCGGTCAAAGGGGTATATCGACAGGTTGGACTTTTTTCCAGCGGGTGTAGGGTTTCGCCGTAGCGGGGGTCCGGAGCGACGGAATCCCACCAAAACTTGCATGAGTCCCTAATATATGTATAAGAGTGTGTTAGTAGGTTGTGGGAACCAAGATACAACTCCGAGGTGCAACCCGCTTCACCGACCCCGCTTACTCCGTAGTAAGTTCCGACACTTAGAGGTGAAAACTCCCATTTCGGGTGCCGGGCATGGAATCATGCGACGAACCACATGAAATGTTGGTTCCCCATGGTCCTATGTACCAACCTAACACAAACAAGCAAAAAAGTTCATGTGTCTACCCCCTCTCGACGCCGGTCAAAGGGGTATATCGACAGGTTGGACTTTTTTCCAGCGGGTGTAGGGTTTCGCCATAGCGGGGGTCCGGAGCGACGGAATCCCATCAAAACTTGCATGGGTCCCTAATATATGTATAAGAGTGTGTTGGTAGGTTGTGGGAACCAAGATACAGCTCCGAGGTGCGACCCGCTTCACCGACCCCGCTTACTCCGTAGTAAGTTCCAACACTTAGAGGTGAAAACTCCCGTTTTGGGTGGCGGGCATGGAATCATGCGACGGACCACATGAAATGTTGGTTCCCCATGGTCCTATGTATCAACCTAAGACAACCAAGAAAAAAAGGTCATGTGTCTACCCCCTCTCGGCGCCGGTCAAAGGGGTATATCGACAGGTTCGACTTTTTTCCAGCGGGTGTAGGGTTTCGCCTTAGCGGGGGTCTGGAGCGGGGGTCAACGCATGCGGCCCGCACCGGAGGGTTTATGTATATAGTATAAATAAATATAATTAAGTGAAGTAAATGAATATGCTAGAAGCCTTAACAAAGAAAATAAACAAGGAAAGCATATCAAAACAAAAAAGAAGGTGATACATGCTTTGCCGTGGACCTAACAGAAAGGAGCACGACAAACCCTTTCTTTGCCGTGTACTGACCCTCAGGGCACACGGCAAAGCCTTAATTCAGAGCGCGGGAAATTGGCCGCCAAGACGGGGACACAATTTGTCCAGTCTTTGCCGTGATTTCTTCTATTTGACACACGACAAACCTGTTTCCCGCCAATTTATTGGAAGTGAGGGAAAGTTGCGGGTCCTGGTCGTCGCGGGTCCCACTAGTTTACCGTGCTGGTGGGTTAAGGCGCACGGCAAAGATGTCTTTGTTGAGTATGGTGTGTTTGCCGTGCGTTTTGTGTTCCCTTTGCCGTGCGTAATTCATTGCCGTGTGCCCTTTCTGTACTGTTCTGTGGGTACTTCATTGCTGTGGTCCTTTCTTTGTCCAGCACGGCAAAGTTGCCTTTGTCGTGTTCCGCGAAACTTATGCTCACGGCAAAGATTTGTCCGCACGGGAAAGACACATTTTCCGGTAGTGACTAATCTAACTTGCCTTAGCTGGAGTCATGGAGTGCACTACTTACCACTACTGCCTCCACACACTGTCCTGAAAAAAACGTTGGGCGTGTTTGGTTGCCCACAGACCATCGAAATGTGGCGTTTTTGGTGATTTTCAGTCTGTTTGGTGTCCTAGCCCGGTCCGCGTTTCTGCATCGCACGCTCCTTAAAGCACTCTCGGGCCAGGCCCGATAGGAACGGTCGATTCAGCCGTTCCCGTAGGGGCAGCTTTGGAGTTCGCGCTAAAACTACATGGGCTGACATAGGGTGGCTCAACTGAGCAGGTTGATTTGTTCTCCTCACCTCCCTTCAACTCCTCCACTAAGTGCCTCTCTAATCTCTCTAAATATTACTCGATTAAAAAAAAGTGTACATGAGAAATATGCGCGTCGACGAGCTCCGCCGATTCCCATGCTCGGTTTTGAGATTCGTCGATCGTAGCTTCTTAATTTTGCACCGATGTTTGCAGCTTTTTTGAACGAATTTTGTCAAATTCGTCGTGCTCAGTCGACCGTTTGAGATATCCTTTGACGTGTAGCTTCATCTCAACATTCCGCACAACTTTCGTGTTTTAAGTTTTCTGTTTCGGCGGTCGAATATGAGCAGATTTTATACTTTATGTATGCACGTATTTAGACTGCATAGTATCTTCTTCAACCTTTGTCACCGTCGCTCGCCGCTGCTGCGAACTCCGTCGTCGCCGCTGCTGCTACTATATGTGCTTGGTGTAGGTGTTTTTCAGCTACTGGACATCTTCTTCGCTCAGCCGACGTTCCTCGTAGCCATGAAATTCGTCGTCACCGCAATGGTTTTTAGGCCACGTGAACTGAGCCCGGCACCGCTGCTGCCCCACGCCGTTGTCCTGCTCGCCGCTCTTCATGGTTTTGTGATGATATGAGGTAAGTCTATCACATGACATAAGGTAAGAGTATACGAAACACGAATGAACACCAAACGCCGTGCTACAAAATCTTGTATCTAACGAAACAGGCATGGCTAGAACATTGTTGTCAACCAAACTATATGCACAATATGGCTCAATTCCCGTTTTTCTAGAAGCAGGCTCAACCAAACTAAATGCACAACATGACTCAACTCCCGTTTTCTAGAGGCAGGCCAAGAAGACGTGAGGGCTGGAAAAACGTGCTAGCAACCAAATAGGCCCGTTGTTACTGTGGTGTATTCAGTATGCGTTCGCAAGGGTGGGCTGAACTGATACCTGATTGCGAGACTAGCATATTCATTTTCTCTCTAGTCTGTCAAAGACTTTCAGATACTACTAGTAATTTTGTTTCTTTTCATTTTGCCAATAGTACTGTTACAGTTCACGTACGTGGTAACAGTCTTAAGGGCCACTGCATTATTCTTCTGCAAGCAGACAGAGTACGCATGTCTGACATATCCTGCGGCAACAACCAAGATTAAAGGCCCATTGTTTAGATCAATTAAGGGAATACTAGACTGAAGTAGGCACGTTGTAAAGATTTTTTTAGCTTCAGATCCAGTAGTGGCGTGCTCACCGAACGTGCTCGGTGCAGACATGCTAGTAATGTTTTTTAACCCATTCCGGGTATGCACGTTCCCTGTTTCCTTCCTGGCAGTAGTGTGATTCTTTATCCTGGTAGGAGAGATTCGCACGTACTTCTAGACTCGCGAGACGGTAGCACTCCACTAGTGAGGAAAAGTAATACTAGCTCATTGGCAGAGGACTTGTATAGGGTTTGTGACAGTAGGTTCTTGGCAGTCTGTTCACAGCGTCACAGCATGGGTCTCGATGTCACTGTGCTGCATCGCCATCATGCATACTACTACTACTATGGATTAATGGATGGTTGATGCTTTGGTGCCATGGCTAGGTGCAGGGATCAGAGATGATAGGCGAGAGTCTGCCTCCTACCTTTCCGTTCCAGAGGACATACGAGCCGCCATGATTACCTGGATGCTTTTCAGGAACCGCGCATGGGGGGGCGGGATGATAGGTGTTTTACACTTTTACTACCCCATCATTACTGTAGTTTCTACTATCGTGTTGGTTTTCACTGGACCTGGCCATGGGCCGGGTCGGGCCGGGCTTGGAAAAGCCCACAACAGAAAACCTAGGCCCAGGCCCACCCAGGCCCTGTCGGTGGGCATAGAATCCAGGCCCAAGCCCGACCCATTGGTGGAAAATAGAGGCGGGCCTAGGGCCGTGGGCCGGGCCTCTTCCTTAAATCGCCCATATGTGAAGCCCAAGCCCGGCCCTACCAATCCTTTGGGCTTAAAACGCAGGCCCAAGCCCACCCATGGGCCTCAAAACACAGGCCCAAGCCCTGAAATTTCGGGCCGGGCCTGGGCGGGCCGACCGGGCCGGGCTTCCCATGGCCAGGACTAGTTTCCAGATCGAGGGCGTACCATTACTTTTCCGATTGCCGGAACAAAGGCATGCGCGAGTTTCAGTAACACTGTGCGCGAGTGTTTCAGCATGGGGTAGTCACAAGAAATGAAATGAGATCCGGAGGAAGGCCCAGGCCCGGCCGAATGCACGAATCCAGTCCGGGAACAGCTTTAGAGCATGTCCCTAAATTGTATCGGGCATCCCAATCGGTGTCCTCTTTGGACTTTTGAGGGGTGTCGGACACTTGTTCGACGTTTTTTTCGTGCCTCACATATCGGTGCCTCCAAAAGGATGCGCCAAAATTAAAATTTAAATATTTCATAAAACTTGATTCAATTGAAATACAAAGTTTTATACAACTTGATGTTATAAAATAGAAACTAAAATCCTAAATCTAAGCCTTTTTAATTTTATTCTAATATTCTAGCCTTGATGCAAGGCTTGTCATGAAGTAAAGCCAGAACTCCGAGGCTTTCTTAATGCACTGCTCGAGCTACTCCGTACATATGTCGACCTTGGGTAACATCGATATCAATGATCGATGTAGGCCGTAGAGAAAGCTTTTCTTGCCCAGAATCTTGAAAGCCCTAATTATAGCCGTGTCGATTTCAATGATCGGCACAGCTTGGAGGCGGAAGAGGTGGCTCCTCCTCGTCGAACACCTGCTCGGGCGGCTCGTGGTCGGTGCCGGTGGTGGACAAGCTATGGAGACGGCCGGCGTACTCGGCATCCACCAAGACATCCCAGTAGACCGCCGATGCATTGAACGGTGGCAGGCGGCGCTCCGCTCCTCCTCCATGACTACGTCGTCTACCTCCGCCTGCCACAACGACTTGATGTAGTCCAGCCTCACCTGCCCGGTGAGGGGCGGCGCTATCGTGACGTTCTCCATGTTGGGCAGCCAGTCGTCCGACAGGCGGCGATCGGCTGGCACCAGGAGGTACTTGTGCAGGTGGCTACGCCTCCTCAATCGTCATCGAACGACGGTCGTCAGGTGCGTCGGGCAGTGGAGGTGGAGGCGGTTGAAAGGACAAACGATGTCGCCTACAGGGGGGTGAATAGGCAAATTAAATTACGGTTGAAGACTTGATAATTGCGGAATAAAACTAGGTGTTTAAATTAACAAGCCAACAACCTAAATATACTAGGTTCACCTATGTGCACCCAAAAACTTATGCTAAGCAAGATAACAACAAGGTGATAGCAAGATATAAAACTTCAAGCACGAAGGCTATCACAATGTAAATTGCATAAGTAAAGAGTTCGGGTATAGAAATAACCGAGGCACGCGGAGACGAGGATGTATTCCTGAGTTCCTCCTTGTTAAGGGAGTACGTCTCGTTGGAGGGCTGTGAGATCGCCACAAAAGGCCTACTCAAGATGCCACAAAAGGCCTCACCCTATTCTCCGATGAACCTCACCCCAAGGGTTAGGTTCACCTTCCACTATCGGAATCCTTCAAGGCGGAATCCGGAGGCTTTACAATGATGTTGGGGCACACACCCACAACTCAATCGGGGGCTCACAAACTTTGCCCGAAGCTTCACAACTCGAAGTCTTTGCGACACCACCAACCGTATAGGGTACACAATGCATACAAGAGGCACAAGCTCTTGGAAACACAATGCACCCAAGAGTAACAAGCTTCTCAAACTTCAATCCCACGAATCTTCGTGGAGAGCACAACCCGATGCAACTAATGCAATGGAAAGAACACAAGTGCTCAAAATCCTTCACTCTCAAATTTCAACTAAGCAACAAATGCTTTTGTGGGAATAAGAGAGGAAGAACAAAGAGGAGAAACACAAAGAAACTCCAAGATCTAGATCCAAAGGATTCCCCTCACCTAGAGGAGATATGGTTTGGTGGAAAAGTAGATCTAGGCCTTCCCCTTCAATCCTCCAAAGATCAACGAGTTTGTGTGGAGGGATTGGGAGATCTATGCGATTTGAGCTCTTGCAACAATGGAGGAGAGAGAGAAAAAAAAGAGCTAACTCGGCTGGAGGAAGGTGGAGGGGTATTTATACCCCTCCCCAAAAAAATGAACCGTTGGGAAGCTTTTCACTTGCACTAGGAGGCCGGCCTTGCCAGGTCCAAGGCTGGGTCCGAGGCTGGATTGGAATCTTGGAGATAAAACTGCGTGCAGGGAGGCCAGCCTTGGGCCCGTCCTTGGGCCGGCTTGCCAGCTTTCGAGGCCGGCCAGGTGCCCGAGACGGCCGGCCTTGTGCCCGGCAAGGCTGACCAAACTTCAGGAACACCCAACATGAAAACGAACATATTTTGACCATCCAGACTCCATTTTCCATGTTCTTGGGCTCGTTGGAATCACCACAACGAGCACCCCAAGATTATAGAGAGAAACATCATAGTACAACAAGAGAGAATGAAACAAAATTATGAAAGGTAGAACCTTTCTATTAAAGGACAACCGGTAAATCCTCCACCACCAAGAAACTAACAAGATATGCATACGAAATCCGTTTTTGATGAACTAGAGCTTGGTATGGATATGAACACAAGCTCTAAATTCTCACATGGATAAAAGCCAAATAACACCCAAGAAAGATGATATGCCAAGTATGCAAAGGTTTGAGCTCTCCACAAAGATGCGATCAAGTTACTCACTTGAGAGACCCTCTTGATAGTACGATTATCTATCCTAAAACCCGGTCTCTCAACTAACATCATGAGACCGGTAAAATAGAAAACCTATCAAGATCATACCTTTGCCTTGCGTATAATCCACTTGAGGTCGATAATGACGATCTTCATCTTCTCAAGATGATGCTCCCCCATACACACTTTTTCGGCATATCTTCACTTGGCCATTATCTTCACCACAGAACCTTGCATGGGCTACATAGGATATACCTTTCATTGCATGCTCATCGAGAAATACCTTGTGTGTTGATCAACTCGCACTTAGCCTTGATCAACATATAATCTTCTTCCCGTAGCCTTGACTCCAACAAATGGAGATCAAGCAACGCATATGGACATACCTACGAGTAGCTCAATACAAACATTAGTCCATAGAGATTGTCATCAATTACCAAAACCACACATGGGGGCAACCATGCACTTTCAATCTCCCGCATTTTGGTAATTGACGACAATCCTTTTTAAGAGGGTTTATATAATGAATAAAGCATCCTTGCAAGACAAACAAGCAATGATGAAAGTGCATTAAGGCAATGCAACAAAAGCATAAAACCAAATTCCCTTAAACCCTCTAAACTTCTCCCCCATTGGCATCGATTGCCGAAATGGGAAGAAAATTTAGAAGGCCAATATAATATGAGTTCCTCCATAAAATGTGCATTTCTCAAGATATGAGTGAAATCAAATGCACATATCCAATGAAGAATATTTGAAGGAAATCAAACTATATTGAGGATCAAAGATTGCAAATAAAAGAAATCATTCTAAACATCTCCACAAAGGAGATAGGCAATCAAAAGATCCAAAACACGAGTTCTAAATAAAAATGGAGAAGCTCCCAATGTTCATTGCACTATTGAGGAGTGCACAAATATGGAATCCTCACTCCCCCAAAATCATCTAGAACACGCAACAAGTGCAAGTGTGCATAAAGCAAAAGCAAATCATAGCACTTGCACCAAGATATGGTTGAGCCACAAGGAGATACCAATTTCAAAGATTCCATCATAAGATAGGCCCAACCAAGATACACAGAAGATCTTTCAAAAATAATATGTTCACAAGCCCAAGGATACCAATTGGAAACTAAAACCAATTGAAAAAGCCAAGAGCTAGTGAGAACATTTAGCAAATAAAATCAACATGCTCACCGTGATAAGCATGAAGACAAGGATCTTCAATAGAATGTGAGTGCGCAAAGATGCAAATAGAAATAAGACAAGCATTCACGAGACAAATTTGGAGCCACCAAAGAATTATAGATAAAAAACAAGGTGGCTTGAAAGAAATAGGATACCAAATAAAAGGTGACTTCTCTCATATGTATAGGTTTCTAAGTAGATAAATCGTTGATGATATACATCCATAAAGAAACTTGCACATATGAAATGGTCGATGAAGGAGAGACCAAGGTATCCAAAAGAAAGTCATATATACACAAGTAAGATTATTGTTTAAAAGCATAGCACATAGCTCAAATTTATCTTATTTTTATATAGATGAACTTCAAACACATCAAAGACATCACACATATCACTAAGGGAACATGAGATAGTGGAGATGCTTTGAAATAGGCAACAAGTATCACAAAGAAAGAATACCAATTGAAGAAACAAGTTTTTTTTTTGAAATTTCATCACAAATATCACAAAGTATACCAAGTGAAGGAAATAAGCCAAAACTACAACAATTGCACATAAAGGCTTTCATGCCAAGAAGCAACCTACACAAGGTTGAAAACTAAAAAGGTATGCATGAGGTAGATACTTGTTACCGAGATACATTGGTGATGAAGAAGATGAGAATTTTGTTTATCATCAAAGCTTGACTCCAATAATCACATGGAGAGAACTTCTTCCTTATGAATGAGGCAAGGATACAATGCACCTCCATTGTACCTAAAACAAAATTCAAGTACAACATGGTTCCAAAGCTCATTGGGTTCCATAGTAGTTAGATAAACTACAATACATAGGACACACTCCACAAAAATATGTGCATATAGATATGAAGTTGAATTTCATGCACATCTTAGCCGATTTAGGATTCGGTGGAGAATACCCTATATATTGGAACAAGAAAGATAAACATGCTATACTAAAATAAATTAGTAACCGAGCATGCAAAGACTTTATAGAACCAAAAGAGATGCAATTTGGACAAAAACACCAAGTAAATCAATAAAGCACACCAAGGTGTGACAAGAAATGATTTTCCAAATTATATCAAAATCCAAGTCAACACATGATCGAGAACAAATCAAATCAACATATGGTTGATATAAAACACATCAACACATGATGTGAGATATCAATAGGAGTCGAATCAAAATAACACATGACCGATAAGACACCAATTGAAAATAAGATACCAACTAGGAGCAAGGATACCAAGAGAAGGATGATACTTGACCGAAATCAAGTAATGTAAAACAAATAATAGGGTATCAAGGCTCCCACAATAAGTATCAATTGAAACAAATATCTATGGAGGAGATATCAAATTCCAGTTAATACCAATTGATGGTACCAAAGCAAAGCCAAAAAGGCAAAGAAGATAAATATAGGATACATGCCCAAATGGAATTTCTCATTCAAGAAGATACAACACAAATCAAGACATGAGAAAGCAAACTCCCAAGGGAGAGCAAGATTACGACAAATAAACCAAGCACTCTCTACACTTTTATGATGGCACAAAGCATCAAGGAAAAAGGTTTGTCTTCCATAAACACATAAGATAGAAATCAAGTGCCAATTGAAAGGATGAAATATTGATAGATAGGACAGTGTTCTAAATAAAAAGGAATGCTCCCCCAAGATTCATGCATTATCTTTGATATTTGTATTGGAATACAAAATGCATGCACAAGGGATCATTACTCTCCATATTTTTCTTTACAACACTAAACACTACCAATTGAGAATTAGGATCCATGCAAGAGGCAAGGAAGGCAATGGGAGTAAAAACAAAACACTTCGCAATAAATAAGACAATTCAACGCAAGAGGCAATATGAAGATGAACAAAAATATTCTACCACAAGTGTGAATATCAATTGTCCAAGGACAATGAGTATAAGGAAATATTTTCCCGGTGAGTAGAGATATCCAAGGTCATCCTCACAAGCTAAATTATATGGCAAGAGATAAGAAATAAAAACACCATATTTTAATAAAGTTTGTTGATAGTTTCAACTATTCAAACCAATCGGCAAGGTCATGGTTAGAATAATATGGAACAAATAGTTTCTCAAATAATATATGGAAATGCATATTAGAGAAAAACCACACCAATCAAACTCACACAAACAAGAGCCAAAAGATAACTAAAAAATAAAAATTGGAACTTGTTCGAGCAAACATGCCACGTAGGAATATGATAATTTACAATATCATATCTAAGTGGCAAAACCTCAAATGTTCACATTTTATGGGATTGTAATATGCACATAGTTTATTACTCCCCCATAATGTGATAATTCATTTCTTCTTAACAAGAGGTAAATAAACACGAACTAGAGAAATTAATGGACACTATAGAATTTGATTTTCTCATGAATATGACATACCACATAGTGACTAGATAATTGAAATATCAATACTATGTGGTGTGCATCATGAATACTCATTTTTAGGATTGTGATTAGCACAAAGCAAATCACTCCCCCAAAATGGGATAGTTCATTAATCTCTCAAAAGAGTCAATTGAAATCAACACAAGATCCAATAAAGACTCAACACAAAGTTCACACATATATGATGTGCAAATTAACATACACAAACTTGATTGCTCAAGGTAAGTAATAGGCACAACATATACAAGCACATGATAGGAACAAAACTAACACATGCAAGGGAGCAAGCAACTTTCAATGTATATATAATTTAAATACAAGTTACCGCAAGGAGCAACATAGGATATGAGATATATAATCCAATTGACTTTGCTTGATGAAATAATAATCATGAAGATCCCTTAATTCTTCAAAGATAGCCAAGTCTCCAATGTCCTCCAACAACACCTATTGATCAAGTTGAAGCTTGTTGGTCCCCAACCAAGTTGGGTCCTAAGAGGTTAGTCACAATAGGCTTGGCAACCCAAATGGTTCTTTTCTTGACACCACTTTGAGTACCAACATATTTGGCAAACACATTGCCAACTCTATCCTTCCCAAGAGAATAAACATCATCAATTAAGATGGGGTTGGATAGGTTACCGATAGTGCACGAAGAAGCAAAGTGACCCTTGCCACGGCAAAGGTAGCAACATTGACTCTTCTCTTTCTTCTTAATAGGCTCCTCAACTTGAGGAGCATTGACTTGAGTTTTATTAGGAGGTGGCCTTTGTTCAACTCTTGGTGGAGCATGAGATTGAACAAGAGGCCGCTTCCCTATTTGCTTCTCACTAAGAGTCGTCGTCTTCATTGGGCAATCCCTAACATGGTGCCATTCAATCTTGCACTTGAAGCAAGTAATCTTGGCCGAATTCCTGAATTGTTCTTGGCCCTTCTTCTTCTTCTTCTTCTTCTTCTTCTTCTTCTTCTCAATCTTGGAGTTGAATACAAGTCCACTCTTGTCATTGGGGGATTGTTGCACACCCAACATGATGTCAAGTGCACTCTTCCCTTCGTGACGCTTTTTCAAGCCTTTCTTCATAGAAGTGGCTTGGGCCTTGAACTCATTTCTTTCCTCTACATGGTTAATGACAACACAAGTACTAGAGGAGGTAGATGAATCATCGTTAAAGCAACAAGGCATGGAAAGTAATTCATCACAAGATGTGCCAACATTACGAGTGGATGAACTACTAGGACTAGCACATGGCATTATAACATTTTTAGTAGAAGTTGTGCCATTGTCCACATGAGACTCACAAGATGTTACCTTTGTAATGATAGCCTCATGAGCTAACATTAGACTAGCATGGGATGCTAGAACATCATCATTAGAGCTAGAGAGCTTTTCATGACTTTCTTCCAAATTCCCATACTTGCTAGTTAGCAACTCAAATTGAGCCCTTAGCATAACATTATCCTTCAAAATAGATGCTTCACAAGAAGTGGAGTTAGTAGCACAAGCATCATTAACATTAGGAATGGAAGAAGACAACTTGGCAAGATCATCATTCAACTTAGCATTTTCATTTTTAGTGACTTTATATTTAGCATGAGCATGGTCACATTCCTTAGTGAGGTTAGCAATAATTTCATTATTAAGCTCCTCAAAAGATTCGAGTTTCTCCTCAAGAGAAGGCCGAGTCTCTTGCTCTTCCTCAAGAGTCACCTCTAAAGATGCTTTTTCATCCGCATCCTCTCTTTCAATCCTTCCTTTTTTTGTACAAGGCTTGTTTCCAAATCCTTAATAGTAAGGCCACGCTCAATTAGGCGGTGGGCCAGTAGAACCCTGCTCGCAAGGCCTTGGCCACCAGTGCTCGACTGCTTGCATGGTGCCCGCATATGCCGGCGTGGATGTCGAGTAATATTGCTTGGCCGTCGGCTGGATCGATGCACCTTTGGAGTACTCCTGAGATGCTTCTCTTGTAGAGCTCGCCATTGATGATGGTGAAGCCTTTGGAACGGCGGACGATGCGCTTGGCTTCGACTGGGTTCTCCGGCAGCCGCTGGTGCAGCATGTAGGCCAGATACGGGCTTGTCCACGTGGGCTCGACTAGCATTATCTCCATGACCTCCTTCTCCGTGCTTGGCGGGTTGGCGGTGCTTGTTGTCGATGTAGAGGGTCCCGGCGGGGGCCGGACCTTGATTGAGCGCTGTGTGATGCACTCGAGGAAGACTCCGGGTGGCACCGGAGCTCGATCCGATCCTAGATTGGACAGGATGTCAGCTTCTTCGTTGCTTTCGCGGCCGATGTGCCGCAGTTCACCAGCCGTCGAAGAGGCCTTCCAGCTGATTGTACAGCTCCCTGTAGGCTATCATGTTGTCAGCGATGGCATCACACTGCTTCATGGTTTGCTGCACAACCAGATAGGAGTCTCCGTAGATCATGAGGCGAGTGGCGCCGCAGTTCTGGGCCATCCGCATGCCATGGATCAGGGCTTCATACTCTGCTTCGTTGTTGGAAGGAGTTGGGAACTTCATCTGCAGCACGTACTTCAGCTTGTCGCCTTTGGGTGAAATGAGCACGACTCCTGCTCCGGCTGAGTTGAATTTCTTGGATCCATCAAAATACATTGTCCATGCATTGGACAAGTCGGGCTCGTCGGGCAGTTGTGCTTCTATCCACTCTGTGGTGAACTCTGGGAGGACCTGGGCCTTGATTGCCTTCGGGTGTGCGTACTTCAGCCCCCACGGCCCTAACTCGACAACCCACTTGGCGACTCTTCCTGTCGCGGCTGGGTTAGTGAGGATGTCGGATAGGGCAGAGGAGCTTACCACCGTGATCGGGTGCTCGGAGAAATAGTGGACCACCTTCCTGGACGTCATGAAAACTCCATATGCCAGCTTCTGGTAGTGCGGGGTATCGTTGCTTGGAATCAGTTAGCACCTCGCTGAGGTAATACAGAGGTCGCTGAATAGGGTGACTCTTTCCTTCTTCCTCCCGCTCGACTACGAGTACGGTACTAACCACCCTGTTCGTGGCTGCCACATATAGGTACAGTGGCTCGTTCTCATGTGGTGCCACCAGCACTGGAGGGGTTGTGAGGGTCTGCTTCAGTTTGTCGAATGCATCTTGTGCCTCCTCTGTCCACTCGAACTTGTCTGCCTTTTTCATCAGTTGGTAGAAGGGCAGGGCCTTTTCTCCCAACTTACTAATAAACCGACTGAGTGCTGCGACTCTGCCGGCTAGGCGTTGTACTTCATGAAGTTTGGTCGGTGCAGGCATGTCGAGTATGTTCTGCACCTTCTCAGGGTGGCTACAATTCCTCTCGCAGAGACAAGATACCCCAGTAGTTCTCCGGCTGGGACGCCGAAGACGCACTTTTCTGGGTTTNATTTTTAGGAAGGGCATTGAGAACCATTAGACCTTTCCTATGAAAGGATTCATCATCATCCTCATCATCTTCTTCATCATTATTATCATTATCATCACTACTTGAGGATTTAGCCATGAGGCAAAAGATGGTTGATGAAGAAAAACAATTAATTAAAGAACTACTCAAGTTCACATCTTGTTCCATAGAAAATTGAGTTTCCTCTACATTATTAATAATACAAGGATTAGAGGGAACACAAGCATTTTTATCATGGCAACAAGATAAAGCAAGCATATCATCAAGAGATTTATCCAAGCAATTTTTGGATGATATGCAAAATTCAACACTAGCATGCATGCCATTTATAGTGCTATATGTGTTTAGGTCCAAAGATGAGGCATTGCAACAAGATAGAGATAAAAGATCATCAACAATGAGCTCACTATCATTATTGCACAACTTATCACTACTCACCATCACATTAGTTTGTGGCTTACCACATTTTGGTGAAGTAGACGAAGTAGAGAACTCATTACCCCCGGAGGTGGAGGGAGAACAATCATCCTGAATAGTCATACTACAACACTCAATTCATGAGCGTTCCGGAGAGGCATGATTGACTCAAAAACTACAACACTCAAAAATTTGCAAAACTCATTAGAAGCTAGAGCATCTAGATATAAGTTTTTCTCATCCTCTAAAGTCATACTTTCGTAATCCTTTGGAGAAGAAAAACCTATATCTAAGATACGCTCAATATTGGGATCCAAGACCCGTAAGTGACTAAGGATATGAGTTTTCCAAACAATAAATTTGTGCCATCGAATATAAAAATGGGATCGTGCACTAATTCTCTAAACGACATCTTTACTCTCCAGGCGGTAAACCCAAAAAGAGAGCCGAGCCTCTGATACCAAATGAAAGGACAAACGATGTCGCCTAGAGGGGGGGGTGAATAGGCGAATTAAAACTTTTACGGTTTAAGGCTTGATAATTGCGGAATAAAACTAGGTGTTTAAATTAACAAGCCAACAACCTAAATATACTAGGTTCACCTATGTGCACCAAAAACTTATGTTAAGCAAGATAACAACAAGGTGATAGAAAGATATAAAACTTCAAGCACGAATGCTATCACAATGTAAATTGCATAAGTAAAGAGCTCGGGTATAGAAATAACCGAGGCACGCGGAGACGAGGATGTATTCCTGAGTTCCTCCTTGTTGAGGGAGTACGTCTCATTGGAGGGGTGTGAGATCGCCACAAAAGGCCCACTCAAGATGTCACAAAAGGCCTCGCCCTATTCTCCGATGAACCTCACCCCAAGGGTTAGGTTCACCTTCCACTATCAGAATCCTTCAATGCAGAATCCGGAGCTTTTACAATGAGCACACACCCACAACTCAATCGGGGACTCCCAAACCTTGCCCGAAGCTTCACAACTCGAAGCCTTTGCGACACCACCAACAGTCTAGGGTACACAATGCACCCAAGAGGCACAAGCTCTTGGGAACACAATGCACCCAAGAGTAACAAGCTTCTCGAACTTCAATCCCACGAATCTTCGTGGAGAGCACAACCCGATGCAACTAATGAAAAGGAAAGAACAAGAGTGCTCAAAATCCTTCACTCTCAAATTCCAACTAAGCAACAAATGCTTTTGGGGGAATAAGAGAGGAAGAAAAAAGAGGATAAACACAAAGAAACCTCAAGATCTAGATCCAAAGGATTCCCCTCACTTAGAGGAGATATGGTTTGGTAAAAAAGTAGATCTAGGCCTTCTCCTTCAATCCTCCAAAGATCAACGAGTTTAGGTGGAGGGATTGGGAGATCTATGCGATTTGAGCTCTTGCAACAATGGAGGAGAGAGAGAAAAAAAGAGCTAACTTGGCTGGAGGAAGGTGGAGGGGTATTTATACCCTCCCCAAAAAAATGAACCGTTGGGAAGCTTTTCACTTGCACTGGGAGGCCGGCCTTGCCAGGTCCAAGGCTGGGTCCGAGGCTTGATTGGAATCTTGGAGATAAAACTGCGTGCAGGGAGGCCAACCTTGGGCCCGTCCTTGGGCCGGCTTGCCAGCTTTCGAGGCCGGCCAGGTGCCCGAGACAGCCGGCCTTGTGCCCGGCAAGGCTGACCAAACTGCAGGAACACCCAACATGAAAACGAACATATTTTGACCATCCGGACTCCATTTTCCATGTTCTTGGGCTCGTTTGAATCACCACAACGAGCACCCCAAGATTATAGAGAGAAACATCGTAGTCCAACAAGGGAGAATGAAACAAAATGATGAAAGGTAGAACCTTTCTATTAAAGGACAACCGGTAAATCCTCCACCACCAAGAAACCAACAAGATATGCATACGAAATCCGTTTTTGATGAACTAGAGCTTGGTATGGAGATGAACACAAGATCTAAATTCTCACATGGATAAAAGCCAAATAACACCCAGGAAAGATGATATGCCAAGTATGCAAAGGTTTGAGCTCTCCACAAAGATGCGATCAAGTTACTCACTTGAGAGCCCCTCTTGATAGTACGGTTATCTATCCTAAAACCCGGTATCTCAACTAACATCATGAGACCGGTAAAATAGAAAATTTATCAAGATCATACCATTACCTTGCGTATAATCCACTTGAGGTCGATGATGACGATCTTCATCTTCTCAAGATGATGCTCCCCCATACACCAATATGGGAGAACCACTTCTTCGGCATATCTTCACTTGGCCATTATCTTCACCACACAACCTTGCATGGGCTACATAGGATCTTCCTTTCATTGCATGCTCATGGAGAAATACCTTGTGTGTTGATGAACTCGCACTTAGCCTTGATCAACATATAATCTTCTTTCCTTAGCCTTGACTCCAACAAATGGTGATCAAGCAACGCATATGGACATACCTACGAGTAGCTCAATACAAACATTAGTCCACAGAGATTGTAGTCAATTACCAAAACCACACATGGGGGCAACCATGCACTTTCAGCGGTGGAGGTGGCGGCGCTATAGCCCATGCCTTCGCAATCCGGAGCCCCTGTATGCGGCGTGCCTCGTTACGGCGTTGGGAGCGTGCCAAGAAAGTCGCGTCAAGGCGGCGGCGTCACTCATGGTCCCTCTCCGTCGGTCGGACACCAGGTCGCGGTGGTGCATGTTTATGTACGAGTGAAGGGGTGAGGGCCGGTGGTGGAGTGTGTGAGAGTCGAGAGGGCCGGTGGTGGCATTTTAAAGCCGGTCGAGGGAGCGGGGCTGGCTACACCATTAACGCCAAGACGACATGCATGCTACCGTATCGGCTCTGCGACACTGCTACGAGGCAATGTTTCATTGCGTCGTCCGCCCACCTAGTCACTGAAACGATGCACCACCCACCTAACTACTGAAATGATGCGCCACCCACCTAGCCACTGAAATGACACGCTGCCTGCATCACTGAATCACTGTCGTCTGTGCTTCGACGTGTCGCATCGTTTCGAAGGCGGGTCATACCCGTCGGAGGCGCGACGGGGATAGTGTCCGGCACCGTCGAACCAACCCCAAAGTTGGAGGCCCGCTCGACATTGCCGGACAGAATTTATACCGGAGGAGAGCTTTAAAAGTCTTCAGTATGGCCGATTTTTTGTTCTCCAAAGAGGTTTTAGGAGCTTCTTTAAATGCTCCCGGTGGAGATGCTCTTACTCCTTCGTGCCGGTGCCTGCGCATGTCTCGACCAGCATGTCTCGACCAGCATGTGTGACCTGAGTGTTGGAAATATGCCCAAGAGGCAATAATAAATTTGTTTATTATCATATTTCATGTTTATGATAATTGTTTATTATCCATGCTATAATTGTATTAACCGAAAACAAAATACATGTGTGGAATATAAACAATAAAGTGTCCCTAGTAAGCCTCTTATGACTAGTTCGTTAGTCAAGCGTTGGTTAAGGTTTCCTAGCCATGGACTTGTTAAAGTCACTTGATAACATAATCATATCATTGGGAGAATGATGTGATGGACAGACCCATTTAAAGGATAGCAATTGATCGCGTCACACAGTTTCATTGCCAACGCTTTTAGCATATGTCAAGTATAGTTTCCTTAGACCATGAGATTGTGTCACTCCCGTTTACCGGAGGAATACTTTGTGGACATCAAACATCACTTCGTAACTGGGTGATTATAAAGATGGCTTTCAGGTATATCTGATGGTATTTGTTGGGTGACATGAATCAAGACTGGAATTTGTCCCTCCATGTGACGGGGAGAAGGTATCTCTAGGCCCCTCTCGGTAGTATAGCATCCTAAGGCTTGCAAGCATGTGGGTAAGTGGTTAGTCACGGGGATCCTATTCTATGTGAACGAGTAAAGACAACTTGCCGGTAACGAGATTAAACTAGGTATGGCGATACCGACGGTCGAATCTCGGGCAAGTGATATATCATGAGACAAAGGGAATCGTATATGAGATTAATTGAATCTCCGACATCGTGGTTCAACCGATAAAGAACTTCATTGAATGTGCTGGAATCAATATGGACATCCTGGTCCCTCTATTGGTTATTGATTAGATCATGTCTACATGTTCTCGAACCCGTAGGGTCACACACTGAATGCTTCGATATAGCTAGGGCTTATGTTGAGATATTAGATGGTGTGAACGAATATTGATTCGGAGTCTCGGATGATATCCTAGATATCATGAGGAGCTCCGAAAGAGTCCGGAGATAAAGTTTCATATAAGGAAAGTGGTTTCCGGGGTTTCAGAAAAGTTCAGGAATTTTCCAACAGAGTACCAAGAAGATTCTAGAAGGTTCCGGAAGGTTCCATAGTGGGGCCCACGAACCTGAAAGGACCAACATGGACCGAGGGGAGGTGCAGCAGCCCACATGGGCTGGCTGCACCTGGTCCCTGATAATCCCCAAGAGCAAGAAATCACTATAGCACAATTCGATAAGTATTTGAGTGTCGAACCCACAAGGAGCTGAAGGTAAACTATCTATTCTCTAAAGCCCTATAACCCTCTTATATGGCCGATTGTGCAAGGCAATAAGTTTAAATATGAAAGGAACTAACTAATGAAAGCAAGTGATGTGGAATGGGTTTATCTAGTAACAAGTTTCTCAATCAAGCTTCGAACACAAGTTTCTTAGAGCAGGTTTCTCTCAGCAGTTTTCTAAAGCAAGTTTCTCAAAGTAGCAAGTAGCAAATATCTCAAGTAGCAAATATCTCAAGGGAGAAAATGTTATAGAAATTGTTATTTCATTCGTGTTGTTGTCACAATTAGTGAAGCACATGTTTCAGTCTTAATTGTTTCTTCTAGGAAGGAGCCATAAATAGGTGTAGCCAAGTGAATGAACTAAAACCCCTTATGATGGTTCTTATGGCCAAGTAAATGACTGCACAAGATTTATTAAGACATAAAAGTCCCACCATAGCCTTAAGTTCTAAGGTCCCCTATGTATATCCCCCAATAAAGTAACTTCATGACTCGGTCTCAGGTTTACATGTCCTCCCAAGTCTCCCTCACTCCATTACATTACCGGTGATCACCTTACATGCATTCCCCAACATATGCGTGCACTCATATATTGTACATAAAGACAATCATAAAAGATAACAAAACTTGTATGCAACCAAACAACGAACTATTTCACTATTGCCATGAACCAATCACTTCTCAAACATAGATGGGGAGACACAATAGATCAAGGGAATAGTATATTGCATCATACATCATATTTGCCAAGAGTTTACAGTGGAGAGATGGAGATGATCTTGCTGTAGATGTTGATGATGAACACGTCGGAGGGGGGTGGAGCCCTCCGATCTTCTCCGGTGGCAGCCTTCTGACTCTCTGTTTCGTGGTTTTGTGTTTCTCCACCGCCTCCTCGCGAAACTCCTCGGGGGACTATTTTTATAGTCGGTTTTAGGTCAAGACGAAGCCACGGAGACGAAAACGGACGGCATCGGAGCCACGAGGCCCAAGATGGGGGGTCCCACGCGGCTAAGGAATTTGGCCGCGTGGGCCCACCTCTTTTGGCCCTCGGGTCTCCGTTTGTTCGCTTCCTTCGCTCCTACGCTTCGTTCCTTCCAAAAAAATGATCCCCGCAAAATATTAGGTCATTTGGACGTCGTTTGGGTCCCTAAAAGGTAAAAACATTGAAAAATAGGGTTTCTGACAGTGCAGGGTTAATTCCAGAAAAATGGGGAAATTGTGAAATATTCCCAAAATCAATATAAAACAATGATATAACCCTTATATGATGCAAATGTGATTGAAATATAAGTAATATAATGCAAAGTTTGTGTATGCATTTTACATGCATCAACATCCCCAAGCTTAACCTATACTCATCCTCGAGTATGAAGGTGATAAAACTAAACATGGACTTTGCATTTTAATACTATCAATGGATATAAAAGATGATTACTATTGCTACATAGAGTCAAATGATTCATTCTTCAAAGGAGTAGCAATATACAAGATGGATTATAAAGTGATATCAAATATTCAATGAAAGGATGTTCAATGATAATTCACAAAGTGTAACATAGAAGAAAGTACTATGGACCAAATGTATGCATAATGAAAAGTAAAAACATCCTATAATGGTCATAGAGTACTCTTATGAAATCTGAATATAAAAGATGGACACTTTGGAAAGATATATAAATGAGTAGAGGTAAAACATGAATAAGTTTCATCTAACTTCCAAATGCTTCTAGTTAAGTTAATGTTTGCAATGTGGTATTCATTGGTGTCAAGCTCTCATTACCCCCATCGTAACATCTTGAATGGTTAAAGTTTAAAAGTGAAAGCAAATATGAGTGCACATTTGAAGTTTAATTAAGAAAAATAAGCTCCACGTAGCTTGAGGTCCATTTGAAGTTTTCGTACTATATGCATACAATTAAGACAAAAAAGAGACCAATAATGCACTGTATTTGAATAAACAGATAACTTTGGTAAGCAAATCACTCACAAGCATTATACACACCAGTTGATAAAGAGAATAACCGAGATTTCCAGCAGGGATATGGTACAAACGAAAAATTAAACCTAAATAAAACACCAGAAAAACCCCTTGGCCAGCAATGGGTCGAAATAGGTCAAATTGACAAAAGAGCTGATAGTGCACATTATTACATACTTTAAAGAAATCATACTAAGTGGCAACGTTGCAGCATAAAACAGGAGCATCACTCTTTGACTAACAGATCAACTAGATGACAACATAACCTTTTCTATCCATCGCTCAACCAAGATAGATCCCTTGCATCATAAAACATGGGCATCACTCTTTGAATAATAGATCAACCAGATGACAACATAACCTTTTCTATCCATCGCTCAACCAAGATAGATCCCTCTTTGAGACAATCACTGGAAATCGTGCTTGGACCAGAGGTTCATGTCCTTCGCAATCAGCAGAGAAGAAAATATCGTCAACTCTTAAAGGCAAAACCTGGTGCGCATGAACACTTGAACAATGAGGACAATATCTATGGTGGGATCTTTGACTAACCTTAGAGAGATCTTCGGGATGTGATCTAGCTTTGTGGTTGACTATTCTCTCTGAAATCAGGATGCAAGCTAGAAAAGTGTGTATATTTGAGGGATTTCAGCTGTTCAGGGACGCCCCTAAGATCTTCAAGCATGCCCAAAGCTCCTTCATCAATGCATATTTGATTGACGCACGAAAATCTAGCATGCGCACCGCCATCAAATCTGGGAACCATCCAACCCATAACTTATACGCGTGTCACAAATCTAAATGGGTCAACTTTGAAAACACCAAGAGGCATGGGTTGAGACCAAAATAATGATAGTTCAGATGTGCATGTATACGTGAGAAGTTGCAGTGACAGCCCACAAGTACATCCGTCAGCAACAATGGCAAGGAGAGCCAGATGAGCCCACAGCTATTCTGTCCCTAGATCTGTTGTGATGTGAGCATAAATATGGAAGGGAAGGTGACGGCTGAAAGGGGATGAGACAATATTTACAAGATGTGAGAGAGAGGGGGAGGGGGAGAGGGAGGGGGAGAGGGAGGGAGGGAGAGAGAGAGGGAGAGGGAGAGGGAGAGGGAGAGAGGGAGAGAGGGAGGGAGGGAGGGAGAGAGAGAGAGAGAGAGAGAGGAATTATCCTCTGAGGTGCTGATGAAGTGCACTTGCGTTCTCTTGTGAGCTCATCCTCCTCTCCTCACCATTGTTGCTGATGAAGTTCACTAAATACAAAAAAAATTGCAACGAGCTCAGAGCCTGAGAAGTTGCAGCGAGAACACAAGTGCACTCATCATCAACAATGGTGAGGAGAGACGGATGAGCTCACAGCTATTCCTTCCCTACAATTGTCCAGATGTGAGCAAAGGAATGAAAGGGTAAGTGAGCACATGATAGAGGTGACGGCTGAGAGGAGGTCAGAATATATATATATATAGGACGCGGATATGGTATGTCCAGACACCCGGGCGGACGCTTTCTCTACAGCCCGATTGCTTTGGGATTGGTGCTTTCATCCTCCATTGAGTACCCACTCTATTTCCTAATGGTTTATGGAAAACATTTTCTCTCTCATGCCTAGTGTACATAGACTAACCTTAGAGAGATCTTCGGGATGTGATCTAGCTTTGTGGTTGACTATTCTCTCTGAAATCAGGATGCAAGCTAGAAAAGTGTGTATATTTGAGGGATTTCAGCTGTTCAGGGATGCCCCTAAGATCTTCAAGCATGCCCAAAGCTCCTTCATCAATGCATATTTGATTGACGCACAAAAATCTAGCATGCGCACCGCCATCAAATCTGGGAACCATCCAACCCATAACTTATACGCGTGTCACAAATCTAAATGGGTCAACTTTGAAAACACCAAGAGGCATGGGTTGAGACCAAAATAATGATAGTTCAGATGTGCATGTATACGTGAGAAGTTGCAGTGACAACCCGCAAGTACATCCGTCAGCAACAATGGCAAGGAGAGCCAGATGAGTCCACAACTATTCTGTCCCTAGATCTGTTGTGATGTGAGCATAAATATGGAAGGGAAGGTGACGGCTGAAAGGGGATGAGACAATATTTACAAGATGTGAGAGAGAGGGGGAGGGGGAGAGGGAGGGGGAGAGGGAGGGAGGGAGAGAGAGAGGGAGAGAGGGAGGGAGAGAGAGAGAGAGAGAGAGAGAGGAATTATCCTCTGAGGTGCTGATGAAGTGCACTTGCGTTCTCTTGTGAGCTCATCCTCCTCTCCTCACCATTGTTGCTGATGAAGTTCACTAAATACAAAAAAAATGCAATGAGCTCAGAGCCTGAGAAGTTGCAGCGAGAACACAAGTGCACTCATCATCAACAATGGTGAGGAGAGACGGATGAGCTCACAGCTATTCCTTCCCTACAATTGTCCAGATGTGAGCAAAGGAATGAAAGGGTAAGTGAGCACATGATAGAGGTGACGGCTGAGAGGAGGTCAGAATATATATATATATATATATATATATATATATATATATATATATATATAGGGAAAATGCTTCCTACTCCCGGGTGTAGCTACACTCATGTCTAAATACTGCCATACGGAAGTATTCGAGATACTTTATCGGTTTGAGTATGTTCATATACTATATCTAAGATACTTCATACCAACTTATATGAAAAAAATTGCAAGTGGGTATGTAGTTTTCATTATAATAAAAATACCGTCATATTTATACGTAAAAAAGGATTATGTGAAAAAATTGTACATACTACCTATAAAGTAGTATATATACCTACTAAATAATCATATATACTACATACTACATGTACGTACTCTCCGGTATGATAGATACCTTCTAAATCATGAGAAACATATGTGGGTGTAGCTACACTCGGGTGTAGTATGAATATGTCCTATATATATATATATATATATATATATATATATATATATATATATATATATATAGGGTAGGACTATTTTGCACAAATCATTAAGTGTTTGCTGAATAGTTATTCAGTACAACTTTTCCGAAATAAAGACCTTCTTATCCCGATCCGGATCCCCGACCCGCACGAGTGAGAGAAAAAAACCACGCCACCTACACCCGTATCCCACTCCCACCCCGATTTTTCAAAAAAAAAATCCCATCGATGGAACTCGTCTTCCACCCCCGGTCCCCCACCCTCGATCCGACGCCGCCGTACCTCACCTCCACCGCCCGCCGCCAGGGCATCCACCACCGCGTGCCGCCCCACCCCACCACCGCGCGCCCGCCGCGACCCAACGCGCTCGCGGCCCCGCGCTGCTGCAACGTCCCCACGATCTGCCGCCGCCGCCGCATCGGCTCCCCGGCGGCGCGTCCCTCCAACCGGCGAGCCACCGCTTCCCCGCACCTCCCGTCCGCCGCGGCCGAGTGAGCGACGGCGGCAGCCGACGCGAGGGAGGCCGAGGCGGAGTTGGTGATTTCCCCAAGCAGAGCACATCCTCGCGTGGCCCAGCATCCTGCATCCTCGCGTGGCTCCCAACTCCATCGGCTCCCCCTGCCCCGATCCACATGACGCTGCCGCCCTAAGGTCGCTCAGGTGCGCCGCCCCCTGTGCTCCCCGCCGGGAAACCACCGCCGTGCCCCCCCAACTCCATCGGCTCCCCCTGCCCCGATCCACATGACGCCGCCGCCCCCTGTGCTCCCCGCCCTTCGAGGCCGAGGGCACAGACCACCGCCGCTGCCTTGGAGGCCGACGGCTGCCTCCATGCCCAACGCTGCCTCGACATGGCTCCGCCACCGGTGAAGCGGCCCACCTCCACCACACGCCTCCCCTTCCCTCTTCGATCTGCTCCAGCGCGCGGCAGATCACGACCTCCCGTCCTTGTGGGCTCTCCTCCTTCCCCCTGGCGCCGGAGTGGACCTCCCCGAGCACCTCATGCAAACTCCGCACGAGCGAGTCTCCGAACTCTCCCCTAGATGCCTAATGAACCTCTCACCATGACCACCAACTGTTGCTTGGCGGCTTCATTCAAAGAGCTGCATCAATGGGTGGTGAGATGAGGACGGCCACGATGATGCCTCCTAGGTGCTCCTGAACGGCACGACTTGGATTCGGGAGGCCGACCTCCATGTTCATTTTTACTTGTCGAAGAATTCATTCATTCCGTGCGTGAAGTTCAGTTTTGTTCCCTGTACTAGTGTGAAGCAAGTTTTTACTTATCCTCCGAGTTCGTTAGTTCAGCTAGAGAAAGTTCAGTTTTGTGACCCATGTTACAGAAGTTCATTTGTGCTTTATCCGCGGTTCCCCAATGGTGCACTTTCCCGTTCTTGTCCACACACTCTTTGTTACATTTTCTTCGGTGATGAACTGCAACGGTGTTTGTGCTTAACTGCGGGCAACTGTAGTTTAGGAGTTCATTTCTACGTTAATTTTTTATATCGGTTGTTTTTATTTTTCTAACAACAAAAAATAAAAATTTCACGCTGTCGACGTTTACTTGATTAATTTTTGGAAGGTCACCGTATAGACACATAAAATAGTTGGAAACAAAAGTATGGGTTATTGCTTCTCTGTTTGCTTGTGTCAATACAATGTTAGTTTTATATACTAAAACAGAACATTCGTCTGGATGTGTATCGCATGTAACATAAAGCAATGCTTTACTTTGGCATGATTTAGCTGTGATAGAGCATGGTATTCTTTGCCTCATGCACAGATGACCAGTAGAGTTGATTCCTTCTGATGTTTGTATGGTCTTGCTAAAGAACATTTGATTTTCATGAGTACCGTTTTCCGATTACACACACGACATTATCCTGAAATGCTTTCATCTCCGTTCAAATAGGATGGCCCATCCTGGAGGACCACTAACTACGAACAAGGCTGCTGCCTTAGCAAAATTCCTCGAGAGAAAACTTCAGCAACCTGATGGGCTGGAGTCTCTAAATCCTGATCTTGTAAATTTGGCTGTGAGAAATGCGAAGGAAACCATTAAGGCTAGCAAGGGTACGAGTTGTCACTTCACCCATCATATTCATATTATCATTATTATGTACTATATAGTCCTTGAAATGTAAGTACTGCATGAGTTATCATTTGTAAAAGTTCACGCAGTGAGTAGTGATATAGATTTTTTCAGGTGCCATTTGGTACTTCTAAGTGCAGTATTGAACTAGGTGTATGAATAAGCCTTATGTTACACCATTTCGTTTTCAAAGTCTTGCCTGCTTACAGTGCTTGTTACTCAACACTTGATTTTTGGCATAGAACATGACACAGAAGTTCGAAGGAGAGGATGCCATTTGTTTTATTCATACATTCAGTCTCTAGTTGTAGAATCAATAAATGGTTAGGCTTTGCCTGATCTGGACTGTCTGTGAAGATCTATTTTCGTGGTTGAGATCTGCTACTGTTTTTGTAATTGTTGATGTTGACAATTTTACTCTTTATATATCTTTGAGCTTGCAAATCGACCTATGTCCCCTAGAAACCTATTTTGACCTACATCCCTTCCAGACCAGACCAAATTTGACCTACACCTGTCCTCCTAATGTAGGCGAGTCCTCAACTTCTGGCAGAGTAGTACGGCATGTTCCATCATTTGAGGATTCCTCTGAGGTTTCTAATCAAGATGACGAGGAGCAGAGGAAGACAAAGAAGAAGAAGAAAAAGAACAAGAGAAAAACAAAGGTAATACTATCTTTTTACTGAAACATGGGTAATGCTATAATGTAGTGGATGTGTTGGTTCTGTTTGTCCTTTTCTGAAGGAAATGATTGGGTAAGACTCTAGATAATATGCTGAACTGAAATGTTCTCAACAGTTCTCATTCCTAAAGGGGGATTTCCGAAAATAAAGCTGTTACCAAGTCTAGGCACCGTCACATTTGTTCATTGGAACCTGATATTTATGGTCCATAGTATCTCCTTGCAGTTTTTGCTCATTGGATGTTGCCATATGAGACAGTCTCTTACCTGCATGATAACTGTATGTTACTGGAATACATCTGTTGCCTACCTCCCATATGGAACATCTTCGTTCATGATATCTATGGTTTCCTACTATAGCATTATCATATCCATTTTCTTTTCTCTAGTCGTCCATACCCTGCACTACAGATAGGCCTTTCTATATCTGATGAATGAATGGTTTTCTCATGCAGGCTGCTAAAGAATCTAAGCTCCACAATACATCAAAGAAGAAAAAGTTATCCCTGGCATTAGGGAGCTAAAAGCAGTCCCTCGTCATACTTTTGCGTCTCTTAGATACTCTTGATTCCGTTGGAACCTCAGTCAGTACTGTAAACCTAGCTGTGACACATGTATGCAATCCTCAAGGGGACCCCTCCCAGTGAACAAAACCACTTCGGAGAGACCCTAAGCCCCAAGGTGGGAAACTGAATGTAGTCGTTCTGGTTTAGCGGCGCTTATCCGACGAATTATGCATTTTGCTGCTGTCGCGGAATGCTATTCTGAGTTGCAATGGTGCAGAGGTGACCAAGTTGCCACTTGATCTGCGTGAGGTGTTGTTGTCTGAGAACTGGGATATGCCGGGGGTCCCTTCCCAGTATTTTTTTTTACTGGATTTTCCTTCACTCACATGGCAAGCTTGCGTGTGTGGACCCAGACCCTTCCTTCCTCAGCACAATTCCTGCTCGACGTGTCTATTCCTTGGAGATTATGATGTCCACTGATTGGCCTATGGCCCGATGGATGAATCTTTCAGCAGGCTTGTTACTTCCCGAGGAGTCAACATGTGTGCACGTACTGTATAGTATAGGTATAGCCTCCCAGTTCTCGGTTTCCCGCAGTTCTCCTGGTGGCAAGTATAGAGCCCATGAGGCAGAGATCCTACCATCGAAGTTTCTGCCTCCCTCTCCTTCTTTGGCATGGACTTCGGTCCCGGTGTACTGCTTTTGAAAGTTCAGTTCGGTGCTTCTTAAAGTTCAGTTAAAAAGCAACAAAAAAAATTAGTATAGCTATTATTCCAGTGCAAGTGTTGAACTGCTACTTGTACACAGAAATTCAGTTTACTGTGACAGTGAGAATTCAATTTGACTTTGTAATTTTCCTGCCAGACAAATAGTCCGCCTAAAATAAAATAACCTGCGAAAAAATAGGAAGTTCACTCGTGTATCGTGAGAAGTTCAGAAAAAATGATCTGACGCGAGGTTCACTTGTGAAATAGTTAGGAAGTTCACATATGCATCGCGAGAGGTTCAAAAAAATAGTCCGTCAAATAAAGTTCACTATCGAAAAAAAAGGAAGTTCACGTATATATCGAAAAAATAGGAAAAAATCCCGAAAACAGCAGTTAGTATATTTAAAACTGCTCTCAAACCATGAAGTATTTCGAAAAATGGTCAACATGAAAAAGATGCGCAATTTCCATACCTTTTCAACGGTATATCATTTGCATCGTTTGGAAAAAGGGTTTGAAAATAACGAGAAAAACAGTGCGCGATATGAAACAAAAAATTCGCGTTAGGAAGTTCACTAACAGATAACTAGAGGTTCATTACCGTATAATTAGGAAGTTCATTATACTCTGTTTTTCGGGGCGGAAATATTATGCATATAAATCGTTCATACGAGATCCGGTTGGCCAAATCGACCGTCCGCGCCTGTAGTTAGGACCGATTTGAGTCTAATTTGACTCTCTCATCCACCAATATTCTTCCCGAACTCCACAACCGTGTCAATTTCAAAAACGTTATCGTGTTGGTTTGCTTATTCGTTTTTGTATTTTTAAAATTATTCATAAACGGTAAAGAATTGAGAAAACTTGTCTTCACAAAAAAGTTGTGTCTCGTCAATATCTTTCCAACGCCGTATCATTTGTTACGTTTCGACAAGAGGTTTAAGAGTAATTGCCAAAAAACAGTCCGCTGCAGTTAAAACAGAATTGTTTATTTTAAAAACTGCTTTTAAACCGTAATGAATTTCGAAAATGACCTAGAAATAGAGAAGTTGCGCATTTTCCATAGCTTTCCAACGGTGTATCACTTGCATCAATCCGACAAACGGTTTGGAAATGGAGTCCAAAATACAGTACGGAAACGGAAAAATCCGCGAAAACTATGTTTAGTATAACTAAAATTATTCTAAAACCGTACATAATTTGGAAATCTGGCAGAAGAATAAAAGTTGCGCAATTTTCTTAACTATCCAACGGCATATTATTTGCATCAATCCGGCCAGGGGTTTGAAAATGGCGCCCAAAAAACTATACGAAACAGACAAAATCGTGAAAACTGTGTTTAGTATATTTGAAATTGTTCAAAAACCGTACAGAATTTGGAAACTGTCCAGAAGAGTAAAAGTTTCGCATTTACAATACGAATCCAACGGCATATCGCATGCCTCATTCCGATAGACGGGTTAAAAATGACGGTCGAAATACTGTCCGTAAAAACAGAGATTTGCGTGTTCCGTTAAGAGGTTCACTGGTTATTGTTTAGCAAGTTCAGAAAGTTGTACAGAATAGTTATTCTGTACGGGAGTGCAGAATAGCTGGAATATATATATATATATATATATATATATATATATATATATATATATATATATATATATATATATATATATATTGACGCGGATATGGTATGTCCAGACACCCGGGCGGACGCTTTCTCTACCGCTCGATTGCTTTGGGATTGGTGCTTTCATCCTCCATTGAGTACCCACTCTATTTCCTAATGGTTTATGGAAAACATTTTCTCTCTCATGCCTAGTGTACATAGGTGTGTAAGATGGGACTAAATTGTTTGAATTGCTTCCTCTTTTGGGTTGGAAGGAGGGTAAAGTTTGAACTTTTGAAGCTTAAAATAGTGAGTGCAGCAGGTTTTACTGTACAAAGTCAGTGGGCCGAAAATAGTGTTGTTCAGACCACTCCAACGTGAGCCTGCACGCTCAAAATTCAAATTTGCTGTTATTTCCGTGCGTGTACATCAGCTGGCCCGTCAGTTTCCATTCTTTCCATCTTGTTCTGGGCCAACTCCAGACGAATTCAAATCGTTGCCCTTCTTTAGAGATGTAGGTACCGAAAGTTGGGCCGCTCCTTTGGTACTTAATTGGAGCTGGAGAGGTCACGTGGCCCGATCCCTATTTGCCGCCTTTAGCGGCGTGGGGGGCTGGCGCTGCGCACCCCTGCGCCACTATGGCGCCGCGGGTGGGCCGGCCCAACAGTCGGTTTTTCCTTTTTTTCTTCTTTTTTCTTTTTCTTTTTCTTTTTCGTTTTTTGTTTTTCGTCTTTCTTTTTCTTTTTTTTATTTTTCTTTTTTCCTTTTTCCGTTTTTCTTTTTATTTTCTGTTTTCTTTTATATTCCTTTTAAGTTTTCTTTTTCTCATTTTCTTTTTTCTTTTTATTTTTGAACGATTTTCATTTTCTTTTTTATTTTCGTTTTCTTTTTTGTTTTTGTTTTCTTTTCTGTTTTCATTTACTTTTTATTTTATTTTCGACCTTTTAATTTTTTCCCTATTTCTTTTCTTTTCTTTTCTCGTTTTTCACTTTTCATTCTCTATTTGTTTTTGTTTTCTTTTCTTTTTTCCTTGTTGTTATTTCACCCCCATTTTCTGTTTTTAGAATTCATGCAAAAAAAGTTTCCGATCACCCCCGTTTTCTGTTCACTTTTAAATCGTTCAAAAAATAGTTTCTGTTCCACCGCTTTTTCTGTTCACTTTTAAATTTGTTCAAAAAATCGTTCACACCCCATTTTTGTTCATTTTTTAAATTGTTCAAAAATAGGTTTCCGTTTACTAGCCTTTTTCTGTTTAATTTTAAAATCGTTCTAAAATAAATTGCGTTCACTTTTAAAATCATTCAAAATAATTTTTGTTCACTTTTAAAATCGTTCAAAATAATTTTCGTTCAAATAATTTTCATTCACTTTTAAAATTGTTCAAAAATAGTTTCCATTCCACCTCTTTTTTCTGTTCACTTTTAAAATCGTTCAAAAATAGTTTCCGTTCACCTCCATTTATGTTAATTTTTTTAAATTGTTCAAAAATAGTTTCCGTTTACTAGCCTTTTTTGTTCAATTTTTAAAATCGTTCAAAAATAATTTTCGTTCAAAATAAATTTTGTTCACTTTTTAAAATCGTTCAAAATAATTTTCGTTCTCTTTCAAAATCGTTCAAAAATAGTTTCCATTCCACCGCTTTTTCTGTTCACTTTTTAAATTGTTCAAAAATTTCTTTTCACCCCCATTCCTGTTCATTTTTTAAAATCGTTCAAAAATAGTTTTCCGTTACTAGCCTTTTTTTGTTTAATTTTAAAATCATTCTAAAATAAATTGTGTTCACTTTTTAAAATCGTTCAAAATAATTTTTGTTCACTTTTAAAATCGTTCAGAATAATTTCCGTTCAAAATAATTTTCATTCACTTTTAAAATTGTTCAAAAATAGTTTCCATTCCACCTCTTTTTTCTGTTCACTTTTAAAATCGTTCAAAAATAGTTTCCGTTCACCTCCATTTATGTTAATTTTTTTAAAATTGTTCAAAAATAGTTTCCGTTTACTAGCCTTTTTTGTTCAATTTTTAAAATCGTTCAAAAATAATTTTCGTTCAAAATAAATTTTGTTCACTTTTAAAATCGTTCAAAATAATTTTCGTTCACTTTCAAAATCGTTCAAAAATAGTTTCCGTTCCACCGCTTTTTCTGTTCACTTTTTAAATTGTTCAAAAATTTCTTTTCACCCCCATTCCTGTTCATTTTTTAAATTCGTTCAAAAATAGTTTCCGTTTATTAGCCTTTTTTGTTCAATTTTAAAATCATTCCAAAATAATTTTCGTATAAAATAATTTTTCTGGTTACTTAAAAATCGTGTAAACATAATATATGTTCACTAAAATTTCGTTCAAAAATAGTTCATGTTCACCATTTTTCTGTTCAGTTTTTTAAATATTCACTTAAATTTTTGGAAATGTAATATTTGTTCATTTAAAAACAGTTCAAACATAGTTTATTTTCATCTTTTTTCTGGTTCGTTTTTATTAGCTGATTCGTTTCTATATCTATGTTGGCTTTAGTGATACTCATTAAAACAGTACTCGTTCAAACATAATTGTTTTTCAGTTCAGCTGTAATACCGACCGGCATTTTTTTCTAGTACTTATTACTGAAACGACCGGCATTTTTTTCGTCTTTTTTTTGGTTTGTTTAATGGTTTCAAATTTTTTATTCCTGAGGTTATATCTGCTTGTATTTTACTGTGGTGACGTCACGTGGGTTTCTTTTCTGCAGCTGTTTGCACGTGGTTCTGCATTTAATGTAGTTTTTCTCTATATGGCAGGACATGCGGTTACCACGTGTAAGTGCCTGGTGGGGATACGTGGTGACATACGTGTCTGCTGCGTGACCACTTTTTTTTTATTCGTTGCGCCGGTCTATATATGATATCGTTTGCCTCGTTTCGTGGTTCTCGTGGACATCTCTTTGGGAGTTAGGTTCTCGTGGACTGTTAAATCGCCAACGATAAGAGCAGCTAACTCAGAAGCTGTTGGAAGAGAATAACGTGTATCATGGCCGAACAATCTAATTGATACGTCAGGTGAATCCGGTGAGGCCAACCGTGTCTTTAGCTTATTCCGAGGGAGGCCGGGACGTGGAGCGCGGAGCAGCAGGCGGATTTTCTCGTCGAAACAGTCAAACCCGGTTGGGCCGGCCCACTATACCCCGTAGCTAAAGAAACAGGTGCGCGGCGCGACGAGTTTTTTGCCGCTAAAGGCGGCAAAAAGGAGCTCCCGTCACGTGGGATGACACAAGCTTTTTCTCTAGGCCTTTGGACCTTTACCTGTACGATCAGCTGTTCAAACAATGTGCACTGGTGGCCCGCACTACTAGTTTGATTAAGCTCCTGTCTTCATTCTTGCTCAAAAAAAAAAAAAAAAAACTCTTGTCTTCATTCCGTTAAGCACCAAAAGGACTCCTAAATCAGTGGCATATGTCTACATGTTGACAAGTTCCAGTTAGAACCAAAGCTATCAGTGCTTAATACTATATGAACATAAACGTCAGAACCTTCAATGTTACTATTAAGTACCTGGAAAAACTCAAGTACAGAACCTCCACTGTTAGTATTAAGTACAATCAACCAATTAGCCCTCCTCATTCAGAGGCTACACTTTTCAAATCCATTAACTCAAGAACAAATCAAATCTGGAAGCACTTCATTGAAAAACGGTACCCCGGAATATGCAGTAGGTCACCAATTCAAAGTAAAGAAAATAACATCACACAACTGGTCCTAGGAGGGATACAAAAAAGAAACATCCCTTCTCGGCCGGGAGCGGATAGCCTTGAGCTCTCAAACAGTGGTTTGAGTCGTATCTCGTTTTTCTCCGCCGCCCCTCGCCTCCCTTCTCTCCGGTGGCTACGGCGCCCGGCGTGGAGATGGCGTAGGAGGACGAGCTCCTCTTGTACATAGTAGTATTAGGTTCTTCTTTTTCCTTGCTGTTGCTTTGCCCTATGTGGAGAAGGAGGGTAGGAACTTGGGTCTTTGCAGCCAGATCCATGGCGCCGTGGTTGTTCTCCGTCGAGCTGTGCATCGCTGGTGGCAGGCGGTGGCGCAAGTGAGGCGGTGGAGGCTGCGCATCCCTCAAAATAAGGACTGCATCGAAGCTTTGGAGTCGGGCTTTTCGAGCCGAGCCTGGCTTTGCGTGGTCGTGCTTCGTCTTGCAGCGGAGCTCTCAAGGTGGGAGCCAGAAGCGGTGACAGCGAAGGTATCACGCAGCTTCTTCAATAAGGCTTGCTCTTTGGTCTTCTGCTACTGCGATTCTTCTATGCATCTGCCTCATCTGACTTGTGGCGGAAGTGCGGAGTTTGATGGCGGATTTGCTATAAAAGTGTGGTGGTTGGAGGCCGGCAGCTGGATCTTGGTGAAGGATGAGGTAATTGCTTGCTCCTCTGCTCACGGTGGAAGTGTTGAGAGGAGGCAATTTGCCGGATGCGATGTTGTCAATCAGCTGCCTTGGAGTAGAGATACCAAACTTCGCAGTACAATCTCGGCGGCCGTTTGTGGCCGATCGACCCTGGAGGCCATCTGGTGGCCAAGCTCTTCGCCGGAGTTCTTCGGCGTTTGTTCAACCTCCATGCGGAGGCCCCTTGCAGAGCTCGCTGTGGCGCTAACGTCCTCTTCGAGTCAAGTGGCGTTGTCCCCGGCGTGGAGGAAAACGGCCGCGGCTCGAGCTCTCTCGTCTCGGATAATGGCGGAGGACCCAATTGCTTTCCCGATTTTCTCTGTAGGGTCTATCATGTAAAAGTCAGGGACTTGGTTGTATTTTCTATTTTTGTTTTGTTCTCTGATGTAAAATGTACCTGCCACTAATGGTATCCAAGCCCTTTGGGGCTGCTCCTTGTTCAAAAAAAAAAAAAAAAAAAAAAAAACTGGTCCTAGGCAACCACTATTCAGCACCCCGCTTATACTTACTAAGTTCATGTGCATGAAAGGTTAAGCACCTTGTACGCACAAATAAGTACACATAACAATTAGGACATACATCATCTAGGAGAACAAGAGCATGTGCATGTGCAATACAAAGTTTTTTGAAGTTTCGGTACCTTCAAAACATGAATTCAGTAAATTCAAACATGTGCTTGGGAACAAGAACACAAATGATATAAAATAACCACACCAGAACACCTAGTGAACAAGAAGTCAGCACTACACAAGAACTCATTAAGAACCTAAGTAAAACACCCTTCGGCACCCTGCTTAATATTGTTAGGTACCCATTCAGTAAACCACAGAAATTAAAATAAGCAAATGCTAGGCCACAAATTGCAAGGAAAAGATATAGCGTAAGGCAACTGATTTCTTATATACCTACATGACGAACATGCAAAGTAGTAGACTAAAGCATACTGTACAGTGCAGCACTGTACAGTGATTGGGCCGCATAATTTTAACGGACCTGGTGGAAAACGTCCGCTTGGCCGCTACGGTCCATGTCCGCCTCGCAGTAGAAGCAAAAGATCGCTGCCGCCAGCTTCAAGCCGCTCGACCGCCGCCTGGATCCTCGGCCGTCGTTGGCAATCTGCGCACGTCTTCCAGTATCCAGCAGTGCCACCTAGGGCTCGGCGCTTTCCTCGTCGCTCAGCCACGGAGAGAGATGTCGGACGATGGAGGCAGCGGCGGTGGAAAGGGGAAGAGGAAGAGGAGAAGATTCTGGCAGAGGAAGCGCACGGAGTCGGAGTTCCATGGAAGAAAAGCTCGGTTCGTTGGCCACGCAGGTAAAGCGGATGCCGCCTCGATCTCGCTGCTCCGGCCGCCTCAGCCTCCGCCGCGACCAGATCCGGGCTCTCCTCCGCGCGCTCTCTCCATTCTCCCTGCAGGCCGGCGCCTCCGTCGACAGAGTCGGGGCTGTCGAGCTCCGTCTCCCGTCTCAGGTTGTGCAAGCTCTTATCTCCAGTTTCAGTCCATCAAGGAATCAGAAGGTGCAAGTTCTTTGCTCTCCCACGCCCTTATTTCTGTAGAAGTACAGGATGTTGCGGACGGACATAGGTATCCGCCGGAAACAGCGGACAAATCAGTTAGCGGACGCGGACGTCGCTAATAATGTAATTAGTATAAACGGACGAGGTGGAATGAGGCGGACAGCCCGTTGACTTGTCCGCCTGCATCCTGAACAGTGCTGACAAACTTCACACAAATGATTAGGCACCACACCACAACTCGTTAAGCACCTTCATGGAATACATTCAGCACCCTTCATTTGGATTGTTAAGTACTGGAAACAATCCACCTCATTGTCTACCTTCATCGGAAATCAGGGCGACATAAAGATACTGAATCATTCAGCACCCAGATTAAAATCATTCAGTACCCTTGCAGAAGTGCATACAAATAAAAATGAATCATTCCACCGGGCTCTACTTTAACTTACTAATTTACTATTATGTCTTGTCTTTGCCAAATTACAGAGCACCTTCAGTCAAACTCGAAACTGGATGCACAATAACCCTAGTGAAAATACATTCGGAAATAGACTCCGTTCCTTATTCTTCAGTTCTGCCTCGAGACGAGAAACATCGCGCTCCGCACGAACAAGCGACGACCAAGCTGCAACGAGATCCCCCTGCTTCCCGAAAATCTTGTCATCCCTCTCCCTGATGTCCCTCTCGTTTTGTTGTTTGATCTCCTTCATCTGTTCATCGAGCAGAGCTGTACGTCTGGCGACGAGTGCTCTGACGAAATCATCGAGGAGATCGTACCATATCCAGGTGTAACACTGTATGGATCAAATAACAAAACACACACTGCGATGAGAACCAAAATAAATCTGGACAGAATACGGTCACTACGGTCACTGTATTTGTGTCAAAAACCCACTTTGGTCACTGAACTTAAAAATACGGTCACTATATACACATAGCAGTGGGACCCACCTGTCAGTAGGTGGCGGAAATAAAATGGTGTTTTAGAGAGATTCGAACCTGAGATTTCGAGCAGTAAGTCGCGTGAGGCTAGCCAACTGAGCTGAACAGGGTTGATGCCATTATACGTAGTTATACTATTTATAGCTAAAGGCGTTGATGCACAATGAAAAAAAAAACACACACACGCATGTATGACATAGTGCAGTTCACACACTCACGCGTTCCGTCGATTGTTCGATAGGTTTGTCACGGTCACATATATGTGAACACGGATTTAGTGCACCTGGCACAAGTGATTCCAATTTTAATTTATTTTTGAAAATGGTTCTTTTCAGTTTAAAAAAATGTTAGTTTTTTAGGTGAATACGTATACATGGTACATATGTCTGTGCGAATTTTCGTTTGAAAAGACATTTTATTTCAGGCTATAGAAAAATAACAAATTTGTGACTATATAAAGTAGTAAAAATCATCTATTTTGTCCTTCTTTTGTAGCCTAAAATACTTTTTACTTATGCATTTTGTTTTGGGCTACAGAGAAATAACAAATAAGTGATCATAGAAAATATGTTTACGTATTCATATACTTTTTTCAAAATATGTTGGAAACACACAAGTGCAACCTATACCTACATAGCGATGATATTTGGAGGCTGCGAATTATTATGCAGCAAGTCGAATTATTATGAATCTTGAATAATATTTTGATTTTTTCTATGAGCATGCGAATTTTGAATTATTTTTTTCAACCCTTTGATTTTGTGAAGTTGTCTGCTGGCTAAGATATGAATGGAAAATATTTTTTCATTTAATGTGCATGATTGAGTAAAGGAGAGGCTCTTTACTAACGTTGAAAACCTGCTAGACGATCTCCATTACCCCGTGCTTGTGCGTGGCCTGTGTCATGCGTGCGTTTTTTATTTTGACATTCTGCATCCGCTCTTGTGTGTATAAATACAGGGAACTATTGAAGTAAACACTAGTGCTGCTGGGTTCAGTTGGTTAGCTCGCGCGCGAGTCTGCCCGAGATCACACGTTCGAGTCCCTAGCAAATCCATCATTTTATTGCTCCATTTATTTCCTCCGCCGACTGACAGGTGGGTCCTGCGGATTTGGCTGCACCGTTTGACCGGTCAACAACAAATATACGGGACTATACGGTGAGCCAGTGACTGTAGAATCACCTAGATGTGTATATAGTGACCGTAACGACCGTATTCTTAAGTTGAGTGACCAAAGTGTGTTTTCGACACAAGTACGGTGACCATGGGTGCATTTTACTCGGAGAATAATTGGGGGGCGGGCGGACCGAGTGGAGCGTGAGTGGGGAAGAGAGAGGAGCGTCTGCCGGGTGAGAGGAGCATGGCCAGGCCACAAGGAGCGTGACGCCCGTGGTGAGAGAGGATCACAGGCGGGGGAGAGACCGAGAGAGAGGCAGGGGAGACCGGGAGAGTGAGGACGGAGGAGCATGGGCAGGTCGGTGGCAGCGGTAAAAACACGGTCCCCGACTGTCATGCACTGTAGCACCATAGAAGTAGACACGGTCCCCGACTGTCATCCATCATTTTATTGCTCCATTTCTTTCCTCCGCCGACTGACAGGTGGGTCCTGCGGATTTGGCTGCACCGTTTGACCGGTCAACAACAAATATACGGGACTATACGGTGAGCCAGTGACCGTAGAATCATCTAGATGTGTATATAGTGACCGTAACGACCGTATTCTTAAGTTGAGTGACCAAAGTGTGTTTTCGACACAAGTACGGTGACCATGGGTGCATTTTACTCGGAGAATAATTGGGGGGGCGGGCGGACCGAGTGGAGCGTGAGTGGGGAAGAGAGAGGAGCGTCTGCCGGGTGAGAGGTCAGAGGAGCATGGCCAGGCCGCCAGGAGCGTGACGCCCGTGGTGGGGGAGAGAGGATCACGGGCGGGGGAGAGACCGAGAGAGAGGCAGGGGAGACCGGGAGAGTGAGGACTGAGGAGCATGGGCAGGTCGGTGGCAGCGGTAAAAACACGGTCCCCGACTGTCATGCACTGCAGCACCGCAGAAGTAGACACTGTAGCAAACGCAGGAGCCACTGTAGCAAATTTCCCAAAATGGTAATTTGTAAGAAAGGGCTATATGGGGGAAATGGGGGAGCAGATTTACCCAAAGTACGAATCTCCAACGATCCAACGGTGATAAAAACGTCCGCTGCAGCGTCTGGACATACCATATGTTTTGTGTATATATATATGAACACACATTGGGGAGAGACCAATCTATGCCGCACATGTGATGTTGAGATTCGGTCCACAAGCTGGACAAAACTTTCCCACTATACCTTTTCTTGTTTTCCAAAGCCCCCCACTTATTTCCTCTTTGGACGGTGGTCCACCTGCTTGTGCAGGTCGTAGGCTTACTAGGCCCGTTCCATAGCTTGTGATTCCGTTTCGGGCCAGGGACGGAGGAATGCGTTCGGTGCCACTCTACGGCGATGGCCCGTAGTATTTCTTCTCCCCCTTCTCCCTCCTCTTCAGATTGGTCTCCATAGCGTTGTGCTTTTTCTTATCCCCATAGCACGAGCAGAGTCCGGCGAGGTCCCCGTATTTCTCTGCGACTGCCATGGGCTGCCTCACCCCCCGGCCGGGAATAGTTCCATTGGAGCAGGCATCGTCCGGTTATCTCCTGCTCCGGCCGTGTTGTTTGGCGAGGACGGAGGAGGCATGCTCCGGCCTTTGCCTGTTCCAAATCTAGATTTGGGTAGGCACCGGATGGAGGAGGCATGCTCCATCCGGTTTGAAATCAAACCAGTACAATCGCTGTCGCTGATGCAGGTACATAGAAGGTGCCACCGCCGGTTCCTCCACCTAATCGCCACGTCCTCCATCGATGCCTGCACGGCGGAGGCGGTGGGGCTCGGCCACCTCGGGCCGTCGGCGCTAGAGCTTGCCGCCATCGCAGCGCGCGCCCACATCGTCGTCGGTCTCGACGTCCGGCGGACCCCGTCAGCGGCCGCGGGGACGGGCAGCTGCCGCCGCCGCCGGCCACCCTGTAGATCTACGCGGGCTCGGCATCACAGCTAACCGCGCCGCCTTCTCCCCTTCACTTGGCGACGCGGCCATCACGTGAAGAGGTGCGCCACCAGCCGTGGCTGCGGCCTTCCCCCCTAAGGCCGATGGTGCAGCGGCCAGGGCGACCCCAGGCCTTAACTGCTGCGGCTTTCTCTTCCTCGCCGGCCCCCCTTTCCAGCGAGGTTGCCGTCCCCTGCCTCACCACCAGCCGGGAATAGTCCCCCGATCTGGCAGAGCTCGGAAGAGGACGGCCATGGCGGAGGTGAGATGTCGTGTCTCGATCCAGCGTGGGGCTATTCCGGGGAGCCGACGTCGTCGTGGGTAGCGGCAGGGAGCGAGGGAGCCGGTTGCGGCGTGCTGTGAGGATGGAGGAGGCTAGGAGCGGCTCGCCTGCGAGAAGTTCGCCGGCCGCGCACAAGGTCGATGCTGCGTCCAGGCAGCACCGACACCTCCTCTCCCCGGGTCCCCGATCTGGAGTCCCACGAACGCGAGCGTGGACTTCAGCAAATGCCGCCGAGAACTTCCGCGCAGGTCCCGGCTCCATCCGGCCATGGGTGCCTCGATGCAGGTCGCCGGCCGGCTCCTCCGGAAATCCACAGGGTGCCGCTCTGGAATTCCACACCGGGCCTCCAACGGGTCCACGACGAGCATCCATTGCAGTCAACACGCACGGGAGAAGGTTCAAGCGTCGCTCTCCTCCGCTTCATCTTGTTACCTGTGCAGAAGTGCATTTTCTCTTTCCCCCCAAATTCGCGTCTTTTTCTGACGAACTATTTGATAGTTCCAAGGCAATGAGTTGCTGATGTGTTTTGCTACAAGCCCACTACTTCGACTAATTGTTTCTTAATTATTTTTTTCTAGTTTATAGTCTACTGGGGAGAGATGTTCAGGACGCGTTAAACAGCCGGTGTACTAGTTCCTTTCATTATTAGTTCACTCTTCGCTCTACCTAGCAATTCACCGGTGATTTTCTAACAGTTCGATTAGGCACAAGGAGTTCATATTCCTTCTTGGTGCCATGTCTCTCCCTTTTTTCTCGGTGCAATTTCTCTCCATTTTGTTCATATTCTTGTTCACAGTCCTACCTCTGTATATGACCATTGAAATTGCTATTTCTCTTTTGCTTGACAACATTCGAGTGGGAGATTTGCTTTGAAATTTCAAGCCAGTGGATGGAAACCTGTAGTGTACAGAAAATATATTAGAGGATGGAAATGGCCGGGGCATAGACAAGCTATAATGGACTTCTTGTGGTCCTCCATCGCCTCGGCTAGTTTTTAAGTTGCAGATCTCCGTTTGGTATCATGTGGTAAACTATAATTGGAGAATAATAATTAGTGTAAAATCATCATGGCACCGTTGGTTAATGTATTGGGCACCGTTGGTTAATGTATTGGGCACCGTTCATGATTTTGAGTAGGGGCCGGATAATTTTAGATGGACACCATTCATTTAAACCGGAGAAAATTGCATCTAACACCACATTTTGTGGCATTTGTTGCGCAGAACACAGAAACAACACTTCTTTCACACCACACCACACCACATATTTTTGTCTAATTAGTTGCACCTAGCCCAAAGAATGATTAATCTCGATTTTTTGGTTAATTATTTGCAGCTAACACGAGTCTTTGTGGTGTTTGTTGCACATAACACAAAAATAAAATCTCTTTCTTGGCTAATTAGCTGCACCTAACCCAAATAAAGTGTTAATCTTGATTTTTAAAATAATTACTTGCTGCTAAAACCATGCTTTTTGAGAGATATGCACCAAGCATATAAATATAACCTTTTCCAACTGATCATGGATTTTTTGTCTAATTAGTTGTAACTAAAACTATGCTTTATTAAATTACCTTCATTATGTGATAATGAACAAGAAGAGTACGATCAAGGGGAGCGGTCATGCCATGTGAAAAAGAACGTCTGCATGTCCAAGTTTCCGCCAACACAACAAAAAAATCATTGAAAGTAATTAACCAAAAAATGTGGTGCGTTGTAAATGAGTCTCTTTCTATATGTGATACAACCTAACACAAAGCCTAGTATTAGCTGCAAAATTTAACCCAAAACTATGATTAATCGGGATATTTGGGCTAGCTGCAACTAATTAGACAGAAATATGTGGTTTGATGCAGAAAAGGTTTTGTTCGTGTGTTCTATACAACAAGTGACATAAAGGCTGGTGTTTGTTGCAATTTCCTTTTTAAATCGCCTTAACCCATTTGATTGTTGAGGGTCCTTCCTATGTTACACATGGACGAATGAATCCTACCACGCTAAGCCTGTCAAGCGGACGGCGATGGGGGCGTCATTGTTGTGAATCTCCCGCCTTCTCTCTTTTGTTTCGGTAAAACCCCTAAATCTGGGTCTCCTTCTTGGGCATTGTTTTTAACTGGTACCTGACTTGTACTCTAACCCGTACTTATACCGGCATTTGTCCCATTCCTCTTAATGAATCGAAGCAGTGTTTACTGCCTCCTTCAAAACAAGCCTCCTTCAAATAAATAAAAAACCATATAACAACCATATGCGTATCAGTTAAGGACGAGAGGAACGCACACGGTTTGCTATGTTGTTAATCAATATGCATCGTTTGGTAAGGACCGTATGTATTTGAATGGGCACCGTGTGTTCCAAAACACGGTGGTTTGAGTAAGGAACCGTTAGTGGTTTACCACGAACCGTTCGCGGTTTGACTAAGGACCGTATGTATTTGAATGGGGCACCGTTCTCCTATAATTAAGAATTAGGAGCCAATAAATTTCTTGGCAGCATGAATAGGAGCCAGGGCTGATGCGAGCCTATTTGTCTGGTTGATCTGATGTTCTACAAGCTAGTTATTTTCTATATCTATGTGTGTCACCTCGTTTCTGTTCTCTGACTTCTCTCTGTCACGTTCAAGACTTCAAGTGTGTACTGAGTCCATCAAAATAGGGTGTGGATTCAGTCTTTCATGATTCATTTAGGCAGTGCTTTCCCTAAAGAAACCTGCTCCGATGCTTACAATTGACATCTTCAGTCATTATCACAGAATGGATCTTGTGCCTGGACGGTTGCTCTAATAACGGTCACCGAATCTTGTTCCTGGTCCATTTGGGTGTACAGGCGTAGTCTAGCTAGCCCCGTTTCATAGATGCACTCCTCCGTTATTAGAGCGACCGTCTAGGCACAAGATTCGGTGCCTGCACAGCGACTCCAGCACGCACCCACCACCTACTCCTCCGCCGCCGCCGTCACATGCCTTCCGCCACCGGAGGTCCCTCACTGTTGGGGTGCCCCGGCCTCGCCCGTCTTGCCTGCGCCATGGAGCTCCGCCCCGGCCATGATGGCCTTGCGCACACTCAGGTCACGAGCGCCGCCTTCCCATGTCTTAGGCCGCCGATGTGGGTTGCGCCCTCGACGTTGTCTTCCCACCTCGATTCCGCACCTGGTTCCACTGGAAACAAACAGATCCATCTAGAGCAGATCTCGGGCGAGTGTTAATCCTAGGCGTAAAATTTGGGGTGGTCTATTTCGTTTGGATCGGCATGGTTATTTTCACTGGTCTCCCTTTTTCGTTTTCTTTCTGAGATGATTAGTATGACCCAAAAGTTCCCGATTTCTTGAAAGAGCGAGCGGTGCGGCCTGAGATTCCTCGATTCCTCTGGATGTTCCTCTGCTGTGTGCCTGTGTGTGACGGCTGCCTTCTCCTACCAGAATGATGTGTTAGAGTTAGTTTCAATCTAACTAGGTCTTGTACATGTAAACCCTAACCCTAGGCCCTTGTGCCTCTTATATATACAGGAGCCCCGCGTGCCCCTTGAGCCGTGTGTGGTATTCCCCCAAATCCTCGTCTCACATGATGAGCTCCCCAGCTTGAGCGCCGGCCGGCTGAGCTCAGCGTGCTGGTGCTTTGCATCCATCCCTTCTTTATTCTACTTTTTTTTTCTGATTTGCTGTTGTTCGTGTATGATGACTTCTCATGGTTATTGTGCTGAAGCATTGCTCTGTCTGCTTAATTTTTCTGCTTGGTGTTTGATGCCTATATCTGTTTGTGTTATTTGCTTCTACACCCTCTCGATATGTAATGAGGACCGTTCTCTACACCCTCTTGATTAACAACTAACTATGTATGGCTTGTTTGTGGTCTAAAAATAGTGGTCGTGAATGTGATGCATTTTTTCTGCCAGATACCATCTTGCCTAATGGAACTAGTTCTTGGATTATCCTCTTAATGTTGATTGCCTGATGTCCGCCTAGCTGATATTCCAGTTAATCTTCCTCAAATTGAGAGCGAGCCTGCAGTATATGATGGATTAGGCACATGTTTTTATTTTTTCTTCGTTTACGATGATTAGGCAGGTGAAAGGTTCCTTGTATACAAATATTCAGTGCTTGTATATATGATCATGGAATACCCATGTGTTGAATATCAGGTGCCGTATGCGACATGTGTGTTGATTAGACGAAATATAAGGCACGCACACACTCTTGTCTACGACATGTATGTCAACTTGTCAAGACCAATGGTGAGATGGACGGACTAGCCCTCATCACGTAGCGATGGGAATTCAGAACGGAAAACACAGGACGGGTACGTGCAGAGATAAGCAGAAACGGAAATAGTGCCACCTATCCTGCCGGAACTGGGCTCGCCCGAAGCTGTTGTTTCCTTCCGCTAGTCGGTTTCTCCCCATGACTTTTTTGTAGATCTGTTTTTGTTATTGCAGACTGTACTTGATGCAAATCGTTCTAAGTAATTATTTGTTCTATCTTTTTTTTGTAAAAACGAGGCAAAGACATGTCGATTTTAATAATTAAGCATAAGAGACTTGGCAAGTTAATTAGTGGAAACCTCGCCAAAAACTGATACAAACAACATCGCTGACTATCATGAAGCTCGGATAGAAGACTGGCAGCTTTTGTCTGAAGTCAAGCTCCGAAGAGGAGATGGGCAAGACCCGCGCCGCTAAAGGTCTTCCTAACCGCTGCACACGCGGTCGGCAGTTTCGACATAGCAAGAGAAGTCCAACGAGAAGTCGAGTCAGTCACAGCGGAACAACTCGTCGTCCCGACGGAGAGATCTCCGCCCAGAGAGACGTCGCTGCAGCTAGACGAACACGCGTGACACTGCATGGAGATGACACAAACAAATAATACTCGTCCAAACAGGCCAGACCGACGACAGCGAGGGTCCGTATAAATCTCTACCACACAGATTAGGAAGGCACCGTATAAATCATCGTTAGGCTCTGTATACTGTTTTGTCTAGGCACCATCGTGAAATAAGTCATGCACCTTTTAGTGTTTTTCAGGCACACATGCGATGCCATATCCTCACTCGTCGTCTCATATCTCGTCCGAATTCAGAGGATTTTTTTGCGAAAATTGCCTGAAGAGTGTACTGGACCGGTGCTCCAGTTTTAGAGGATTTGTGTTGGTCTACAGTAGCAGACATCCCTGGTCATGGTCACCAACATTATTAACCTTATAGGTGTACCGACACTTGTGTTATCTTGCTAGGTTTTGTTGAATAATTAATGAAAAAAGTTGTGTGCATTATTTTGATGTAGAGGTTTGGAATAATAAGATGGATATAAAGTTTGAAAGGTGTTGCGTATGTGGTGTAGAAGGCCAAAGTGTTCGCGATGAGTTTTAGTGGCAACGATGACGAGGTTGAGGTAGTCGACTCTTCTCCGGTGTTTCCATGGGATTACCTCGACTTGTTTGTTGTTGTGAAGTCAAAACTGTGATGACGGGTCCCGGTGAGGAGTCCCGGTGGTCTACGATGACCGGTGACAGGTGGTTCGCTCGCTTATCTCCGTGGCGTCAGCCCTGCCTGGTTCCTCTTCGTAGTTCATATTCAGAGTCAGACGGCATTTCACGGCTGGTGGCAGAGGATGACTGTAGATACTTGCTTAAAACTAAAAGCATGGCCTTTCCTCACGACTAGAGCATCGTGATATCCGACTTGGCGGAGTGAAGCCGACCATAGAGCGAAAACGGGTAATACACTCGTTTGTTAGCGTATATAACATTTAACAATATGATGCACTGTTGATAACGCAATGAGCACCGTTCAGTGTTTGCGTTGGGACCGTATGTTTTGAAATGGGCACCGTTCATTAAAACCTCATTTTAACCCAAATGTAGTTGATCCTGACACAGTAATAATTAAACCATAATCTTATATACAAATATAAGACATTGAGGCAAAAAAAACTCCAACTTGGTGAACGGCGATAATTTATATCTTGCTTATTTGAGTTCACTGGCGTCCGCGGATCTGGGTGCCACCGGTCGTCGTCCTCCTCATAAGAGCAATGTGTCATCCTAGCAGTCCGCGTTGGTGCTCCTCCCCGTACGCCATGAAAGCTTTTGCTGCCTGCTTCGCCGACCTTGTCCGTGGCAACAATGGGAGCACCTGACATCTTGTATTTGTGTGTTGGTTCGCCGCGTGTGACTGCCGAGTCTGTTCCCTATTCAAATATGTGAATGAAATGGGCATAATTTCGTTTCGAAATTCAATAATTTTTCATTGAAATGAATTTGGTATGTGATGTGGTCTTCTTGGATTCCTTCTTGGATGTTGATCAAAATATTTTTACTTGTATTTGGAGATGCGACTATGCTCTAGGTTTAATTAAAATGGTTAGCAACTGGAGACGATAAGTTCTAACAACTAGTACTAAATTGCTGAAAATCAAGAAAGTTAAGCAAGTTATTTTCTACATCTATGTGTTGCATCTGTAGGCACCATTTGTAAATGTATTGGGCACCTTATTCTCAAAATGTGGGCTCGGTATACTATTGGCAAAGTCCCATTTATGTCTGATCCATTTGTATCAAAGCAAATGCAAAGTTTGCACTTGACTTAATAGCATGTAGTTGCACTTGCACCGCCGTGATAATTCACTTTGAACTTCATTTTATGTTTTTTATTCTTCTGTTTTATCTAAGACATGACAAGTTGTGGGTTATATTTAAAGATGTATAACATGGATCTCTTTGGGAATGGCAAAGAATTCACACTAATTTTTCCCACGATCTTCGTCGCTTTTGCTGCCATCTCTGCATCGACCACCACCACCAAGACGCAACATCGACACGGCGCCGAAGACGTCCGAGGGTGTGTGTGCGCCTGCGACGAATACCACCTAGATGGCAACTAACCATTGAGGGAATGTCAGGCAGGGACGAAACCAGGATTGAAACAAGAGGGGGGCCAATGAACTGTAAAATAAGTTGGAGGGGCCATATAGCTAACTTTGTATAAATTTTGGGCTTAAATCCACAAATTAGATAGAAGATTTAACAAAAAAAATCACCATAGGGGGGGGGGGGCATGGCCCCAGCGCGCCCCCTGGTTCCGTCCCTGATGTCAGGTGTGGTGGAGGNGCCTTGTCCAGGGCGCCACAAGTAGTTCGGGTGTTTCTACGGTTACAAGCGCGGATGATATGGTAAGATGGATACGTGGTTACTTACGTAGGGCTTGCGGTATGATGCGAAGTGACCAGCTCATGGTAGTCTGTGTCACCTAGCCATAGGCGCAAACGGTTAGGTCCATCTCGGAGCTTCGGCCGGACTTTCAAGGTGGGCAAGACCTAGCTAGGTGGTTCCCTGGACTTGTGCGGTAGTAAGGAAAGTGTAGCGTCGGATACCCTGCCGGCACACCTTAGGAAGTGTGCTAATAGCTGGCAACAAGGGTTGAATTGCGTTGTGGTTACATTTGTGCACCCCTGCAGGGTTAAATCTTTTCGAAAAGCCGTGTCCGCGGTTATGGACGACTTGGTGAAATGTGCTGGCTAACAAGATCATAGACAACTTACACCTGATGTTAATAATTTGATTAGTAAGATAGAGCTACTTCAATAATAAATTATAAAATTGCCAACTGTGTGAGTGCCTTTGGGCTTGCTGCTCGTAGGATAAACGGGCTGGTAAGGAATCGGCTGGGTTATGTTTGGTGTTAGTATAGTTGGTTACCTATGCGCTCTCTTACCTCCTCTCTATTAGACGAAAGTTGTAGAGTGTCTCTATAAGTTGTTAGTGTTGCTTGCCGCCGCCTCAATCGCTAACCCTTTCCCCGGAATTCCAGCTTTGATATCTTGTGAGTATTACTTGCCAGTACTTCTACTAGTACTGACCCCTTCGGGGCTGCTATTCCAATGCAGCCAAACAGGTTTGAAGTCTGACGACGTTAGCTTGGGAATCCCTCCGGCTAGGCTTGGCCTGGGCAGGGATATGGTGCCTTTGATTATTTTCAGGACTCTTAGTCCAATTTGTATCTTGTCCGTAGTCGGACGCTACCGCTTCCGTTGTTATTTGGATCTTTGTATTGTATCTTATGCTCTTGACTCGGTGAGTCGTTGTTGTATATATGTTCTTTTGTGGGTTCCATCGAGACCTATTGTAATGTTATCACAATTCCACCCGTATAACGTGTGTGTTGCGACGTGCACGTTATGCCTGGTGGGCGTCCTTTAGGATCGTTATTATGCGGATTTGGCTGGAACGCTAAAATCTGCATAGTACGGATCTTGGGGCGTTACATGGACCAGGCCTACTCCGTGTTAGTTTTGGCAGGACCAGGCAAGACGCATCGCTCCATCCAAGTACTACTCTTGTACGTGGATGTGTATGCAATACGATTCCAAGTCCTTATGTTGTACGACCAATTTTCCTTTCATTTTTACAGCCCTCAACGTTAGTTGCGTCTATAATTCCGTACCAAACTTACCAATGTCGGGAGGCAACCCCCGGATAGGATCAAGATGACGAGACACGCATAGACCCGGAGTTGACCGGGTCAACACTAACCGACATACCATATCGACATACCCGGAGTCGACCGGGTCAAAGCTAACCGACATACCCGGATGTCGGATCATACAGATTAGATGTCGGATCCTCTCCTTTGTTCTTCTTATGTGCAGGGAAGGTGAAACCGAGTTAAGGAGTATCCGGCATGCCTATGCCGGATAAGAGAAGAGGGAGTTATATCCCGGTGGACGGTCAAGGCTCACGTCTTGTCCCTACAATCACGGAGCAGGCATCGTGCCACTGGCACGATGGGACGCGCTGCCTAACCCTTGACCCGGAGGTCACGGGATGGGGAGTCAGGCCTCCATGCTGCTGACCAAGGCAGTACGGGGGAGCATGGGACAGGCATGGCACTTGTCTTGTCTCTGGCAGTGATGACGGAAGCAGTCAGAGGATGACACCGGCCGGACATGGCCACAGTGTCGCGTACGCCAGCACCCACGTCAGCCCTAACTTGTGCCCTGGGCTCCCCTATATAAGGAGCACCAGGGGCTCCTCTTACGGGGACGCTAGACGCTTAGACGATACTCTAGACTTTCCACACCAGAGAGCCACTGAGCCACTGCAAGACTCGGTAGAGAGCCCGAGTGATACACCTTTGCCTTAGTTCATAGCTTTTCATATACAGCTCAAGGAGCATCTTGTAGCTCGAGTGTGATCCACCATATAAACAGACAAGCAGGAGTAGGGGTCTTACCTCCTCACGAGGGCCACATGGGTAAATTGTGTGCGTGTTTGTGTTTTCCGTGTGCGTATTCCTACGCGCTAGCCCTTCCCGGTGCCTCCAGCGTCCATCGGCCCCAACTCAAGCCTACCTATGGCATCTGTCCGTGCACCACCACGACAGTTGGCACCCATCACGCAGAGTCTTGAGCATGTCGAGGTCGATCCCCTCGTACCAAGACAGCACGTACATCAGCGCCTCGTCAGCACCGACTCGGGCGGCGGATGACCGCCAATCGTCGAGTCGTTCCTCGCTGCTCAGCAAGCACTTGGCCAATTCATCAACTGACTTAGGGTGCTCGCACTCGGGCCAGAGACAACTATAAACCCGGATCGCAGAGGAGAGGAGTTCCACTCCGATAGCCCTCAGCGGCGACATCCGCGACTTCAAGGCCACCAGATGGTCATCCATGTCCCACTCGGCCGAGATAGGACCCTCTTGGATCTTTTTCTGCCGGAACTTCCGAGTGCTGTTGTCTGCAGCAGCTTTGGAGTGGGGGAAGTGCTCTGAATCGAAAAGAGCTAATACCAAGATAAGTCATATGGAGGTAAATAATGAATGTCGGGCAATGACAGAAGAAGAAAGGGCTTACTGTCCAATTGGCCGTTAATGGAGGAGAACTCCGCCACCCATCGGCTGATCTTGGTCTTCAGATCCTGGATCTCACCCTCCGCCGAGGTTGCGCGAGACTCGGACTCCTTGAGTTTCCGAGTCTCTTCATCCCGGAGTTGTTTCTCCTCGGCGGCGGATTTCTCCAGCTCGGCAGTGCGGCCCCGAGATCTCTCAAGCTCGGCCTTCAGCCGGGACACCTCGTCTTGCTCCTTCTTGAGCTCGGTCTGATGCGCGAGCTCGCGCTCCTTCTGTTCGGCTGTGCCGAGATAGCGGAGTCAGCACGCAAGAATTAATGCAGGTGCAAATTAAAGCACAAAGTATGACTTACTCTCGAGGTCCGAGATCCGCTTCTGCAGTCCTTCAGCTTTGGACTCTGACTCGGCTATTTATGTCGGTAGAAGAAAAGTAAATGAGATCAAGCCGGTTGAGTATAATTGTTATGTCGGTAGAAGGAGGGGTACCTATCGTGCTCAGCTTGGCCCGCAGCAGTTTGTATTTGTCGGAGAGCTTTTTGTGCTCCAGCAGGAGCTTGCGGTGCACCTGAGTGCGTTTGGTCATGCAAGTCTGGAAAGAGGAAGTGTTAGTCTTATTGGTAAAGATTCAAGCCGAGTAATCCTTACTCAACCGAGTCTGAATTACTCGACCCGAATCTCGGGGACTGGGGATAGATGATATCTGCATTTAAAAATTGAAACAGTGAATCTTTATTCGGCAGCACTTACCGCAGCTGCTAGGTCGGCTTCAAGAAGGGCAGCTTTTGCTGTGTACATCTTTTGGGCAACCAAGCTTGGCCCTGCCGGATGCTCCGAGATCTGGCCCACTGGTGATCGCGAGCTCACTTCGCTCGTGTCGGCAGCATTCCAGTCCATATTGTAATGCTCAAGGGAGCCCAAGCTTCTCCCGCTGAGGGTTCGCAGTGGGGCAAACCCCCAGGTGGTGGTCTGGATGCCGGTTGATGTTGTCGCGGGTGCACCTTGGCTCGGCGGCACGACCAGCTGTCTATCCGGATTGGCCGGCACTGTTTTCGTCGGAGCTTTCCCGGTTGTTTTCCTGGTCGCCGGAGTTTTCCCGGTTGCTGGAACCGGGGATTTCGGTGTCTGCTGCGGCTGTGTCGGTGGCGGCTGTGGCTTTGCCGGCGGCGTCGGCTTTGCAGGCGTTGGCCGTTGCTGCGGCGGTGTTGGCTGTTGCTGTTGTGGCTGTTGCTGTTGCTGCTGAGGCTGTGGTTGTTGCGGTGGCTCTTGCTGCGGCTGCTGTCTCGGTTGTTCCGAGTTCTCCGGAACCTCGGTCTGCTCTATCTCGGGGGCCGAAGAGCTGGCTCCGAGATTCACATCTCGGTCGGTCGCCGGAGTGTCGGTTGCGACCGAATCCGTGTTTCCAGCTCCGGATCCCGGAGCCGAGGTATCTGCGGCTGGACTTGTCCTTGGCGGACTTGGCACTCGGGTGTCGTCGGAGTCCTGAGCGGGACCCGGTCGGTTGACCCGGTCGTGGGGACCTCCAGAGGAGCCATGCTGTAAAAACAAAGCAATAAAGTGTATTGTCAGAAGGAGAAAAATAGGGAAAGCAAGTATAAGCAAGAGTATGGAGTTTGTGTCGGCAAAAGGGAATCTTACCCCTTGGAGACCGGGCGTTCTCGACGCCACGCTATCGTCTTCATTCACGCCTTCTTCTGCGCGGGACCCGAAGTGCCGGAAGGTCCAACATCTGTGGACGCAGCAGCTGGGCGCTTCCGAACCGGGCCCTTGGGTCCCACAGCGAGGGGTTCCACCTCGAGCACCTGGTCGTCCGAGTCAGCTGGGGGCGAGGACACCGGATATGAGAACGCAACCGGGCGAGGATCATATACCTCTAAAATCTGACAGTCGTCGTCTTCATCCTCGGACCAATCTCGGAGGGAGGAGGCACGAGTCTTACCCGTGGCAGGAACCGTGCCGACATCAGGGATCGGCATATTGTCCTCGTCGTCCGGATCTTCCGAGTCGACTTCAACGCGGTCCTTACCCCAATTGGCGGAGGGGTCCGGTCCGTCCTCCTTCGTCTGCCGTCCGAATCTCTGCATGATGGAAATGGAGAGTGGTTAATACAAAGGACAGAACTGCACCGACATAAGAGTTATGTCGGCGGAAAACTCATGTCGAATGAAGTTACTTACCACGGGCGGAAGGTTGCTCCGACTGTGGGGTTCCTTGCCCCACTCCCACTCCTCCGTCATCCGCGTCCGGGCTATGGCCTTGATGCGTCTTCGGATCTGGGCCTTGTCCAGCTCGACGGTGCTTATCCGGGTCGGATCAAGCGGGCCACTCATGTGGCAAATCTTGTGGACTCGGCGCTGGAGGGGCAAGACCCGGCGACTGATGAATGTTGCCAGCAGGTCGTCAGCCGACATCCCTTCGCCTTTGAGCTGTTCGACGACTTGGTGGATGTGGTTGACTTCCGGCATCTTGTCCTTCGGGTTGTACCCCCAGTTGAGTTGCGTAGTAGGGGGGTTGATGGTGAATGCCGGCAGGTTGATCATGTCGACGTCGGTCGAATTCTTCACGTAGAAGAAGGATCGTTGCCATTTACGACATGACTCCAGACCGGAGATCCGGGGAAAGATGGAGGTGCGCCGAGGTGTGACGGTGGCGGCCCCGCACTGAGTCATCTCCTTGGGGGTGTCCGGGTCAGCAGGATTCGGGATGACATGTTTCCGGAACTGAAAATATTTGGACCATAGGTTGATGGTGGGCCAGAGGCCGAGATATCCCTCGGCGAACGAGACAAAGGCCGAGAGAGTGGTGATGGCATTAGCCGGAAGGTGGTGAGGTTGAAGACCGAATTTCATGAGGAAAGTATTCAGAAAGTCGCTGGTTGGGAGACCGAATCCTCGCTCAAAGTGGGCCACAAAGACTACGTACTCTCCCTCCCGGAGATCCGGCACAGTCTCGGGACCCGGAAGCCGGCATTCCACCCCGGCCGGGATCCGCCGAGTCCGGATCAGCCAGTCAATCTCGGAGCGGGAGACATCGGAGCCCTCCCAGGCGGCCCGGGTGGATCCCTCCACTACTCCCTCTTCGACCACCTCGGTCACCTCGAGGGCAGTGTTGTCCGACATATCGGTGAAAGATGGCCGAGAGCTGCAAAAAAGATTCACATGCAGTGAGCAAGAAATAACAGCAAGCGCCAGATGCAGAGGAAAGGAAAAGAAAAAGGAAGGAGAGCACTACGGCGGCAAGGTCACCGGCGGCGCGCGATGCGGCGAGGCGGTGGAGAAAAAGAAGAGAAAGAAAGAAACAGAGGAAAGAGGAAAAACTTACCGCGGCGGAGCGGAACTGCGGCGACGGCGGAATGCGCAACCAAGGTGTCCTGCGCGTCGACGGGCGGCGACGCGTCGATGCGTGCGTGCGCGGCGTTGGCGTCCGACGGCTCGTCGGTGTGCGCGGGCCCGTGTGGCGGCGGCGCGGCGTGCACCGTGCGCTGGAGAAGGAAGAAGAAAGAGGGCGAAGGAGAAAGAGAATGAATGCGGAGGGGGGAAAGAGCTGCCCCCTCCCCTCTATTTATTAACGGCCGGGGGAGATCGTGGGCGCGGGATTTGCTGCGCACGATCCCCGCAACCATTGAGGAATAACTGCCCCACGATATATTCCGCGATTCCCGTAACCGCACCATTACCGCACGATCTGCCGCACGTTGGGCCACAGGGAGCCAACGGTCTGTTGCGGTACACCCGATCGGGTGAGACCCGAGGCGACGCGCGGGGGCACGGTCAAAAATGCACTTAAGTGCCTGCGTGGGCACAGCGGCCGGAGTGACAGGCGTGACACGTGTGGCGAGCGTGCCAGTGTCACGTCCATCAGCGCACGAGAACCGAAGCGACAAGCAGAGATGCTCTGCCATGTCGGAGATGCGATAACTCGGATAAGCCGAGGGATTATTCCATATGACAGAACGATCCTACATGAAGTCGGATATCAAGTTTGGGCGCAAATTGCTTTCCGACATCTAAGTTTAGCCGGCATATGTTATGTCGGTGATCAGTTAAAAATGCTGGTTGACGGGTAAACCTGCCGTGGCCCTTCATCCAAGGCTGCAGGACCGCGCCAGCTTCGGGGACTAATGTCGGGGGGCAACCCCCGGATAGGATCAAGATAACGAGACACGCATAGACCCGGAGTTGACCGGGTCAACACTAACCGACATACCATATCGACATACCCGGAGTCGACCGGGTCAAAGCTAACCGACATACCCGGATGTCGGATCATACAGATTAGATGTCGGATCCTCTCCTTTGTTCTTCTTATGTGCAGGGAAGGTGAAACCGAGTTAAGGAGTATCCGGCATGCCTATGCCGGATAAGAGAAGAGGGAGTTATATCCCGATGGATGGCCAAGGCTCACGTCTTGTCCCTACAATCACGGAGCAGGCGTCGTGCCACTGGCACGATGGGACGCGCTGCCTAACCCTTGACCCGGAGGTCACGGGATGGGGAGTCAGGCCTCCATGCTGCTGACCAAGGCAGTACGGGGGAGCATGGGATAGGCATGGCACTTGTCTTGTCTCTGGCAGTGATGACGGAAGCAGTCAGAGGATGACACCGGCCGGACATGGCCACCGTGTCGCGTACGCCAGCACCCACGTCATCCCTAACTTGTGCCCTGGGCTCCCCTATATAAGGAGCACCAGGGGCTCCTCTTACGGGGATGCTAGACGCTTAGACGAAACTCTAGACTTTCCACACCAGAGAACCCACAGAGAGCCACTGAGCCACCGCAAGACTCGGTAGAGAGCCCGAGTGATACACCTTTTGCCTTAGTTCATAGCTTTTCATATACAGCTCAAGGAGCATCTTGTAGCTCGAGTGTGATCCACCGTATAAACAGACAAGCAGGAGTAGGGGCTTTACCTCCTCACGAGGGCCCTGAACCTGGGTAAATTGTGTGCGTGTTCGTGTTTTCCGTGTGCGTATTCCTACGCGCTAGCCCTCCCCGGTGCCTCCAGCGTCCATCGGCCCCAACTCAAGCCTACCTATGGCATCTGTCCATGCACCACCACGACAACCAATGGACGTTTGCATGAACATCGTGATGGAGGCCGACCACGAGTCTGGATGGCCGAACCTGCTGGGCATCGCTCTTCGCCGCCTCGCTGCAGTCTGTTCCTGGCATCAGCTCCAACATCAAGCTGCTGCCCATCGTTCGCCGCAGCTCCTCTGGATCGTCTTACAAGACCATCAACATGTACTCGGCTTTTTCCTGGAGGTCACACGGATCCTATATGGCGAAGTCGTGTTTGGCCAGGTCGATCGTGGACGCGCGCAATGACAAGCTTTTCTTGGAGACGTGGGCGAGTATCTCCTGCGGCGCCCGGATGCTACCCATACCACCGTGTTTTGATCATACACGACGATAGTAGCTCTCTTCGGAACTTCGGCAACGTGATGGTCCAGACTATATTGAAACGAGTCTTCATGCCATCAAGCTAAAGTCTACTACGGAGTAACAGTCTGTCGCACTTGCTCGTATTTCTCTGCCACGAGGCTCAAGGTCCGCCTCGCATGCCGAGTTGATTTCTGGGCTGAGGTTATGTTGAGAATTTAGCATGGGATCTTCGTGGAGATAAGGCAAAGTGACTAGCTCTGCCAGGCTTCTTACTCAGGTAATTGTCATCAGCAAATAATTCAAGGTGTTTCAAAAGTCAAATATACCCTTGTATTATTTTATTTATATTTCGTGTATTTGAATAGAAGGCTATATTGCAGCCTGTTGTTGAAACAACATTTGCTAATTTCAATATTCCTACTGTATTTCTATGAATTAGGTGAACAACCGTTCTACATGTCAACATGCTAATCAGGTAACAACCGCATTCTTCCGCTTATAATATTGCTTTCTATTGTGTAAGTGATCACGAATAACAGTTTAAAAATTAATGTGCATGAATAATTGTCGATTAGTTTTTGTCGAATTCATTTATTTGTTGTTATATATTGCTTTCCATTGTGTACTTTATTAATAGAAAAATTAACATATGGTAAGTCTGAAGAGTTGGTGTATGTTCATGCGTATTTGCTCTCTTGGATGGTTTCAGTCGTCGAGTTTGTGGGTTGCAAGTCTGAAGAGTTGGTGTATGTTCTCACATAAATCTCAACAAATTTAACATGTTCATGACGAAGATGAGGATGTCCGAGGATTATTTTCTAACCGGTCTTTTAGATTAGGTGGTGTCCAGGAGACGTAGTCACAGACATAGCTTTGGCCTTTTGTACTCTAGCTTCGGTCATGTCACGTCGGCGAATGTTCTGGTGCCCTAAGTGCAATGTCTTCTCATCTCCAGTCTCAATTATTTCCAGCAAGAATATTAAATAAAAATCAACCCGGTGTAACGCACGGACATGTTTTGCTAGTGTAGAACTCATATTGATAAACAAAGCTGGTCCTGGGAAGATTTCTGCAGATCGACTCCGTCTTTTCAGGACAAAGCGAAACGCCCAAGCTCAAGGTTTGAAACATGAAGTCCCGCAGCCCTGTGCAAGTGCAACACCATCATTTAGATCCTAAATTCGTGGTATAGTATAGTGGCGAAGAGATGTGCTTCCCAGATTACCTGATTATTTCTTCTTTGTGAACACTACAAGTGCCTGAAGTTAGTCCCGCATGCTGCTGCTGTCCCGCTAGCTAGTCTCGTGGTGTACCAATAAACTTGCTTCAGGTTATAGCACATCGTTGGCAATTGGCATCAAGTAGTTTCTCCAGGTTAGATAAAATGGATCAGCCACTGCAAGCAAGTCTGAATTCTGCAGACCTGTCCTTTTTCATAGGTTTGTTTATTTATATTCAATAAAAAGAACATGGAGAGCATAGTGGTGCGCGCAGCGCTAACGGCTAGCTAGCGGAACAGAAAGAGCAACCGCCGGTTGGTTCTGCATGGAACTCCGTCCAAAGCAAGATACTACTACTCTCAAGTCTGAACCTTGATATGCTGTAAAAAACAGTCTCGTCAGGAGTACTCTAGGAAACCTTTGTCCTCGATCTCCCAGTTGCGCCGCCCGCGGTCCAAGCCGGAACACACAGACAAGGAACACAGGCGTGAAAAGACGTGACACGAACATGCATGGGCCAAACCAAAAAGGATCCTTCCCCAAATCCCGAGAAGGGCAGCAGCCGGCCACAGTGCGCAGCAGGAGCAGGAGCAGTGAGCGTAGCGTCGAGCAGCAGGTCGGACACGCCGGCCGATCGGTCGCTAGCTCGCGCTGCTTTTTCCCCACTCGGCTCGGCTCGGTAGTACTGTACCTTTGGATGTGGCATTGGATGCCGCTGCCGTCGCGCGCGGACGGACGGACGTCGCGGCAGGGAGAAGGCGCGAATGGAATCCGAGGATGAGGTTTGTTTTAAAGCTGTTTCCGCGCGCGCGCGGGGGAGAGAAAGGTGACCGGCCACCTATATATCGATCCAAAAGGCTGCAGCGCGAGGCCGATCAGCTCCTGCTCCGGCTCCACTCCGGGCGCGTCCTACTGCACGTTTACCGGCGCTTTGCCTGCCCTCCGTCTCCGTGAGCGAACGATGCGCATCCATTAAAGCTTGAATGAGCATCCTTGCAGAGCACACGCCATCTGCCTAGGTTCATCAGCACCTTGTTCCATAGCATTCCATGGCCTAGCCACGTTTTCGCCTGAAAACAGAGATCATTACGAAGAGTCCAGATAGACCATAGGACTGCTGAACTAAATAATTTCAAGATAGAATTTCTACTGTTACTGATCCACCATCTGGCAACAGATTCAAAATCAGTACCAATATGAATCCCAAAGATATTAGAGATAGCAGACCAAATTTTTGTAGCTACAAAGCAATCAAAAAACAGGTGGTCTACTGATTCTAATTCTGGACAGAAAAGACATGTTCTATCCTCCACATGCCGACGTTTATGCAAGTTATCCCTAGTCAAGACTCTGTTGTTTGCAACCAGCCAAAGAAACACATGTATTCTTGGGGGCACATCCAGTTGCCAAATTGCTGGAGTATGCACAGGAACAACACCACCATTGTTCACTATAGCATAAAAAGACTTAACCGAATAGCAACCAGAAGGGTGAAACATCCAGATAGGGGAGTCCTCTTCCTCGGAAAAGGAGAAGGAACTAACAATATTAACTAAGTCCAACCAACGATCAAACAGAGCAGGGGAGACTGTCCTTCGAAAAGTAATTTTCAAATTGGACCCATCCCACACACTATCAATAGTGCAATGTTGTTCATTAGCAATGATATATAGATCCCAGAAAATAACCGCGAGGCTACACTGCCCAAACCAAATATCTTCCCAAAAAAGAACTTTGGTTCCTTTACCAACTTTCCACCTATAACCAACTTTTGCAGCATGGGCAGCCCACATGACCCCTTTCCAAAAAGGGGAACAACTGGTGGGATTCGCCCAAAAGATATTAGGAGACAATTCATATTTAGAATCAACAATAGTTTTCCAAATTTTATGGGAGTCAAGGTGATATCTTTTAACCCAAGTCGCAAGCAAGCACAGATTGTATTCCCTCAGGTTCTGAATGCCCAAACCATTAAACTCCTGTTTTTGACAAACAAAATCCCAACTAGCTAAGTGGTACTTACGGCCACCATCAGCATTGTCCCATAGAAAATGAGCCATTTGAGAATTTATCATTTTAATAGCCCATTTTGGGAATTTGATGATAGATAACAGGTAAAGGGGGGTGCTGGCAATGCATGTCTGGAGAAAAATGAGTCTACCCCTGTAGGAAAGCAATTTCCCACGCCAACCAGCAATCCTCTTAATAATTTTATCAATAATAGGTTGCAAATCCTCTTTCCCAAGTTTAGCAAAATGAAGAGGGACCCCTAGATATTTAAATGGGAAAGATCCCACCACACAACAGGACACTTGGGCAAAGAGATTGGCTTGATCAGGGGGAAGATTAATCACCATCAAATCACTTTTGTGATAATTAATCCTCATCCCTGACATCTGCTCAAAACAGCTAAGCAACCATTTTAAATTCTGAGCCATAGAAATGTCATTCTCTATAAAAAGGATGGTGTCATCAGCATACTGAAGGCTAATGACACCACCAGGAATAATCCCAGGGAGGAGACCACGAATTAAATTGTTTTGTGCAGCTTTAAAAGGCATTTTAGAGAACACATCAGCCACAAAATTGAACAGAATGGGGGAGAAAGGATCCCCCTGTTTTAAACCTTTACCAGCCACAAAGTATGGACTGTTCACATCATTGATTCTAACACAAAGAGATCCACCAACTAGGAAAGCCTTGACCCAATTTATAAAAACTGAGCCAAAGCCCCTAGATTCAATCATACTAAATAACAAATCCCAGTTAACCCTGTCGTAGGCTTTTTCATAATCCAATTTGAGGACCAAGCCACTCTCTTTTTGTGAATGCACAACATGAATTACCTCATGGGCAGACACCACACTCTCAAGAATGTATCTCCCTCTAATGAAAGCAGTCTGGTTAGGGGATATAAGCCTATCACCAATTGGAGCAATCCTATTGGTAATAGCTTTCGAAATAATTTTTAGACTGCAATTCCCTAGACTGATTGGTCTGAATTTCTTCATATCTTTAGCATCTGGCTCCTTTGGGATAAGGGTAATAATGGAATAATTCAATCTAGGAACATCCAAAGAACCAGTTTCAATTTTTTTAACCAAAGCCATGAAATCTTTTTTAATAACAGGCCAAAAAATTGGTAGAAGAGGAATGAGAACCCATCTGGACCAGGGGCTCCACAAGCATAAGAGCCATCAATGGCCAGCTTGATTTCCTCTTCAGAGAAGGGTTTTTCCAACTCAATTCTCTCCTCAGCAGTAAGCAAGTCTTGAGGATCCCAAAAGTTTTCTCCCAAGGAGATATTGGGTCTATCCTCATGACAGAACAACTTTTTATAAAAGTCAGAAGAAATGTTTAACATACTACAGGTATCAGAGACAGGGCCATCAGGACCATTCAAAATGTCCAGTTTTTTCTTCCAACGTCTCTGGTTAGCAACAGCATGGAAATAAGAAGTGTTTCTATCACCCTCAAGGATATGTCTATCTATGTATCTCTGCCAAGCTTTAGTCTCTTCTTGTTGCCACAAGGCATCAAGTTGATCCTTGATAATTTTCATTCTGCTTTTTTCTTCATCAGTCAGAAGATTCTGTTCAGAGAAGACATCTAAGAAGTCAAACTCTTGGAGCAGGTCTTTTTTTAATTTTTTGAGGCAGCTTCAATGTTAATACTCCACCCTTTAGATTTCTTTCTCAAGGATCTAAGTTTAAATTGCCAAATATCCAAAGCATCAGTGCAAGGACAAGGGCTATTCCAAACAGATGCCACCAAGTCATGATAATCAGGATAATTAAGCCACCACTTCTCAAATCTAAAAAGCCTAGGGGGGTGGGGTATTCTGTCCAGTATCAATGAGAAGGGGGGTATGATCACTCACTGCACTAGGCAGAGCCTGAACAGAGGACATGGGGAAATGATTATCCCAATCAGTAGAAACAAAACCCTTATCAAGGGCAGCCAGGATAAGGTTATTGGATTGATTATTAGACCAGGTAAACAATCTATTTGAAGGTTTTAACTCAATCATACTCCACCTATTCACCCGGTCATTGAAAAGGAAAGAGAAATGAGCATTAAAAATCTCATTACTCTTCTCCTTTGCTGAGCTAACAAGATTAAAATCTCTGAAAACAAGGGTGGGGGTGGAGGAGGTCTCCATCACAACATGGAGTTCAGCCATGAACTCAATTTGTGTTCATGATAAGCATAACCATAAACAACAACAAGCTGCCAAATAAAATTATCTGAAATGGATCTAACAATAGAAACCACACATAATTCTTCAGTAGAGAAGGAAATCACCTCAAAAAGGTCAGTTCTAAACCCAACTAAAATACCCCCAGCAGCTTTCTTAACAGGTAAACTAAACCAATTGAAGTCAAAATTACTGGCAATGTATTTAAGGAAACTGGGGTCAATAATTTCTTTCTTTTTTTGTTTCCTGGAAACCAATGAATTCTACTTTATGATCATGAATAAAATCAACAATAGCTTGTTTGTGGCCTGGGCGAGCCTGACTCCTAGAATTCCAAGTGGCACCTATCATGATGATTTAATTTTTTCTTTCTAGACTTGCTAATCACAAATTCCCATTCCTCATGCCTAGGAGATTGGGGACTATTAGATAACAGATAATCTTTACCAGTAGCATTTAGAGGGGGAAAATCACCAGGAACATCAAGACATTGATCATGAAAAATATCCTCAGACTGTGGCAGCACAGTCTCAGGATTTGCATTAGCAAAGGTAGCATTTCTATCCACCTCATCATCTATCATACTAGCAATAATACTAGTTTTTTCCACATCACTACTGCCAATATTAATACCAACAGTAGAAGCCATTACATCTAATTCAGAAGACGCAAGGACAACAAATGAATTACCTTTGAAAATAGGCACCTCAAGGTTCCTCTTCATCTAGTATTCTTTTGCCTTGTCGAGAACATTCACAGCAGCATGATTTCTTGAACTTCTCCTAACAGTGACAACAGGGCCCCATTTTTGCTTAGGGACTTGATCACCACTGCTGGACCCAGCCTGGTCCAACAAAGGTAAAAGGTTTTTCTTTGCAGAAGCAATCTTAGCACAAAGGAAAGGTTCAAGGGACTCTTCCGCCTCTTCCATATCTTGATTGATATTATCTTCTTCCTCATCAGTGTCATTCAGGTTTTGCAGAATTCCAGAACAGTAGGCCAGGTTAGCAGCAGACTGGTCAAGGACAGATAAGGACTCTTTGAAACGATCGTATGGGCACCTAGACGCGCGGGGGGGGGGGGGTGAATAGGTGCTACACCAAATTTTAATTCTTTTTCAAATTAGGCTTGACACAAAAGGTAAATTCTCTAGATATGCAACTACGGTGAATTTACCTATATGACAAGCGAGCAACTAACACTAGGCAATTATCACGATACAAGTAAAAGCTACTAAGGGATAGAGATAACCGAAAGTAGAAGCACGCGGAGGCAAGGATGTATTCCCGAGTTCCTCCTTGTTAAGGGAGTACGTCTCGTTGGAGGGGTGTGAGCTCACCACAACAGGCCTACTCAACGCCACAAAGGCCTCACCCTATTCTCCGATGAACCTCGCCACAAAGGCTCGGTTCACCTTCCACTATCTAATCTGGGGCGGAATCCGGAGCCTTTACAATGTTCTTGGGGCACACACCCACAACCTAATCTGGGGCTCCCAAATCAACACAACAACTAAAACAATATCAATCAAAGTGAGTACAACACAACACCTAGGTTTTTCTAATGGAAACCCTAGACACGAATCCCGCAAGTAAATGAGTGGGAAATGGAAACCCCTTTGGTGAGCTTGTAGATCGGGGCATTCTCCTTACATCCTCCAAGTTTGAGCAAGTTTGAGTGGAGGGATTGGGAGATCTCGTCGATTTGAGCTTTTGCATTAATGGAGCAGAAAGAGTGTTCAAAAGCTAGCTGGCTCGAGGTGGGTGGAGGGGTATTTATACCCCTCCACGAAATCTGACTGTTATCCTACGGCGGGCCGGATATTTCCGGACACTTAACTCCGGAACTTCCGGTGCTAAGGCCGGAACTTCCGGGGCACCAGATATCTCCGGGGAGAATCTCCGAGCCAAACTTCCGTACCCCCTACCGCGAGGGGTGCCAGGAAGGACTTAGCCATTTTTTGGCCCAGAAATTTCACAGGACCGGAACTTCCGGACCGCCAGAAATTTCCGGTAGAACTTCCGGTCGAAAGTTCCGGGACCCCTCCCGCGAGGGTTCCCAAAATGACTTAGTCTTTTTCTTGCCCAGATATTTCCAAGGAACGGAACTTCTAGGTCACCGAAAATATCCAGGTGAACTTCTGGACCGAAGTTCCGAGACCCCTACCACGGGGTACCCCGAAAATGACTTAGCCCCATTTCCCATAGGCCGGAACTTCCGGTCATGAACACCGGAACTTCCGGGCCTATTTGGCAGAAAAGCCCGGCGACTTCGTTGCACACCTCCGTCTTCGATCTTTTCCCCGACTTGGCCTGATCAACATATGAACCTGAAATTCAACAACCTAAAAGACATGATTAGCTCACAAAGTGTGTTGTCATTAAATCACCAAAACTAAGAGATGTTCTTTCAATCTCCCCCTTTTTGGTGAATGATGACAACACACACATAATTTTAAGCAACAAGGGTGGAGAGCTCCCCCTAAAGATGAGCTCCCCCTAGATATGAGCATGCTTAACCATAAATAACAACAAACCATAGAGGATATCATAACGACATAGAAGTAGGTTCACAAGTTGTATGTCTTACACCATACATAGAGTTCAACGGATAAAAATATACATAGACACAAGCTCATAAGAACGGAAAAAAAACGATAGAAGAGATTGTGCCCAACCCACGCAACTCCTTCGTCATCCTAATAGAACTAATTCTCCCCCTTTGGCATCAAGACACCAAAAAGGATAAAAGAGCGATGCTAGCGTCCCAACTGAGATCACTCCGATGCCGTAGCCTCTGAGTCCTCCTCCTCAGTCCCAGATTCCCTGTCATCGTCCTCTGACACTTCACAATCCTAGTTCACATACTTCTTGTTCCAATTCTTGTAAGCAACGAGAGGCTGAGTAGACTGTTCAGGCGGTGGCAAATTAAGAGCGGCCATGATCTTTTCTTGATTCTGAAGAAGGACTCGACACTCATGGTAGGCTGCGTGGTTCTCCTTGTGAATAGCAACATTCATGCACAAAATCTTTTCAATGGCACGCTTGACCCAAGACCTCTTCTTAGGTGCCTTTTCAGCAGCACTGGAACCCTCAGGAGCATCAGCAGAAGGACGTGCCCTACTTCGAGCATGGCGGGTTGAAAGAGGGGCAACAAGGTGGGCATGCTTCCTGTTCATCTTGACAACTCCATGTGTCTCACAATCCAGCTCAACATCCATGTCAACAACATCATCACCAAATGGGAACTTGGACTTGATCAACATCATCACATACAGTGCATAAGGAGGCACCTTCTTGTGCATCACAACTTCAAACATCTCATGAAAGATGTAGTCCATAACATCAGTTGGGCTCCCATTAGAGCGCAGGGTGCCCTGAGTGGCTGCCTCATAAGCATACTGGAGAAGGTTCACAAGTCCTCAACGAATAGCATCATTGTTCCCAGCACTTGGAGCAATGGACTCACGGAACATGCGGAGAAGAATATCATAAAGAGGTAGGAGTCTGGAGGTAGTACCAACTGCAACATCATCTGAATATAGCCCTTTCAGCTGTTTCTTGTCATACTCGGCACCAACAATGTGCAAGCGAGCCCCCTGATTGAGGCGAGAGCTAATGAATGGATATCCCAGAAGCGCACCAAATTCCTGAAAATTGGCCTTGAGCTTATGAGACTCGGACATCCAAGTCATGCCAATGTTGACATCACTATCAAAGACCACAGTGGCATAAAACTGCTACACCATAAAAACATTGTAGTTGCACTCAAGCTTCATGAGATGGCGCAGCCCCAAACAATCAACCACCTGCATGGCTGTCCCAAAGTAATCAGCCTTCTTCTCAAGATGTGCAAAGTCAATCGTCTTCATGGGAGACACCTTCTTCTTGTCACTCATCGCAGCATACACTTCCTTGTAGATAACCTCTTGATCATAGCACCAAAAACACGAGTCAATGGAGTGGTCACGAGGCTGGTCATAGAAATTGGTGCGGCGCCACTGAGAAAACTCTGTCTTGGACATGGAGCAAAAGGTGACCTGAACAACCTTCTTTTTCTTCCTCTGTTCATCAATCTGAACACGGCGTGAGGCCAAAGTCTCCTGATCAGATTCATCCCCACTTACGGGAGAGGGAAGAGGACGTGCGGGGCGAGAGGCCCAACTCTTGGTGCGGACACGGGAGGAACCACCTGCAAGCAAAAGAATAGATAGGCAAGAAAGTATAGATAAGCACTCATGTCCTGGAGGCCAAAGAAAAATAGCAGCAAAAAGAAAGGGATGAAAGTACTCAGGCTCATGCCGGAAGTTCCGGTCGAAGAGGCGGAAGTTCCGCTCCCCGGAAGTTCCGGGCCAGGAGGGCCGGAAGTTTCGGTGCACATGCATCGAGCGGAAACTCCGGTTGAATCTGAGTATTTTGCATCAACTTTCAAATCACTGCTACAGACTTGAACAACTAGCCTAGAGAGACGAATCTACCATAGGAAACTAGCAAACTCCTCCTAAATCTCCTAGGTTAAACGAAGTATAAGTTCGTCCTAGATTTGAAATCGAGGGAGTTACCGGCGTCCATGGCAGAAGCTGATTGGAGGAGAAGGATCCCCTCACCGAGGAGATGCAGATCCGGCAAAGAACCGGCGGAGTCCGAGGCGGGAGCGTCCCGGTGGAGATCGGCCGGCGGTGGAGGTTTCCGGGCAGGAGAGAGAAGAAGAAGGGCGCGGGGGTGGAAGAACTGCTCGGGGTGAGCCAGTCCACCCCGCGGCCCTTCTGAAAAAGGTGCCCGGTCACTTAGACCGGAAGTTCGGGACTCACGAACGGAAATTCCGGCCCCCCCCCCCCCCGGAAATTCCGGTCCAAAGGACGGAAGTTCCGGCCTACTGCCAGCAAAAATTTCAAGAAAAAGGCGCACACAAAACTAGACATGAGTGAAAGATAGCAATGTTTCAGGGGGTAAGGTGGGGCTTAGGTGAAGATTTCAAACTGTCATAATATGGGAGGGCACCCGCAATTGCAAGAAACAAATGGTAAAGGCCAATTACGAGTGCTTTTCCATAGGGCGCACATATTGACACATATAGGTCTAGAAGAATCAAATAAACACCAAATAAGAACCAACTCCTCACATGAGGAGGTCGGTGGCCGAAGCCACCATGTATGAGTTTATGGCATGACACCGCGAAGATATATCTTGGGTCCATAACCAATACTCGTAATTGAAGCTCACAATTCATGAATTGAAAATAGAGACACAAATGATTTTTACTTTGGGCATATTGGGGGGAGGGAGAGCCCAATTAATTAGGACAACACTCCCCCTAAATCCATGCCTACACCTAAACCAAATATATAGTCAACCTATAGATGTGTATGCAAGATGGTCAAGTCAAGCTCCTTGAATCCACGATATTTAGCTCATTCCTCAAATAAGTGAATCTTGCTTCATCAAGTGGCTTTGTGAATATATCAGCAAGTTGGTCTTTGGTTGGCTCGTATGCTAGCTCAATATCTCCACGGGCAACATAATCTCTAATGAAGTGTTGACGGATCTCAATATGCTTGGTTCTTGAATGTTGCACCGGATTGTAAGCAATCTTGATAGCACTTTCATTGTCACACAATAGAGGCACTTTGTCACAATTGACACCGTATTCCTTTAAAGTTTTCCTCATCCATAACAATTGAGTGCATGCAGTAGCGGCGGCCACATACTCGGCTTCGGCGGTGGAGAGAGATATGCAATTTTGCTTCTTAGAAGACCAACTCACCAAAGACCTACCAAGAAATTGGCAAGCCCCGGAAGTTGATTTCCTATCATCTTGATCACCGGCCCAATCCGAATTCGTATACCCACAAAGAGTGAAAGATGAGTCCTTGGGATACCACAAACCAAACCTTGGGGTATGAACCAAATATCATAGGATTCTCTTGACCGCCAACATGTGGCTTTCCTTAGGAGTGGCTTTATACTTTTCACACACACCTACACTCAAGTACTCAACACAATATCAGGTCTAGATGCACAAAGATAAATCAACGAACCAATCATGGAGCGGTAGAGCTTTTGATCCACATCTATACCCTTTGGGTTAAGTTGTAGATGGCATTTGGTATCCATAGGAGTCTTCATCTCCTTAGCATCAACCATATTGAACCTCTTGAGCATGTCTTGAATATACTTAGTTTGTCTACTGAAAATCCCTCCTCTCAATTGCTTGATCTCGAATCCAAGGAAGAACTTCAATTCACCCATCATGGACATCTCAAACCTATCGGTCATAAGCTTGGAAAATTCATCATTAAAAGCTTTGTTAGATGAGCCAAAGATAATATCATCAACATATAGTTGGCACACGAAAAGCTCCCCGTTAACCCTCTTAGTAAAAAGAGTGGGATCAATTTGCCCAACTTCAAATCCACGGTCTAACAATAACTCTCTAAGGTGCTCATACCACGCACGTGGTGCTTGTTTAAGTCCATAGAGCGCCTTATCAACCTTGTAGACATGGTTAGGGAAGTTGAGATACTCAAACCCCGGGGGTTGCTTAACGACAACCAACTCCTTTAAAGGACCATTAAGAAAGGCACTTTTCACATCCATTTGTTGTAATTTAAAGTTATAACGGGATGCATAAGCAAGAAGGATACGGATGGACTCAAGGCGAGCCACGGGAGCATAGGTCTCTCCAAAATCAATGCCTTCAACTTGAGAGAACCCTTGACCTACCAATCTTACCTTGTTCCTCACCACTATGCCATGTTCATCTTGCTTGTTCTTCAAAATCCACATAGTGCCAATAACATTGCGGCACTCCTTTGGCTTCTCAACTAACTTCCATACTTTATTGCACTTGAAGTTATTGAGCTCTTCATGCATGGCTTCTAACCAATCCAGATCTTCAAGAGCTTCAAAGACTTTCTTCGGTTCCACCATGGAGATGTGAGCTTGATGATCACTAAAATTGGCCAATTTCCTCCGGGTGGTCACCTTGCTTCTCAAGTCACCAATAACCTTATCAAGAGTGTGTTGACGACGTTGCATAGTTCTTGCAATTCTAGCTTGACGATGAGCTTCGATATCCTCATTGCATCTTGGAGGTATCACTTGATCATCTTGATCATTTGAGTCCCCATCTTGACCGAAAGGTTGGCCTTGTTCATCATTTTGCAAGTCTTCAACTATTGAAGGAGATGGTTGAGCAAGGTCTTGATCATGGCTAGCATCAACAAAAGGTGAGTTGGGCTCTTGCGTAGCGACTTGATCAAGGGGTTGAGGGTCTTCAACTTGTTCCTGGGTTGGTGCAATAGGCTCTTCATTGGCATGATTTTCTTGAGTAGATGAGGGCTTCACTTGGGTAGAGCATTGTCCTTCTCGATCCGCCACAAGGGTTTCCTCAATGGGGTGGAAAAATCCCACACCCATTCTTCTTATGGCATCTTGAGGTATTTCATCATCTACATTAGAAACATGGAATTACGCCACTTGGGAGCCATCATTTTCCTCGAATACCACACTACAAGATTCTATGATAATCCCTCAGGCTTTATCATAGATTCTATAAGTGTGGGATTCGGCACCGTAACCAACAAAAAATACCCTCTAGAGTTTTAGATTCGAATTTAGTTAAGCGACAACGTTTCATCAAATAGAAACACTTACAACCGAATACACGGAAGTAGGAGATGTTAGGCTTATTGTCGATGAGGATCTCATAAGGAGTCTTGTTCAATCCTTTGCAGAAGTAGAGCCGGTTGGATGAATGACATGCTGTGGATATAGCCTCGGCCCAAAAGGTAAACGGAGACTTAAACTCTGGCAACATGGACCTAGCCATATCCATAAGAGTCCGGTTCTTCCTCTCGGCTACACCATTTTGTTGAGGGGTATAAGTTGCGGAATATTGATGACGAATACCCTCTTCACTAAGAAATTCATTGAGGGTGTAGTTCTTGAACTCGGAGCCATTGTCACTCCTAATTGCCAATATGGGGATATTGTGTTGACGTTGCATCTCAATGGAGAAGTCGATGAAGGTTTGTTGGGTCTCACTCTTCAACTTCAAGAAATAAACCCAAGTGAATCTTGAATAGTCATCAACAATCATCAAGCAATACTTCTTTGCACCAAGACTAGCTTCAGGAATGGCACCAAAAATATCCACATGGAGGAGCTCCAAGATCCTCTTGGATAAAATAATAGTCTTGCTAGGATGGGGAGAATCATGCATCTTTCCTTCAGCACATGACCTACAAACACGATCTTTGGCAAAAGAGACATTTTCTTTTAGTCCGAGAATGTGGCCACCCTTGTGAAGACTTTGCAAAGTTCTCATGTTGACATGGGCCAAGCGGCGATGCCACAACCAACCCACGTCGGCCTTTCCGAATAGGCACATCGAATTTGAAGTGGTTTTCCCCGAAAATTCAACCACAAACAAATCATTTTCGACGTACCCAACGAAAGCGACCTTTAGAGTCTTGCTCCACAAGAGTACCACAATATCAATATCAATAAAGACGGCAAAACCCATCTTAGTAAGTGCACGAACGGAAAGTAAATTATAACCAAGGGTTTTAACAAGCATGACATTCACTAGGGTGATATCCCTAGCGACTACCACCTTGCCAAAACCCGATACCTCGGATTTCGATCGATCTCCATAAGTGACGGTTGCATGATTTAGATTTGGTCTCAACTCCGTCACTATCAAGCACCCATTTTGATCCACCGGAAGCATAGTCCTACAAGAAATTATTGCTTTGATTTAGGTACCCATTTTCCAATGGGTCCTCTTTTGTTATCAACAAGGGTCTTAGGAACCCAAATAGAACGAGCAATAGAAACATTTCTAGGACCAACAAATTTAGCATAGACATCCCCATAGTAATCAACATACAAAATATAGTGGGAGTTAGTTTTTCCCGCAAAGTCATCACTACTGGTTTTCCCCTTGTGGCACCACCACTAGCAACGTTGACCTTCTTTGCTTGAGGGGCCCTTGCATCTTTCATGAAGTTATCCTTCTTCTTTCCTTCTTTAACAAAGCCAACACCAACTCTCCCTTTTTGTGAAGTAACAAAAGGTCTCTAACCTAGGGAGATGGCTTTAGCAAGATTGGTCTTCAACCTAGCATTTTCCTCAATGATATTTGCATAATCACATGGAATAGGAGTAGAGGAACTAGGCATATCAATTTTAGACGGTTGAGCTTGAAGTTGTTCATACGACTTGGTGAGGGTAGAGTGTTCACTCTCCAAAGCCTTGTGAGCCTTGAAAAGTTTCTCTAGCTCCTCGGTTAGTCTAGAATGACCAACACCAAGCTCGACCTTTTCCTTTTTACATGCTTTGTATTTTGCAATTGCATGGTCCCGTTCTTTAATGAGTTTAGCAATGATTAAATCATTTGATTCCTCAATATTCTCAAGTTTCTCCTCAAGAGAAACCCTAAGCTCATGCTCTTCTTCAAGAGTAGCATTTAAGGATGCAATTTCCATCGCATCCTCTCTTTCAATGTTACCTTTGACCTCAAGCATCTCTTGAGCCTCACCATATTGGCTCATGAGAGTCTCAAAGTGCTTCTTGGTTTCACCTTGCAAGTTAGCCATAAAATGATCCAAACCAACAATTTCCTCTTTTACTCTAAGACTAGTAGTATCATTCATATCATTCATAGTCTTAGGAAAGGGAGAGGATGATACCTCGGTGGATTTGGCCATAAGACATCTTGCAGAAGTGTTGGAGACATTTTCATTGGGGGATTCAAAAAGTGAAGGAGATGGTGAAGATGCAATGGCAATAACGGCCACCTCACTTGCGGTTTCTTCTTCCTCCCGGATGAGTACTCCTCTTGAGCAACCAACACAATTCTTGGAGGCTTCTTGTGATTGGCATTCTTCTTGAAGAACGGTTTCTTGTGAGCAAACTTTGACTTGTCCTTGGGAACAAGCTTCCCTCCATGATATTCACGGTTCTCAAAAGGACACTCGTCCACAAAGTGATATTGATTTTGGCAATTGTAGCAAGAACGAACCCTTTGGCCACCCTCCTTCCTTCCACTTGATTTTTTGACTAGCTCCTCTGCTTTGGACGGGTTCTTCCAAAAGGCTCTTGATGTGAGGGCTACATAGTCTTTGAGAGTATCTTCAAGATCTTTAGGTTGCCAATGTGACACATCTTCTTGGGTCTCATCATCTTCGTCTTGTTCCACAACCTTGGCCTTCAAGGCAAGATACGTTCCTTTGTGCATTCCAATAGCTCGGGCACGAGCATCTTCGGCGTTCTTGGCGGCCACCTTGAATGCCGCCATTTGTTGCATAACCTCATTGGATGACATGAGGTGGTAGTTGTGTCTTCCTTAGAGACTCTTCAAGTCGGTGGGCTCAAAGGGCATGAGAGCACTCGCATAGTTTCTCTTGATCCAAGCATCATCCACATAGGTGGCTCCAAGAGCTCTAAATTCGGTGGCAATGGTCTTGATTCTTTGAAACATGTCTTCATGGTCTTCACCTTGGTGTGGTGATGGTCTTGAGTCTTCGAAAAATCCCTCGGCTTGGTTGCTCAAGGATTCAAATCTATTTCCTTCATACTCTCGTTCCCAACAAACACTTCGGAGAGAGCATCCCAAACTTCTTTGGCGGTATTGAGGTGTTGGATGTGGGCCATGTCCTTTTCCCCCACGGCGGTTTGAATCATGTTGAGGGCCAAGTCATTGAGCTGGCAATCCACAACCTCTATTCTTGTCATGTTGTTTGGGTCGACGGCCTTGAACCCAACCTCAATGATTCTCCATAGCTCGATCGAGGCACTCTTGACATGAGATGTCATAGAAAATTGCCAATTAGAAAAACAAGAGGGAATAAGCTTAGGTGGTTCACCCCTATTGTTTATATGAGGATGAGGGATAGGTGGGTCGGGGGAGTATATAAGCGGAACCGCATTGCACTCTGCCTTCCCACCATCAATTTTAGGTGGGGATTCTTTAGTTCCTTCACCCTCCCAACTTTGTGCGGTGGAAGCATTAACCTCAAGTGGTGGAGATGCGGAGGGCTTACTACCATTTAAGAGTTGCAACATCATTTCATGCAACTCCTTCAACTGAGAATCCATGGATGAAGTCAAGGTTGTTTCCAACTTCTTATGATCATCCATGGAGACCAGAGTAGTATCGCCACCCGAAGATCCATCCCCATCACCCATACTCTCTTAGGCGGTGAAGCCTAAATAATGAGCCGAGGCTCTGATACCAATTGAAAGGATCGTATGGGCACCTAGAGGGGGGGGGGAGGTTAATAGTTGCTACACCAAATTTTAATTCTTTCCAAATTAGGCTTGACACAAAAGGTAAATTCTGTAGATATGCAACTATGGTGAATTTACCTATATGACAAGCGAGCAACTAACACTAGGCAATTATCACGATACAAGTAAAAGCTACTAAGGGATAGAGATAACCGAAAGTAGAAGCACGCGGAGGCAAGGATGTATTCCCGAGTTCCTCCTTGTTAAGGGAGTACGTCTCGTTGGAGGGGTGTGAGCTCGCCACAACAGGCCTACTCAATGCCACAAAGGCCTCACCCTATTCTCCGATGAACCTCGCCACAAAGGCTCGGTTCACCTTCCACCATCGGAATCCTTCAAGGCGGAATCCGGAGCCTTTACAATGTTCTTGGGGCACACACCCACAACCTAATTGGGGGCTCCCAAATCAACACAAAAACTGAAACAATAACAATCGAAGTGAGTACAACACAACACCTAGGTTTTCCCAATGGAAACCCTGGGCACGAATCCCTCAAGTAAATGAGGGGGAAATGGAAAACCCTTTGGTGAGCTTGTAGATCGGGGCCTTCTCCTTCAATCCTCCAAGTTTGAGCAAGTTTGAGTGGAGGGATTGGGAGATCTCGTCGATTTGAGCTTTTGCATTAATGGAGGAGAAAGAGTGTTCAAAAGCTAGCTGGCTCGAGGTGGGTGGAGGGGTATTTATACCCCTCCACGAAATCTGACCGTTATCCTGCGGCGGGCCGGATATTTCCGGACACTTAACTCCGGAACTTCCGGTGCTAAGGCCGGAACTTCCGGGGCACCGGATATCTCCGGGGAGAATCTCCGGGCCAAACTTCCGGACCCCCTACCGCGAGGGGTGCCGGGAAGGACTTAGCCATTTTCGGCCCAGAAATTTCTCAGGGCCGGAACTTCCGGCCATTTCTGGTCGAACTTCCGGTCGAAAGTTTCGGGACCCCTCCCGCGAGGGTTCCCAAAATTACTTAGTCATTTTCTTGCCCGGATTTTTCCCAGGGTCGGAACTTCGGGCCATCAGGCCGGAACTTCCGGGTCACCGGAAATATCCGGGTGAACTTTCGAACCAAAGTTCCGGGACCCCTACCGCGGGGTACCCCGTAAATGACTTAGCCCCATTTCCCATAGGCCGGAACTTCCGGTCATGAACACCGGAACTTCCGGGCCTATTTGGCAGAAAAGCCCGGCGACTTCATTGCACACCTCCGTCTTCGATCTTTTCCCCGACTTGGCCTGATCAACATATGAACCTGAAATTCAACAACCTAAAAGACATGATTAACTCACAAAGTGTGTTGTCATTAAATCACCAAAACTAAGAGATGTTCTTTCAATATTCCCCTTTTTGGTGAATGATGACAACACACCCATAACAAAATTTTAAGCAACAAGGGTGGAGAGCTCCTCCTAAAGATGAGCCCCCCCTAGATATGAGCATGCTTAACCATAAATAAAAACAAACCTTAGAGGATATCCCAACCGAGATCACTCCGATGCCGTAGCCTCTGAGTCCTCCTCCTCAGTCCCAGATTCCCTGTCATCGTCCTCTGACACTTCACAATCCCAGTTCACATACTTGTTGTTCCAATTCTTGTAAACAACGAGAGGCTGAGTAGACTGTCCCATTTGTCCGGAACTTCCGTACTGCCGGAAATTTCTAGTCGAACTTCCGGTCGAAAGTTCCGGGACCCCTCCCGCGAGGGTTCCCAAAATGACTTAGTCATTTTCTTGCCCGGATTTTTCCTAGGGACGGAACTTCTGGGTCACCGGAAATATCCGGGTGAACTTCCGGACCAAAGTTCCGGGACCCCTACCGCGAGGTACCCCGAAAATGACTTAGCCCCATTTCCCTTAGGCCGGAACTTACGGTCATGAATGCTGGAACTTCCGGGCCTATTTGGCATAAAAGCCCGGAGACTTCGTTGCACACCTCCGTCTTCGATCTTTTCCCCGACTTGGCCTGATCAACATATGAACCTGAAATTCAACAACCTAAAAGACATGATTAGCTCACAAAGTGTATTGTCATTAAATCACCAAAACTAAGAGATATTCTTTCAATCTCCCCCTTTTTGGTGAATGATGACAACACATGCATAACAAAATTTTTTTTAAGCAACAAGGGTGGAGAGCTCCCCCTAAAGATGAGCTCCCCCTAGATATGAGCATGCTTAACCATAAATAACAACAAACCATAGAGGATATCATAACGACATAGAAGTAGGTTCACAAGTTGTATGTCTTACACCATACATAGAGTTCAACGGATAAAAAGATACATAGGCATAAGCTCATAAAAACGAAAGAAAAAACGATAGAATAGCTTGTGCCCAACCCATGCAACTCCCTCATCATCCTAAAAGAACTACTTCTCCCCCTTTGGCATCAAGACACCAAAAAGGGGAAAAGAGCGATGCTAGCGCCGCAACCGAGATCACTCCGATGCCGTAGCCTTAGAGTCCTCCTCCTCAGTGCCAGACTTCCTGTCATCATCCTCTGACACTTCACAATCCTAGTTCACATAATTGTTGTTCCAATTCTTGTAAGCAACGAAAAGCTGAGTAGACTGTTCAGGTGGTGGCAAATTAAGAGCGGCCATGATCTTTTCTTGATTCTAAAGAAGGACTCGACACTCATGGTAGGCTGCGTGGTTCTCCTTGTGAATAGCAACATTCATGCACAAAATCTTTTCAATGGCACGCTTGACCCAAGACCTCTTCTTAGGTGCCTTTTCAGCAGCACTGGAACCCTCAGGAGCATCAGCAGAAGGACGTGCCCTACTTCAAGCATGGCAGGCTGAAAGAGGGGCAACAAGGTGGGCATGCTTCCTGTTCATCTTGACAACTCCATGTGTCTCACAATCCAGCTCAACATCCATGTCAACAACATCATCACCAAATGGGAACTTGGACTTGATCAACATCATCACATACAGTGCATAAGGAGGCACCTTCTTGTGCATCACAACTTCAAACATCTCATGAAAGATGTAGTCCATAACATCAATTGGGCTCCCATTAGAGCGCAGGGTGCCCTGAGTGGCTGCCTCATAAGCATGGTGGATAAGGTTCACAAGTCCTCCACGAATAGCATCATTGTTCCCAGCACTTGGAGCAATGGACTCACGGAACATGCGGAGAAGAATATCATAAAGAGGTAGGAGTCCAGAGGTAGTACCAACTGTAGCATCATCTGAATAGAGCCCTTTTAGCTATTTCTTGTCATACTCGGCACCAACAATGTGCAAGCGAGCCCCCTGATTGAGGTGAGAGCTAATGAATGGATATCCTAGAAGCACACCAAATTCCTAAAAATTGGCCTTGAGCTTATGAGACCCGGACATCCAAGTCATGCCAGTGTTGACATCACTATCAAAGACCACAGTGGCATAAAACTGATGCACCATAAAAACATTGTAGTTGCACTCAAGCTTCATGAGATGGCGCAGCCCCAAACAATCAAGCACCTGTATGGCCGTCCCAAAGTAATCAACCTTCTTGTCAAGATGTGCAAAGTCAATCATATTCATGGGACACACCTTCTTCTTGTCACTCATCACAGCATACACTTCCTGGAGAGGCTATCAATCACACGAGATCATCAGTCATATCCTTGTCAGCATTATCCATTCCATTCCAACTTGCATGATCACGGAACCTAGCCACAGGACCAGGCATGTCTACAGTTTTTGACACATTAGCAGCAAGATCACTAATCTGAACAGGACACTCACTTCTCACTTGGGCAATCTCAACTCCACCATTTGACATTGGGGAAACAACAGGAGGTTTTGTATCAGAGGGCATAGCTGTATTGTCATCAGCATTTGACAAGAGATTGATATCCAAAGGATTCTGAGAAAAGGCATGGTTGTTTGTCTGCCCTGTACTAGCACCAGTATGAGTAGTAGAGGGAGCTATTGGGAGAACTTGAGCCACAGTGAAGCCATTGTTTGGAGCAGTTGAAGATTCAGTTTCCATAGCTGCCTGGGTATCATCAACATCTGTGATTGTAGGAGGAGGTGCAGGAGGAGGAGGGTTATCATTATTTACTTTCAGATCAGGCTGCTCCACCTCAAACGTCAGCATATAGAACTTCTCTTCCATTTCAATCACTCCCCCAGAAGGAATTCTGGAGACACCGTTAATAGCAACATAAGCTCTAACAGAGGCATAGAAGGTTTTGAAGAGAATAGACCAGCCAATATCCATCAACACCCCGATCACAGAAACACATTGAGCAAAGGTTTTCCATGCACACCACTTAGGAGGAATGCCTTTGATATTCACCCGCACAAATTGCATTTCAGACATTGCAGAGATCTCACAATCCCAGGCCATGATCTTGACAGTTACTCCTTCAGTTTCCAGGTCAAAGGTAGGGAATTCAATCAATTCTTCAACTTTCTTCCATGGAGGGAAACAAACCAGGAACTTTTGGTCTTCTAACTCTCGCATTTGCCATGGCCAAGTCCTAGTCTTGCAGAAGATAGCTATCAAATTCGTTTCTAGCTCGGCCATAGATATTACTCCTTTCTTGACCATAACCACACCACAGTTCCTAAAGTTCAGCCACTGGGTATCACTCTTGTCAGGAACATCAATGTGATAAAATCCCAGTCCAGAATTAGCATTGACAAAGTAAACAGCTGCAAGGTGGGCCTTATACCAATCAGGACATGCATGAACTGGATGACCAGCCAGATTGCAGATGAAACACAATTTTGGCTGAATGCAGTTTCCAACAAAGTGTCCAGGATCAGCACAGTTGTAACATATCATCTTACTATACCTTGGGTCCAGAACCTATTTAGTCATCACCAAAGGAGCTGATGAAGAACCAACAGAGAGGTTTGTCCCTGGAGGAATGACAGTAACAGGAGGTGGAACAACAGTAGGAACATTCTGTTCAGCAGCAGGCAGGTTACCCATAGGAGGAGGTTGCGGCCTACGGTAGTTCCCATGAAAGTTCTTCTGCCGGTAGTTGTTTTGGTTCCCATAGTTGCGTGGCCTGAACTGCCCTTGATTCTGATTCTGCTGAGGACGCGGAGCTTGCCCTGTTCTGGAAGAACCAGGGCGAGGACCTTGCCCTAACCCAGTAGCACCAGACGGAGCACCTGAAGGGGGCGACGAAGATATTCTGGCCGGAGGTGGATTCGGGGCCGGGGCTTGTATTGCCCCTCCCCTGACCTCGCCCCCCGGCACCCTTCGCCATCGGTCGTCAAGCAACGATTGCCGCGAAAGAATTACTTCCAAGCCGACCCCCAACACAGATCTGTCGTGAGACTGGGAGGAAGCGCTCAGAAGAGGAGGCCGGGAAGTAATCGGTAATGGCGAAGGAATCAGTAGCAACAAGCTCCTTCTGAATCCATACGAGACAACGGCGAGATGAACTCGATGGAGGAGGCGGAAGGGAATCAGGGATAACCCAAAGCTGGCCAAAGTGTTCCTCTACTACCTCCGCCTCCAAAATAGCCGGATCCCTAGATCCAGCGGCCGGGATCCTACCAGGTGGAGGAGATCGAAGAAGGGTCATCGGAACCCCGACACGTGTAGAGGGGCGGAGGCTGGTAGGTGGGGAAGGGGACGCCGCGGCGCTGACATGTGGGAAAAAATTCGCGGAGTCGCTGACGGCTGGGGTAGGTGACTTTGAACTCTGCGCGTCAGCTAACGGCGTCAATGGCGGAAACGCGATCAGATCACCCGGCCACGGCGGCGCTGGAGGAGGGTGGAGGCGAATCGAAACAACCACCAAGTCCGCACGATCGCGGATCGGGTCATCCCTAGAGATGTGAGTAAGGTTCACCGCATCCTGAGAGGGCCCAGGTCGGGTGAACCCCGGCTGGAGGCCGGGCCGTGTGCATGCGGACGGCGACTTGCCGAGCCGCAACGCCGGCGGCGGCGAAGGAGCACATGGCCACGAATTCGCCAGGGAATCGCCAGAGCCTCTCGTGCCTCTCATGCCAGCCCAAACAGTTCAGAGCCTCTTTCTCTCTTGCTAGCTTGCCCCTGATCTCCCCGGCCCGCCCCAAGATCAGACCCCTCCGAATTGTACATGCATGGAGGGTTCTTCTTCGAGGTTAGCGTTGCATCCCTAATGCATGGTGGTGATGCCGTCCTTACTAATTCTCCAAAAGGAAAAGAAACGAACTCTGGTTGGTGATTACCAAATTATTATAGTCAGTCGATCAGGACCAAAGATACCACCACCAGCAGCATATATATTGTCCACACCGTGTAGCGCCTCGCCACGATCGAACGCTCACATGCATGGGCGTGCTGCCTCTCGATCGACCCAGACACGGACAGGTTAATTGCTCCGTTGGTGGTGGCACTTATACGCGAATTAGATGTATCTTCGTTACCCAATCATGTCATGCATGCATGGAGAGCATCCTATCGTAGTCGGACTAGAGTTTAATTTGTACGGTTTGCAACTTTGGCCAGCATCTTAATCGGATGATTGGGGAAGCTGTATACATTTGACCGGCCGGCATCGATCATGTCGTCTTTGTGCTGCTTCCGTGCCTGCTCGCGCATGTGCGCGTGCTAGCGCTAAGTTGCCTAACATGTGGGGAGAAATGATCGATTCGCTGGTACGTCGCTAGCAGCTTCGACCACTTGTATCGCCTTGGCTTGCTATGATTGGGATCTTCAAAAACGCAAGTAAGATCGATGCAACGCAACGCTTGATCATGCCTTTGGAATGGATATTTTGGGGGAATTCGGCCGAAACCCAATTTTGGCAATTGATGGATCAGCATTTTCGTATACTACACCAACGGGCCGTTTGACTTTCTTTTTAAAGCCAGACGCTAGTACCGTTTTTTGTCCCCTCCCAATGAAGAATCAGATCCTAACAGTTCAAGAAACACCATCGATTGATTCCAATACTACTCCATTTGATATCCATCCTATAATTACGGATGCCCGCTCCGCTTCTAGAGGGCGGCACGGGCGAAATCCTAGCCGTCGCCACCCCCTCTCCCCTCTATCCTATCCTCCATGTTGTGCTGCCATCGACTCTTGTCCCCTCCTGCTACAGGGACCTCCAGCCTAGCGCCGCATACTGCCCTAACCAGCTTCGCATGCACTTGGCGGAGCTTGAAAACAAAGACGACATCCTCGGATCTTCTTGGCGATGGCATTGCTCTTCTGGCTCTTCTAAAAAACGTAGACATTGTTGGCTAGTGCATATCTAAGATCTAGATTTTTCTTTTGTTCCTTTTCCATTTTAATGTTTTGGCTATATGCATCCTTGATTTATCTAGTTACTCGTGGTATTAAATGGTTGCAGATATCTTCTTAATATTAATATATTATCCTTTATCAAAAAAAAATTACCGCCTGCTTGTGTTGTGTGATTTAGTTTTGAGGAATAAAATGTATGGTATGTGTCATAAAAAATACACCATTATAAATTTGTTTTGAAATATAAACCACATGGTATAGTTTTTTAAGCACATACCACACATGGTTTGTGAGTCAGATTGAGATTGCTGGTCAAAGTTGAACCTAAATAAACATGTCCGCCATGTAAATAGGGACAGGAGTCCAATATTGTTTGGTCTGAAGACATGAAAGTATTTAGAAGAAAAATTAACGGAGAACGGCATGCATGACAAAGGTCGAGGATCGATAAATATGCAATTCTCTCTCTCTCTCACTCTCTCTCTCTCCTTGCCACGTGAGTAAAGATCAGTACTACAACCACACATATTGCAGGCACTGTTCACGTCACCATCCCCCTCGTGAGTCGTGATCGATCTGTTCCTTCGCTGTTACCAGATGGAGCTGACGGCAGGGGAAACAGGAAAAAGAGGAGTGGCCATGAGAGACGAGATGAGCCCCGATCGAGTGGGCAATTGGGCATTGAGAGATCGCCGTCTTCAAAGAAAGAGAAAACAAAGAGCAGCATGCAACCATATTGGTGGTCGGAGATCGAAAGAAAACGATGTTTCAATGTGCAATTGAATGTGCGCCGTGTGGTACCGATCGACGATCATCGTCGTCGAATTTATGAACAGGTTCCATGAACCTGCAGCCAGCTTCTGCATTCATGGCTAGCCCGTCTCTGTCTCGTTCGTGGAGTTGTCGATATGTCGATAAAGGATCGGATTATTCTGGCTGGCTTAACTAACTAACCGGACGGCCTGGGGCGTTGACGTGTGTGGAGTAGCTAAAACGTAGATTGCTTGCTTGCCACTAATCGATTAGAAGAAAACAAGACAGGTATATCATCCCCTACTTATTTTGCCAGGAAGGACATTAAACAAGCACGCTTATAGGCTGTAGCCTAGCAGAACTCGCTAATTAACAAGTCTCCGCTAGCTTGAAGATAGCGAGGAGCAGGCTGGTACTCCATTTATGTGTTCTTGTCATGTTCTACTTGGCGCCAGCACCTGATCGAGCCTTGATTGACAAAAATACAATTGAGCTAGCTAGGCGGCGGCCGCGGCCATATATACACGTAGAGAGACCATTCTATGCCAAATATAGTATTCACCGGAGCAGCTTGCCGACTAGTTGTCTCATTGTCTGGATCATCATCATCACGTAACTGCTTGCCTTCTTTAATCTAGAGCACATGGAGCGTTTTCAAATTCTAGCTTCTCCGGGAGAGTGTTTGGTTGCTGGTTAACCTCGCTTATTTGGGGGGTTCAGAAGCAGAACAAGCTTTAGATAATATAACTGAAGAAAGAAAAAAACAGTGGGCATACTGCTAACTGCTTCCTTACGAACAAATGTAACATTGTAAGAGTAGGCAAAGGCAATCGTCATAGTGGAGATTTTGTGGTCCCGGGCACCACTGATCCTGATGTTTTAAAAAATTCGAAAATCATATTTGCGAGCTCTTAAAAAATGTGAAAAAATCACAGACGTAGCTAATGGTGTATTCCACAAGCCTGCAAAAAATCAACTTCAAATAGTTTATATACCGTTCTACACAAAAATGATAAAAGTTTAGATTTGGAGTACGCATATTTTTTTTGACGGTAAATAGCAGGAGCTCTGCCTATGCATTATTAGAATAAGAATTGATCCAGTTTATCAGGGAAACCGGACCCAAAAACCATACAAAGCGCGGTTAAAGAACCGCACACTCTAACTCATGGAACGTCGTCTGTGCCTGAGACAAGGGAACCTAGACCCAAACTAACAGGCCACACCTCATATCCAACTAAGAGAAACTCTCCAAACACACACAACCTCTCACCGCTAGAGATGCACCAGTGTGCATCCTCCACACTAAAGAGATCAAGCATTAGTCACCACTAACTCTCGAACCGCCTCCATCACCAGCGGTGTGCGCTGCTTCTTGTACAACTGCAAATAAACTTGCATCTTCTCCTCGATGGCTTCGTCGGTGGCTTTCTCTTTGCTCTTGAGTTTTGGGATTTCCCCAAAAGCCTCCGCCCGCCTAAACTCGGCGCGCTTAGCTGCTGGAATGACACAATCTTTGTTCTTCTTGTCCAACCGGATGCTTCGTCGCTTGGCCAAAGAGGGAACATCCATCCGAAGCTGCTTGTCCTTGGGCATGTCAGCAATCTCACGACAGAGCTCCATCATCAAAGAAGGCAAGGTCTTCTCCTGTGGCTCAATCGCGTCATACTGAGCCATCACCTTCGCGATCTTCTCCTCCGTGCTAGGTGTATCAGAACCCCCAAACTCCTCCAAAATCATCTCAACTCCAAGATCCTTCATCGGGGGCCCTTGCATCACCGGGGAGACGTGCTCCGAAGCAACAAAAGGCGTGGAGGTGGATTCCAGGGCAAGCGCCGACGCGGGAAGGCTCACACCCCTGATATTTTACAGGTTTGTCATTTTTATGTAGCTCCGACACATATTTTGAAATCACCAAATTTTATCAGATTTGTCATTTTTATGTAGCTCATAATATTAAGGATTTGAAACTGATATTTTACAGGTTTGTGGGATACACTATTGGCCACATCCGGAATTTTTTTTCACATTTTTTCGAAACACATAAATACGGTTTTCGATTTTTTTTACCTATCAGGAGCACTGGAGCTCTGGAGCCGCTACTATTTTCCGCGATCGTCAGGGCTTTATTCTTCTTCTTCTTCTTCTCCTTTATTAATTCAGGATTTGCTCGGAAGGATGGTGAGATTTGTTTCTTCGGTTTGAAAACGGATCCTCTTCGAGTACACAAGGCTACTCCACCGTTTGCACACACGGCTCTCCTTTTTGTTTACGTGATTCCTGGATGCCTTGTCGATCCGCAAAGGAAAGCACCATGCAAGCTAGAAGCAATACATACACGTACCATGCATCCCTCAGCAGCAGCACGTAGTACCAACGTCACGTCACTCAATGAAAAGTCAAAGAAAGTAGCAGGAGGGGGATTTGCGCTCCAAGTTCCAACCAAAAGAAAAAAAGAAACCACGAGGACGCAACGCACGGCACACTACCACTCCAGTCTCCACTACTCTTGCCGTACATGAGGAGCGCCCCAGCCGAAATCTCGCGCAAAAACGCCCTGCGACGGAGGTGTCCCGGGAAGACATGGTCGCCGAGCAAAGCACGGGAAGAGCGGCGTGGAGTCTGCCTACTGTGCTGTGCTGCTGCGTCGGCGTCAGCGTCAGCGGGTGACGACGAAGGAGCTCGTAGGCCTGCCGTCGCGAATCCCGAGGCCGTTGCTGGCCGCCGCGCGGTGGTCCCCGCCCGACGCCATGCGCGCTAAAGAAAAAAAAGAAGAAGATTCGGGTCGGCAACGGCTCCCGTTCGCCTACCATGCACCTCCGTTTTGACCACGATCGAACCAAAGTGCAACGACACCACACCGTTGTGTTGTTCAAAAGCAAGCCTGAATATTTCGCCGGAGGGGCCAGAGCACGAGCTTTTTTACCTATCTAGGTGTGTGTGCGCTTGTTTAGAGTTAGGCTATAGCCGGTGTTGCCCATGAGGCGAATGGCGAGATGTCGTCCTGGAGCTTGGCCTCTGCACCGCTCGAGCGGTGCGGGCTTTCAGCGACTTGGAGCCCTCCGTCGGCGGCCATGGTGGCCGGAGGCAGAGGTCCTCTCTTGTTGGAGCTCCTTTCTCAATAAGCTCGTGTTCTGGCCCCCTCCCGATCTGTGCATGGTGCCGTGTTGCTGCTTTTTTCTTCTGGCCGTCCTTGGTGGAGAGGGGAAGGAGAAAATCGGCATGGTCGCTGCTCGATCTGGTGGGGCATGTGGAGGTTCTATCGACCTTGTGCGGTGGCGCGGTACCGGGCGATCGTGGATGAGACTTTCTCTTGTGCTCCTGAGGTGGGAGGCGGTAGAGACTTCTCTTGATGCAACCTTCTTCAATAACCCCCAGTGCGTGGATCCCCTCTTACTCTCCAGTTCTTCGGAGTTGTTCAGCGCTCTGGCCGGCCGTGGCGGCGAGGACAAGATGCAGAGTAGCGACAGGGCAAGAGAGGACGGAGGTGATTCGGAGCCCTGTATGGGTTCTGGCCTGCGCCTCTTGATGCTTCAGGCGCGGATGTTCCTCAGCGACAGCGAGACGCGTTGTCGCTATCTAAGGCCAAGGAGGGCACTCTGTAACCCGGTGCATCTTGCCCCTGGTGTTCTTCTTCCACTACTAGGGAAATGGTCATTAGTGGCGCACCATTATTTGATTTCTGTGGCGCATCCAGGAAATGGGGGGATGCGCCACAGAAGTCTCGCCACTAAAATGTAATTCTGTGGCGCATCCAGACGGTGCGCCACAGAAATACCAAGATTCTGTGGCGCACCAGCAAGGGTGCGCCACAGAATTATGTCTGTGGCGCATCATTTCTCATGCGCCACAGAATTCCATGCGCCACAGAAAAATAAAAAGATGCGCCACAGAATAATTTAAATGTATTTTCAAATTTCTGCTGCCTGCTGTATAAATACAGGTATATTACAGAAAATATAGGTATATTACAGAAAATACAGGTATATTATAGGAATTACAGATTTATTACAGAAAATACAGGTATATATTATAGGAAATACAGGTATATCACATTACTTAGAGCCCAAGATACACGATTATTACACAAGTCATGATACATAAGTTAATCGTTTCACACATTGATTACAAGTGCTGAATTTAGGGGTACAAAAGTTCATCTCATGTCACATAAGTCATTATACAAATATAGTGACCCAGCAAGAGACCCCAGCAGCGACTCAAAAAGAAGAGACTCCAGTGGCTCCTCCGGCAGAGACCCTCGACAAGTGGGCTGAGGGTGCTTCAGCGTCGGACGCAGGAACCTCCGATGATAAGTGGGGCCTAGTGATCCCTTAATGTCTAATCAATCACTAGGGCCCACTTATCACGGTGGTTCCTGCGCCCGACGCTGAAGCAACCTCAGCCCACTCGTCGAGGGTCTCTGTCGGAGGAGCCGCTGGAGTCTCTTCTTCTTGAGTCGCTGCTGGGGTCTTTGCTGGGTCACTTTATTTGTACTATGACTAATTTGCTGGGTCGCTAATGGAGAACACGTCTAGCTCCACTGGTAGCTGCAGGATTGAGCCTTCTTTTTTATCGGCTCAGGGAACGGTTTAAAGCAGTCTTTCGTCAGCCACGTCCTCATGTCATTTGCTTGTCTAGGCGGTCTTCGATCTCCCACTTAGACATCCCTGCAGATGGATTGGGATATATATTTGGTTAATAATATATCGAGTGGATTGGGATATATATTTGGCTGGAGATGGACAAATTACCTCTGGGGTTGTGTAAGGACCCCCCTTCTGTCATGACATCTTCCACGATGATTTGCGATAACTGCATCCGGATGCGATGGAATTCTTCTCTAAGATCAGCGTCGGTGATTTCCCCTCTAAGTTTGGTCCATTCTTGGAGACTAGATGGCCACCTCATTTTCTCTGCATCCCGGACAAACCCTTTAATGTGATGGAGGACGTAGAAGGCATCCTTCACGCTGCCAGTCGCATGCTTGATGCAATGGAACCCGGTCCCATGGCAGAAAATGTGTTTCTTCTCCTTCGTGAAACGTTCCTTTCCTTCATGGAAGTGGCCTCCCTTTTGGGCATAGCCCTCGAGAGCCTCATCGAGAACACCCTTTATTCTGGTGTAGTCTTTAAGACTCCCCGAGTCGATATAAGTGGCAACGGACCACCTCGGGTTTAGGATGATGAGTACGCAGTACTCGTCACTGCTCAACACAATTGAAACGGAATGTTGGAAATGATCAACAACGGAAGAAATTTATAATAAAGCATAAGATACGACGGCGGCGACCGGATGTGTACTTACTCGGAAAAGAAAGGCAGAAGAAGGCTGTTCTTATCCTGGTTGTTCAGCATGATTCTCTGGAGGAACTCCGTGTCCATGGCCCGTGTCGTTGATCCTTCCACCAGCTGGCTGTCACGCATGTAGTAGGGATCCACTACCTTGACGTACGGGGTATTATCTCTCCTGATCCTCATCGCCTAGTTGAGTGCGTATAGGCGGACCAAGTTATAGTCCAACCGTCTATAGTGAAACAGCTTGAAGACGTCCTCGTACGATATGAAGAAATAATCCGCGGGGGCTTCATGGACGAAGTCAGCCAAGTACTTTGGCACCTTGACAGTGAACACCGGGTAATTTGGATCCTCTTCTTTAAGAATGTTGCCCTCTAGCGTCAAGATAGCATTTTGCAAAGAGAGCATGCATCCGTCTGCAAGGTGGAGCAGCTCCCGAGACAGGATCGGTTGACCAGCTTCATGAACTCGGGTCACGCCATCCGCACGGGGTGATACCCATGTCTTCATACCCCCGGATAGTCGTCTTAGGAGCTGGCTTACTTCTCTTCCTGTGCTTCTTCTTCTTTACCTCTGGGGATGCTGGGGGTGCATCTTCTGTAGCCACATTGATTGAGTACTTGTTGGAGCCGAAGCTGATCATTGGGGGAGGCCCTTTTTTCCCTCCCTCAATCCATACCCTGACACCCTCACAGACGGTAGGAAAGAGCGACGTCAACGTCTTTGTCACTGCCTGTGCGATGACCATCTGAATCATACTATTTTCCTCTATCGGTTCCTCGCCTCCTATTCGAGAACCCCCGGCCTCATTATTGTCAGCCATGTTCGCACCTATAAGAAAAAAAAACGTCAAAGTTAGTACACCAAATATAAGGAAAAAATCACTTAACTAAGTACTAAGATACCCCGCCCCATGCATTAGTCGCAATACCCCATATGTCATATTTTTAGCAAAGTCATGCCAAAATTCACGAAAAATTTCGGCATGACCTTTGCTAAAAAAGGGACATATGGAGTACCCGAATTTGCCGGAACGGAAGTTAATCGACGTTCCGGCAATCTCAAGGGCCTCTCGGGGTACCTGCACAAGCATTTCACAAATAATGGCCGGCATCGCTGGCCGGCAACAGCATCCATCACATCAACACATCAACAGATTTCCGGCCGGCATCGCTGGCCGGCAACAGCATCACTTCAACACATACATCACCACATCCACATCCACATCGAGGGAGAGAGGAACTACCTCAGGTAGGAAGGGAGGCTTGGGTCCGAGATCGGCGTGGTGGAGGTGCTCCTTGTGGTGCTGCAATAAATTAACCAAACCATGATTTAGCATCTAGCACACACATTTCACAAAAGTAGCTAGCAGCAAAAGCACCTAGCAGCAACTAAAAATGCAACTTCAAAATAGTTAAAAAGTACCAACTTTGGAGGCTTACAAAATACTATAAGTAATTTGGATGTGTGCCTCATACTTAGATTGGACACACAAAAGTTCCAGGGATGGTGCGAGTGAGCCAAGTAGGATGCACGATGTGTATTCGTGCATATACAAGGCTCACTAGCGCCATCCCCGGGATCACATGGTGTCACTTCATTTTAATCATCGGCACATGCATTAGTCGGAATACCCCATATGTCCTATTTTTAGCAAAGTCATGCTAAAATTCACGAAAAAATTCGGCATGACCTTTGCTAAAAAAGGGACATATGGAGTACCCGAATTTGCCGGAACGGAAGTTAATCGACGTCCGGCAATCTCAAGGGCCTCACGGGTACCTGCATTTCACAAATAATGGTCGGCATTAACACAAACAAGAATGCATCTTAACAACACTTAGCATTAGCAATGACACTAGCACTAGCACTATGTCCTTGACAACCATATGCAGCAAGCAACAACACAAAGCAACCCATATGTCCTCAACTAGTGTGCTTGCTTGCAGCAAGCAAGCAATTACTAGTTAGCACTAGCACTAGTACTAGCAATGACACTTAGGAAAATTACTAGCACTAGCAACAACACTTCGGAAAATTTTGTAATTTTTTTGGTCTCTAGCAATGACACTATAGTGCAATTGCTAGCACTAGCAACAACAGTAGCAACAACACTTAGAAAAACACTTAGCACTTGCAACTGAAACCTAGAAAATTTGTTTGCACATTTCATCAAGCACCTAGTGTGCAACCATGGCAGGAGAGGGAGGGGAGGGAGAGAGGGGCAGTACCTCGGCGAGGATGGCGAGTTGAGGTCGTCGGTGGCTCGTGCCTGGCCCAGGGCGGCTCGACGGCGAGGGGAGGGGAGGTGACGGCGGCGCGGAGGGGAGGGAGAGAGGGGCTGGCCGGGGCACGGCTCGGGCGGCGGCGCGGTCGAGCACGGCCGCGTGGTGGGCGGCGGCGCAGCTCGGGCGGGGGCGCGGCTCGACGGCGAGGGGAGGGGAGGTGACGGCGGCGCGAAGGGGAGGGAGAGAGGGGCTGGCCGGGGCGCGGCTCGGGCGGCGGCGCGGTCGAGCACGGCCGCGTGGTGGGCGGCGGCGCGGCTCGGGCGGGGGCGGCCGGGGCGTAGGGGATCGAGGTCGCCGGCGACGGGGAGTTGCGGCGGCGTCGGGGGCGACGGGGAGGCGCGAATAATCCGCGAAATTTGGAAGGAATTAGAGAGAGGCGGCAGCGCGGGGGAGGCCCCACATGTAAATGGAGGCGCGATAATTCTGTGGCGCACCCGAGTGATGCGCCACAGAATTATCGACATTCTGTGGCGCATCTGCAGAGGGATGCGCCACAGAATTTTTTGTTTCTTAATTTTTTTGGTTAAATTTTATTGAAAGAATAAATATGCTTGTGTTTTTTTAATCTTTAGTTGTAGGAAAATTTTGGGGAAGAATTAAAGGGCAGCGTGGGGGTCGCCTCACACTTTTTATTTCTTTAATTTTTTTCTTTAAATTATTTTTGGTTAAATTTGGTTACAAAATACACACAATGTGTCATACATATTCAATTCATTTAATACATATATATGCTCTTGCATTGTCTCACACACAATGTCTCTCATACATATTCATTGAATACATAAATATGCTTGCATTGTCTCACACACACACAAATTAAATACACCAAAAAAGTCTTCTTCGTCTCGGTTCCGAGCTAGCTTCTCTTCTTTCCCTTCTTCGCGGTTGAATACTTCAGGCCGGGCACCTTGAGATTTCTTCGCGTGAACGGACAACCTTTAGTAGGTAGGGAGGTCTTCCGTCTTTCTTTGCTAGTAGTAGGCATGTCGAAGTACTTGTCGAATTCCTCCTCGATCTTCGGATCGCCGTTCTTGTCCAAGTCTTCCTCGTTGGCGTCTCCTTCCATTTCGATGATGCTCCTCTTGCCCCTCCTCACGACAACACGGCTAGGCTTTGACGGGTCGGTAATGAAGAAGCATTGCTCGACTTGGCTAGCGAGTACCCATGGCTCATTTTTCGTGGAGGCGTTCTTCGATTTGGCATCGGGTATTACCATGGTGGTGAAATACCGGTCGTCTTTGACGACGTCCTTGGCCCATCTCACACGGAACATTGGCACCAACTGTCCACAGTAGTTGAGCTCCCATATCTCCTCAATCCTTCCGAAGAATCTTTCCTTCACAGTAGCCTCGTCATCGCCGTAGGATAGCATAGTTACTCCTGAGTTTTGATATTCGCTATTCCTGTCCTTTTCCTCAGTGCAGAATCTGTAACCGCTGATGTCGTACGTCTGATAGGTCTTTACGTTGCGCCCGGGGCCCTGTGATAAGAAGAATATGAGTTTTTCATCTTCCGTAGCTGGCAGTATGCTCTTTGCTTGAACCAGTTGCCTTTTCTTGAACCAACGCGTGAAGCTGGAGTTGTGCTCTCTGGTTATGTCTCCCTTCTTCCTCGGTCGGCCCAGGTCGATGTAATTCTGCTCGATTAAGCTTTTGTGCTCTTCCACCCAAGGTTCGATCAATTGTAAGTGTTGTAGCGTGACCCGGTGAGCCCTGTTGAAGTCGTCTTGTCGACCATGAATGTCGACATGGAGTGAGCGGTAGCCCTCGCGGTGACCAAATCCCTCGAGCCTGCCGAGGTGCGTCCTGATTGGCAGACCAACATCCTGGTTCTCGGTGCTCAGATAATTCTGGCAGAAGGAGATGCACTCGTAGGTCAGGAAGCCCTTGGCCATGCTTGCGTCTGGTCGGGACCTGTTGCGGACGTATCGTTTCATGACACCGTTCTGCCTTTCGAACAGCATCATGTAGTGCAGGAACGTCGGCCCGAGCTGCCTGATGTCATCAACGACATGGCGAAGGAGATGCACGCAGATATCAAAGAATGCGGGCGGGAAGTAAATCTCGAGCTCGCATAATATCACCACAATTTCTTCTTGTAGCCTGTGGAGTTGCCTCACGCCAATCGACTTCCTGTTGATGACGTCGATAAAGTTGCAAAGGCCAAGCGGCGTATCACGGACATGCTCGTCCATTAGCCCTCGGATCGCAACAGGGAGTATCTGCGTCATCAGCACGTGACAGTCGTGAGACTTCATCCCGCTGAACCTCTTCTTCATTGCGTCCAGATATCTGCTTATCTTCCCCGCGTAACCGTGAGGAAATTTGACTCCTAGGAGGCACCTAAAAAACTTCTCGAGCTCCTCCGGACTCATAGTGAAGCAGGCAGCGGGAAGCACCACCACGTTCTTCTTTACCCTTTTGCAGCGACCTTGAGTCCCTTCCGTCTGATCATCATCATCATCGTCGTCATCACTATCGGGTGCCTGAAGATCTTTCCTTATGCCAAGCCATTTCAGATCGTATCTTGCTTTCGTCCCATCCTTGGTCCTATCGGACATGTTGCAAAGAGTGCCAAGCAGACTCTCGGTAACGTTCTTGGTAATGTGCATTACATCGAGGCTATGGGGCGTGTGGAGTACCTTCCAGTACTCCAAGTCGTGGAAAACAGACCTCGCTTTCCATACACCCAGCAGGGGGTCTACCCTCGGTCGCTTCTTTCCCGGCGCAGGGCACTCCTCCCAGTTTTTCAAAAGCTCGTCGATTTCTTCACCGCTCCTCGGGCACGGGGCTCTTTCGAGTTCTTCTTTACCATTGAACAAATCACCGCGTTTCCTCCATGGGTGATCCATGCGAAGCCACCTTCGAGCCCCTAGGAACACGGTTTTCGAAGACCCGGGATCCCTTGGTAGCTGGAGATGCGGGGTCTTATCCATGCACCTGACACATGCGCAGAATCCATGGCCTACCTGTGCTGATACATATGAGCAACCAGGATAGTCCTGCACCGTCGTGAGCAACGCGGCTCTCATATCGAAATAATCTCCAGTGTAGGCGTCCCACGTACGGACTGGCGTCTCCCACAACCTGGCTAACTCCTCTTTCAATAGCGCGAGATATAGATGTATGTCGGTACCAGGTTGTTTCGGCCCCTGAATGAGAATACTCATGTGTATGTATTTTTGCTTCGTGCACAGCCACGGGGGAAGGTTGTAAGGCCATACAAACACGGGCCAGGTGCTATGCGTGCTACTCTGGTTGCCAAACGGATTGAGTCCATCGGTGCTCATACCCAGCCTGACGTTCCTTGCGTCGCGCCCGAAATGTTCGAAGGCCATGTCCAATGCTTCCCACTGGCAAGCGTCTGAAGGGTGTGTCAGGATCACGCCCTTCTCTGGATCTTCTTCGGGCTTCTCCCTTTTCGCGTGCCATTGCATGAGCTTTGCTTCCTTAGGGTCCACGAAATACCGCTGCAGACGGGGAATGAGAGGAAAGTACCAGACCACTTTTCGAGGAACATTCTTCCCACTCTTGTACCGTCCCTGGCCGCACACCGGACATGTTGTTCTGTCCTTGTACACGCCCCGATAAATTGCGCAATCATTGATGCAGGCATGGTATCTCTCGTACGGTAGGTCAAGAGGGCACACGACTTTCTTGGCCTCCTCGATACTGCTTGGCAATGTGTTCCCCTCGGGAAGATGATCGTGCCAGAATTTCAGGTGCTTACTGAAGCTGACGTCGGTCCATCTGTTTTCCTCCTTCATCTGTAGAGCATCAAGCGTTACATGCAAGCGCGTATGCTGGGGCCGGCAATCACGATACAACGGAGTCATCACGTCTTTCTTCATTTGCTCCAGCTTGGCTTTCTCTCTGGCTGCACCTCTGGCGTCGCTCGTCTCCTTGAGTAGGAGTTCTTGAAGATGAGTGTCCTGCAAGGCCGAAGTTAGCGAGGTCTGCGTATCCGCGTCTTCTCCACCACCATCTACTCCTTCATCATGACCATGTCCGCTGGCATCTCCTTCGTCATGATGATCTTGTCCGCCGGCATCTCCTTCGTCATGATAACCATGTCCAGGAGACTCTTCATCTTCTCGCCCGCCCTCGTTTTCATGCGCACCATTTGCTGTCGGCGCCTTGTTGAAGCCTATCCAGAAACCGCGCCTGAGCAGGTGTTCCTCCAATTGTCCGGAATCAGGGTCGATCCAGCTCACGAGTTTGCATGTTCGACACGGACATCTTATCTGGTGCCTGTTGCACCGAATCATGTCCGCCTTTGCTTCTTCCTTGTATCTACCGATTTGACTGGAGCTCATCTTGATGACCATGGTTGCTATATATAGATAAAGCAGAAATAAGAAACGAGAGTATGTTAAGTAAAACCGCAACATGCACACGCGCGCACACACACGCACACGCGCACACACACGCACACGCGCACACACACACATATGTCCCTTTTTTCAGCAAAGGTCATGCCGAAATTTTTACCCGAATTCGCCGGAACGGAAGTTAATCGACGTTCCGGCAATCTCAAGGGCCTCTCGGGGTACCTGCAAGCATTTCACAAAAATATCCACATCTCCACGACACGATGGTCGGAGCACAACAAACAAACGTCTCTCCATCGTCCAAACCGCCCCTTCATATGCATGTTTTGTGCCGGCCACACAAAACATCCATATGCATGTCCATCCAACTATACTCACCTAGTAGATTTGTCACCGAGATGTGACCACGATCGATGAGAGAGAGTGTGCGGTGTTGGAGAGAAAAAAAGATGTATTTGGGAAAGGAGTATATATGGATCGAGCCTCCCCCGGCCCCCTCACCAATTACCTATCAAATAATAAGGCCCCAGGTCCTGATGGCTTTACTGGACTGTTCATAAAGAGGTGCTGGCCTATTATTAAAGGGGATTTTATGAAGCTCTGCTCTGATTTTCATGATGAGAAGGTTAATCTTGAGAGTATTAATGGGTCTTATATAACCCTTATTCCCAAGAAACAGTCCCCTGAGACTGTCAATGATTTTCGGCCTATCTCTTTGACCAATACCTCTCTGAAACTTCTGACCAAGTTGATTGCTAATAGGTTCCAAGCTGTTATCTCAGAGTGCATTCATGATAATCAATATGGTTTCATCAAATCTAGAACAATTCAGGATTGTTTGGCTTGGTGCTTTGAGTATATCTTTCAGTGCAAACAGTCTAAGAGGAAGGTTGTGGTTTTTAAAATTGACTTTGAGAAAGCCTTTGATACCATTGAACATAAGGCTATTTTGCAGATCCTTAAATGCAAGGGTTTTCCCCCTCTCGTGATTTCATGGGTCAATGAAGTGCTATCTTCAGGATCATCCTCTGTGCTGCTCAATGGGGTTCCTGGTAACAAATTTCATTGTAAGAGGGGGGTGAGACAGGGGGACCCTTTATCCCCAATTTTGTATGTTTTGGGTGGAGATCTTCTACAGAGTATTGTCAACCTGGCTTTCAATCAGGGGCGGCTGAGGTTGCCTATTCCTGGGGAGGGCTCCTTCCCTGTGGTGCAATATGCTGATGATACTTTAGTTTTCTTAGAAGCAGATCCTGATCAGCTAAACACTTTCAAGGAACTACTGGATCTTTTTGCATCTATTACTGGCTTAAAGGTGAACTATCATAAATCTTCCATGGTGCCAATAAACATTTCTTCTGATTATGCTGATTCCCTGGCTGGAATCTTGGGTTGCCAAATTGCTAGTATGCCTTTCCCATACTTGGGCCTCCCAATGGGCACAACAAAACCTGCTATGAAGGATTTTGCACCGCTAATAGACAGGGTGGAGAGGAGGTTATCTGCCACAGCTTCCTTTTTATCTTATGGTGATAGTCTGGTCTTGGTTTTTTGAAATTTAAATACTGTAGGGGAGACCCCCACAGCCTTTTATTGGATTGAAAAAAACGACTGTACAAGATATTTACAAGATAATTACAAACAGAGAATTAAAGTAGGTTGTCAAGCCATGATGACAATCTAGACTTATTAGAATCTTTCACCCTATGCCCAAGCATGGTGATATCTAGGAAGAAACCAGCCTTCCAACCTCTAAAAGATGGCAGAATCTCCTTGAAAATAAAGCCATTCCTCTGTTTCCAGATGTTCCAGCAAGCTAAAATCACAATCTCAGTAAAACAGGGACCTTCAAAACCCTTCTTTGCAACCAACAGATTGTCCATCATAGAAGAATCACACCAGGAGATCTGAAGATACGACCAGACCCTTTGACTAAAGTTGCACTGAAAAAACAGATGTACCCAATCCTCATATTTGTGCTGCTTGCAAAGCACACAATTGTGATTACTGGTGACATTCCAATGTCTTCGCAACAGCATATCCTTGGTATTTATTCTATTATGCAGAATTAACCAAGCAAAAAATTTATGCTTGGACATGCACTTCGACTTCCAGATCCACCCAGATGGGGTATGATTAGCAATACCAGAAAAATGAAACTGGTAAAAACTCCTTGAAGAATAGCCCCCCTTGGACAAGCAAGAGATCCACTTATCAGAAGACTCACTAGGCGTTAGATCATTCAACAATTGAGCCAAAACACCAAACTCCTCAAAAGCCTCCATGGACAGTGGCAGGTAAAAGGCCTCAACCTTATCCTCCAGCATGAAAAATTCCCTTACAGAAATTAGCTTGTCTCTAGCAAAGGAGAACAACCTTGGGAATTGCTGAGACAAAATCCTGTCCTTCCACAAATCATCCCAGAACAGAATGGAATAACCACTTCCCACTTCACATCTGGTAATTGCCCTCCACTCATCCACAAAGCTATAAACTCCTCTCCACCAGAAGGAGCCACTCATAGTCACAACATGAGGAACTGAATTGTGATAATATGAATTCCTTACCAGCTTCACCCAAGGCAGATCAGCATTATTATAAAACTTATCCAGCTGCTTCAAAAGCAAAGCTTTATTCTGCACTTGCAAATTCACAATTCCTAAGCCCCCCTTCTTTTTTGGCTTGCATACCATGTCCCATGCAGCCAAAGAATTGACCCTTTGTTTGTGTTTATCCTTCCTCCAAAGGCACCTTCTTCTTGCTTTATCAATCACCTCAATGACCCCTTTAGGGATAACAAGGGAACACATGTAATATGTGGGTAAGGAGGACAACACCGAGTTAACCAAGACCAGACTATCACCATAAGATAAAAAGGAAGCTGTGGCAGATAACCTCCTCTCAACCCTGTCTATTAGTGGTGCAAAATCCTTCATAGCAGGTTTTGTTGTGCCCATTGGGAGGCCCAAGTATGGGAAAGGCATACTAGCAATTTGGCAACCCAGGATTCCAGCCAGGGAATCAGCATAATCAGAAGAAATGTTTATTGGCACCATGGAGGATTTATGATAGTTCACCTTTAATCCAGTAATAGATGCAAAAAGATCCAGTAGTTCCTTGAAAGTGTTTAGCTGATCAGGATCTGCTTCTAAGAAAACTAAAGTATCATCAGCATATTGCACCACAGGGAAGGAGCCCTCCCCAGGAATAGGCAACCTCAGTCTCCCCTGATTGAAAGCCAGGTTGACAATACTCTGTAGAAGATCACCACCCAAAACATACAAAATTGGGGATAAAGGGTCCCCCTGTCTCACCCCCCTCCTACAATGAAATTTGTTACCAGGAACCCCATTGAGCAGCACAGAGGATGATCCTGAAGATAGCACATCATTGACCCATGAAATCATGAGAGGGGGAAAACCCTTGCATTTAAGGATCTGCAAAATAGCCTTGTGTTCGATGGTATCAAAGGCTTTCTCAAAGTCAATTTTAAAAACCACAACCTTCCTCTTAGACTGTTTGCACTGAAAGATATACTCAAAGCACCAAGCCAAACAATCCTGAATTGTTCTAGATTTAATGAAACCATATTGATTATCATGAATGCACTCTGAGATAACAGCTTGGAACCTATTAGCAATCAACTTGGTCAGAAATTTCAGAGAGGTATTGGTCAAGGAGATAGGCCGAAAATCATTGACAGTCTCAGGGGACTGTTTCTTGGGAATAAGGGTTATGTAAGATCCATTAATACTCTCAAGATTAACCTTCCCATCATGGAAATCAGAACAGAGTTTCATAAAATCCCCTTTAATAATAGGCCAGCACCTCTTTATGAACAGGCCAGTAAAGCCATCAGGTCCTGGTGCCTTATCAGGTTTCAAATGCTTTACGATTCCTTCAATTTCCTCCTCAGTGAAAATATCACCAAGCTTATCCAGTCCAGGCACAACTTCCAGAAAGTTTGCTAGATCAACCTGGTCATTAGTGGAGAAAGACACCCCCATTCTTCCTTTGAAACAATTCCAAAAAGCAGCAGCTTTGTCCTGATGATCCTCCAAAACATTCCCATTATGATCCACTAAAGAGGGGATAACATTGTGCCTATGCCTTTCTGTGGCCTTAGCATGGAAAAATTTAGTGTTTTCTCCACCAAGCTTGACCCATCTGATAGTACATCTCTGCTTCCAGTAGTCAGACTGGATCTGAAGTAACTTCTTCAAATGGGCCTTAACCAAATTCCTGAAATTAAACTCAGGGTTGCTAAGCACTCTCGAATCTTCCAATTGGTCAAAGAAAAAGATGACCATATTGCACTTCTGAATCAGCAATTTAATATGAGATAATTTTTTCCCCCATTTCTTTAGCTCATATCTGAGTGACTTTAACTTGGCAGAAATTATTTTGACAGGAGCTAAATGATGAGTGGGCCTGGACCACACTTCCTGAACAAGCTCCATAAAACCTGGTTGCTGCACCCAATGATTCTCAAAACGAAAAACCTTAGCCTTTGGAATACAGGTGGAGATTTTCACCACACAAGGTAAATGATCAGAAGTAATCTTGGCCAAAGGAGAAACAATAGTGTTTGGGAAAGATAAAGTCCATTGACAAGAAGTAAAGAACCAATCCAACTGAACTAGTAAAGGATCTTGCTGCATATTTGACCAAGTGAAGGACCTTCCTTTTAGGGGTAACTCAATTAACCCCAAATGACTAATGACATCATTAAATAACAGAATGTCATTAAGATCAGCCCCAGGCCTGCTTCTGTTATCCTCAGAACGAATAAAATTAAAATCTCCTAAAATCAACCAATTTTCATGAATTGGAATTTGTTGATTATAAAGCCAGGAGACAAAAATATCTCTCTCAATTCCCTTACACGGCCCATACACATTAATCAAAGTCCAGGAAACAGAGTTATGCACCGATGTGAACTTGATCTTTATAGCAGACCTATGAATTTCCAACAATTCCTCAGAGAAGATAGAACTGTTCCATAACACAATCAGGCCCCCAGAAGCTCCCTCAGAAGGGGAATAAGCAAATTGATCAAATCTTTTTGGGCAAAAGGATTTAATAAAAGAATGGTCAAAAGACTGGCATTTTGTCTCCTGAAGACATATCACAGCAGCATGGCATTCCTCAATTTTATTAAAAACAGCAAGTCTTTTATCTTTATCATTAAGGCCCCTCACATTCCAATCAAAGACCAACCAATCCAGAGAATTAATATGAGCACTATCCATATAAACCATATATATAGCAGTAACCATAAATGCCAGTCACAGAAAGGCACAAAATAATAACCTCGTCCATAAGACAAACATCTGACAGAATAACCAGGTACAGATCATAGGCCATAGATAAAAGTTTAACAAAAGCAAGACATCTCCAAAAGACACACTGGCCCATTGGGCCCAAAAGAAGCAAGGCCTTAATTATCATCAGAAGAGGATGGGCTTCTGGGCTTGCTAGAAGAGGCTTCAAGCTTCTCCTTCGAAAGTTCCTTCTCATCAATTTCCAGCTCTCTTCCCGCCAACTGAAGGACATGCAGAGGAGTAAAAAGAGGAACTAAATCCTCCTTGCTGTTTGGCTTGGCAGAACGTGGCTTCTTCCTTGGCTCAGGATACTGCAACATAGGCACCAGTCTGAACCCCCCACTCTGCACAGAACTCCTTGTGGTTCTTCTCTCAGTTGGTGGCAACACCACCACTCGCTTTCTGCTCCTCTTCCTTGGAGTCTTAGTTGACACCAAAGGGCCAGCCTCAGCAACAAACTTAAATTCATTCTCAGCTTGAAAGGACAGAAGAAAACTCTTGTCAACAACTGGCTCAAGGAGCCCAGAAATCTGAGGCAAGAAAATAGAGCCTCTGCTGAACTGAAACTGTGCACAATTAGTCTTCAAATAATCACTCCAAGCAGCCACAGGATCAGGGATCAAGACAGTGAAGATCTGCACATTATGATCCTGGTCCTGCTCCAAATCCTGAGGCACCAAGGGGACAACAGCCAATTGATCATCCTGTTCCTGAACATGCTCTTGCTGGACAGCCTCCTCCTGATCAGGGATATGAATAACATGCTCTGGGCCCTCAGCTTGAACCATCTGAACAGAACCAGAGGCAATAGAGCCCCCAGAGAAATGCATAGTGATAGAAGAGTGCTCTTGTACTACATCCTGAACAGGGGGAACATGTGGCTGGATTACATCTTGATCCCAATCCCCCATCCCAACATTATCAGCTGCCACCTCATTATCCCAAGCACCCCAGCCTTGCTGCACATCTCCTTCAGGCTCAGGGTTATGAGGCAGATCATGGAAAAGAACAGGAGCACCATGTAAAGGATGGGGAATGCCATTATCTGGCACGGGGGACTCATCTCCCGGCAAGACATCAGCTTGTTCACTCCCCAGAATGTAAACAGGGACAGTCCAAGAGACAACCGCCCCCCCTCTCCTCTGAGTTTCTCTGATCACAACAGATCTGGGAATATCCCTTGCCCCTCCATACAAACAGTAGATCAAAGTGCGGGTAGGAGAGGGGTCATCTTCAAACCAACTACGGAACTTACCAAACGGGCTCACCATCTCCCGGAGAAAAGCCTCATTGCGATAATCCATGGGGATATTGAGGAACATTAACCAACCTAATCTGGTATATACTGTAGCCCGATAGTTTTCCCCTTCATCATGCTTAACAAAAGACAGAGTTCTACCATCCCCAAACGGCAAATCAGGTTGAGAAACCAAAAAATCCCGCGAAACTTGGCTGGATAAGCAGAACAGACCCAGACCAACCGCACTTTCCGCCAGCCTAATTACCTGAATGTCAAGATCATCCACAATGTGGTGTGCAATCTGCTCCAGGATATCATCGATCTCATCAGCAGGGGGCCGGGGAACAAGCTGCGCCAGAGCCCAAGCCTCGTGACGCCGAGGAGGCACCATAGAAGAGGAAAAGTAAATCCTTGGTGGCCTCTCATCATCTCCCCAAGGAGCAAGCACTTCCATCCCCGCCGGCGTGAAGCGATTCGGATCCACAGGGAAGTTCGCCATTGATTGGGAAGGCGATGGCGGTGGAGACGAGGAGGAGGGTTTTCCAGAGCGAACAGGGGAAGGAGGGCACGCGTCTGTTCGTATCTCAATGCTAGATACGCTAGGAGGCAGGGTAGATTGATTCGATGACTTGACCACCCATTGAAAGGACGATTTAGACCCTGGACAGTTCCTCCTTAGGTGTCCAACACGTGAACAAGCCCAACATCTAGCTTTGGCAGCAGTGCAATTAATGGTATCGTGCAAAAAACTAAAGCATCTAGAGCACTTCCATACCTTTGCCGCCATCTCATCAATCATACGCTCAAAGGCTAAATCAGGCCCATTAGAAGGCTCCAAAGAAGACAAAGGCGGCCCAGAACTGGGATTAGAAACCTCCTGATTTGAAACTGAAACTCCCGCCGGGTCCGGCTGAATTAAAGCCGAGAAATCCACAGTTCCAAACTGAATATTCATCGGAGCATCAGATTCAGACCGTAGAGGAGTAGCATGAGATAAAACCCCAGAACCAGCAACATTGACAGCATTAGCAGGCATCGGAATAACAGATTCAGACCTTGGAGGAGCAGCATGAGATAAAACCCCAGAACCAGCAATATTGACAGCATTAGCAACCTTGGGTTTCCAATTCTTCTTAGGCATCCTCTTTGATCGAACACCAGATTCCACTTCTTCTTGGATACCAAAGTCCACTCACTATCCAAATCAGCACAATATGCAGCATATTCCTTACGCCAATTCGGACCACCCGAGCTCCAAAGATGAAAGAAACATTTAAACTGAAAGCATTCAAACCATTTCTGCTGCATAATATAAAAACCCACTTGTTTGCAGGAAACAACAAAGGAGAAAACCCGGTCGTGTAAAAGATGAACACGTAATGAACCACAGAAACCACCAACTGCTGATTCCAAGGCCAAAGAGACCGAATCCTCATCCAGCTTGAAAGATGCCCGAGCAAAGGAAACCACCATAAGAAATCCATTCGAATTATCTGAGTGAACAGTGGTATTGAAAAGGTTCTTAACCTCCTTGGCCATGGCTAAACCCTTTGAAAAATCAAGATCCAAAACCCTAGACGCATGCACCGCCATAGATGACGGATCCACCGGGCGATCTTCCAATAAACGCGAGGGACGAGAATCAGGGCATAGATTAACCAAGCTGCCAATATCATAAAGTTGATCATCACGAACAACCAATTTGCCTTGCACTTTAACACGGTGACAAGCGAAAGAGATCTCAGATCCAGGGTGAATGCAATCCTTAGGAAAAAGATCCCTCCTATCTCGCACCGATCCATCGGACCCAAGAAGAAAAATCCGTCTAGATCTTGGATCCAACAAAACAAAACCAGAGTACAGATGATCTACCTCCCGACGGACAGGAAAAACGATGGAGTAGATGGCCCTCCACCGCCAAGTGCCACGTGAGAGAAGAGAAACCTTGGACATTGTAGAGGGAAGAGAGGTGGACGGCGAGGACGGAGTGTCCACCGACGTTGGGGGGGTGGGAAACCCTAGATCGCCCTAGAGTCGCCATGCCTGTCGCGAGAGCCGAGAGTCGCCATGTATTCGGGACGTCAATTCCTCCGTCTGGTCTTGGTTAACTCGGTGTTGTCCTCCTTACCAACATATTATATGTGTTCCCTTATTATCCCTAAAGGGGTCATTGAGGTGATTGATAAAGCAAGAAGAAGGTGCCTTTGGAGGAAGGATAAACACAAGCAAAGGGTCAATTCTTTGGCTGCATGGGACATGGTATGCAAGCCAAAAAAGAAGGGGGGCTTAGGGATTGTGAATTTGCAAGTGCAGAATAAAGCTTTGCTTTTGAAGCAGCTGGATAAGTTTTATAATAATGCTGATCTGCCTTGGGTGAAGCTAGTAAGGAATTCATATTATCACAATTCAGTTCCTCATGTCGTGACTATGAGTGGCTCCTTCTGGTGGAGGGGAGTTTATAGCTTTGTGGATGAATGGAGGGCAATTACCAGATGTGAAGTGGGAAGTGGTTATTCCATTCTGTTCTGGGATGATCTGTGGATGGACAGGATCTTGTCTCAGCAATTCCCAAGGTTGTTCTCCTTTGCTAGAGACAAACTAATTTCTGTGAGGGAATTTTTCATGTTGGAGGATAAGGTTGAGGCTTTTTACCTGCCACTGTCCATGGAGGCTTTTGAGGAGTTTGGTGTTTTGGCTCAAATGTTGAATGATCTGACTCCTAATGAGTCTTCTGATAAGTGGATTTCTTGCTTGTCCAAGGGGGGCTATTCTTCAAGGAGTTTCTACCAGTTTCATTTTTCTGGTATTTCTAATCATACCCCATCTGGGTGGATCTGGAAGTCGAAGTGCATGTCCAAGCATAAATTTTTTGCTTGGCTAATTCTGCATAATAGAATAAATACCAAGGATATGCTGTTGCGAAGACATTGGAATGTCACCAGTAATCACAATTGTGTGCTTTGCCAGCAGCACAAATATGAGGACTGGGTGCATCTGTTTTTTCAGTGCAACTTTAGTCAAAGGGTCTGGTCGTATCTCCAGAGCTCCTGGTGTGATTCTTCTATGATGGACAATCTGTTGGTTGCAAAGAAGGAATTTGAAGGTCCCTGTTTTACCGAGGTTGTGATTTTAGCTTGCTGGAACATCTGGAAGCAGAGGAATGGCTTTATTTTCAAGGAGATTCTGCCATCTTTCAGAGGTTGGAAGGCTGGTTTCTTCCTAGATATCACCATGCTTGGGCATAGGGTGAAAGACATTAATAAGTCTAGATTGTCATCATGGCTTGACAACCTGCATTAATTTTCTGTATGTAATTATCTTGTAAATATCTTGTACAGTCGTCTTTCAATCCAATAAAAGGCTATGGGGGTCTCCCCTACAGTATTTAAATTCAAAAAAAAAATTAGGTTTAACTACAAAGAATGGAGAAAAGTATGAGCAAAATGGGGTGGGAGGGAGGAGGAACACGAGCTGCTCAAGGTGGAAGGAGAGGGGAAGAAGAAGACAATGGGGGTGGTGAGTGGGGGCTGCCCTTTTTGTAATTCTGGAAAGGCATTTTGTGGCGCATGAACTTCCATGCGCCACAGAAATCCATATTTCTGTGGCGCATGTGATTTCATGCGCCACAGAAACACCTCCCCCCAATCATTGGTGCCGGGCCCACGCTATATTCTGTGGCGCATACGTCCAGATGCGCCACTGAAATTCTACTTTTTGTGGCGCATCAAACTTCATGCGCCACAGAAAAGGTGTGGTAGGATGCCATCCAGCCGTTGGTGGTGGGGCCCACATCTTTTCTGTGGCGCATTGTAATGCCCGGGGTTTTTCCCCAAATTAGATTTTGCCTGTTATTTTATTTTTGCATCAGCATGACATCAGCATCATCGCATCGCATGTTTTTGACCGCAAAAACTATTTTTATTAAACCCTATTTTATTTTTCTAAAATTGCCGGAAAATATTTATCGAGACAGTCGTCTCCGTTTTCTAAAATTAATTGCCAAATTTAGTTGCAAAATAAAATGTTTTGAGATGCGAGAGAGCAGCCCAGCTAGCTAGGCCCAAAAGCCCAGCTAAGCAAACCCTAATCCCAAACCCTAGAAATCCCTGGCAGTTTTCCTTTCCACCCCCTGTCTTATGCAGCCACCCTCCTCCTTTTTCTGCGTTTCGCGGAACGGTCCTTCCACCTCCCTCTTCTTTCTTTTTCCCCCTTCTTTCACTTTTCTCTCTTCTTTCCTTTTCTTTATTCCTTTTCTCCATTCTTTTCTCCCCTGATCCTCCCGTGGCTTTCTTCTTCACCCGGCTCGATCCCGAGTCCCCCACTACCTCCACCTCGCCGGCCAACTCCAGCTCGCGCCCCCATCTCCTCCTTTCCTCCGGCCGTCTCCCCTCCGGCCAGCCTCTCCACCCGCGCGTCCGCGCCCTGCGCCCTCCGCCGACCGGCCTCCTCCTCTCCTTCCCCACACTCGCGCCTCTCCGAGCCACCCGCCACCACCGTGCCCTGCAGCCTCCAGCTCCGGCCGCGCGCCGCCGCGCATGCTCCCCTCGTCCCCGCGCTCCCCATCACCGCGCTGCTCCACCCGCTCGATCTCCTCCCTCCTCTGCTCCCGACCGGCACCGGCCTCTCCCTCCTCCGCCTTGGTTCCTTCCCCGGCCGGCCCTGGCCGCCTGCTCCTCCCGCGGGCTGGCCGCGCCCGACCCGTCGACGACGTCCTGGCTCCCGCCCCTGGCCACCCCGTGTCTCGAGCTGCCCGCTCCTTCCCGTCTCCTCCTTCCTCAGCACCCGCACCTCCTCCTCTGCTCCACCCCGCCAGCCAGGTCTGCCTCCTTTCCCGGGTGTCTCCTGCCCGAGAGCTGCCTCCGTGCTCGCTGCCGTGCACGTCCCTGCTGAGTTCCCCGACGTGTTTCCGTCTTTGGCGCCCAACACGTGTTCGACAGTTTTTCCGCACGGTGCCCGACGCTTCTTGCTCGCCCGTGCGTGTTGTGCTGCCTCCGTTGTCTCCGTGCATATCCCCGTGGTGTGCTGTCTCTGTGTCGTGGACGCCGTGTTCCCCGGCCCCCGGCTCCGTGTATTCCCCGATGCCTCCGTGCCGGTTCTCCGGACGCTTTCCCGTCGTAAAGCCATTTCCGTTCCCGTCGTGAAGCCTCCCCGACGGTTCCCCGCTTCCGTTGTTATTTTGGATCTTTGTATTGTATCTTGGTTCTTGACTCTGTGAGTCGTTGTTGTATATATGTTCTTTTGTGGGTTCCATCGAGAACTATTGTAATGTTATCACAATTCCACCCGCATAACGTGTGTGTTGCGACGTGCACGTTATGCCTGGTGGGCGTCCTTTAGGATCGTTATTATGCGGATTTGGGTGGAACGCTAAAATCTGCATAGTATCGATCTTGGGGCGTTACAAAGTGGTATCAGAGCTCTGGTTTTTCGATACCCCGCTGGTCCAGTCTGCCTATAGGATAACCTAGCTAATGGTCGTTGTTGTAGAGTGTCCAAACTATTTTACTAAAAGCTATTTGAAAATATCTCAATAGGATTCTTGTTTATTCCTTACCTCTATTCTATTTCCCTCTTACCTAATATGATTTTAAATCTTCTCTTATCTATCTTCCGGTTATAGCATCTTCGTGGGTGGACGATCTCTTGCCTTTTATCCTAATAGGTCCGATCTTCAGAAGGATCTCGACAGACGGTCATCGCCATCGACGTGAGCAAGAACCTCTTGTTAGTGGTGTCGACAAGATCAACAAGGTGCCAGAAGATTCGATAGTTTACCTTGCTCTTCTTCTCCCCGACGGTAGCGTGGATCTCGGGGCGAGATCCCTTGTTAGTGGTGTCGGTTGTAATGCCCGGGGTTTTTCCCCAAATTAGATTTTGCCTGTTATTTTATTTTTGCATCAGCATGACATCAGCATCATCGCATCGCATGTTTTTGACCGCAAAAACTATTTTTATTAAACCCTATTTTATTTTTCTAAAATTGCCGGAAAATATTTTATCGAGACAGTCGTCTCCGTTTCTAAAATTAATTGCCAAATTTAGTTGCAAAATAAAATGTTTTGAGATGCGAGAGAGCAGCCCAGCTAGCTAGGCCCAAAAGCCCAGCTAAGCAAACCCTAATCCCAAACCCTAGAAATCCCTGGCAGTTTTCCTTTCCCACCCCCTGTCTTATGCAGCCACCCTCCTCCTTTTTCTGCGTTTCGCGGAACGGTCCTTCCACCTCCCTCTTCTTTCTTTTTCCCCCTTCTTTCACTTTTCTCTCTTCTTTCCTTTTCTTTATTCCTTTTCTCCATTCTTTTCTCCCCTGATCCTCCCGTGGCTTTCTTCTTCACCCGGCTCGATCCCGAGTCCCCCACCACCTCCACCTCGCCGGCCAACTCCAGCTCGCGCCCCCATCTCCTCCTTTCCTCCGGCTGTCTCCCCTCCGGCCAGCCTCTCCACCCGCGCGTCCGCGCCCTGCGCCCTCCGCCGACCGGCCTCCTCCTCTCCTTCCCCACACTCGCGCCTCTCCGAGCCACCCGCCACCACCGTGCCCTGCAGCCTCCAGCTCCGGCCGCGCGCCGCGGCGCATGCTCCCCTCGTCCCCGCGCTCCCCATCACCGTGCTGCTCCACCCGCTCGATCTCCTCCCTCCTCTGCTCCCGACCGTCACCGGCCTCTCCCTCCTCCGCCTTGTTTCCTTCCCCGGCCGGCCCTGGCCGCCTGCTCCTCCCGCGGGCTGGCCGCGCCCGACCCGTCGACGACGTCCTGGCTCACGCCTCTGGCCGCCCCGTGTCCCGAGCTGCCCCGTTCCTTCCCCATCTCCTCCTTCCTCAGCACCCGTACCTCCTCCTCTGCTCCACCCCGCCAGCCAGGTCTGCCTCCTTTCCCGGGTGTCCCCTGCCCGAGAGCTGCCTCCGTGCTCGCTGCCGTGCACGTCCCTGCTAAGTTCCCCGACGTGTTTCCGTCTTTGGCGCCCAACACGTGTTCGACAGTTTTTCCGCACGGTGCCCGACGCTTCTTGCTCGCCCGTGCGTGTTGTGCTGCCTCCGTTGTCTCCGTGCATATCCCCGTGGTGTGCTGTCTCTGTGTCGTGGACGCCGTGTTCCCCGGCCCCCGGCTCCGTGTATTCCCCGATGCCTCCGTGCCGGTTCCCCGGACGCTTTCCCGTCGTAAAGCCATTTCCGTTCCCGTCGTGAAGCCTCCCCGACGGTTCCCCGCTTCCGTTGTTATTTTGGATCTTTGTATTGTATCTTGGTTCTTGACTCTGTGAGTCGTTGTTGTATATATGTTCTTTTGTGGGTTCCATCGAGAACTATTGTAATGTTATCACAATTCCACCCGCATAACGTGTGTGTTGCGACGTGCACGTTATGCCTGGTGGGCGTCCTTTAGGATCGTTATTATGCGGATTTGGGTGGAACGCTAAAATCTGCATAGTATCGATCTTGGGGCGTTACACGCATGGGATCTAATGCGCCATAGAAAGTTCTAATTTAGTGGCGCACGGGGAACTAGGGCGCCACAAAAACCCTAAACTTTATGTGGCGCATCGTCAGACATGCTCCACAGAATATTATCAGTGGCGCACGGCATACTAGATGCGCCACAAAAATACCTTCCACCTATAGCTAGTTTCCTAGTAGTGCAGTGGTTTAATGCGTCGCACCCGATCGGGCGAGACCCGAGGCGACGCACGGCGGAGTGGTCAAGGGCGCACTCAAGTGCTTATGTGGGCACAGCGGCCAGGACGACCGGCGTCACACAGGTGGCACGCAAGCCTGTGGCACGTCCATCCGTGCACAAAGAACGAGGCGTCAAGCAGAGATGCTCTGCCACGTAGTGAACCGATGACTCGGAGGAGCCATGGGGTTTTTCCCGTAAGTCGGAACGATCCGACGCAAGATGAAATATCAAGTTGGGATACAAAGTGCTTTCCGACATATGAATTTCACCGGCATATGTTATGTCGGAGATCAACTAAGGATGCTGGTTTCCGGGTAAACCTGCCGTGGCCCTTCATCCGAGGCTGCAGGACCGCGCCAGCTTCGGGGACTAATGTCGGGGGGCAACCCCCGGATATGGGCAAGATGCCGGTATAAGGGTTGACTTGGAGTTGACCGGATCACTGAAACTGACATAACTGTACCGGCTTACCTGGAGCTGACCGGGTCAAGACTAACCGACATATTGATATGTCGGTCCATGCAAGTTATATGTCGGATCTTTCTCTGTTCTTCTTGTGTGCAGGGAAGGCAAAACCGAGTTACAGGGTATTCGGCATGCCTATGCCGGATAAGGAGGCTTACTTGGGCCATGGTCAAGGCTCGCGTCTTGTCCCTACAATCACGGGGCAGGGCGCCGAGCCACTTGCACGATGGGACGAGGCCACTTGACCAGAGTGATAGGCCTCCATGCCGCTGACCAAAGCGGTACCAGGGAGCAGTGCGCTGGAGGAGATAGATGGGACGCGCCACGCCGCGGTGATGGAAGCAGTCAGAAGACCGGAAGTGGCTACAGTGTGGGCTACGCCAGCACTGACGCCAGCCCTAACATGTGCCCTGGGCTTCCCTTTATAAGGAGCACCAGGGGCTCCTATTACAGGGACGGAATGCTGGGGACGGAACGCTGGGGACGGATTCCTACCTTGCGCGTAAACACTTGAGAATTTCCCTCGTAGCCAGTAGAGAGCCAGTGAGTTCCACCGAGACTCGGTAGAAGCTTAGATCGTGCAGTTCTTCCCTCACAGCTCAAGGAGCAGCTTGTAACTCAGTTGTAATCCGCATATATAGATCAGACAAGCAGGAGTAGGGGTGTTATCTCCTCACGAGAGCCCCGAACCTGGGTAAAACCGTGTGTGTTGTGTTCTTTGTGTGCGTGTTCGTGCGCACAAGCCCTCCCCGGGTGCCTCCAGCGTCCATCGGCCCCACAACTCAAGCCATCCTATGGCATCTGCCGTGACTCCACCACGACAGGGAGCACGAAAGAAAGATGGCAAACTACAAGCAACTGTTGACGCCACTCCCTCCGAACGCATCGCTGGACGACATTGAGAAGCGCCGCGCCCTACTTGAGGAGCAAGCCGTCCAGATAGTAGAGCGTGAAGTTGAGCTCACAAACAAGGAAACGGAGTTCATCCAAAAGCAGAGGGAAAAGGGGGCTGACGATGTTTTCCGTCCGGCTCGTGATAAGAACCTGCATAAGAGTTTGGATTTCCGTAGCAAGTGGGAAGCCGATCATGTAGATTCAGTCTGGAGGAAGTACCACCACCGACGTGACCCGGTGACAAATCTGTGTTACTTCGATACCCCAGCCAAGAACATGGAGGCTGCCCAAGAGGTCATGTTCGATAAATCGTTGGATCGTGACGCTCGGCTTAAATATTCGGCTTATGTACTGGAGGTTGCACAGCAGCAGCAAAACGATTCGCAAGTCAAAACAGGACGGCTTGTTGACGATTCTCGCCTTTGCAAGTCAACCGCCAACAAGCCAATAGCTGCTGCCCCGGCCGACCCAGAAGATGACCCGGCCGGCTCAAGTAGTCACATCAAAGGCAGCAAGGATCCGAAGGACAAGCAGCCTAGGGGTGTGGAGTCTCGGATAGGTTCTTCACGCCATCGAGAGGCTGGTCGGGAAGGACATCGGAGCCGAGAGCGAAAAGAGGACCCTTGCAAGGAAAAGGTGGTGCAACCCCGTCAGGAGCGACGACGTGAAGGGGAAAATCAACCCCGAAGGGAGGATAACAGAGGTCATATGCCACCTCCACCGCCGCTTCCACCGTGCAAAGAGGGAGATAACCCTTCCAAATACATACCCCCTCCACGACGACAAAGGACTCCAAGCCCTCCGCGTAATGCAAGCCGGGCGAGCCAAAGCCGTCACAGGGAAGCACCAAGACAAGAAAAGTCGGTTGCTAAACCGCCATCAGCCAATGATGTTCGAAGCCTAATCGAGGAGAGGAAGTCAGCCAGAGATGCCCAGTACCTCGGCCCCAAGTGTTTTGGCAGAACAATCAGAGAGCAAATTCTGCCTCCCACTTTGTCGAACGTAGCAAAGATGGTTGAGAAGTATAGCGGTACGGCTAATCCTAAGACCTGGCTCTCAGATTACGTCAGTGCCTGCGACATATATCAAGGCAGCGCCGACTCGGCAGTGCGATTTTTGCCCCTGATGTTAACCGGGACGGCACGCATGTGGATTGAAGGTCTGCCCGAAAGGACAGTTCATACCTGGAGTGACATGAAGCGTGTTTTTATCCAGCACTTCCAGGGCACATATAAGCGCCCAAAGTCGATTTTCGACTTACAGCGGTGCGTGTAGCAAAGGAACGAGTCTAGCCGTGAGTTCGTCTCATGATGGAGTGAAATCAAGAACGCTTGCAAAGGCGTCTCAGAAACTCAGGCGATCCATGCTTTCAAGCAATCTCTGAGGAAGGGGACGACTTTCCGCTTCATGATCTACAGCGACGAGTCAGAAACTTTGGGGGGCTTACTCACTTGTGCAAACAAGTACGCCGCCGCCGATGATGACAACAGGGAAGATGCCGAAAGCCGCCGACGCGAGTCCGGGAAAAAGAAGATTGAAGACCAAGCTGGCCCTTCTCATGAGGTCGCTGCCGCCTTTGGAAAGGGTGGCTCAAGCAATGGCAAGTGGCAAGGCAAGAAGCCGGCAAATAACCAATCATCCCGGCCACCAGCGGTGAAGTATGACGACATCAAGCACAACCCCTGTGTCCATCATCTGAGGCCCGATGGGACAAGTTCCCACACGCTCCAGCAATGTCACATTAATCGAGACATCGCTAAGGACCCCAAAGCCGGCAAGTCAAGGAACAAGCGCAAGTCCAGGAAGGACGACAAAGAGAAGGAGGAAGCTGCTTCAGAGTCGGATGACGCTGCCTCCAAAGAAAAAGGCAGCAAATTCCCTAAGCATGCCGAAAGTCTCATTGTCAACCTGGCAACAGATTCTTCATGCAAAGAAAAGGCGGCTTGGCGAGAACTCAATGCTACGGTGCCCGCAGTTCCTCAATATCTGGATTGGTCCGACACACCCATCACATGGGATTGCAGCGATCACCCGGATAGAGTTCCTGCAAAGCGCACCTACGCCTTAGTCGTCAGCCCAATAGTCGACAAGTACAAGTTGACAAAGGTACTCATGGATGGCGGCAGCAGTATCAACATACTTTATGCCGCAACGTTAAAGAGGATGCGTATATCCGAGTCACAACTCACCCACAGTACTGTGAAGTTTCATGGGATTGTGCCGGGACGACAAGCTTCCTCGATGGGGAAAATTACCCTGAAGGTCACCTTTGGTGAAGCCGATAATTTTCGGACTGAGGACGTCTCTTTTGAGTTGGTTCCCTTCAGAAGTGCATATCATGCAATCTTTGGACGTCCGACTTTCGCCAAGTTTATGGCTCGGCCCTGCTACATCTACAGCAAGCTGAAAATGCCGGGACCCAATGGCATCATCACAGTTAAGGGAGACTTCAAGAAAGCCAAGGAATGCGAGGCCTCCAATGCCGTCCATGCTGAACAAGCAATCTGCAGGGAAGAGTTGGAGGATCTCAAGAAAACAATTGGTCCCGATGAGATGCCGGCGACTGAAAAGCCGTCCTCTAAAGTCGACTCAAGCTTCAAGCCAAAGGATGACACCAAGAAAATCAAGCTCTCAAAGGAGGATCCGACAAAGGAGGCCATCATCGGTACCGGTCTCGACGACAAATAGGAAGGCGAGCTCGTCAACTTTCTCTGTGAGAACCGGGACATATTTGCCTGGTCACCATCTGACATGCTAGGTGTCCCGAGGAAACTTGCCGAGCACTCCCTAAAAGTCAACAAGGACGCAAAGCCGGTCAAGCAAGGCCTTCGTCGGCTCAGAACTGAGAAGCGCAAGGCGGTTGGAAACGAGATCCTAAGGCTCACAGCCGCTAAATTCATTCGTGAAGTTGTCCACACTGATTGGTTGGCAAATCCCATGCTAGTCCCAAAGAAGAACACCTCTGAGCTGCGTATGTGCATTGATTTCACCGGCTTAAACAAAGCCTGCCCTAAGGATCCGTTCGCCTTACCGCGCATCGATCAGGTCATTGATTCAACTGCCGGCTCAGAGATGCTATGTTTTCTGGACGCTTATTCGGGTTACCATCAGATAAAGATGAAGGAGTCAGATCAAATCAAGACATCCTTCACTACGCCGTATGGCAATTATTGCTATGTCACAATGCCGTTCGGCTTAAAGAACGCCGGTGCTACTTACCAAAGGTGTATGCAGCGGTGTCTGGACAAGCAAATTGGCCGCAATGTTCACGTCTATGTCGACGACATTGCAGTCATGTCGAAGAAGCGTGGCGATCTCATCGCCGATCTGTCGGAAACCTTTGCAAACCTAAGGGAGTACCAGATGAAGCTTAATCCAGCAAAATGCGTCTTCGGTGTACCCGCAGGCAAGCTTCTGGGCTTCATTGTTTCCCAAAGAGGAATTGAAGTTAACCCGGAAAAGATAAAGGCGATTCAGAACATCGAGAAGCCGACTTGTCTGAAGGACATACAGCGGCTTACGGGTTCCGCCGCGGCTGTAATCTGTTTCATCAGCCGGCTTGGAGATAAAGCTTTGCCTCTGTACAAACTCCTCAAAAAGTCGGATAATTTCGTCAGGACGGAGGAAGCAGAAGCAGCCTTAGCTCAGCTAAAGTATACATTGACGCATGCTCCAATCTTGGCGGCCCCAAAGGAAAGAGAGCCACTTTTGCTCTATTTGTCGGCCACAAACTTTGTTATCAGTGCCGTCATTGTAGTTGAGCGCCTGGAAGATGGGAAAGCAATGGCCGGATCAGCGCCCCGTCTATTTTATTAGCGAGGTATTCTCAGATTCGAAGCAGCGCTATCCCCACTACCAGAAGTTAGCCTATGGCGTATTCTTTGCCGCCAGGAAGCTGCGTCACTACTTCCATGATCACACAGTCACGGTGGTCAGCAAGGCTCCATTAAGGGAAATCATCAACAATGCCGACGCAACGGGTCGAGTCGCCAAATGGGGCATCGAGTTAGCAGCTTTCGACATCCAGTACAAGCTGAGGACCGCCATCAAATCTCAGGTCTTAGCCGACTTTGTTGCAGATTGGACAGAGGCGATGGAAAGCACACCTTTGCCGGATTCTCAGTACTGGATAATGCACTTCGATGGCTCGAAGATGAAGGAAGGCTCGGGGGCTGGAGTAGTTCTAAAATCGCCTAAGGGTGATAAGCTTAGTTATGTCCTCCGAATCCACTTCAACGCCACCAACAATGTAGCAGAGTATGAGGCTCTCCTTCATGGTCTTCACATGGTGTCGTGGGTTGTCACGGCAAGTTCTTCCTCAGGGAAGATGAGTTCCGGGGCCATTGGTGACTGAAGTACGTAGGAACGGTTAATCTCGCCAAGGAACAAGGATTTACCCAGGTTCGGCCCCTCTAATTCGAGGTAAAGACCTACTTCCTGCTTCTATGTTATTGCTCTTGATTATATCTCGATTACAAGGACCCGGCTCCCACAACTCAGGAGCCGGCGACTTCTCTCTGGTGGCTAGGGTTTCTCTCTACTGGTTGAACTCATCGATCTAAGGTCCAGGACCCTGCTTATAAAGGCTGCCGGGTCTCTGGACTTACAGGCTATACCGAGTCACACTAGAACACGGAGTCCTACTCTACGTCTTGGTCTTCCAAGTTAGACTCCGGGTTGTACTTGGACTCCTTCTTTGGACGAGCCTCTTTCTCCACACGGGCCTTGGTCGGCTTGTCTCCAGCCCAGCCCATGTGACTTGTCTCGTGACTCGGCGTTGGCCTTCTTGGTCTTGGCGGGTCTACTTTCCGGGTCCATGGGCCTACCTATAAAGTATCCCCCCATCAGTAGCCCCCGAATTTATCTTGGGCGCAGCTTGGCAGCTTCCTCTGACTTGTTGGTTCGACTCCCTAGGTCGACTCCTTCCACTTGAGCCACAGGCTCCAAAGTCGCTTGCTGCTAGCTCCAAGATGAATTCCTGCATAAAAACATAAGACATAAAAAAGGATGAGTCTATCCTCTTTCCTTGTTCAAGTCATCACCCTTGCCCTTGCACATGCTGGCCGGGTCTGTTGTGACTCTTGCGAACAAGGACTAGACAATTTGACTTTCACTGCCACAGGACTCGCCACTCTGGGACAAGCCGGCTTTTTCCACTTCTGTGACTTTAACTTTTCTGCGCTATGCCCTTTCTATCTGTTAACCACTGAACTGCTTAATAGTGAAACGTTATCCACAGTTTACTGTGGACCTGCACTGTAACTCTTTAGGGTTTTACCCTCTTTATAAATACCGAAGGGTTAGGTCTTAATCCTCACTTCCCCCCTCCAGCTCAAAATCTCATCTTTCTCCCTTCGCGCCCATCTCTTCCCGCGCCCAGCACACACTGCCCACACGCCATGGCTCCCAAGCGCGCAAAGACCGCATCCAAGGCCAAGGCATCCTCGTCGAGCAGGACGGTGGACATCGCCGCTGCGGCCGCCGCCGCCGCAAAATCCTCTTCCAAGCGATCGATTTCCGCCGATTGGGGTGGATCTGTAGTCACGGCGGAGCAATTGAAGACTCATAGGCTCTCAGGTTTGATTCCTTCTAGCACTCAAGCTCGGGCCCCAGGGGATGAGGTTGTTCCCTCTCCTGCTAAGGACGAAGTGGTTGTCTTCGTGGAGCACCTGTTCCGCGGATTTTCTCCCCCGGCGATCTTTTCTTCCGCCAGCTCCTCGAACTCTATGAGCTGCGGATTCATGATCTGGCTCCTAATTCCATTCTCACCCTTTCCAACTTTGTGACCTTGTGTGAGGACTATCTTCAAATCAAGCCCGATATCAATCTCTGGCTCGAACTTTTCTACTGCAACCCTCAGCCCGAAACCTCTGGGGGCCCTCTTCTCCAATGTGGCGCCGTCGCTCTTCAACGGCGCCTCAACTCTGTCTTCCCTAAACCAGTCTTTCCCAATCGCATCAAGGATTGGCAAAAAACCTTCTTCTATTGCAAGGACACCTCCCCTGCAAATGAACCAAAACTTCCCTTGTTCTCTGAGGACCGCCTCCGGGCGACTCCTCTTATGAAAGCTAGGTGCCCAGAGGCCGCCCGACCAAGAGTCGAGTCTCTAATCACTCGAATCCGGGCCCTCTTATCTCACAACTTGGAGAATATGGATCTGGTCCGCTGCTGGACGACTTGGAGAATCCAGCCTCTGAGTCCGAGGACTCGGCTGATCTGCTCATATACTAGATGCACTGGTGATGACCTCCGAGTTACGGAGCAGCTGTCTGATGGACCCGAACTTGGTCGACTTATCAAAAAGTTGACTGGGAAACCGGTGAAGGACCAAGCCCACTTTGGGCTCCAGCCATTTTGCTCCACCAACCCAGCTCCTGATGTAAGTATCATTCTCTACTTTATCTCTACTTTGATCTTACTTGTACCGCTCACTGACTCACTTTTATTGACTCTGTTGCAGCTCACCGACTCCTTCTGGAAGCCGGCCTCTGGAGCTGGTACCAAAAACAAAGCTGAAGCTGAGGCTGAGGCTGAGGCTGAGGAAGAGACTCCTGCCACAGATCAAACTACTGTGGCAGAAGACACTGATGATGCTGATGAGGAGTCCTCCCAGGGGGCTCCCATTGAAGATGGTGCTGCCGATGAGGAGTCCTCGCCAGAGGCTCCAATTGAAAACGTTGATGAAGAGGAGTCCTCTCAGGAGGCTCCCATTGTGGAAGAAATTGACGACGACGAGTCCTCTCCAGAGGCTCCCGTCGCGAGACAAGCTGACACTACCTCTGCTGCTGCTCAGCCATCAATATCTGCGGAGTCCTCAGCTAGGAGTCACTCCTCCTCTTCTCCAGCCTCAAACAATAATGGCTCTCGAGAGGCTGTTCCCAAGGTACCACTCTCACGAGTCCTTGGGTCCTCTCGCTCTCCTACTAAGCCTGAAGAACACGTGCAGAGTGTTATCGCCGCCAGAAAGAGGAAGCTGCGCTCTGATGGGCCTGCAGATGCTCCTGAGCCTCTGCCAGTCTCGCACCAGCGGAAATCTCTCCTCCCCACAAGGACGACTCCTACCACTCTGGGATGTCAATGCCCTCTTCAGACTCTCAGGCCTCCTTGGACCTGGAGACCAATGTTGGGTAAGATTCCTTTGTTTCTATACTTGCATTCAAATGACTTCTGCTTTTTCCCTTTTCACTAATTCTGGTGCTGACTTCTATCTTTGTGTATTTCAGGGCTCGGCCTTGTGCTAAAGTGACCAAGCTCCTAGGCATGGTTGATGCCACCTCCGGTCGTGGACCTGCACCTCCTTCGGCTTCCGAGACTACAAGCGCAAGGACAGGTCCTTCCATTGCTGCATCTGCTGGTACAGCGACAACTCCAACCATCCCCGAGTCCCCTTCAAGGACTCGGGCAACGACTCCAACAATAGCCCAGCCCACCTCTGGGACTGGGACTCCTGATATTGCGCCTCAAGTTCACCCGGCTCCAGTGAAGCCGACTCCTGCAGCCTCTCCGTCCATCAAGATCAAGTCATCAACTGATTACAGCCGACTTCGAGTAGCTGATAACATGTCATTTTCTGAAGCTTATGCTGAAGCGGTTGACTTGAACGATCAATCAGCGAGGTTGAAGGATGAAGAACAAGTGGCTCTTAGGTCTCTCCATATGGTTCATGAAGTAAGCTTTTCTGACTTTACCTTATATGCCTTGCTAGCATCATCCTATCCCAGTAGCCCCCAAGCACCTGTCTGTGGTGACTTGTGACTAGGATAGGTGCTTTGATTTGAAACTGAACTCAATTGCTATATAGAAAAAATTTGCACACTGTAGCCCCCAAGCACTGGGTCCTTAGCTCTACTAGGACTCGGGGCTGCTAATTTACTGTCTGTCGGGTCCCTAGACCAAAAACTTTTGCACGAGTAGCCCCCAAGCGCCGAGTTGTCAGCCTGCGACGACTTGGAGCTATCAATATATGTTGCTTACTGATATCTTACTTGAAGAAAAATTTCTGTTCTGCGAGTAGCCCCCAAGCGCCAAGTTGCTAACTTGTGGCGACTTGGAGCTGCAAATATATCTACTTTACTCATACTTTAACTTGATGAAAAATTCTGATCTGCCAGTAGCCCCCAAGCGCCAAGTTGCTAACTTGTGGCGACTTGGAGCTTATGACTTGTCGACTAGGACTCATGCCTGCTTTTCTGATAGAAAAAATTGACTCCTGAGTAGCCCCCAAGCGCCAAGTTGTTAACTTGTGACAACTTGGAGCTCATGAGTTATAGAGTTTGATTTGTAAAATTCTGACTTGTGTTTTTCTGACTTGTTGCTTGTCGACTTGTACTTTGCTGATTTCTGCTTTTCCTGACTTGTGCTTTTTCAGACTGTTGTCTCCAAGATGAAGAGAGACATGAAAAAATTGGAAGACCAAGCAACGTTCAGTGCCAAATCTGCTGAATCTGAGAAACAGCATTCCCTCCAACTGGAGAAAGACTTACAAATCCTAGCTGCTGAGCTAGAAAAGGTGAAGAAGGAGTCGGCTGAAGCAAAGAAGGCCGCCCAAAAGGCGCACACTGATCTGAGAGCCATCTTGGACGTATGCCAGAAGGGAATTAGGGCTATGTGCCATCATATCTTTGGTAAGTTACTGCACTTGCCTTCTTTTAGCATGATACAAAGAACTCCACTACTTATTACTCTTGACTTCTCTTACTTTGCAGGGGCTGACTCCCCAAAACTCAAGCTGCCCACTAGCCAACAACTCCATGCCATGCTAGACCACTGCCATGGGCTGCAGGAGGGTGCTCGCTCTGTGGTAAAGTATCTTAACTCCAAGGGCAAGTACCCCAAGGAGCCTGAACGATTGGTTGATGAGTTGTCAAGAGCTCCAGGGTACATGCACTTGTGGAAACAATCTGCCATGAGGAGATCTGCCATAAGGATACTTGCACTGGCACACAGCTACTACCCAACCGTTCTAGAGCCAACAATGCTCACTATGGGGAAGCCTGAACAGCATGAAGATGGCAAACCCTTCACCCAAGATGACTTCAAGGCTGAGGAGAAGTTAGTGCGGCCATACGCCTGCGAGATCGCCAATAAGATGGACCCGGAGGTATGGGTTCATCATTATGACTTGGACAACAAGAGGGTTAATCCAGGAGTTCCTCCAATCGTAAACTTTGGGCGTCCCTCACAGGACATGGCTGGTGCCCCATCAACTGTGCCAAGCTCTTCCACTCCAGCGACTCCTGGGACTGGCGACTCGACTGGTGCAGAGCCCACGCTAAAGACTCCTGCTGCGCCCACTCCCTCGAGAGTCGCAACTGGCGGCTCCTAAGTTCAAGAGGAGTTGAGCAAGCATATGAAGAACCCAAGGGGAACTGGCTTTCAGACGAAGAAAGTTGCCACGAAATCCCCTGCAAAGTCGACTTCCACATCTGCTGCACAGGCGAAAGACAAGTCTCCAGCTAAGGACTCCACAGCTCCAGTCAAGGACTCAGCTCCTGTTAAAGACAATTCTCTAGATGACTCTAGTTTGTAATAATGTATTTCTGATGGTTTTAAACTATGTAGCTTGTTAGCTACTTTGGGCTGTAATGATGCACTACTGGTGCTTTTAACTATTTAGCTTGTTAGCTATTTTGAATTTGTGCCAATCGGCTTGGTTCTTATAACCCGTCTAGTTTTTCACTGATGAATAAGTAGGCCCTGCATGACTTCTCTTACAGTTTGTGCTGACAGGTTCTTAACTCATATGTTCCTTAGGATCCATAAGAGAGAGAAACAAGTCATGCCTGTAGATAGATCATATTGTGCAGGATGCATCTGACTTACCAGCGAGAAAACTAGGAAAATTTGGCTACTGTGCCGGGTCCAAGAGTTTAAGCTTAACTTTTTTCACTGAAAAGCAAGCCCCCAAGAACCTGATGATCAAAATTTAAAGAACAAAGCGCACTCACTGGGTGACTCGACTAAAGGACTCATGTTCACAAAAGCCGGCTTTATTTCATTTGATCATAACAATGCGATTACATCTAGGCATGGCTCACTGGGCTCTTTGCCTTGCAACTCATAAAACTATTACAACTTAAGTATAATATGGACGTAACTGAGCTATGTTCCAAGGCCTCTTTGCCTCTGCATAAGGATCTAGTGTATGAGCTGTATCAGCTCCTTTGCCTACACTTGCCGGCTCTCGCACATCCATTAGATAGTACGACCCGTTGTTCAGATTCTTGCTTATGACGAACGGTCCTTCCCATGGTGGAGATAACTTGTGCATCCCTTCCTTATTCTGGACAAGGCGAAGCACTAAGTCTCCTTCCTAGAAAGTCCGGGTCTTGACTCTGCGTGCGTGATATCGCCGCAAGTCCTGCTGATAAACTGCTGATCTCTCAAGGGCTAACTCCCTTGCTTCCTCAAGTGCATCGACCGAGTCCTGGCGGGCGAGTTCGTTTTCTGTCTCAACGTAATTGGCGACTCGTGGCGAGTCATGCAACAAGTCGCTTGGCAAGACAGCTTCTGCTCCATACACCATGAAGAAAGGTGTGAAGCCAGTGGATCTGTTAGGAGTCGTCCTGATGCTCCAAAGTACTGCTGGTAACTCCTCAACCCAACTCCCAGCGGCTCTTAGCAGGGGAACCCGTAGTCTAGGTTTAATCCCCTTTAACAACTCCTGATTTGCCCTCTCGGCTTGTCCATTGGACTGTGGATGTGCCACTGAGGCTAGGTCGAGTCTGATGTTGTTCTCCCCACAAAACTTGGCCATCTCCCCAACTGATAAGTTGGTGCCATTGTCTGTAATGATGCTATGAGGGTATCCAAAGCGTGTTGCTATTTTCTTGAAGAATCTCACAGCTGATGCACCGTCGACTCTGCTGACGGGTTCCACTTCCACCCACTTGGTGAACTTGTCAACTGCTACTAGCAGATGGGTCTTCTGACAAGGCGACTTTGAGAAAGGGCCCACCATGTCGAGTCCCCAAACTGCAAATGGCCAAGTGATAGGGATGGTTCTGAGTTCTTGAGCTGGCACGTGGTCTTGCCTTGCGTACCTTTGACATCCATCACAGACTCGAACTATCCTCTCTGCATCCAAATGTGCTGTCAACCAAAAGAACCCGTGTCTGAAAGCTTTTGACACCAAGGATCTAGTGGATGCATGATGACCAAAATCTCCTGCGTGAATCTCTTGCAATATTTGCTTGCCCTCTTCTGGAGACACACATCTCTGGTAGACTCCAGTAACGCTTCGTTTGTACAACTCGCCATTAATGACTATGTAGGACTTGCATCGCCTGATGAGTTGCTTTCGCTTGACTTCATCCTTTGGGAGTTCACCCCGTAGGAGATATGCTAGGTAGGGCTCTGTCCACGTTGGGATTGCTCGTGTTGCTGCTACCAACACCGACTCTGGGTCTGGAAAGGCTAACTCCTCCTCTGAGGGTAATTTGACTGAAGGATGATGGAGTTCATCCAAGAACACATTTGGTGGTACTTTCTCTCGACGAGAGCCGAGTCGTGATAACGCATCAGCAGCCTCGTTCTTGCGCCTGTCAATATGCTCCACTTGATAACCAGAAAAGAACCCAGCTATCTGTTCGACTGCTCTTCTATAAGCCGCCATGTTTGCATCCTTCGAGTCCCAGGTTCCAGACACTTGCTGAGCTACGAGATCCGAGTCTCCAAAGCACCTGATACGCTTGATGTTCATCTCCTTAGCCAAACGCAGGCCATGTAGCAAAGCCTCATACTCTGCCATGTTGTTTGTACAATCAAAATGCAACTGAAGGACATATGCCAACTTATCTCCTTTAGGTGAGGTTAACACCACGCCGGCTCCTGAGCCTTCTAACTGTCTGGACCCATCAAAGTGCATTGTCCAATACTTGGTGCAAGGGGTACTTGGTGAAGATGTAAAATCCGTCCAATCATTGACAAAATCAACCAAAGCTTGAGATTTGATCGCTGTCCTAGGCTCATATGTGATATGATAAGGACCCAACTCAATTGCCCACTTGGTGACTCGCCCTGTTGCCTCTCTGTTGCGTATAATATCTGCCAGCGGTGCTGAACTCACCACCTTAATTGGATGCTCTTGAAAATAATGCTTGAGCTTTCTACTTGCAAGAAAAATTCCATAGACCAACTTCTGCCACTGTGGGTACCTTTGCTTTGACTCTGTGAGGACTTCACTGATGTAGTAGACAGGTCTCTGCACTGGGTACTCCTTTCCTTCCTCTGATCATTCCACCACTACTACTGCACTGACAACTCTCTCGTTGGCAGCTACATATAATAGCATGGGCTCCTTATCTGTAGGAGCTGCAAGCACTGGTGCTGTTGACAAAGTTTTCTTCAACTCCTCAAAAGCACGGTCAGCTTCTTCATCCCATAGGAATTTATCTGACTTCTTCAGGAGTCGGTAGAGAGGACCCGCCTTCTCCCCGAGTCTTGAAATAAACCTGCTTAGAGCTGCCACACATCCAGTGAGCTTTTGAACATCCTTCAGACAAGTCGGCTTCTGCAAGTTATGGATAGCCTTGATTTTCTCTGGATTTGCCTCAATGCCTCGCTCTGAAACGATGAAGCCTAGGAGTTTGCCCGCAGGGACTCCAAAAACACACTTGGTCGGGTTGAGCTTCATCTTGTACTTGCGTAGGTTCTCAAAGGTTTCTGTCAGGTCTGCTATCAGAGAGTCGGCCTTCTGAGACTTGACCACTACATCATCCACATAAGCATGGATATTCCTTCCAATCTGTTTTTTGAAACAATTCTGAATACATCTCTGATATGTAGCTCCTGCGTTCTTGAGTCCAAAGGGCATTGTTGTGTAACAAAATGCTCCAAAGGGCGTAATGAAGGACGTCTTCAACTCATCCTCTATGTTGAGTCTGATCTGATGGTACCCTGAATAGGCATCCAAGAAACAAAGCAACTCTGACCGCGCTGTGGAGTCGATGATCTGGTCGATACGAGGTAATGCGAACGGGTCCTTAGGGCAATGCTTGTTTAGGCCCGTGAAGTCGATGCACATACGCAACTCTCCTGTTTTCTTTGGTACTAACACTGGATTGGCCACCAACTCTGGGTGAAAGACCTCCTTGATGAACTCGGCTGCGAGGAGCCGAGCCACCTCTTCTCCTATGGCTTTCCTGCTGTCATCATGAAACTTGCGCAGACCCTGCTTAACTGGTCTTGCATTAGGATTAACATGTAAGCTGTGCTCGGCGAGTTCTATCGGGACTCCTGGCATGTCAGATGGCTTCCATCCAAAAACATCCCGATTCTCACGGATGAACTCGACGAGCGCGCTTTCCTATTTATCAGAGAGGTGTGCCCCAATGGTGAACTGCTTGGAAGAATCACCAGGGGTAAAGTCGACTTGCTTTGTGTCCTGAGCTGACTTGAATTTCATCTTCTCCTCTGTGGCCGGCTTCTTAAGGACCGAGTTGTCCTCCGGGTCCACGTTTGCCTTGTAAAACTTCAGCTCCTCTTGAGCACAAGCTGTCTCAGCCATAGCTGCATCACCTAACTCACACTCCAATGCCATCTGTCTGCTGCCATTAACTGTAATGACTCCTGCTGGACCTGGCATCTTGAGCTTCAAGTAAACATAGCATGGTCTGGCCATAAACTTAAAGTATGCTGGTCGACCAAAGAGAGCATGGTATGGACTCTTAAGATCCACTACCTCAAAGGGCATAATCTCTGAACGAAAATTCTCCACTGTGCCAAAAGCAACCTCAAGATAAATCTTACCAATGGGTTTGGCCGACTTCCCTGGTACTATCCCATGGAACACTGTCTCTGTTGGAATTAGCTGTCTATCTTGCAGCTGCATCCTCTTGAATGTGTCATAATATAAAATGTTGATACTACTTCCACCATCCATAAGCACTTTGTTCAATGTATAGCCCCCAACTTGAGGTGCCACTACCAAGGCTAGCTGCCCTGGGTCGTCGACTCTTGGAGGATGATCTGCCCGACTCCATGTGATGGTTTGCTCTGACCACCTGAGCCACTGTGGAAGGGCCGGCTCTACTGCATTAACAGCTCTAACCTTTAACTTCTTGGAACGTTTGGACGTGCTTGTTGTGAAGACATGGTAACTGCCACGACTCGGGTTTGGCTGCCGAGTTGTGACATAGTATTGCCCATTGCCATCATGAAGCTGCTTCGGGTTCTGCTGGAACCCGCCCTGCTGGTTACCTCCTCCTTGAGGTTGGTTTGAATTATTGCCGGCTCCTCCGCCGTTATTGCCGGGTCCTCCGGCTCCATTGTTTCCTCTATACCCACCATTGTTGTTACCTCCTCCTGGCCCTTGGAACCTGGCGCGCTGCAAATCTACGCACTGTCCCAAGGTATGACCACATCTACCGTTCTTGGCATGTTTAGGGCATGGAATCCTCAAGACCTCCTCTGTGCTTGGAGTACGGCCTTGGTATCCACCAGAATTATTGTCCTTACGTCTGACTCCAGTGTTCGTGTTGGCCACTAGGTCAGAGTTGTCTCCATACGGCCGCTTGCCACCTCCTTGATTCTGGTTTTGATTCTGGTTCTGACTCTGACCATTGCCACCTTGTCCTTTAGTCCCTTCCTCCTGATCCTTTGTTTTGTCTGTGGCAGCGTGCTTATTAGCACCTGCCATGATCTCACCAATCGTAAGGGGAATACCTTGATTCAGGTTCTCCTTCATGCGACCTAGCTTCCAACTCAAGGGATTGTAACTGCAATTTCTCTCCATCGCCATTAGTACTGAAACTGGTGGGAGTCCTTGTGAGGAGTTAATGATCTCTGAGACTCGCTTCATCCAGTGCCTTGCTGACTCGCCCTTCCTCTGGACACACCGCTCCAGGTCCTCGATGGTGCTGAGCTTTTTGCATGTGCCCTGGAAGTTCTGAATAAAAGCCGCCTTCAATTGCTCCCAAGAGTTGATTGACCTAGGAGGCAAGTTGCGCATCCACACCTTTGCTGCTCCCTCCATCATAAGGTACATGAATTTGGCACACAAATTACCTGTGGCATTGCGAATACTCATCGCCATCTCGTATGTACCCAACCATGAGGTCGGGTCCATGTTGGGCTCATAGTTTGGAACCTTGCGCGGCTCCTTGAAACTGCTGGGGAAGGACTCGGATCTGATGGCATCAGACAGGCACTCTGGTCCTGTTAATGCTGGGGAAGCACCAGGAGAAGTCACCTCCTCGTGCACCCGGGTTGGCTGAGGCGGGTTGGCTGCACCCACTAACGCTCTGTCCCTCTCTGCCTCCCGAGCTCTTGCTGCTTCTCTTTCTCGTCGTTGCCTTGCTTCATCAACCACTAGCTGAGCTTGTGAAGTAGTTGGTATGTTTGCACGATTCCTCTCTAGTTCACGATGCCTTGCACTCGTAGAGTTGGCCGGGTTGGACTCACCGTGCCGACTCCTCGTACCTGAGTTAAAGGGTGTTGAATGTAGCCTACTTGCATCTGGAAAAGTTGGATACAAAGCTTGCTGAGTCAAAGCTGTCTTCAGTAGCTCGATAGCCTCACGAGTCTCCTGTCTTGCTGGTCCCTCTGGTACCACAATATTCTCCAATCTCAGAGTCGCCGCGTGAACGTTGTCCATAGGATTAGAGTAATGTCCCTCTGGGGTATGAAATCTGTTAGGCTGAGACCCTAAGCCACCAGATGCTCCTCCTCCGACTCCTCCTTCAGGCGGTGGTCCGTTGGTACGGCTGCCTCCCGGTCCTTCTGGGGTGGTGGTGGTGGTGGTGGTGCTCCTGTTCCTCCTCCTGCGGCGCCTCCTGCTGCCGCTGAACCTCCTAGTCCGGCTCCTCTGCCTGGACCATTAGGTGTGGTGAATAGATTGGTTGGATTGATGTGGACTCCATCATGCAAGCGACTCCTGGCTCTGCGGTGTTGAATTGAAGTAAGCTCCTCGCGGCGCCTCCGCACAACTTGAGCTTCATCCTGGACTCGGGCCCGCTCTTCGGCCAGTCTACGGTTTGCTTCTGTGATATCAGCTAGTTGCCTCTCCAACGCAGTACGAGCATTGGTTAACTCAGCCGCCCTCTCTGCGGCATTATTTGCATTGATTTCCTTCGTCAACAGAGTCGGATCAAACTGATTTCCAGTGTTTCCAGACATGTAGACTCCCACAACACGAGCGCGTACTGGCGACTCCTCATAATCCTCTTCCTCTATCCCATACCCAAGCCGATCTTCAAACAAGGGTAGGATGGACTCTGAATCTGCATCATAATCTGAATCTGACTCTTGCAGCATCTCTGGTTTCTCAGCTAGGGGTTCCTCAGACTCGGCGATGATGCCGACCTCTGAAGTTCCGACCGACTCCTCGCCGTCGGACTCGACGACAATGGTTGGCTCTGATACTGATTCCGCCGAGTTCACACGAAGACCCGACGCGCAAACCATCCCGACGAACACGTTGATTCCTCCAAAGACAAGCTGGTAGCCTTCGTCGACTTCGTTCATCTCCGAAGTCCAGCCTGAGTCATCGATCTCGGTCTCTCCATGCTCGTCAGTGTAGACCCGCCCGATGGCGAGCTTCTCCATAGCCCGACGAGCAGCTCCAACGATCTCAACTCCTTTTGTCACCATAGGCCCCACGGTGGGCGCCAACTGTCGTGGGGTTGTCACGGCAAGTTCTTCCTCAGGGAAGATGAGTTTCGGGGCCATTGGTGACTGAAGTACGTAGGAACGGTTAATCTCGCCAAGGAACAAGGATTTACCCAGGTTCAGCCCCTCTGATTCGAGGTAAAGACCTACTTCCTGCTTCTATGTTATTGCTCTTGATTATATCTCGATTACAAGGACCCGGCTCCCACAACTCAGGAGCCGGCGACTTCTCTCTGGTGGCTAGGGTTTCTCTCTACTGGTTGAACTCATCGATCTAAGGTCCAGGACCCTGCTTATAAAGGCTGCCGGGTCTCTGGACTTACAGGCTATACCGAGTCACACTAGAACACGGAGTCCTACTCTACGTCTTGGTCTTCCAAGTTAGACTCCGGGTTGTACTTGGACTCCTTCTTTGGACGAGCCTCTTTCTCCACACGGGCCTTGGTCGGCTTGTCTCCAGCCCAGCCCATGTGACTTGTCTCGTGACTCGGCGTTGGCCTTCTTGGTCTTGGCGGGTCTACTTTCCGGGTCCATGGGCCTACCTATAAAGTATCCCCCCATCACATGGCTAAGGAATTGGGAGTACAGCGCATCCTTTGCTATGGCGACTCAGATCTGGTTGTGCAGCAACTTGATGGATGTTGGGACACGAAGAGTCCCACAATGGCGGAATACAGAAGAACAGTCGACGAATTCGGCCGATGCTTTGCCGGCTTAGAGGTTCGACATATCTCCCGAGATGATAATGAAGCTGCTGATGCCTTGGCCAGAATAGGATCCAAGAAAAAGGAAGTGCCACCAGACGTATTCCTCCATCACCTTCACAAGCCGTCCATCAAAGGCGGCGATGAAGATTACCCTTTGTCGGCAGAATCAGTTCAGGTGTGCTTGGTAACCCCAGATTAGACCACACCCTACATTGATTTCTTGATTAACAAGAAACTGCCCAAAGACGACGAGGTGCTAAGCCGTCAAATTGAGCGTCGAGCAAAGGCGTACACGATTATTGACGGACAACTCTACAAGAGGAGCACGTCCGGCATCTTCCAAAGATGCGTCTCTCCAGAGGAAGGATGGCAAATCTTAGAAGAAATCCATTCCGGCGAATGTGGGCATCACGTGGCGGCAAAGGCGTTAGTCGCCAAGGCGTTTCGGCACGGATTCTTCTGGCTGACGGCTAAAGAGGACGCTATCAACATCGTCAAGACTTGTGAAGGATGTCAGCGCTATGCAAAGCAGGTTCACTTGCCGGCTCAGGAGCTCCGAACGATCCCTATCACTTGGCCGTTCGCGGTCTGGGGGCTCGACATGGTGGGACCTTTTAAGACAGCAAGGGGAGGCTTAACCCACCTGCTGGTGGCGGTCGATAAATTCACGAAGTGGGTGGAGGCAAAACCCATCAAGAAACTCGACGGAGCTACAGCTACAAAGTTCATCGTCGAGATTACAACTCGATTCGGCATACCGCATAGCATTATCACTGACAATGGCACAAACTTTACCATCGGTGAGCTAGCGAAGTTTTGCAGTCGATCAAAGATCTGACTCGATGTGGCATCGGTGGCACACCCGCAATCCAATGGACAGGTAGAGCGCACTAACGGCATTATTCTGCAGGGTATTAAGCCGAGGCTTGAAACTCCTTTACATCGAGCAGCCGGCGCTTGGGTTGATGAACTGCCGGCGGTCTTATGGAGTATTCATACTACCACAAATAGATCAACCGGCTTCACCCCTTTCTTCCTTGTCTATGGCGCAGAAGCGGTGCTCCCATCCGACATGATCCATGATTCGCCTAGAGTCGCGGCCTACGTCGAAGAAGACGCAGAAGAAGCACGTCAAGACGGCTTAGATATCCTCGAAGAAGAAAGAGAGTTAGCTCTCCAAAGATCCGCCATCTATCAACAAGATCTACGTCGCTATCAGAGCCGTAGAGTGCGGAATAGATCTTTTCGAGAGGGCGACTTAGTGCTTCGGCTTGTGCAAAGCCGGCAACACAAATTAGCCCCGCCATGGGAAGGGCCTTTCGTTATCAGCAAAGTTCTGAAAAACGGGTCATATTATCTCCTCGACTTAAGGGATTCAAAGAAAGATCCCAGGAAGAAAGGTCGAAAGAGGAAAAGGCATGTAGATGACGACTTAGATGAGACGAAACGTCCGTGGAATATCGCTCAGCTACGTCCTTTTTACACTTAGCAAATTCTTTTGTAACCATGTCAATGTGATCATGAAATAAAATTTGGTTTCTCTCATGTCGAATTCGAGAATCTGTACCATCCCTTATTTCCCAATGATCTTATTGATATTATCTGTTTACCCGAAATTGCCTGTGTTGCTAGTTGGTAAACTCTCTTCTCTGTTGGATCCGCCTTAAGGCGATGAAAAAACAAAGTTTTGCCAAATAACGTTTGTCTGATAGCTTTTTGCGCCGGGTTGCTTCAAAGTGTTCCGGCACCAAAAGGCGGCACTTGATCTGGGTCTAAACAGATTGGTCATTGTGTACCCTATTACTCAGCAAGTTTGCTTCGCAATAGGTTTGCCGGCACTTAAAGGCTAAGGTGTCAAGGCCAGATTGAACTGAGGCATAAAAAATGCAAAATTGCAAAGTAGATAAGTTAAATATGGCAAAAGACAGTTATTTACAAAATATTCCACACTGTTCGACTTGCTTACATCTAAAGTTTACATTTTCAGGGAAGCCGGCTCGAACGAGCAAATTCGGCCTTAATATTAGTTCGCCTCCTCGCCGTCATCATCTGATTGGACGGGTGTTGGCGGGCATGGCATTTCCTTGAAGATGGTGGTCAATGATACCATCTTGGCAATCTTGCTGGCATAGCCGGAGACGGAGTGAAGAATCTTCTTGCGATCTTGGTCATCAAGCGGTGAGCCATCCTCCTTTTCAAGAGGAAAGCCGGATGCCACTCGCCAAGCTTCAGCCTCTGGGTAGTGCGCCATCATTAAGCCCAGAGCCGTCTTCGCACCTCAGCGAGCACTGGATCGGAGCTGTTCGTCAAAGAACGAAGTTGCCTCGTCCAGCTCGGCCGGCAAATCTGCCAGATTCGCCAAAGACTCGGGGTTGCCGGGAAAGAATTTTTCAACAATATTTTTTCCCGAAGAAAGTATCTTCGGGATAACCTCCCCCATCTCCAAAATCTGGTCAAGCCGGTTCTCCGCTGTCAGTTCATGGCCCAAGCCGGCCGGAGCTGTAAAAGGCGAAGTTAACTTGTTAAGCGGGCAGACACAAACGCAGCGAAAATGAGTTCTTAAGTATAAAACTTACTCAGAAGCTGGTTGTCTATTGCCAGTGATTCGTCCAGACGCTTGTCAAACCGGTCTTGAACATCACGGAGGGAATCTTTGCTTTGTTGCCTCTCTGTCTCCAGATTTTGCTCGGCTTGCACAAGAGCTTTCTGAGCCGATTCCAGCTCTGTCTTCATCGATTCACTAAGCTTTTTCAGCTCAGTGTTCTCATTGCGGAGCTGGTCGAGGGTTCCCACGTTGTCTGCGAACTCCTTGGCCTTGTTGATGGCATCTGCGGCAAACATATTGTTAGCAGACAAATAAAGCTGGAAGCAAGAGATTGAAAGTTTTTTCGGCATTGTTACCCTGATACATGACCCGGTCTGCTTCAAACCCGGCAATAATGGTGTCCTTGTTTGCCAGCTCTGCCCTTAACCGGCGCATCTCCTGATTTCGCAAACCCAAAGAAGTGATGGTTTCAGCGCCAATTTCTCGATGAATCTGCGTAAGGAATTTGCTAAAAGCCTAAAGCTTGATGACAAGGTGGCTACATGAAGGCACTCTAAATGCCGGGGGCTAGGTGGATGCATTTAACTCGGACCACTATGTCGGCTGTCTTCTCTAATTTAATCCGGCATAGTGCTCGGGGGCTACTGGGGAAGATATTTACCTGGAAGTGCTCGCGCAGAAGGGACATGCCGGCATCAAAGGACTCAGTAAAGTATTGCTGCTGGTCCTCAAGGATCTCTATGACATCAAGGGTGTCATAGGCTTTGGTCTGGTCCAGCTCGTCGTCCCTGACAGTGGTTCCTTTCTTTCGGGGCAACCGAGGGACGCACATAAACCGGTTCATGAACTCCGGCTTAATATACCCCTCCGCGTCAAAGGCCTCTGCCTTGATTGGAGGGAAAGTCGGGGCATCATTAGTCGGAGCTTCAGCCCTTTGTGGGGAAGGAGGTGCTGTCACCTTTCCCGTCATCTCCGTCCATTGCGAAGGAGGGGTAGTCCCGGCTCTCCCTAAGATAGGACCTGCCGCCATAGTGCGGGCGCCCTCTTCGGCGGGGTTCGGCTTCGGAACCGGAGTGGCAGGAGCTACAGCGGGAGACGCCTTCTTCCGCGTGGCGCATACCTTTGATTTAAGGGATGCGCCCTTCTTTATCCTGCAACGATATAAGGGGCAAGTTCAGCAGTGCCGGCTCAATAACAAAGCAAGAAAAAAGCGTTGTCAGCCGACTTACTTCTTGCTGGGAATGTTGAGCCCAGCGAGAGCATTGTCATCTTCAGATGACTTGGCGCCAATCGTGATAGACTGGCTCTTCCTTTTCCGGCTCTCTGCTTGAGCCGAAGAAAAAGTAACGGGACGCTGGATCACTTTGCTGGACGACGACGTGCCAGCTGATCCAGTAGCAGAAAGGCCTGGAATCTGAGGAATAAAACAAGTCAGCTTGTGACTATAAAGCTAAAATCCCTTCAAAGAATTGAACTTTGTTTCCGGCAAAGTACCTTTGGGGGAGGGTTGGATGCCGTGTACATCGGCATCGATTCTTCATATTGTCGACCCTCATTGGGCCGGGCTTTGATTAGACGGTTGAGGTGCGCGTGGTAGAGCTCCTCATCCATGTCTTTCTCGCTGGTCCTCATGGGATCAGCATTACCAGTGTACTCGCACAAAAGGCGGGTACGGTGCTGGAGGGGCTGGATCCATCTTTTGACCCAGCATATTATGGTGTCCTCCCAAGTTAGGGGAGGAGAGCCGGAGGTTAACTCCGAAATCTTCGCCTGAATGGCGGCATGGTCTGCCGGCATCTTCGCCGACGGTTTCTTCGTCCAGGACGGCATGGGCGTGCCGGCTATATCTGTGAAAGGGGCAAGGCCCTCCAGCCGGTTTGGCGGTGCCACGTCCTTGCAATAAAAGAAGGTCGACGCCCATCCCTTTGCCGAATCAACGATTGGTACCTGAGGGTACCAGTCGATATCCCGGCGGCAGTTGAAGCTGATTGAGCCGACCACCAGCAGCTCCTTGTTGACAGTCTGCCTCTTGACTAAGAAGCATCTATGGAAGAAGTCTAGCCTAGGTTTTATACGTAAGTAACCTTCAAATAGAGCTACAAAGCCGGAGATGTACAGCAAACTGTTTGGGGTGATGTTATGGAGTTGGAGGCCGTAGTGGTCGAATATTTCTATCAGAAATGCCGACGACGGCAAAGAAAAGCCCCTAGAGACGTGGGAGGAGAGAAGTACCCGCTCGTCCCGGACTGGGGTTGGATACGGGTCGTCCAAGGCAGATCTCTAAGCTGGCGAAGTGGAAGATGCCGGAGGAAGGACGCCATCAGCCGCCATGCTTTCGAGCTCGCCTTCTTCTACAGCAGAGCCAACCCAATTGTGTGTCGGGTTGTTGGCAGCGCCTTTGTTGCTGCCGGCTTCTTCTTCAACCTCTCCAGCACTAGCTCCTTCGGCTGCGGCTTCAGAAGCCACGGGGGCTTGAGTTGCAGAGACAGCGGCTTCGGCTGCGGCTTTCGCAAAGGCCACTTCATCGCGGCCTGGCACGGTGAAGGTGGCCACCGGAGACGGGGAGGATGCAGCTGTAGCGGCGGATGGCTCGGTGGCGGCGGCAGATGGCTCGGTGACGGCGGCGGCGGCCGCGGAAAGGGAGCCGAATCCAGTGGCGTTGCTTCAATCACCGGTAGTTTGGAGCGCTTGATGCCATGGAGCTCGGAGGAAGAACTTGAGATCGGGGGAGAAGAGATCTGGAAGAAATGTGCGCTAGGGTTGCGAATGGCGAGTGGCAGCGGCGGAGGCGAGGCGTCCGGCATTTATAGCGGACGCGCCGAGATCCGCGCAACGGTCAGGAGACACGATTTTCGCCACGCGTCACGGATCGAGCCGTTGTGAGACTTTTGGTTGCCTTCGACTCCTCGATTCTCGCGCGGGAAAAACGCTGTTAGCCCCTACATTCAAAGATGCTTCTCCACTCACTCTACTGAGTCTGACAGAGTCGTCAAATCGACGGACACGTGTCAGAACGTGCTCAAGTGGTTTTCTCCGATATAATAAGCCGGCACTGTGAGATCGGCAAACAAGTTCGGCATGTTCTGCAAAGTTTCTAGGAATGCTCCAAGACTAAAAGACGGATGAAGAACTTCCCGGATGGAGTTTTGTCGGGAAGATGAAGCCAACCGAACAAGAACTTGAAGCTTTCCGGGGGCTACTGTTGGGGTTATGCCGAACGGGTATCCTCACGGATATGGAGCTAAGCCAGAATACCAGGGTGGCCCATAGTGGTGATAAGCCGAATTCCGGCTTATCGGGTGGCCCAGTATGATGAAGTGCAGGAGGCCCATCCGGCTAAGGAAGGTTCCAGAAGGCGGCTGGTATTGCGGAAGACTTAGCCCACAGGACAAAGCCCAAGCCGGATTAGTTTAGGACTCTGACTTAGTCGGTAGGTTTTCTCCTGTAAGCCCTAGGCCGGACGCCTTTATAAGCCGGCCTACGGGACGCCTTAGGGCACGCACTCTTGATACAAGCCATCTCGACGAGAACCTCAATCTCGGCGAGATCTCACTGTAACTTGGCGATATTGCCTATATAGTAATTTATAGCAGCACGTAGGATCACTCCACCGTCGTGTGATCCGAAGCTGGGTAAACTTGTGTCTATCCCTAAGCCGGAATCCCCAACTTCTCCAAAACCCCTCGTTCTACCTAGCTCGATGGCACCCCTGCCGAGGCTAGAATCGACAATACCACGACATACTTCATAGCTATCAGCTTGTATCTCAGGTGTGGTGATAGGTTTAGCAATAAATTGATCATTTGGAGTGTTTGTGTAGTCACACAACTTAGTCCTATCACCCATTTTAGCAGATTTTTATGTGTTTTTAATTTTTATATGCAAAACTGAAAATAAAATGACACTAAAACAATGCAAACCGAATTAACTAATGCAAAACAAAAATGCAAAACAGAAAATAAAATATGCAAACTGAAATCTAAAAATGATATGCAAGACAAAAACAAAACAAAATAATTTGCTTGAAGGTAAAGATGGACAAGATGATGCTCACGTAGGTGCAACCTCCCCAGGCTTAGGTGTTAGCACAAGTTGGTGATGAAGTTGACTTTGTTGTGATATCCTTGGACAAACCCTTCCAGCTATGATTCCCCGTCAACGGCGCCAGAAAAAACACGTGATGGCGGGTAGTTCAAGTCTCCCTCAACTTCGCCAACAGTACTATTGATACCCTGAAAGGAAAACAATAAATATAAGGGATAGGTTGAGCCTCCAAGTGCAGAGTATGTAGAAGTGGAAGTTTTTTCCCCAAGAAGGTGACTCGAGGGTTTAATATCGAACTCTCGGGGAATCAGTAGTGTGGGTTTTATCTTCTTGTCCTTCTCTAGATTTCCTGCAAACAAGTAAATTGTTTTGTGCCCTCAACCTCACCAAGTGGTTGTCAAGCACAAGGTGTGAGAATGATATTAAGATAATAAATGATGCAAAACAATAAATAAAAATGCAATGGTGGTAAATAAATATGCAAGGATGGTAGTAGTGATGATGGATGGTATTTTTGGGGTTTTTATATGTGAATGCAAGAAGTAAAAGTGTTTTTGTATTTTCTGATTTTAAAATGGCTGAATGTAAAAAATGCTTAAAAGTGGTTGGAAAAGTGTTTCTTATGATTAAAAATGGACCGGGGTTCATGGTTTCACACATGCACTCTCTCTTTAATATAGTGTGGCAAACAAGTAGACATAGACTTAACATATGAGATTGCAAACAAGTTTAATCATGTTACTAATTATATGGGCATCACGTCCTAACATAGAGACCTTTTGATTATTAGTCTCACTTATACTCCACCAAGATGTGAACTAAATCATGCACCTTAGTAATTAAGATAACATCAGAGTATAGCTTTAAGATTAATGACATGAAGTTAAAATAAACACATGATGGATCTAGTCTTAGGTAGAGGCAAGTCACTCCTCCTACCCTTCAACATGGTATTTTGGTTTATCCCTAGTGAGGCAACAAAGTAAGTAAAAACCCAATGGATCATGATATTCAAGTTGTCAGCTTATCACTTCACCACCCCCGTTACTCCAACTAATGCACACGTTCCCCCACACATGCTCTCATAAACATGCTTGATCATAACAAGGATATAAGAACGGGGTACATAATATGCATCTACTTTCATAACTGATATAAACATTGCAATCTCAACATATATTAACTCATAGAAAGATCCACCACAATGGTAATACAACGGTGACCGTAATCATGTTCAGCAACTCATACGGTGCTATCTAATGAAGCTCAAGAGAGAGAGAGAGAGAGAGATGCTACTGCCACAAACCCATAGTCCAGCGGTGGAATACTCCCTCTTCATCATGGAGCCGGTGGAGATGTCGATGGAGAAGAAGGAGACCTCTCCGGCAGGGCTCCGCCGGAGTCCCCCCCCCCCTCCGATCTTCAGCCTCCTGATCTCTGTTTTCTGGTTTCTCTTGTGTGGCGGCCCTCCTCTGGAAAAACGTCGGGGGACCTCTTATATAGGCGTTTTTAGGTCACGAGGATGCTTATGGGCGAAGGATCGATGCAAATGGGGCCACGAGGGCCAATTGGGATAGGCCCACACGGCTTGGTACTATGGCCGCGTGGGACCCCCCCTTTTGGTCTCCTGGCCTCCGTTCGTTGACTTCTTTCACTCCTAAATCTTGTCCTTCCAAAATAATGACCCCCCTAAATTTATAGCTCATTATGACGTCGTTAAGGTCCTGAAACAAATAAAGAAAGAAAAAGGGGTTTTCTGCCTGCGCAGGATTAATTCCATAAAAAGGGTAAATCATTATAAATTATCAAAAATCATTAAATAACAGTAATATACCCCTTATATGATGCAAATATGAATGGAATATAACTATTATAGTGCAAAGTTCATGTATGCATTTTAGATGCATCACTAACCAACCAAATAAAACTCCAATCAACTCTCCAGAAAGGGTATAAATAAAAGATATAACAATCAGCTCATTATTGTGATGGTGCATGATGCTAACACAAAGATATAATAGATAATAAATTAAGATACAAACGCTCCAAGTTTATGCAAGTTTTTATGTTGCTCAAAAAACAAAGTTTGAAGGTTTGCAAACCGAGAGATTATTGATGTAGAGGGATGCAAAGGCATCCCCAAGCTTATGGTTTTGATCAATCTTGGATATTTTTTAATTTGATGTTCCTTCATTCCCTGTGAAAAAACTTTAACACAAAAACTCTCCCATTCTTTTTCTATGGTTAGACATTAGTATACTAAAGATGACATTTCCAAACTGCTGCCATTAAGCTAAAACAAATTTTGGTTTCAAGTTACAGGGAGGTTGCTTAAGTGGCCAACTTTAAAATAATGGATGAGATCCAAAAAGAATCAAAGGAAAATGCAAAGAGGCCACTTTTGCAACAAAAGTCAGAATCTGTCCAGAAAAACAGCAGCTGGAAAACATAATTTTTAAGTAAACTTAAACATCTCTGAAATTTTTTCCAATTTTTTAGCGTGCAGAGGATTAGTTGATACTTTCTCTGTAAAATTTCGAGCTTCCAGTAAAACATGAAAAATCGGACAGTAAACAGCAAATACTGAAAACAGAAAAACCACTTTTTAATTATGCATCTACTAAAACCAAATGGGTAAAACTTAGTACTTTATTTTTGAAAAACTAAAAGACCAGAGAGCAAAATAAAAATAAACTAAAAATAAAAACAAACCGACGCTCCAAGAATAGCACATAATATGTAAAGCAATAAAAATATAGTACCACGGGTGAAAACTGATGATTGTCGATGAAGAAGGGGATGCCTTGGGCATCCCCAAGCTTAGACGCTTGTGAATTCTTGTATATTTCAGAGGAGGTCCATGGAAACCTCCCCAATATTGAGCTTTTATCCCTTCTTGATCTTTCTTCAACACCTCGCTCTTGAATACTTGAAAACTTCCTTCACACAAAACTTCTAATAAACTTCATTACAGGGTTAGTTCTCAAACAAAATAATCCACCTTCAGTTCTCACTTAACAAATTAAATGAACTTGTTCCTAAATATTAGCTACTGCCACAAAGATCTAAGTTATGTTCCGGGATCAGAAGAACTCCACTTTGCCCGTAAAAGAAGCAATGTAAGAACAAAGACAGAATCTGTCAAAAACAGAGCAGATTGTAAAGATGATTTTTTTTCGGGATACTGGGACACCTCAAATCAGAAAACTTAAAACTAATTAAAGTTAGACAAAACCCTGATGCTTATTGTCAAAAAATTTCAGAGCCATATCATATTCTGTGATTTTTTAGAATTTCGTATGGTGACAGACAGAAATTTGTTTCTGGACAGCAACTCAAAAATTTAACTTTCCTCTCATTAGAGGCTATTTTTGGCACAAAAACCGAAATAAAAAGGATACAAGGGAGTTGATACAGAGGCAACAACACCCAAACACAAAGAAAAACAAAAAGAAACAGAAAGTAAAAATAAAATGGGTTGCCTCCCATGAGCGCTTTTCTCTAATGCCTTTTAGCTAGGCTTATTTTAATGATGCTCTCATAAGATTAAGAGTTGAAACAATAAGGAGAGCATCAAGAAGAAAATATCAAACACATTTAAACCTAACCCTCTTCCTATGCATAGGAATCTTGTAAGAAAATAAATCATTGAAACATAATGTGACTAGAATAAGAGGGCAAAACAAATGCAACTTCAAAACTTTCAACATAAAGAGAGGAGACTAAACACTATGAGATATTTATAACCATGTTTTCCTCTCTTATAATAAATTTCAGTAGCATCATAAGCAAATTTTAATAATATAGTTGTCACAATAAAAATACTTGCAAAAGTCCACATGCATACAATTATTATATAAGGACAATATGAGTAATATAGATCATGAACGAGACAACCTGATATTTGTTGACGAATAAGGAGGGATGCCTCGGGCATCCCCAAGCTTAGATGGTTGAATCTTCTTGAATATGCTCTTGGGGTGTACCTGGTCATCCCCAAGCTTGAGCTCTTGCGTCTTTTCGTTCATCTCATATCACCATATTGATTGGATCTTGTAGACTATAGCCACATAAAACTTCACAAAACTCATTAGTAGGGTTAGTACTTGTTAAATAAAATTCACTCATGTTCAAGCATTGGAAAATTTCACAATGTTTATTGAACATTAGCCACTGTAATACCGAGGTTTCTTATTATTTCCGTTGTCCGTCGAAAAACAAAGGAAACTTTTGAACCCTAAGTACAATATTGAATAAACACACAAATCGGTCAAAACTGAATAATCAGGAAAAATCGATTTTTAAGAGGCACCTACGTAGCTCAAATCAGAAAAGTCAAAACTAATAAAAGTTAGATAAAAGTATAAGCCTTGCTGTAAAAAATTATCAGAAAAAGATAAAAGTCTGGTGATTTTACGAATTTCGTGCAACAGGCGTACAGAATCTGTTTCTGGACAGCAAAACAACAAACTTGCATCATAAATAAACGAAAGGACATATATACATTTTGTTTTTATATTACAGTGGTATATACACAATATATACATGTTTTTAGCTGAGAAGCTTCCATGGAAAATATTGCTTTGGTTTCATAGGCATGAACACAAGTGTTCAAGGTCGACCCCCACTTAACCATTACTCATCTTTCCAATCACTTCTCTTTTTGAAAAAGTTTTAGTTAGCAAGTACAACTAATTTTTTTATAATTCGTATTCTCTATCCGTACTAAGATAGAAAACAACTTACAACTGAAAGTAAAAATTACTTAGAGATAAAGCAAACAAATGCACACAAGAATATCTACCCCACGCTATTGCTCCCCGGCAACGGCGCCAGAAAATGTCTTGATAACCCACAAGTGTAGAGGATCGTGTGTAGCCTTTTCGATAAATAAGAGTGTCGAACCCAACGAGGAGCTAAAGGTAGGATTAATATTCTCTCAAGTTATATCAACCATTGACACAACTCTACGCACACCGAACGTTTGCTCTATCTAGGAAATAAAACTATATGAATAAAACGGGTATGAAAGGATAGCTTTGCAAGATAATAAAGAACAAGAAAGTAAAAGTTAGTTGCTGCAGCAATAAGGTAATAAAAAGTGACATAATGTAACAGAAGCATGAGTGTGGAAAAGTGGTGGAAGGCGTGGCGAAATTGTCCAAAATTAATTAGGGAAGCTATTCGATTCATTGTCTTCGATGCAGTTTTCTATGTGAGAGAGGCAAAGCATACACGTTCTCAACTACTTGTGATTACATGTACTATATGATTGGAACATTAGCAAGCACCACAACTACTAACATTCATTAAGGTAAAACCCAACCATAGCATTAAGATCATAAGGTCCTCTTTATCCCATACAATGTCAAAAACCGGGATGGGGCTTAGGTTTCTGTCACTCCGGCATCCCTATCCCCCCGGCCTCCTTCACATACTACAAACCCTATGATGTTATCCACGCACGCAAGTATATAATGGGCACCATAGGACTATACCATATCAACATACAACTCGAATCAACCAAACACATTCAATAATTCAACCATAAAACAACAAGGAACTACATAAACATGACATAGATCATTGGATAAAACTTTATAGCATCAAACACCATGTTTACATAGAGAGGTACAGAGGTTTGTGGGAGAGTGGACCACTGTATACAAGGAGGAATTGGCGATGGAGATGGCGGTGAAGGCGGTGGCCATGGAGGAAAGGGCAAGGCGGAGGCGGTGTGGGCGACCGGCGGCGGCGGCAGCGGCCGGCCGGCCAAGGGGGAGCGCCGCCCCCTAACCCCCTTCCTCCATGACTTCTTGGTGCTGTAGAGGAGCCCTCCCCCTTGTAGATGAGGGCCAAGGGGGAGGCAAATTCGTGGCTTTTGGTGGCTGCTCCCAAAACTAGGGTTTTCTCTTTTTATATAGGTGGAGACGGAGACAATGCTTCCCGGCCCTCCGATGGATGGCCCCTTATCCAATGGCTCTTGGACACCTCTAGAACCTTCCTAGGGACTCCTCATATCCTTAATGAGGTCCCAAAGTCGTGGGTTGGTCGAATCCTCCAAGTTTGGTAAGAGTTGGAGTCAATCACATCACCAACTTTCGGAACCCCGTAATGAGATATTTGGACTTCAGTAAAATGGGGATTCCCGGAGCTATGGACCTCCGATTGGGCTGTTCTTAGGCTTAAATGAAAGCTATGGAAATTTCCCACAACTTTGCAGGCAAATTTATTTTCAGTTGACGTCGTCTTCTGATCTCCAACTGTCAATCTCTGAAATCTGTGGGGTGGACAGATTTCAGAAAAGTCAGAGTCCACCTCCAGCAAGGCTTCTTTTGCGTTTTTGCCAATTTCCAAGCGATTCCTACACATCAAAGTGTAAAACAAGAACGTTGTGCACTTTTGCAACTATTAATAGGTTAGTTGAAATAAATCATAAACTTAATATAAAAACAAGTGTCAAATGCATAAAAGTAGCATGAAACAATCAAAATTATAGATACGTTTTGGACGTATCAGCAGCGAGCACGGACAAATAGCGGGAGCAGGAGGGGATGGGGAGCAGCACAAGGACCGGATCCAGAGGAGGAGGACGACGCGGAGGTCTCCCTCCTCACTGGCAGGCCACCGGCGCGCCCACGGGACACCGAGGCGGAGCAGAGCAGCGGGCAGGATCTGAGGCTTCACATGACGCTCGATTTGGGGAGGATTTCTAGATCGGGATTTGGATTTTTGTGGAGGAGACGACCGGAGGAGACCCCCCGCCGCTGTCGTCCGCCTTGGGATGGCCTCCTTCGAGGGCAGCGGGGGCAGAGGGTGCGGGCGCCTCGGGGTCGCCTTGGGAGCGACCAAGGCAATATATCTCACGAGCTACATATTAACTGTATACAAATGTAAGAAGCTACTTAAACAAAGAACATATTAGTTCATTGATTAGGTAGTGACCAATTAATTGGTTTTGTGATGAAGGGATATGCCACAGTTTTTTGAGTGCAGAAAGATGAAATAAAAATAACAGCCGATCTGTGGGCTGTGGCCAAGACAATCTTGACACAGACGGTTATTTCCTAACATAGCGGAATGCTAAGGATGTGTTCGGTTCCAGAACCAAGGAGGACGGAACGGAATGGTTCCATTCCGAGGGCATGGAATGGTTCCGACCCCGTGTTCGGTTCAGAAAAAACTGAGGAACGGAACGGTTCTGTTTTCTGTTCGTTTTTGGAATTGCAAAGCGGAACGGAATGGCCTAAACATATTTTTTTCTGCTAATTAAAATCAACACAGTAAAAAAGGGGTCTTCTTCCCGGCGCAGATCAGGAGGCCGCGCCGCCTCCCCTGCTGCCCCGCCGCGTCCCCTCCCCTGCTGGCCCCGCTGGCCAGCCGCGCCGCCTTCCCCGCTGGCCGCCGTCGCCCGCTGGCCCTGCCGGCCAGCCGCGCCGCCTCCCCTGCTGGCCCCGTCGCCCGCAGCACGCTGCTCCCCAGCATGATGGCTGCCGCCGCCCGCTGCGTGCTGGCCGCTGTCGCCGCCGCCCCTCCACCCCGTCGTGCTGGCCGCCGTCGCCGCCGCCCCTCCACCCCGTCGTGCTGGCCGCCGTCGCCGCCATCCCTCCACCCCGTCGTGCTGGCCGACGCCGCCCGCTGCGTGTTGGCCGCCGTCGCCGCCGCCCCTCCACCCCGTCGTGCTGGCTGACGCCGCCGCCCGCCACCGCTGCATGCTGGCCGCCATCGCTAATTAACATGAGACAATCGCTAATTAACATGGGGCTGGGCTTTTTTTTTTCGCATGCATGGAGCTCTGCTTAGCGAGGCGTTCCCCAAGGTTCCACCGATTTGGCCGGACGAGTCGGGACGCATTTTGGAGGTATATTCCGTTCTGAGGAACCACTTGGTTCCATTCCGACTCCTCAACCGAACACAGGAACGGGTCCTAAGGACGGAACCGTCCCGTTCCATTCCCCCTCGTTCCCAAACCGAACACATCCAAAGTTACGTGCTACTGCAGATGGACAGAGATCAGACAAGCTAAAGATGGCTCAGCTGCTTGGCGTGGTCAATCTGAACCAACGGCAAAACCCACGGTGCAATTCCCGGTGTCCGTGGACGGCACGACGGCGAGATCGATCTGCGGGTTGGGGAAGAAGGTGAGCTATGTGAGCACGGCCTGGCCGTTCGAAAATAGACGACGGCGCGATGGAGGAAGCTCGGCGTGGTCGATCTGCACTAACAAGGGCAAAACGTACGGGCCAGCTCCCAGCTTTTTTGCTTGCAGAAGAATTAGCGCGCGCCCTGTTTTTTCTTCTTCTTTTGTTCAGCGCCAGCGGCCACGTCCGACTCCGTTCGGGTCAGCGCGTAATTCTTCCGTAAGACTCCGTTCGGGACTCTCTCTTGTCTTCTTTGGCGATAAGGAGAGGAGACGGCGGCAGAGACGGAGCGGCGCAACCAACCGGAGGAGAGGCGCTCCGCTAGACTCGCCATCCTTCGCCCACGCAGACGCCGCCACGGAGCCCGGGCTGAAAACCTAGCAGTTCGTCCCGGCAGCTCGAAGTCCCCGGCATCTCCCCTCCCCCCCAAACCCGACGGCGGCCGCTAGACGGTAAGCTCCTCTCCTCCTCCCCTTCACTTTTTCTTGTACGGTAGTCTGTTCGAAGATGGATCTGTTCGCCGCTGCTATGGATTCCGGCGGCGCGGCCCAACCCTCCTCCAAATACACTGGCGTAGATCTCTGTTGAAATTCCCCATGCATAATACTTTGCAGTGTGCAAGCCCTCATGCATAGCTGATACCTGATAGCTCTCTTTTATCTTGCAAAAAGTTTATCTAAATTCTACTGGGAAAGAAGTATACATAACCCCCACAACTATTGAAAAAGGGACAGAGAACCCCCTCAACTATGAAATGGTGTACATAACCCCCACAAGTTTCTAAAACCGGACAAATGACCCCCTAACTCATTTTAGGCTGTTTTGGCTGGTGGTTTTGCACAGCTGCGAGCGGTTTTGCATGTATATGCAGGCTGCTGGATGGTGCTACCATGCATGTTAGCTTTTGATTCTAGAGTTTTGGCTCACAGAGAGTGCAGTGCAGCAGGTCTCCACTACGCGCGCCTTCTCGTCCCGGTGGGGTTGGCTAAAAAATAGCGCAGTTATCGTCATGAACGTCGTGGCATGCTCCATGCCATGCGCCTGTAGGCAGTTGGTTGCAGCCTTTGGAAGCTCCAGAAGACAGGACCGCATGGTAGACGCAAAGCGGAAGTGCAGTGGAATGATGTCCATGCACGCAACCGCCACTCCGCCAATGCTATGCCGACGGCGCTCTCCAACACGACGAGCTCTACGAACAGCTCGAGCTTCTCGATGGCGGTGACGTCCATGTAGAGAAAGATGACCTGCGAGGCTGCGCCCAGGTCTGTGCGGATATATCAGGTCTGGGTCTCTGGGAACACCGGGCAGCTCTCCGGGCGAGGAGCAATGCGGCCAGCGCGTCGCCGGGCAACCTTCCAATCTCCACCGCGAGAACTCCGGCGTGGATACAGTGAGCCCGTAGCTCAGCACTGCCCATTGCATGACAGACAACGTCCCGCCGATTGTTGCTTTGAACCTTGATCGTATTGCCTAGCTAGTCAGTTCTAAACTCCGATCGATCGTTCAGAGATGAACATAAACAAAACAATTTTTCAATGGTGTCTTGCACGTGTCTTGCACGTTAGTATCTGCAGGAAACAGATTCAGAGTTTCAGATAACCAACTAGTATTTCAGAGCCACTTCCATTAACAGTCGTTTGGTCGCCGCTGCTACTGACTGATGTACGTGTCTCTGGGAGCTAGCTAGATCTCTGGTTCAGACAGGGGGGGGGGGGGGGGGGGGGGAGGTAGAAGTGTCGAATCCCAAGTCTAATTTTTTTTTACAATATCAACATATTTCAGAAGAAACCAAGAACATTATATGCACTTGAATTATTTCAAACAATTTTTTTAAGGTAAACCAACATGTTTGGCTACAAAATAGTTATTTTCTGCAAAGCTAAAATGGTACTATTACCATAGACTAAATTGGATCTTACTAGGCCAGATTTATAATTGAAGCAAAGGGCAGGAGACAATCTATCATATATTTTTCTCTTCATTCTTTGAAGTTAAAATTAAAGGGGATTGAAAAAAATAGCAGTATATATTTACAACGACCTTTTTTGGGAAGCATATACAGTGTACCTTGAGTTATCGGGTTTGCGGTGCGGACAAACAGAGAGAGTGCAAGGACAATCCGCGACGGCTGCGTATTACCTGGCTACTGGTGCGGACAAACGGCTAAACTAGTGCAAGGACGATCAGCGACGGACGCGTACTACCTGGCTGCCGGGGCAAGCCGGCAATCCAAGTTTAAGTTCGCCCGTTACTGCGACCGACGGCAGAACCCTGACGCTTGGAAACGAGATCGAGACGGGGCCGAACGACCTGGCGTCCATGATCGATGATAGCCTAACACTCAGGCATATGGGCTAGTTTGCAAGGCTTCATCATTTTGGGCTTAAGTGCCAGTAGTTAGGCACCACCGACGGCTATTAGCAAGTACAATACCCTAGTACGTCTGCGGTAATTCATGATGGGGGGCGCGAACAGTTGGGGGGGGGGGGGGGGGGGCGGTGTCTAGCCCCTTCTCGCCCCCATGTTGCCGCCCCTGTTTTTTTCTTTTCTACTCAAACTGGTTTGTACTTGGTCCGTGAGTAATTAAAACTGACAACACATGTTTCTTTTCTGCCCATCTACGATTTTGAATCAAGATCCTTGTGCTCTTGCAATTGACACAGGTGAGGACCTGCTCTCCCAGTGCTATCTGTTTTGGTCCGCGGTCTCTCTCTCAGCTTAGCTATACTAGAAATTGTAGTATGTAGCAAACTTAGGCAGCTTTTCCTAAAAATCTACGAAGTTTGCAGAGTAAGAAATTATGCTACGAAGGTATTCCTCTAATTAGATCATTGTAGGGTGGATTAAGAACCACGCTACCAAGGAAAGATGCAATTTTTTCAAATAAAGATAACATCTTTTATGATACTAATTAGTTATTAGTAGGCTGAACCATGGAAGAGGCATCCTTCACACCTCATGTTTGATGTCTTGTTTTAAAAGATTCATATATTTTCTGAAGTTCTTTACACATCCCAAGTACAGAGAAAATAACAAGGTTCAAACATACTCTGCTTAATTACGAGGACATTTTAGTTTCCTCGTGCACTCTAGTATGTTGACTTCCTTGCATGGTACCATTGGTTGAAGTAACTTTACCTTGTCAGTGTCAGCTTCAAATGGGGAACCATCTAATGAGCGAAAGAACAACAATGGATCATTGCTATAGCAGAACAATCCACCAGAAGGAAAGGTCAAAGATTATAACAGAAGACCCTCTGAAGGTATTTTGAACTTACCTAATGTGAATATATGTAGTAGTGGAACTACTATAGATAAGGGTATTGTTCCTTTGACCCAGGATGCATCAAATTTGCTCCGATAGAAGAGTTTTTTTGGGTGTGATCAAACAGTTCATGTTTCTACAAGGCCCAGCTTATAGCAGTTAATGTGACTATAAAAGAAGATGGAGGATAAAAAATGAACCAGCCTTACATGAGGCCTTGTAATTATTTTCGCATTTTCAGTTTATTGTAGGAAGTTCACAAGATGCAACTTCTTACAACTAGTGTTAAACAAAGATATTGCTTCAGTCTTTCGTTATACTATTCACGCCCTTCACCACTTTGAAGCGCTTAAGGTGTGACTTAAGTTGACTTTGCATGTATATAAGTATCCTACCTGGTTGGCCACGTGTGCACTACGTAGTTGGTACCTTGTGAAGCGCTTTTGGAATAATTAATTTTGTTATCGTCCCATGGATTTCAGAAGGTGACAGTCGAAACTGACTGCCTGGAGGTGGTAAATCTACTCGAGAGAGGCCTCGCGTTCGGTGATTGCACCTTTCCTCTTGACGAGATTGGAGAGTTAGCTAGATTGTTTTCATCCTTTTTTCTGTTCAGCACATAATAAGATCTGCTAATCTTCCGGCTCACCTGTGTGCGAAGCCTGCTAGCACCGTAACAGGGACTGAAAGTTGGTTACATTCGATTCCTTGCTTCCTGATCAGTAGCCTCTTGGCTGACTGTCCCAGGAATGCGTTTGTTGAATAAAGAGCTCCCCAATTCCTACGCAAAAAATAGAATTCAGGGTTCAAGAAGGCATAGTTCTCCTTTTGACTGCAGGGAGTAGGGAAGAGGGTGAATGGGAGAAGGCTGAGGAATGGAGGTTGAGGAAGAAAGGCCAGCTTGCTGTCAAGGATTATGAGTCGAAGAGTCGAGCCGAGTCGTCGGGGTACCGACTCATAGACTAATCGTGACTAGTCTAGACTAGTGCTCGACTAGTCGACATGTACTTCAGCAGTAGCTAGTACGAAATACCTAGTATATACTATATAGTACATAACAGTATACAATAAAGGGGAGGGGGCAAGGAGCACAGCAGCAGATGGGCGGAAGAGGACAGCTAGGGGAGGATGCGAGGAGCGCAGCAGCAGAGGGGCGCATCCAGGGGAGGAGCGGAACCAATGGAGGGGGGCGTCGCAAAGCTTCAGGCCGCCGCCAGCGGCAGTGGTGGGTGGCGATGGCGGATGGCTAGTGGATGGCGGCGGCGGCATCATCACATCTTAGGCGGCCCGTTCTGGAGCGAGCGTGGAATAGCTAGGGTTCCCAGTTTTGCTTTCCGAGCGCCTCACTTATCCAGCCAAAATTGAGTCGGTCGACTCAAACAGAAAGACTAGTCCACGACTAGTCGCTCGACTCATCGACTCAACCAACTAGTCGAATCGACCAACCTAGTCGACAGTCAAGTTACGACTTATAGACTAGTCGCGCGACTAGTCTAGACTAGTCGTTCGACTCATAATCCTTGCTTGCTGTAGTGGTCAGCTGGACGGTGAGATCCTTTGGCTCGCGGTCACGGCAGCAGGGGTGAGAGAGAATGCTCGAGGTCGGGGAAGAAGGACTGAGGATAAAGAAAATGTCGCATGTTATGAGTAACCCATTAATAGTTATATGTAGAAAAGTATCCCAACCAGTATAGACCATCCGTCAAAAGCATCCACATATCCATTCATCTAAACCCTAGCTACTTATCAGCCGCCTCAGCGAGCGAAGTTGCATCCTGCTCATGCTTCCATCCAACATAGCGCCACTTGCCTCCTCCCACTCCGACATACAGCAGCGATGGCGACGACTTTGGAGGTCCATTCCTAGCTGTGGAAATCGATTTCTCACCACGCGCCTAGACCAGCGCTTAGAGCGGAAAACAAGAGCCTAATCATGCCTTCTTGAGCCTTCGGTGCAATATATATTCATACTAGTTTGATTCCCATTATTTTATACAGCTATTGCTATAACTGGTAGGCTAACCTGCTTTTGCCTAATTCCGGGGCTAATTTACCACGGCAGATTATTAAGTGATCTCAGCGCAGCACTATTCAGCAATTCCAAACTGAGCCTTGAAAACAATCCCAACTATAACAGGATGCATCCATACTTTAGTGGTATGATCTGTTCGAAAAAGAAACAAAATTTTCTGAATTCTTGAATGTATCGCCAAGTACAGAGAACAACCGGTGTGAACATACTTTGCTTAATTGAATTTTATCTCCCCTTTCTTGATCCATATTATTGAAGGAACTTTGCTTTGTTATTTCAGCTTGAAAGTAAAATGGGGAACTATCTAATGAGGAAAGAAACAACTTCGAACCATTACTATGTAAAACCATCCAACAAGAAGGGAAGGCAAAATGTTAAATTTGAAGACCTTCCTGAGGTATGTCGAACCTCCTCTCCTTTTGCATTGATATCGATTGTAACTGGAATTTCTCAAGGTGAGGTATTATTCATTTGATGCAGGATGTGCTTCGCATGATTTTATCCAAATTGCCTGTAAAAGAGGTTTTAAAGACTAGCGCTTTGTCAAGTCAATGGAGATATAAGTGGGCTATCTGTCCCAAATTAAGTTTCAACAGTGTTGGGGTATGTGTCGGGGATAGGTGTGATGAAAAAAAAAGTGAACATAATTTCGTTGATAATGTTAATTTGGTTTTGCAAAAGTATAGAGGCAAGGAAGTTGAAAAACTTGAAGTCAAATTTGCATTTGACAGCATGATGGCTGATCATCTGAGTTATTGGATTAGTTCTGCTGTGTCATCACGGACGAAGAACATAGCTTTTGATCTAGCACCTATCAGATGGGGGGGCCGTGATGATCGTTATATATTTCCGCTCGAACTGTTTGACAGTGAGAGCATATCACGTCTGCAATGCGTTCAGCTGAGTTTTGTATCTGTGAAATTACCTACCTATTTCAGAGGCTTCCAGAACCTGAAAAAGCTAGATCTGAACTTGCTGCATGTCACTAGAAAGGATCTTGAGAGCATGTTGTCGAATTGTGACAGTCTCGAGTGGTTGAGCATTGTAAGATGCCATCTGAATGATGAACTGAGGGTGGAAAGCCCGTTGTCCCATCTAATGTACTTGCGAGTTGTGAATTGCATTATAACCAAGGTGCAATTTCACACTACAAGGCTCTCCACCTTTGAATATAAAGGAGCCTTTGTTCCTATTGTATTCCCTTATTGTTTGAAGATGGAAAATGCAAACATTGTCTTCTTCAAGGCGGGTTTTCAGCATGCTCTTGGTGCACTTCTCAGTGACATCCCAAGTATTCAAAATCTGACCCTGCAAATCTTACTTCAACGACTAGAGGTTTTTTTCTTCGAATACCACTTAAGTTCATTTTATTTTACATATTTTATTTTTAGTTACCTTTTTCTTTTGCTTCACAGGCGCAATGGGATTTAAGTTGCCAACACAAGTTATCTCAGCTTAGGAACGTCCAATTTTTGGTGCATATATTTGAAGAGGATGTTAACAATGTCCTCTATTTAGTCAGCTTCTTGAAGGCAGCTCCCTTCATTGAAAAGTTGGAGGTTCATGTATGTACTTTCGCATGTTCATATTTGCTAATTGATATCTTTGATTTGCTTTTACGTTTCTATATTATTTCTTTGCATGTTATTTCACAAACCAAATCAGAATAAATTGGTCAAAATTTGCGTACATTTCACATCATCTGCGGTAGATTTTTCCATTTATGTCCTCAGGTGTCATGTATCCATAGATTCCTGTATCTGGAATTATGGGCCAAAGCAGTCTGCTTTTGCCATTACCATGCTTGGGGAAAGCATGAAGTTGTCCAATCTTCTTTACATACATTGTTCAGTATTAGGTGCGTGTTTCAGAAAAGTGAGGTTGTGCAATCTTCTTCACATCGTTCAGTATTAGGCGTGTGTTTTAGAAAATTGAGTTGAACATCACTATTTACTAGTTCATCGATGGTTTACACTAGTCCATTATCAGATCAGTGGTCTAGGTCTTGAATTGAGCTAGTCATCACATCATCACATAGTAGTAGAGTAGATAGCATGCTGAAAATGAATAAACCACACATGTCCCAGTTCTCATTTTTTAAATGAATCTCACATGTCCTATACCACAAAGTTTTTATGTCAAAGGGTCATTAGCATAGTCCTGTCTTGAATTCTTTCTCTCACTTTTTGTAGTCTTAGGAACAATATTTCTATGCTCCATAAGTGATTTGAAGCTCTAGGGCTTAAATTCGTTCAGTTATCTTCTGTCTATGTGTACCTTCTTTAGGCACATAAGAAATCTAATAGCATATGGTGAAATAACATGGCAAGGTATCTTTTGTTAACGTCAGTTGAAATTACAAATAGAAGTCAGGAATGAGTTTTTTTTTGTCTATTTGTAGCAGTGTTTACAGTAATATTCGTCCATACTCTTTTATTCAAATCATCGTGATAACCTTTATCTTATATACAGTATTAAGGGAGAAAGCTTTTATACCCTTACAAATTTTAAATATGACCTCTGTTCCCTTAAAAACCTGTCAACCTGTGTATGCCCTTGCAAGTCCGAGACAAACATATTTACATAATCTATGCTTGCAATCAGGTGAACCACACATTGTCCACCTTGGCCCCCTTTCAACTTCTTCCTCGTCTTATCTCTCTCAGATCCCGATTGGAGCTCGGCACAGATGGCTGAGGCCCAAGGGTCTGCACGCGGTGACATTGGAGAGTGCGCCAGAGGCCGGATATGTGAATTTGCACCAGGGTTTTGGGGTGCGCAAGATTAGTTGGCTGGATCAAATCAAGCATACACAAAAGTCTAGGCCAAGGCTGCTTTTTTTAGCATTGTGGTCTGATTATGATAAGCCCATTTGCCTAGCCCCTTATTTTGCTTAACTTTTGCCTATTTCTATGGCTAAGCTTCCATATGCAGATTAAACAAGTTTTTTCTTCGAGGAGATTATATAACATGTTGCTTTAAAATACAACACGATCCAGCACCCCAAACTGAGCCCAGATGAAACCATGAATACAATATAATTCAGCCCTCCCAAATTGAACCCAAATCAAACCATGGACCAGATACACAGGAGGAAACAGAGTGACCTGCCATGTTCACACGGGGACAACAAGCAGCTGGGCACGTCATGCCTGCATTATTTCAAACAGTACACACCTCAAACTATGCCTATCCTTGCATCAACATGAAGGCATCGGGGTTAACCTCATAACTTTTGGTATCGTGAGGCATGTGAAGGCTCTTTTGTCGGTGATCTAGTCAAGCAGACTTCGATGGGCCATTTCAGGTTGGACAGGGAGGTGGCAGAGAATCAAGAGAAGGTACCTCTGTCCGCCTAAAGGTTATCTCCGTAGGCCTCCAATCCTCCTGTTACACCACGGTATCCACAATCAAGTGTCATGTTTGTGATTCTTTTGAATATGCCTTTGTGGATTATGGAGAATTGGCTTCCAATTCTGGGCTTCTTAGCGGCTGTTTAGTTTCTGTGGCTGCTGTGTTGGCTTGGGAGGTTCCTGTACCGTACACAGACATAATGAGTCACAGGCCACTCACCCTATGCTGCCGCTTGGCGTGGGGGATGGGATTTGGTCATGGTGAGGGGAGACGGCCCAAGTGGATTTACTGGATCATGGGGAACCATCACAACTATGGCCAGCGTAAAGGTGATTTGGAGCCATGCGACTCCTCTTTAGCAATTTTATGGGCCGGCAAAACGGAGAGTAATGATCCTGGTCCCAACCTTACCAGCACCAAGCTTCACTAAACAATGAAGCCCCTCAACTCACTATATTGAACTCAACCAAAGCCAAAACATGTATTTCTGAGTGTTGCAAGGGCATACACGAGATGTGAGATTTTACAAGGGGCATAGAGCTCATATTAAATATATCTAAGGGCTTAATTTCGTGCATGTACAATCATATAACTTTTGTATATAAGGAAATCATGCAAAACATTATTTTTCATTCAGATTGCCTTTAAGGTCTGGACCGCTTACATTGCTGGATTTTAACTGCGTGGATTGATTTCGAGAGAGAAATAGAAGATCTGGACTCTGTTTTTCTAGGCATGATACTACGAGAGGGGCAGCAAACGGCAATCTATGTTTTTAAAGTGAAACATAAGCACATTTCCTTAGACTTGACATGCCTTGGTTATTTTTATGGTTGTGACAGCCAGATCAGCTGCTAAGGGACATACAAATGCAACAATAAAACAAAAGCAATCAGCAATCTGATATTGGCATGTTGTATTTTTTGAATCAGGATGCATAAGTCTAAGGTGTCATAAAGCTGAGCATATAGTTTTTTAATCTAGATCATAAAGCCTATTCTATTTTTATATCATATACAGTTTTCATATGCTATTTCCTTGAACCAGTGGATGAAAGTGCGCTAATCGTTCTGTTTGACAGTTCGGTGGCTGCAGGGAGTTATGGTTTGCGAACAAAGGTCCTGCTAGGGACCAACTTCCACCACATCCACGCCGTGAATACAGCTATCTGAAGGATATCCACATCACAGGATATAAAGGGGCAAAAGGCCAGCTGCAGTTTATTCGCCATATGGTGGAACACGCCCCTGCGTTGGAGGCTTTAACTGTCCATACAACTCAGCTGCTCCCAGATGCATGTATTCCAGAAGTCGCCACATCGTTTTACCATGATGCTGGTAGGCATGCAAGAGATCATCTCAGCCAAGAACTTTCGCCAAAGGTGAAGTTTTGTGTTGTTTAAGAGTGGATGTATTGCTTGCCGGTGGGAATGAACCTAAGGCTGGGCTAAATGGAGGTATAGATATGATCCTCATTGTACCTGTTATGTCTTCCCAGCGTAGCTTGGTACTGTTAAATAAACCTAAGCTCGATTGCATTGTCATCGCTTATTGTCTCTATGCTTCCCCATGCAGGTCTAGGGGTATGATCCCATTTTTAAACATAAGCTACCTAACCACAAAACCCCAACCGACGAGATCTGAAAAATCCTCCCTGCTTCTTATCCGATGATGCATCAAAACAGAAATGCACAAGGCCACATTAATACATAACACCAATTATTTTGCCAATCATAAAAAATGTTCACAAAGCATCATGCATTTAAAGACTATTAGCACCCTAAAATAGACATATTAGGTGAACTCACCCAAAAAAAAACACGTATGGAACTTAGCAAGTAACACAACAATTGTACACAGTATCCTGTTACATATAATTGCACTACTATACAAACTACGAATTATGGTGAAATCAATTCCTAAGCTGGAAAATAAGTTGCTTATGGTACAAACATACATACATACATACATACATACATACATACATACATACGTACATATGTACATACATACATACATATGTACATACGTACATACGTACGTACGTACGTACATACATACATACGTACGTACATACATACATACATACATACATACATACATACATACATACATACATACATACATACATACATACCATCTTGCACTTTTTCTTTGGAAGCTACAAAGATGAGCAAATGAAATACTCACCAGGTTGGAGCTCTTTACATAAGGAACAAACAAAAAAAAACACATACAAATTTTTTCGATGTTTCTTACGTGCTTTCCAAATTGTAACAAATGCGTTTAAATTTTGTTGCAAAATCACACACCATATGTTGCAAGCTTTACTTTTTTTTTATAAAGGTTGCAAGCCTTACTGGACGTTTGCTTTAAGTTTTGTGTGTTTTCTTGAATATGGTTTACGTGCTTTTAAAAATGTAACAAACACATGGTTTTTGTTGTTATAATTGTTTATGATTTTTGTTGGAATAAGTATTTTTGTATGAATCAAAAATATATTTTGCTTACCCACTTTGTAATTGTTGCAAATACATGGTTTTTTTTGTGGTAGATGTTCCTGATTTTTTTCCAAAACAATCCGAATAAAAAATGTTGTTTAACCACTTTTTTTTGTAGTAGTATATTTTTTTTGAAATTTGCAATTATTACAATAGTATATGTTTTTGTACATGGAATTAGGAATTTCGTTGTAATACTCAGGATATTGTTGCGATACTAGGAGTAAATCACCAAAGTGGAATTTTTGCTATAAATATCGGAAAGGTGGGCAACGCAATATACCCTTCGTTCAAGTGGAGCTGATGTGTTGTGCATGTTGATTTTCAAAAAATGAGGGACTACAATGCAAAAAGTAGATGATGCCCGATTTTGAGTGTTGTACGACGATCCTACGGTCGGGAGAGGACCGATTTTTGACCTTTGCTAGGTCGGCCTATGCCTAGCGCTGTCCATGTAGAAATAGTTATTCCGTCACGAATTGTAGAAATAACTATTGTCTCGATCAATGCATGTCAAGATATTATCATTATTTTACATTTTGTGCGGATCTCATGTTTAAATCGAATTGATAATGGGTGTCTTAGAAATAACAAATAGAAAGACTAATAGAATTTTCCAAGTTATTAGATGCTAATGGTCATAGCAGAGGTGAAAACATAACGGAGATATGGGTTTCCGAAAATAGTTTTATTTTAGTTTGAAGTGTTTCTTTTTTATATCATAGAAATTGTGCAGACAATCAGTCGACATGATTTTCGAGAAACGCAGACGAGTTGCGCGTTGATTGCTACTGATGAAGAGTTGGGTGGTGCCCCAAGCGAAAGCGTGGATGTAGCAAGCAGCAGTTTTCCTTCGATAACGAACCGAGGTTTATCGAACCAGTAGGACCTTAAAATCAACAACAAAGTGAATGTTGAAGATCTCTGACGCTTAATCTTCAACAGACGTGGACCTGCACACACTCAACCAAAATACTTTGCCCCCAACGGCGGAAAGGTTGTCAATTTTTTCAGTCTCGCAGGAAAACAAAGCGGTTAATTATATAGTGAAATAGATGAATTATGAAAATGGACCGGTAGATTAATGATGATGAAAAGTGATGAATAAAGATTACAATTAATGTAAAAAAGGGGCCGGCGACTATGGGTTCACTAGTGGAGTCTCTCAAGTAAATAGAACGATCATATGATGGGTAAACAAATTACAGCTGGGCAATTGACAAGATTATAACACAAAATTAATTTAGGTATGACAAAGTGAACAAGATAATATTTATAGAGCCATCACGATAATGAATAAAGACCGTTGAGTCCAACTGCATCTTTGTCTAAAAAGTGCACCGTGGGATCGCTATCCAGCCTGTCACCCATCGGTATTAAGTTGCAAGCAACAGACATTTGCATTAAGTAAGTGCATGAAGTAAACAATACTAATATCAAAAGAAACATTAACACGCTGTTTTACCCTTAGTAGCAACAGCACACCCTCGCCCTTAGACGTTTCTGTCACTCGTGCCCAGGAACAAAAAGGGGGCATGAACCCACTATCTAGCATAAATACTCTCTCTTGAAAATACACACAATCACTTGGCCAAAGTAACTACGCACATCGGAGAGCATGCAAGAACATAAATCAACATATAAGAATCATGCACAATCTGATCATAACTTTATAATCCATCGGATCCCAACAAACACATCACATAGTATTACAATAGTCGATCTTGATCATGTTAGGCAGCTCACAAGATCATAAACATGAAGCACAAAAGAGACTACCATCTAGCTACTGCCATTGACCCAAGGTCCAAGATGGAACTACTCACAAATCATCCCAGAGGAAGGCATGGCGATGAAGAGCCCTCCGGGATCGATCTCCCCTTCGGTAGGGTGACGAGAACTGCTTCAGATTCACCCCCGAACTAGGGTTTGAGATGACGGCGTGTCGGGATGTCTTCTGTGGAAAATAATCGCCGCCCCGTCAAAATTAGGGATTTAGGGATTTTATAGGCGCCGGAGGGGGCTGAGGCGGTGCCCAGGGGGCAGGGGCGGGTCCCACCCGCGGGTCCAGGTGGGGCCGCGGCAGGGGACCGCCCCTGGCCTCTGGGTGGCCCCCCAGGTCGCCCTTTGGTGTACTGGTGTATTCCTTCGCATAAAAAATCTCCGTCAATTTCCAAGTAATTTCGACGATATTTCCTGTGGTGCACTTTCTGAAATACAAAACAGGCAGAAACAGGAAACTGGCACTGGGCATCTTGTCAATAGGTTAGTCAACAAAATGCATAAAAATGATGTGATATGATAATAGAAACATGTGACAACATCACAAAATTAGCATGGATCACTCAAAAATTATAGATATGTTTGACACGTATCACGCGTCTTTGTATTAAGCTTAAAATGAAACAACGCCAAAGAATGGCTACAATACCTAATGATCAGTGATGGTAGCATTGGGTTGTGCCCCAAGCGAAGGCGTGGATGTAGTAAGTAACAGTTTTCCCTCGTTAACGAACCGAGGTTTATCGAACCAGTAGGATTTTGAAATCAAAAACAAAGTGAATGTTGAAGATCTCTGACGCTTAATCTTCAACAGACGTGGACCTACACACACGCAACGAATTACTTTGCCCCAACGGCGGAAAGGTTGTCAATCTTTCCGGTCTCGCAGAAAACAAAGCAGTTAATTGTATAGTGAAATAGATGAAAATATGAAAGTGGACCAGAGGAGTAATGATGATGAAAAGTGATGAATAAAGGTTGCAATCAATGTAAAAAAATGGACCGGGGGCCATGGGTTCACTAGTGGAGTATCTCAAGTAAATAAAACACTCATATGATGGGTAAATAAATTACAGCTAGGCAACTGACAAGATTATGACACAAAATCAATCTAGCTATGACATAGAGAACATGATAATATTTATGTAGGCATCAAGACAATGAACAAAGACCATTGAGTCCAACTGCATATTTGTCTAAAAAGTCCACCATGTGATCGCTATCTAGCCTGTCACCCAACGGTATTAAGTTGCAAGCAACAGACATTTGCATTAAGTAAAGCGCATGAAGTAAGAAATACTAATATCAAAAGAGACATTAACACCGTTGTTTTACCCTTAGTAGCAACAGCACACCCTCACCCTCAGACGTTTCTGTCACTCGTGCCCAGGAACAAAAGGGGGGCATGAACCCACTATCTAGCATAAATACCCCCTCTTGGAGATACACACAATCACTTGGCCAAAGTAACTACGCACATCGGAGAGCATGCAAGAACATAAATCAACATATAAGAATCATGCACAATCTGATCATAACTTCATAATCCATCAGATCCCAGCAAACACATCACATAGCATTACAATAATTGATCTTGATCATGTTAGGCAGCTCACAAGATCATAATACATGAAGCACAAGGGAGAGAGACTACCATCTAGCTACTGTAACGCCCCAAGATCGGTACTATGTAGACTTAGCGATTTCCGCCAAAATCCGCATAATAACGATCCTAAAGGACGCCCACCAGGCATAACGTGCACGTCGCAACACACACATTATGCGGGTGGAATTGTGATAACATTACAACAGTTCTCGATGGAACCCACAAAAGAACATATATACAACAACGACTCACCGAGTCAAGAACAAAAGATACAATACAAAGATCCAAAAGAACAGCGGAAGCGGAGTAGCGTCCAGCTACGGACAAGATACAAATTGGACTAAGAGTCCTGAAGATAAGCAAAGGCACCATATCCCTGCCCAGGCCAAGCCTAGCCGGAGGGATTCCCAAGCTAACGTCGTCAGACTTCAAACCTGTTGGCTGCATTGGAATAGCAGCCCCGAAGGGGTCAGTACTATAAACAGTACTGGCAAGTAATACTCACAAGATATCAAAGCTGGAATTCCGGGGAAAGAGGGTTAGCGATTGAGGCGGCGGCAAGCAGCACTAACAACTTATAGAGACACGCTACCACTTTCGTCTATCAGAGACAAGGTAAGAGAGCGCATAAGAAACCGACTATACTACACACCAAACAAACCCGCCCTGAAACGACTCCCTCGTATCCTCAGCCCACGAGGAAGAAGTCCGGGCACTCACACGGTGGACAAGTTTTATGAGTTATTATTCAAGTGATCTATCTTACTAGTCAAGTTATTATCATCATAAGGTGCAAGTTGTCTATGATCTTTTTAGCCAGCGCATTTCACCAAGTCGTCCATAACCGCGGACACGGCTTTTCGAAAAGATTTAACCCTGCAGGGATGCACCAATGAACCCACACGCATCGAAACTCTCGCTTAGAGGTGTACCGGTGGAGGTTTCGACGCAATGCTTCCCTTCTCTACAAACAAGTCCAGGGAGCCACCTAGCTAGGACTGATCCACCTTGAGAGTCTGGCCGAAGCTTCAAGGTGGGCCTAACCGATGCGAGAACGGCTTCGGGAGGGAACACTCATACGATTGCCCCTCCGTCCACATGCGATTAACGCATGGTCCGCAAGCCCTACCGTAAGTAGCCATGTATCCATCATCATCTTACCTTCACATCATCATCATCGTTGTACGCACGCAAATGGAAACACCCGAACTAAGTTGTGGCTCATGGACAAGTTTGCGGATCCGGTAATAGATTGCGGGGAGGCCCGTAGAACTCCCACATGTGGTTAGTGCGCTCAGTCTTGGATCAGCGGAAAAGAACTCGGGTCCTAGGCGACACTAGCAGAATAAATCACCACGATTGGCCTTCTGCCGGTGCCTTATCTTTATTAAGTTATCCCATCGCAACAGAAATTAAAGATTACCATTTTAGTTGAGCCTAGCTATCATGTTAAGAACAAGACTAGATAACAGAGATAACAGACTCAAGCAAAGCACCTAAGCATGCACTACGACTCGCAAGGCTAACAAGGTAAACAAACAGCAGGTGATAGGAGGTGGGGATGTGGCTATATCATGGCTGCAAGGTAAACATACAAATAGGATCGGACGCAAGCATCGTGACATAAGGCTAGCAAGGAACAAAAGATAGGACGAGTAAGAGACAGAAAACAAGCGAAGATAGCAAGGGAGTATCACTTGCCTGCAATCCGGTAGAGGTAGCAGAACTTGTCGTTACTCACATCAACTCATCGTCCTATTCCCGAAGAAGCAAAGAACACTGGACAACGGAGAAGATGCATTTTACTACTACGGCAAAAGAAGCGGCATGTTGATGCAATGCATGCATGACATGGCAAAACATGAGAGAATGCAATTAAGCCAAATTAAACGGAGCCGAAATTCCGACAATTTATTATATGGTTCAAGTTATTTTTCTAACCATCAAAATTAAATGTTATTAGCAAGTCTAAACAAAGCATGGGTGAGCTATTCAAAATTAAATGGAACCGGGTCAACAATTAAATTACAACCCACATATTCCATATTTAGTTATTTAGGTGAAATGCAAACACATCTAAAGTGCAAGCTACATGATGCAAACAAGATCATAGATGGCATATTCAAATTCTACACATTTTTCTGATCCAAAAACATATTTTATATTTGGCAATTGGAGCTACCAATTAAAAGATAGGAATTTAAACATAATTTGCAAAAAGGAAAAATAAAACAGAAAGAAAAGGGGGAAGCTGGGACTTGAACTTGGGTCGGCCTGGTTAGAGGAGCAGAGAGCAAGCCACTGGGCTACACTCAGTTTGCTGAAAGGATTCGGATCGGACCCGATATGAACAGAAGTTGAAGTGTTAACTGAATTTAGACAGAAAGCTTCAGACTTTCAGGCAGGAGGTGCGACGGTGACAAGGATCGGCAGCAGCGCTGCTGGTTTCCGCGTGCGATCGGGAGCTTGAGGGTGCAGGGAGTTAGCTGGGTGTGCTGGGGTGCGTGTTGTGCGTGCGTGCAGGGGGTGGCTTGGGGCAGAGGAGCCGTGCTCATGCCCGTGGACGTGGTCGACATGGCGGCCGACGGAGAGGACGATGCGCACGACGGCGGCATCCAGAGCAAGGGGAGAAAAGCGGGGTCCAGGCTGGACGGGAAGCGGCTGCTCACCAAGGTTGCAGGTGGGNATGACGAGTACTTCCCAGGTACCTCTCCCAGAACCTCACAAGGGACCTGCAGATCCTGCTTCCAGCCTTGTTGTTGATTATAGCCGACTCCATATTGGGGAGAACAAGTCCTTCGTGGATGCATGGGATGAGGCTTTCAAGTGGAATGAAGAGTCCACCAGGGTGAAGGGCGAGGAGCTGGCCAGCTTGATGGCTTTGAAGATGATCCATACTGTAAGTTCTTCGCCTTTTTTTGTACAAATTATTACCTCTTACCGTACCAGTAGCCCCCAAGCACCTACTGTGGTAACTTGAGACTTAGGGTAGGTGCTTTATCCCTTACTGTCATCTCTTATAGAGAAAAAAATTGAACTTTATGCCTGTAGCCCCCAAGCGCCGAGTTGTTTTTTAACTTGCAACAACTCGGAGCTTAAGACCATAAAAATTTCTCGTATGCCTTTAAGATTTTTGATCTGTGAGTAGCCCCCAAGCGCCGGGTTGTTAGCCTGCGACAACTCGGAGCTTAATAGACCCTGAAACCTCTATCTTTGATATTAAAATTGATCCATGCGTAGCCCCCAAGCGCCAGGTTGTTAGCCTGCGACAACTCGGAGCTACCATCTGCACTGTACTTTACTATTTGAAAACTGAATTTTGAACCCTTGTAGCCCCCAAGTTCTGAGTTGTTTGATCACAACATCTTGGGACTCATAGGCCAATTTGCTCTGCTTTCATTGAAAACCTTTAACTGATAAAGTTGTCTTGCATTCCTTAAACAAAAGAACTCCTTGTAGCCCCCAATCGCCAAGTTGTACCCCTTTGACGACTTGGAGCTACCTCTAACATGTAACTCTTTGTGTTATTGTTACAGGCCACTATCTCTCGTATGCAGAGAGATATGCGAAAACTTGAGGAAAAGGCAGCTGCTTCCGCCTAATTTACTGAATTTGAGAAGAACCATGCTCTCCAGCTTGAGAGGGACTTGAAAAAAGTCTGTGCCGAGCTGGAAGATGAAAGAAAATCTTCTGCTCATAACAAGAAAATTGCAGAGAAAGCCATCAAGGACTTGAACGTTGGCCTTGACCGCTGCCGTACTGTAGCGCCCCGACCCCAGAACTATACAGTGGAACGTTGTGTAACCGGTCATGCTACACAATCGAGGGTTACTGGGTTTACCAATCCCAGGCCAAAACTCATTGGCAGGTGTGCTCGGAATGGATCATCGGCACACAACACCCCGATCATGCCATAAGCTCAGACATCGCTTCCATGTATAGTAAAGAGACCGAGACTTGTGGAACAACTGGCACATTGCATGACTCTACGACACAAAATCATATAGCAACTCATATAACAAGAAGAATACAAATATTACACATCAAAAGGTCGTAGACCATCAATTCATCAAGCGGAAGCGGGGTAGCGTTGTCTAATACAACAAGATGCAAATTATGGCCTAAGAGGCCTACAGATAAACAATTCCCAGCCAGCTTGTTCCACGGTCCCAAGCTGCCACCTGGGAACCCCAGACTACTCGTCGAAGTCAACATAGAACCCACCTTCCAGTTCGGTGGCGTCCTCCTCTGAAACAAATAATAATCAACAAAGCAAGGCTGAGTACGACGTACTCGCAAGAATTAGTAGGGCGATATAGGCCCGATGACTGACGGAGGCTCTAAAGCTTTATATGTATTTCTTTTGCATAAAGCTAAGTTTTCATAAACCAAACATAAGTGACACGAGGCATTCGTCTACTCAGAATAGTTTTTCGAAAGGGGTAAGAGAGTAACATTGTCATCACTGGTTCTCGTCGAACCCTTTGGTAACCATCACCACTCATCTCCACCAAAGGCACTCCCTCGAATCACCCTCGAGGAAATGAACCTTTTACACACACGTTGAGTTGCAACCTCTAGCTGCCAAGTTGATTAATTAAGGTTAATATTCTCTATGATCCCGTAAATCCATTCCCAAGGCGTCCATAACCGTGGACACGGCTTTTCGAAAAGATTAAACCCTGCAGGGGTGTACTGTGTGAAAGTCGCCAGGTTCCCGAGGGACCTCCCAGCTTCTTATCCATTGTTACCGTCCGGCTCACCTAGTTGGCCCTCTTCCGGGGAAGGCCGGCAAGCAGGCGCGGTTAAACCTTTACCTCGCATGAGACTATCCAAGAGTCATCTGTGGCCACAGGGCAAGTTTACCCAGCCTCAGCCCCTGCCCCATCGCCACATCCTAACACCACCATCCTCATCATTTCTTTTTCCGCTCACACACACGGCAAATGGAAATAGCAAACTAAAGGACCCTTGGATACGCCCGCACAAGTTATTTGGTCAGTAAGGCGCCCATACACCCACCAATGGCAGCACGCTCAAACCTTGGTTCCGAAGACAGGAACTCGCACCTAGGGGCAAGAGTGAGGCAAAACACCATCCCCGATGGCAACTCACCCAAGCCTTCTTAACATTTTAAATAAGCACCCCACATATCCACCATGTCCGAAACATTCCATCAACATCAACAATTATGGAATTAAACAACGGACATAACTAGCATACGACTAAGCATGGCTAAGCATAGCTAAGCATATATAACCAAAAAGTATATCTTTGTCTCCGGCCAACACATCAAACCTAGGGTTTATAGGAGGGGAAGCATGTGATGGTTCAGGAGATAAACATGCATTCATAGGATACTCTACATCTTGATCAAAAGAGACATTTGAATCGCATGCAATATTCTGGTGGATAAAATAAGTTTATAAAACTTTAGGATGCTAGATGCCAAAAAGGTTAGGTTAGCTCTTGCCTTGCTGGTAATACTGGGCGCGTTGATCGTCGAGGTATTGTGGTGAAACCTCGACTCCGGAATCTAACGAAACACAAAAATAACAGGAAACGAAATAAATAACACGAATACAAGGTGCAATGCACAATCATGATGATATGGTCATATTATGCATTTAAAAGGTATTGGGCATCTCCCACAAGTTAAATGGAACCCCTAAAATAAATATTGCAATTAACGGGTCAAAACTCCATCTTTAACTTAGTGATTTGCGTTATTTATCAAAACGTCCAGTACTAAAATATGGGTACTAAATGCATGAAAATGACATTATTAGATAGGTATTAACCCACTGATCATTTTGGTACCTTGTTTGCAATTTTTGAATTAATATTGAACAAGTTATGACATTTCTAATATTCGATTTAATTCTGCCATTTATTTATTTTTAAGGGGCAGCACCAAAATTAATCTACAAGTCTCTCAAATGTCATATTCTGGTAGCTTAAGGCTTGCTGAACATTTTGAGCTATTGTTCATAATTTTTGAGCAAATACAACTCAAGTTATGCATTTTCTAAAAATGGAATTTAATCTGCCATTTTAGTACATTTAATGAAACAGCAATTTAAATGTTCATTATTGCATGGAAAATGGAACTAGCATGTAGATGTTGTTTTCCTGAACATTGTGAGAGCTTAACCATAATTTTTGGACAATTATCCATAAAGTTATGGAATTTACAAATTCAACATTATTTTCTGCCATTTTAGTATTCAGCAATTAAAGGCAATTTATTTTGACCAATTAAATTAACCAATGGTACTAACAGGTAGACATTTTGTTGCTGAGCATTTTGACATATTATTTGCAATTTTTGGACAAGTGGTTCAAAGATATGCAATTTCCAAAATTTGAATAATTAACCGATGATTTGCATTTCACGTTTTAATTCAAATTCAAAATTCATTTGCATGTGTGAGTGACATATTTGAATAGGTTATGAAATTAGAAACCTTCTGATACCTTATTTGCAAGTTTTGGATCTACCAAATATTAAATATTGCAGAAACAAACTCTCTGTTAATTCTAAAAATCCAAAAATTGAAGAACTATGACGTCAGCATGCGTCACAGGGTAGGGGTGTGGGATGTTGAGCATCAATTCGTCGAATTGAAGCGAAATTGGTCGCGGGGACGAGCACTAGGCACTAGAGGGAAAGGAGAGGAGTCCAGGGGGGCGGCAGATTGGACCATATGGTCGCAGGAGTTGCGCCGGCGACCATGTCCAGCGGCGGCGGACGATGGAGCTCGGGGGCGACGGCCTAGAGAGGGAGAGAGGGAAGGGGGAGTGGTCCATTCGGTCGAGGTGCTCACCACAAGCACATTGCCGTGGTTGGAGACGGCGGGGGAGGGACGACGGTGGCGCGATGGTGATCGACGCGCGGCGGCCGGCGTCGAGCACGCGAGCTCGATTCGCGCGATTTGGAGGCCTCCCAGCACAGCTCTGTCGACTAGGAGGGAGAGGAGGAAGAGGCGTTCCTGTTGGCGGCGTCCATGTGCTCCGCGGTGGCCTCGGTCGCCGGCGATTGAAGGGGACGGTGGCGGCTAGACATCGGCCATGGGAGCTCGCAGGGGGGGAGCTAGGGTTAGGGTTTGGGGCGAGAGAGGGAGCAGGTGGGGGAGAGCAGCAGGGGGCTTCACTTATCCACTAGGGGGGCCTCGGCATGGTGCAGGGGAGGACGACACGGCGACATGGCGCCAGTGGCGGTGCGGTGGCGACGGCAGCACTGGGTCGCTACAGAGGAAGAGGGAGCTGACAGGGAGGGGCCCTCATGTCAGGGTTTTAAACTTTTTCCATTTTTCTGTTTTCCCCTTCTTAGGAACAGCAGACTTTAGGGATTTATTTGGGCCACTTTAACATTTTGGAAAATTTTGAAAATATTCAGGTGACCTCTCCATATCATTTAACAACTCCACAAAAATTGGTGCTGCCAAATAAAATGTTTAGAAACAGATTTGTTCATAGAGTTAAACATGGCCATTTGATAAATTCCAAAATGTATTTAATTGGAGCAATTAAGCATCTTCAAAATAAGGAAAATATTCATGGAGGCTCTCACAATAATATTGAAGCTCCCCATGATTTTAGTTTGAATTTTGAGGAGTTGAGCTTGGAGTCAAAATTCATCATTTGTTTAAACCAATTTTGAATTCCAAAAATATTTCTTTGCTTAGCAAGCAATCATCTTTGACAAAGATTTAAACAGATATATTCTTGGGACTTCCTGGACAATTTGGAAATTCCAGAATACTTTGGGTTTGCTAAGTTGAGCAAATGCACTTGACGTGGGAATTTTGTGGAAGTGTTTGATTCCTTTTAATGATTTCCATTGTTTGCAATATTTAACTTAGCAATTTAAATATGTATGCCATGATGCAATGAAAATAAAAAGTGAAAATTTGGCCCATATTTTAGGGTACCAAATCTGGGCTGTTACAACTCTATCCCCCTTACAAGAATCTCGCCCCGAGATTCCTAGAGTAGGAAGAGGAAGAGGAGGGAAACATGACAACCCTTAACTTCAACGATCTTCTCGATCCCACCTTGTTGCAGAGAGTAGGTAGCAAGCTTGACGTGCCGACGAGAAAGTCAGGAGATAGCTCAAGGTGATAGACAAAATTTCTCCAAGGGTTGTAAATATGAACTTTGCACAAGACCATAAGTCTTTGAGAAAGATGACTGAATCCGGGCATACCCAAGAATTACCCACGATCCTCAGGCATAGTGGTTGAGGTTAAAGACTTAAGAGATTTCGTCAACGGGCCTTCCGATGAGGTGCGTGAGCTACAACACCGGCCTTGTCAGGATTCCTAGCAGGCTTAGGTCGTGCTCTTGACGAACCCCAATCATCATTTCTGCTTGAGGTTCCGAGTTGGTTAGGTGTGCGGACACTTCAGGCTTGCAGGTGTGAAGGGGGAGGTTGCGTCAGTGACAGAAGGTAGGGTCACTAATTTCTCAAGACATAGGCATTCATTGCCCAGCTCCAGAGCACGAGCTAGATTGGGAGTCACCGGTAAGATGATGAGAATTGACCACTAGAGGGGAGTCCATATCCTCAACTGGTATTTGATGGTTGTGTGCAAATGACATGAATATGAAAGGATGCGATGCTCCAGAATCGAACAAAACTTAAGCTGGATATGAAATGACTCGAAACGTACCCATGAGAACACGGGGGTCCTCTTTAGCGGCTTCAGCAGAGATGTGGGTTAGACGACCACGGTTAACAGTCGCAGCCTTGGCAACTGGTGTAGAGGGAGCCGGTGCAGGTGATGAGGTAGCCGGTGCCTTCTGGGGACACTCCCTGGAGAAATGCCCCGGCTGGCCACAGCTGAAACAAGTGGGCCTCGGCGGTGGTGGAGGCAGCTGAGGGTGGTACCCACTTCCAGCCGCACCCAAGGTCGAAGTAGCTGGGCGAGACGGAGGTGGCATGTACCCTGAGGGCTTTGGCGCGAAGGGAGCGCGAGGCACCTCACTAAAAGGCACAAAGACCCTGCGCTTCTTGCCCTCAGAAGAAGTGGAGCTCTGGTGGTCAGTGGGAGCTGACCTCTTGGAAGCCTCCAGCTCATGCCTACCTTGCTCCATGGTGAGAGCCTGGTTGTAGGGATCCTGAAAGGACTGGAACTTGAATGGCAGGAGCTCGTATCGGAGCCGAGGTGCGACCCCTTTGCGGAAGAGGTACTGCTTGTCCTCATCATTCGTTACGTCCCGAGGGGCGTAACGGGAGAGGTGGTTGAACTCCCGCCCATAGGCTTGGACGTCCATGTGTCCCTGGGTCAGCTCCAGGAACTCCCTCCTTTTCAGATCCATGATGGGCTGGGGAATGTAAGACGCACGGAAGGCAGTGCGGAATTCAGTCCAGGTGAAGGTATGGCCAGCAGCAACCATGGACACATGGCTTTCCCACCAGGACCCTGCGGCTCCAGTCAGCAGGTAGGTGGCGAAGTTCACTTGTTCCGCCACTGGAACATGCAAGGCAGTGAACTTGCGCTCGAGAGCACGAAGCCAGTCATCAGCATCCAGGGGCTCTTTAGCATAAGAGAAAGTGGGAGGCTGGGACTTCAGGAATCCAGTGAGGGTGTTGCATTCAGTGTTCCTGCGTGCACCCTGCTGCACCAACTGCGCGAGCAGATTCTCATTGCGCACGCGGCCCTCTTCAATGATCATTAGAACCTCCGCCATAGTGGGTGGCGGCGGTGGATCAGGATTGCTTTGTTCACCACGACGGGTAGGAGCCATTCTGGAGATATGAACAAGGACACAGTTAGTAACCATAACTAGTCACTTAGGATAGATCATTAGACTTCTTCCTGATATAGAGATTTGAGATGGCACAAAACAAATCAAGGCAACCACGATATTGCAGAAACCTTTGTTAGCACTCTTCCGACAACTAGTGCCGAAAGGGTTTCAGGAATCGGTTTTACCGGAGGAATCACAAAGATAGCTGGGAAACTCGCGATGAGCACTCTTATCTTGATCTAGATGGTTTCATGACAGAAAGTCCAGGTACGGCTAGTGACAGAGAAGAGCATTGCTGAGCAGGTCAATTACGGCGGCAACCTCGAGTTTGAAGACTAACTTCAAATTTTGCCAACATGATGCAGGGTTTAACCATTAGCACCAGGGTTCAACGGAAAAGATCTTGGGTTAAAGATCAGCTTCATGCACTGGGACTCACGAATAGCATAATTCTCACATGGGTGACAACCCCCATAAATCATTACACCTGAGCCCTATCACAATCCGGGACCTTCGGTTCAAGATCTTGGGCTAAAGCAAGGGAATTTCTTGACGATCCGCAACATTTCCTTTCTTCGGGCTTTAGAATTTGCAGACGAGCAAAGTGAACCAGTAACTGAAGATAGAACCCAACCCCGTGATCCTAAAGATTTAGAATTTGCCGACGATCAAGAGAACCGTTAAATCAAATAGAGGTAAGATGGCACCGAGATCAGAGTGAATTGGGTAAGGAGTAAAAAGAATCCTAAGATGGTTTTCACAACTCCTTTTTAGGTTAGAAATAATTTTCACGCACTAGACTCGACATCGACCAGTAGAACGGGTTTCCTACAGGCAGTCCTGCTCTGATACCAACTTGTAGCGCCCCGACCCCAGAACTATACAGTGGAACGTTGTGTAACCGGTCATGCTACACAATCGAGGGTTACTGGGTTTACCAATCCCAGGCCAAAACTCATTGGCAGGTGTGCTCGGAATGGATCATCGGCACACAACACCCCGATCATGCCATAAGCTCAGACATCGCTTCCATGTATAGTAAAGAGACCGAGACTTGTGGAACAACTGGCACATTGCATGACTCTACGACACAAAATCATATAGCAACTCATATAACAAGAAGAATACAAATATTACACATCAAAAGGTCGTAGACCATCAATTCATCAAGCGGAAGCGGGTAGCGTTGTCTAATACAACAAGATGCAAATTATGGCCTAAGAGGCCTACAGATAAACAATTCCCAGCCAGCTTGTTCCACGGTCCCAAGCTGCCACCTGGGAACCCCAGACTACTCGTCGAAGTCAACATAGAACCCACCTTCCAGTTCGGTGGCGTCCTCCTCTGAAACAAATAATAATCAACAAAGCAAGGCTGAGTACGACGTACTCGCAAGAATTAGTAGGGCGATATAGGCCCGATGACTGACGGAGGCTCTAAAGCTTTATATGTATTTCTTTTGCATAAAGCTAAGTTTTCATAAACCAAACATAAGTGACACGAGGCATTCGTCTACTCAGAATAGTTTTCCGAAAAGGGGTAAGAGAGTAACATTTGTCATCACTGGTTCTCGTCGAACCCTTTGGTAACCATCACCACTCATCTCCACCAAAGGCACTCCCTCGAATCACCCTCGAGGAAATGAACCTTTTACACACACGTTGAGTTGCAACCTCTAGCTGCCAAGTTGATTAATTAAGGTTAATATTCTCTATGATCCCGTAAATCCATTCCCAAGGCGTCCATAACCGTGGACACGGCTTTTCGAAAAGATTAAACCCTGCAGGGGTGTACTGTGTGAAAGTCGCCAGGTTCCCGAGGGACCTCCCAGCTTCTTATCCATTGTTACCGTCCGGCTCACCTAGTTGGCCCTCTTCCGGGGAAGGCCGGCAAGCAGGCGCGGTTAAACCTTTACCTCGCATGAGACTATCCAAGAGTCATCTGTGGCCACAGGGCAAGTTTACCCAGCCTCAGCCCCTTCCCCATCGCCACATCCTAACACCACCATCCTCATCATTTCTTTTTCCGCTCACACACATGGCAAATGGAAATAGCAAACTAAAGGACCCTTGGATACGCCCGCACAAGTTATTTGGTCAGTAAGGCGCCCATACACCCACCAATGGCAGCACGCTCAAACCTTGGTTCCGAAGACAGGAACTCGCACCTAGGGGCAAGAGTGAGGCAAAACACCATCCCCGATGGCAACTCACCCAAGCCTTCTTAACATTTTAAATAAGCACCCCACATATCCACCATGTCCGAAACATTCCATCAACATCAACAATTGTGGAATTAAACAACGGACATAACTAGCATACGACTAAGCATGGCTAAGCATAGCTAAGCATATATAACCAACAAGTATATCTTTGTCTCCGGCCAACACATCAAACCTAGGGTTTATAGGAGGGGAAGCATGTGATGGTTCAGGAGATAAACATGCATTCATAGGATACTCTACATCTTGATCAAAAGAGACATTTGAATCGCATGCAATATTCTGGTGGATAAAATAAGTTTATAAAACTTTAGGATGCTAGATGCCAAGAAGGTTAGGTTAGCTCTTGCCTTGCTGGTAATACTGGGCGCGTTGATCGTCGAGGCATTGTGGTGAAACCTCGACTCCGAAATCTAACCAAACACAAAAATAACAGGAAACAAAATAAATAACACGAATACAAGGTGCAATGCACAATAATGATGATATGGTCATATTATGCATTTAAAAGGTATTGGGCATCTCCCACAAGTTAAATGGAACCCCTAAAATAAATATTGCAATTAACGGGTCAAAACTTCATCTTTAACTTAGTGATTTGCGTTATTTATCAAAACATCCAGTACTAAAATATGGGTACTAAATGCATGAAAATGACATTATTAGATAGGTATTAACCCACTGATCATTTTGGTACCTTGTTTGCAATTTTTGAATTAATATTGAACAAGTTATGACATTTCTAATATTCGATTTAATTCTGCCATTTATTTATTTTTAAGGGGCAGCACCAAAATTAAATCTACAAGTCTCTCAAATGTCATATTCTGGTAGCTTAAGGCTTGCTGAACATTTTGAGCTATTGTTCATAATTTTTGAGCAAATACAACTCAAGTTATGCATTTTCTAAAAATGGAATTTAATCTGCCATTTTAGTACATTTAATGAAACAGCAATTTAAATGTTCATTATTGCATGGAAAATGGAACTAGCATGTAGATGTTGTTTTCCTGAACATTGTGAGAGCTTAACCATAATTTTTGGACAATTATCCATAAAGTTATGGAATTTACAAATTCAACATTATTTCTGCCATTTTAGTATTCAGCAATTAAAGGCAATTTATTTTGACCAATTAAATTAACCAATGGTACTAACAGGTAGACATTTTGTTGCTGAGCATTTTGACATATTATTTGCAATTTTTGGACAAGTGGTTCAAAAGTTATGCAATTTCCAAAATTTGAATAATTAACCGATGATTTGCATTTCACGTTTTAATTTCAAATTCAAAATTCATTTGCATGTGTGAGTGACATATTTGAATAGGTTATGAAATTAGAAACCTTCTGATACCTTATTTGCAAGTTTTGGATCTACCAAATATTAAATATTGCAGAAACAAACTCTCTGTTAATTCTAAAAATCCAAAAATTGAAGAACTATGACGTCAGCATGCGTCACAGGGTAGGGGTGCGGGATGTTGAGCATCAATTCGTCGAATTGAAGCGAAATTGGTCGCGGGGACGAGCACTAGGCACTAGAGGGAAAGGAGAGGAGTCCAGGGGGGCGGCGGATTGGACCATATGGTCGCCGGAGTTGCGCCGACGACCATGTCCAGCGGCGGCGGACGATGGAGCTCGGGGGCGACGGCCTAGAGAGGGAGAGAGGGAAGGGGGAGTGGTCCATTCGGTCGAGGTGCTCACCACAAGCACGTTGCCGTGGTCGGAGACGGCGGGGGAGGGACGACGGCGGCGCGATGGTGATCGACGCGCGGCGGCCGGCGTCGAGCACGCGAGCTCGATTCGCGCAATTTGGATGCCTCCCAGCACAGCTCTGTCGACTAGGAGGGAGAGGAGGAAGAGGCGTTCCTGTTGGCGGCGTCCATGTGCTCCGCGGTGGCCCCGGTCACCGGCGATTGAAGGGGACGGCGGCGGCTAGACATCGGCCATGGGAGCTCGCAGGGGGGAGCTAGGGTTAGGGTTTGGGGCGAGAGAGGGAGCAGGTGGGGGAGAGCAGCAGGGGGCTTCACTTATCCACTAGGGGGGCCTCGGCATGGTGCAGGGGAGGACGACACGGCGACATGGCGCCAGTGGCGGTGCGGTGGCGACGGCAGCACTGGGTCGCTACAGAGGAAGAGGGAGCTGACAGGGAGGGGCCCTCATGTCAGGGTTTTAAACTTTTTCCATTTTTCTGTTTTCCCCTTCTTAGGAACAGCAGACTTTAGGGATTTATTTGGGCCACTTTAACATTTTGGAAAATTTTGAAAATATTCAGGTGACCTCTCCATATCATTTAACAACTCCACAAAAATTGGTGCTGCCAAATAAAATGTTTAGAAACAGATTTGTTCATAGAGTTAAACATGGCCATTTGATAAATTCCAAAATGTATTTAATTGGAGCAATTAAGCATCTTCAAAAATAAGGAAAATATTCATGGAGGCTCTCACAATAATATTGAAGCTCCCCATGATTTTAGTTTGAATTTTGAGGAGTTGAGCTTGGAGTCAAAATTCATCATTTGTTTAAACCAATTTTGAATTCCAAAAATATTTCTTTGCTTAGCAAGCAATCATCTTTGACAAAGATTTAAACAGATATATTCTTGGGACTTCCTGGACAATTTGGAAATTCCAGAATACTTTGGGTTTGCTAAGTTGAGCAAATGCACTTGACGTGGGAATTTTGTGGAAGTGTTTGATTCCTTTTAATGATTTCCATTGTTTGCAATATTTAACTTAGCAATTTAAATATGTATGCCATGATGCAATGAAAATAAAAAGTGAAAATTTGGCCCATATTTTAGGGTACCAAATCTGGGCTGTTACAACTCTATCCCCCTTACAAGAATCTCGCCCCGAGATTCCTAGAGTAGGAAGAGGAAGAGGAGGGAAACATGACAACCCTTAACTTCAACGATCTTCTCGATCCCACCTTGTTGCAGAGAGTAGGTAGCAAGCTTGACGTGCCGACGAGAAAGTCAGGAGATAGCTCAAGGTGATAGACAAAATTTCTCCAAGGGTTGTAAATATGAACTTTGCACAAGACCATAAGTCTTTGAGAAAGATGACTGAATCCGGGCATACCCAAGAATTACCCACGATCCTCAGGCATAGTGGTTGAGGTTAAAGACTTAAGAGATTTTGTCAACGGGCCTTCCGATGAGGTGCGTGAGCTACAACACCGGCCTTGTCAGGATTCCTAGCAGGCTTAGGTCATGCTCTTGACGAACCCCAATCATCATTTCTGCTTGAGGTTCCGAGTTGGTTAGGTGTGCGGACACTTCAGGCTTGCAGGTGTGAAGGGGGAGGTTGCGTCAGTGACAGAAGGTAGGGTCACTAATTTCTCAAGACATAGGCATTCATTGCCCAGCTCCAGAGCACGAGCTAGATTGGGAGTCACCAGTAAGATGATGAGAATTGACCACTAGAGGGGAGTCCATATCCTCAACTGGTATTTGATGGTTGTGTGCAAATGACATGAATATGAAAGGATGCGATGCTCCAGAATCGAACAAAACTTAAGCTGGATATGTAATGACTCGAAACGTACCCATGAGAACACGGGGGTCCTCTTTAGCGGCTTCAGCAGAGATGTGGGTTAGACGACCACGGTTAACAGTCGCTGCCTTGGCAACTGGTGTAGAGGGAGCCGGTGCAGGTGATGAGGTAGCCGGTGCCTTCTGGGGACACTCCCTGGAGAAATGCCCCGGCTGGCCACAGCTGAAACAAGTGGGCCTCGGCGGTGGTGGAGGCAGCTGAGGGTGGTACCCACTTCCAGCCGCACCCAAGGTCGAAGTAGCTGGGCGAGACGGAGGTGGCATGTACCCTGAGGGCTTTGGCGCGAAGGGAGCGCGAGGCACCTCACTAAAAGGCACAAAGACCCTGCGCTTCTTGCCCTCAGAAGAAGTGGAGCTCTGGTGGTCAGTGGGAGCTGGCCTCTTGGAAGCCTCCAGCTCATGCCTACCTTGCTCCATGGTGAGAGCCTGGTTGTAGAGATCCTGAAAGGACTGGAACTTGAATGGCAGGAGCTCGTATCGGAGCCGAGGTGCGAGCCCTTTGCGGAAGAGGTACTGCTTGTCCTCATCATTCGTTACGTCCCGAGGGGCGTAACGGGAGAGGTGGTTGAACTCCCGCCCATAGGCTTGGACGTCCATGTGTCCCTGGGTCAGCTCCAGGAACTCCCTCCTTTTCAGATCCATGATGGGCTGGGGAATGTAAGCCGCACGGAAGGCAGTGCGGAATTCAGTCCAGGTGAAGGTATGGCCAGCAGCAACCATGGACACATGGCTTTCCCACCAGGACCCTGCGGCTCCAGTCAGCAGGTAGGTGGCGAAGTTCACTTGTTCCGCCACTGGAACATGCAAGGCAGTGAACTTGCGCTCGAGAGCACGAAGCCAGTCATCAGCATCCAGGGGCTCTTTAGCATAAGAGAAAGTGGGAGGCTGGGACTTCAGGAATCCAGTGAGGGTGTTGCATTCAGTGTTCCTGCGTGCACCCTGCTGCACCAACTGCGCGAGCAGATTCTCATTGCGCACGCGGCCCTCTTCAATGATCATTAGAACCTCCGCCATAGTGGGTGGCGGCGGTGGATCAGGATTGCTTTGTTCACCACGACGGGTAGGAGCCATTCTGGAGATATGAACAAGGACACAGTTAGTAACCATAACTAGTCACTTAGGATAGATCATTAGACTTCTTCCTGATATAGAGATTTGAGATGGCACAAAACAAATCAAGGCAACCACGATATTGCAGAAACCTTTGTTAGCACTCTTCCGACAACTAGTGCCAAAAGGGTTTCAGGAATCAGGGTTACCGGAGGAATCACAAAGATAGCTGGGAAACTCGCGATGAGCACTCTTATCTTGATCTAGATGGTTTCATGACAGAAAGTCCAGGTACGGCTAGTGACAGAGAAAAGCATTGTTGAGCAGGTCAATTACGGCGGCAACCTCGAGTTTGAAGACTAACTTCAAATTTTGCCAACATGATGCAGGGTTTAACCATTAGCACCAGGGTTCAACGGAAAAGATCTTGGGTTAAAGATCAGCTTCATGCACTGGGACTCACGAATAGCATAATTCTCACATGGGTGACAACCCCCATAAATCATTACACCTGAGCCCTATCACAATCCGGGACCTTCGGTTCAAGATCTTGGGCTAAAGCAAGGGAATTTCTTGACGATCCGCAACATTTCCTTTCTTCGGGCTTTAGAATTTGCAGACGAGCAAAGTGAACCAGTAACTGAAGATAGAACCCAACCCCGTGATCCTAAAGATTTAGAATTTGCCGACGATCAAGAGAACCGTTAAATCAAATAGAGGTAAGATGGCACCGAGATCAGAGTGAATTGGGTAAGGAGTAAAAAGAATCGTAAGATGGTTTTCACAACTCCTTTTTAGGTTAGAAATAATTTTCACGCACTAGACTCGACATCGACCAGTAGAACGGGTTTCCTACAGGCAGTCCTGCTCTGATACCAACTTGTAGCGCCCCGACCCCAGAACTATACAGTGGAACGTTGTGTAACCGGTCATGCTACACAATCGAGGGTTACTGGGTTTACCAATCCCAGGCCAAAACTCATTGGCAGGTGTGCTCGGAATGGATCATCGGCACACAACACCCCGATCATGCCATAAGCTCAGACATCGCTTCCATGTATAGTAAAGAGACCGAGACTTGTGGAACAACTGGCACATTGCATGACTCTACGACACAAAATCATATAGCAACTCATATAACAAGAAGAATACAAATATTACACATCAAAAGGTCGTAGACCATCAATTCATCAAGCGGAAGCGGGGTAGCGTTGTCTAATACAACAAGATGCAAATTATGGCCTAAGAGGCCTACAGATAAACAATTCCCAGCCAGCTTGTTCCACGGTCCCAAGCTGCCACCTGGGAACCCCAGACTACTCGTCGAAGTCAACATAGAACCCACCTTCCAGTTCGGTGGCGTCCTCCTCTGAAACAAATAATAATCAACAAAGCAAGGCTGAGTACGACGTACTCGCAAGAATTAGTAGGGCGATATAGGCCCGATGACAGACGGAGGCTCTAAAGCTTTATATGTATTTCTTTTGCATAAAGCTAAGTTTTCATAAACCAAACATAAGTGACACGAGGCATTCGTCTACTCAGAATAGTTTTTCGAAAAGGGGTAAGAGAGTAACATTTGTCATCACTGGTTCTCGTCGAACCCTTTGGTAACCATCACCACTCATCTCCACCAAAGGCACTCCCTCGAATCACCCTCGAGGAAATGAACCTTTTACACACACGTTGAGTTGCAACCTCTAGCTGCCAAGTTGATTAATTAAGGTTAATATTCTCTATGATCCCGTAAATCCATTCCCAAGGCGTCCATAACCGTGGACACGGCTTTTCGAAAAGATTAAACCCTGCAGGGGTGTACTGTGTGAAAGTCGCCAGGTTCCCGAGGGACCTCCCAGCTTCTTATCCATTGTTACCGTCCGGCTCACCTAGTTGGCCCTCTTCCGGGGAAGGCCGGCAAGCAGGCGCGGTTAAACCTTTACCTCGCATGAGACTATCCAAGAGTCATCTGTGGCCACAGGGCAAGTTTACCCAGCCTCAGCCCCTGCCCCATCGCCACATCCTAACACCACCATCCTCATCATTTCTTTTTCCGCTCACACACACGGCAAATGGAAATAGCAAACTAAAGGACCCTTGGATACGCCCGCACAAGTTATTTGGTCAGTAAGGCGCCCATACACCCACCAATGGCAGCACGCTCAAACCTTGGTTCCGAAGACAGGAACTCGCACCTAGGGGCAAGAGTGAGGCAAAACACCATCCCCGATGGCAACTCACCCAAGCCTTCTTAACATTTTAAATAAGCACCCCACATATCCACCATGTCCGAAACATTCCATCAACATCAACAATTATGGAATTAAACAACGGACATAACTAGCATACGACTAAGCATGGCTAAGCATAGCTAAGCATATATAACCAAAAAGTATATCTTTGTCTCCGGCCAACACATCAAACCTAGGGTTTATAGGAGGGGAAGCATGTGATGGTTCAGGAGATAAACATGCATTCATAGGATACTCTACATCTTGATCAAAAGAGACATTTGAATCGCATGCAATATTCTGGTGGATAAAATAAGTTTATAAAACTTTAGGATGCTAGATGCCAAGAAGGTTAGGTTAGCTCTTGCCTTGCTGATAATACTGGGCGCGTTGATCGTCGAGGTATTGTGGTGAAACCTCGACTCCGGAATCTAACGAAACACAAAAATAACAGGAAACGAAATAAATAACACGAATACAAGGTGCAATGCACAATCATGATGATATGGTCATATTATGCATTTAAAAGGTATTGGGCATCTCCCACAAGTTAAATGGAACCCCTAAAATAAATATTGCAATTAACGGGTCAAAACTCCATCTTTAACTTAGTGATTTGCGTTATTTATCAAAACGTCCAGTACTAAAATATGGGTACTAAATGCATGAAAATGACATTATTAGATAGGTATTAACCCACTGATCATTTTGGTACCTTGTTTGCAATTTTTGAATTAATATTGAACAAGTTATGACATTTCTAATATTCGATTTAATTCTGCCATTTATTTATTTTTAAGGGGCAGCACCAAAATTAAATCTACAAGTCTCTCAAATGTCATATTCTGGTAGCTTAAGGCTTGCTGAACATTTTGAGCTATTGTTCATAATTTTTGAGCAAATACAACTCAAGTTATGCATTTTCTAAAAATGGAATTTAATCTGCCATTTTAGTACATTTAATGAAACAGCAATTTAAATGTTCATTATTGCATGGAAAATGGAACTAGCATGTAGATGTTGTTTTCCTGAACATTGTGAGAGCTTAACCATAATTTTTGGACAATTATCCATAAAGTTATGGAATTTACAAATTCAACATTATTTCTGCCATTTTAGTATTCAGCAATTAAAGGCAATTTATTTTGACCAATTAAATTAACCAATGGTACTAACAGGTAGACATTTTGTTGCTGAGCATTTTGACATATTATTTGCAATTTTTGGACAAGTGGTTCAAAAGATATGCAATTTCCAAAATTTGAATAATTAACCGATGATTTGCATTTCACGTTTTAATTTCAAATTCAAAATTCATTTGCATGTGTGAGTGACATATTTGAATAGGTTATGAAATTAGAAACTTCTGATACCTTATTTGCATGTTTTGGATCTACCAAATATTAAATATTGCAGAAACAAACTCTCTGTTAATTCTAAAAATCCAAAAATTGAAGAACTATGACGTCAGCATGCGTCACAGGGAAGGGGTGCGGGATGTTGAGCATCAATTCGTCGAATTGAAGCGAAGTTGGTCGCGGGGACGAGCACTAGGCACTAGAGGGAAAGGAAAGGAGTCCAGGGGGGCGTCGGATTGGACCATATGGTCGCCGGAGTTGCGCCGGCGACCATGTCCAGCGGCGGCGGACGATGGAGCTCGGGGGCGACGGCCTAGAGAGGGAGAGAGGGAAGGGGGAGTGGTCCATTCGGTCGAGGTGCTCACCACGAGCACGTTGCCGTGGTCGGAGACGGTGGGGGAGGGACGACGGCGGCGCGATGGTGATCGACGCGCGGCGGCCGGCGTCGAGCACGCGAGCTCGATTCGCGCGATTTGGAGGCCTCCCAGCACAGCTCTGTCGACTAGGAGGGAGAGGAGGAAGAGGCGTTCCTGTTGGCGGCGTCCATGTGCTCCGCGGTGGCCTCGGTCGCCGGCGATTGAAGGGGACGGCGGCGGCTAGACATCGGCCATGGGAGCTCGCAGGGGGGGAGCTAGGGTTAGGGTTTGGGGCGAGAGAGGGAGCAGGTGGGGGAGAGCAGCAGGGGGCTTCACTTATCCACCAGGGGGGCCTCGGCATGGTGCAGGGGAGGACGACACGGCGACATGGCGCCAGTGGCGGTGCGGTGGCGACGGCAGCACTGGGTCGCTACAGAGGAAGAGGGAGCTGACAGGGAGGGGCCCTCATGTCAGGGTTTTAAACTTTTTCCATTTTTCTGTTTTCCCCTTCTTAGGAACAGCAGACTTTAGGGATTTATTTGGGCCACTTTAACATTTTGGAAAATTTTGAAAATATTCAGGTGACCTCTCCATATCATTTAACAACTCCACAAAAATTGGTGCTGCCAAATAAAATGTTTAGAAACAGATTTGTTCATAGAGTTAAACATGGCCATTTGATAAATTCCAAAATGTATTTAATTGGAGCAATTAAGCATCTTCAAAAATAAGGAAAATATTCATGGAGGCTCTCACAATAATATTGAAGCTCCCCATGATTTTAGTTTGAATTTTGAGGAGTTGAGCTTGGAGTCAAAATTCATCATTTGTTTAAACCAATTTTGAATTCCAAAAATATTTCTTTGCTTAGCAAGCAATCGTCTTTGACAAAGATTTAAACAGATATATTCTTGGGACTTCCTGGACAATTTGGAAATTCCAGAATACTTTGGTTTGCTAAGTTGAGCAAATGCACTTGACGTGGGAATTTTGTGGAAGTGTTTGATTCCTTTTAATGATTTCCATTGTTTGCAATATTTAACTTAGCAATTTAAATATGTATGCCATGATGCAATGAAAATAAAAGTGAAAATTTGGCCCATATTTTAGGGTACCAAATCTGGGCTGTTACACGTACTGGTGTCAAAGTGATGATCCAGTGCATCTTTGGTATTTTCTATTCTTTCTCTTTTTTGTATTTGAACTGTTAATTATTTGCCTTGCTATACTGATCTGCTGCAATTCTTTCAGGCTCAACTTCTTAAAAAATGAAACTAGGAGTCGGCCCACAAATGAACGAGCTGCTAGATCACTGCCATGGCTTGCAAGAGGGTGCTAAAGCCATTGTCACTTATCTGTCTCCCCAGAAGAAGTGTCCTTCAGCTCCTGAGCGTCTGGTGAGAGAGTTATCCTGAGCTCCTGCTTACGTGAAGGCCTGGAAGGAGTCCTCATTTAGGCGTGCAGCTATCCAAGTCCTTGCTTTGACTCAGGCATATAATCCAATGACTGTAGACCCTGCATTGTTGACCTTGGGCAAGCTAGAACAGCATGAAAATGGCTCCCCTTTCACCAAAGATGATTTTGAAAGATTGCAGAGATCGGTGCGGCCTTTTGCCTGCCAGATTGTCAGCAACATGGACTCCGAGATATGGACACACCAATATGACTCCAACAACCAGAAAATTGTCATGGTGACTCCTCCAGTTGTGGAGTTCGGTCGTCCTTCACAATTGGGTGTTGGTGCGTCCACTTCCACGGGTCCTACATCATCAACTCCTGCAGCACCTGTTCGTGCTCGAGCCCGTCCAGAGGACGTTGTGGACTCCCAAACTCCTGATGAAGGCTCCGACTTCAAGCTATGCTCCTGCGCGAGATGCTCATCCTTTGGATGATTTTTAAACATTGTCTTTAGCTGATGCCGTGTTGTACGGCTTTTGGGATGTAAAAATTTTATCGTTGTAATGACATGCTTTGCATATCTTGGTTTTTTGTGATGGACTTTACTTTGTTGCCCAGTTTATTGAAATCTTCTTGCTTCTTATAACCCATCTGAAATTTATACTGATGAATAAGTAGGCCTCGCGTGACTTTTACTAACAGTTTCGCTATAACAAGTCCAACTTCTCCTAAGTCCCTTTTAGGCTTCATAGGAGTTCAGGACGAGTCATGCCTGTAGTATTTAGTCAAAATTTGGCGAGTTGCATCTAACTTACCAGATAAAAATCAGGAACGAGTCGGCTTCTGTGTCGGGTCCAAGAGTCTAAAGCTTGAATTTTTTTCTGAAAGACAAGCCCCAAAGGACCTCAAGATCAAAACGTAATAAAGAACACATACTGAGTGTTTCGATAAGCAATTTCAATTTCAAATGCAGTCGGCCTTTATTTCCTTTAATCAAGATAATCATGATACAATGTATGGAGAGCTCACTCGGCTCATTGATAACTTGCATATCTTGCTTACAATGATTAACTATAATATGGACGCAACTGAGCTATGTTCCAGGGTCTCTTTGCCTCTGCATATGGATCTAGTGTATGAGCTGTGTCAGCTCCTTTGCTTTCACTTGCCGGCTCTCGTACATCCATTAGATAGTACGACCCATTGTGTAAGTTTTTGCTGATAACAAACGGTCCTTCCCATGGAGGAGATAACTTGTGCATCCCTTCCTTATTTTGGACTAGGCGAAGCACTAAGTCTCCTTCCTGGAAAGTCCGAGTTCTGATTCTGTGTGCGTGATATCGCCGCAAGTCCTGCTGATAAACTGCAGATCTCTCAAGGGCTAACTCCCTTGCCTCTTCCAGTGCATCCACCGAGTTCTGGCGAGCAAGCTCGTTCTCTGTCTCGATGTAATTGGCGACTCGTGGCGAGTCGTGAAGTAAATCACTGGGCAGGACTGCTTCTGCACCATAGACCATGAAGAACGGCGTGAAGCCAGTGGATCTATTAGGAGTCGTCCTTATGCTCTAGAGTACTGCTGGTAACTCCTCTACCCAGGACCCGGCGACTCTCAACAGGGGAACTCTTAATCTGGGCTTGATCCCTTTGAGCAATTCCTGATTTGCACGCTCGGCTTGTCCATTGGATTGTGGGTGTGCCACTGAGGCTAAATCAAGTCGGATGTTGTTTTCTCCACAAACCTTGGCCATATCACCAACTGACAAGTTTGTTCCATTGTCTGTGATGATGTTGTGTGGATATCCAAATCGTGTGGCTATCTTCTTGATGAACCTGACAGCAGATGCTGCATCAACTCGGTTGACGGGTTCAACTTCAACCCACTTTGTGAATTTTTCAACTGCAACTAGCAGGTGGGTTTTGTGACAAGGTGACTTTGAGAAAGGGCCCACCATATCAAGCCACCAAACTGCAAACGGCCAAGTTATCGGCATGGTTCTGAGCTCCTGGGCTAGCACATAATCTTGCCTGGCGTATCTCTGACAACCATCACAAACTCGAACTATCTTTTCTGCATCCAAGTGTGCTGTCAGCCAGAAGAAACCATGTCTGAAAGCTTTGGATACTAGGGATCTTGTTGATGCATGGTGACCACAATCTCCTGCAAGATTTGCCTGCCCTCCTCCGGGGACACGCACCGTTGGTAGACTCCTATGGTGCTTCTGTGGAACAACTCTCCATTGATGACTGTATATGACTTGCATTGCCTGACAAGCTGTCTTCTCTTGACTTCATCCTCCGGGAGTTCCCCACGTAGGAGATAAGCAAGATACGGCTCTGTCCAAGCTGGGATTGCCCGAGTTGCTGCTACCAATCCGGAAAGGCGAGTTCCTCTTCTGAAGGTAACTTGACTGATGGATGATGGAGTTCATCCAGGAAGACATTTGGTGGTACTTTCTCTCTTCTAGACCCCAGCCTTGATAGCGTGTCTGCCGCCTCGTTTTTTCGACGATCAATGTGCTCCACTTGGTATCCAGAGAAGAACCCGGCAATCTGGTTAACTGCTCTCCTGTTGGCTGCCATGTTTGCATCCTTTGAGTCCCAAGTTCCAGATACTTGTTGGGCCACGAGATCCGAGTCTCCAAGGCACCTAATATGCTTGACGTTCATCTCTTTGGCCAAACGGAGTCCATGTAGCAGTGCATCATACTCTGCCATATTATTGGTGCAATCAAAGTGTAGCTGAAGGACATAAGCCAACTTATCTCCCTTAGGTGAAGTCAAAACGACGCCAGCACCTGACCCTTCGAGTTGCCTGGACCCGTCAAAGTGCATCGTCCAATACTTGGAGCATAGGGTGTTTGGCGAGGATGTGAAATCGGTCCAGTCGTTGACAAAATCAGCCAAAGCTTGTGACTTGATCACTGTGCGTGGCTCATAAGTGATGTGGTGAGGACCCAATTCGATTGCCCACTTGGCGACTTGTCCCGTTGCATCCCTGTTGCGAATTATATCTGCTAGTGGTGCTGAACTTACCACCTTGATAGAGTGCTCTTGAAAATAATGCTTGAGCTTCCGACTTGCTAAAAGACTCCATATACCAGCTTCTGCCACTATGGGTACCTTTGCTTGGAATCAGTGAGTACCTCACTAATGTAGTAAACAAGATGCTGCACTGGGTACTCCTTTCCTTCTTCCTTGCGTTCCATCACTACCACTACGCTGTGTAACGCCCCGACCCCAGAACTATACAGTGAAGCTTTGTGCAACAGGCATAGTTATCACGCATAGTAGAGAGATCAAGACTTGTGGAACAACTGGCACGTCACAGACTCTACGACACAAAAGTTCATATAGCAACTCATATATGAGAAAGATACAAATACTACACAAAGAGGTCACAGACCCAACAATTCATCAAGCGGAAGCGAAGTAGTGTTGTCTAACACAACAAGATCCAAATATGGCCTAAGAGGCCTACAGATAACATTCCCAGCCAGCTTGTTCCACGGTCCCAAGCTACCACCTAGGAACCCCGAACTATTCGTCGATGTCCACGACGGAACCACCTAACTGCTCGGTGTCGTCCTCCTCTGAAACAAGATATAAAGGCAGCAAAGAGAGACTGAGTACGACGTACTCGCAAGTTTAGTAGGGCGATACAGGCCCAATGCTGACGGAGGCTCTAAAGCTGTATGTAGCTATTTTGCATAAAGCTAGTTTTTCCTTTATAAAAGACACAAGTGACACAAATGGCATCGTCTACTCAGAATGTTTTTCGAAAGGGGATAAGAGAGTAAACTTTTCATCTTTGGTTCTCATCGAACCATTTATAACCAGAACCACTCATCTCCACCAAAGGCACTCCCTTGAATCCCCCCTCGAGGAAATGAACCTTTTTGTCACACGTTATAATGCAACCTTTAGCTGCCAAATTTTAATTAGGTTAAAGTTCTTTATGATCCCGTAAATCCATTCCCAAGGCGTCCATAACCGCGGACACGGCTTTTCTAAAAGATTAACCCTGCAGGGGTTTACTAATTTACCCACCGGTACCGTCCGGCTCACCTGATTGGACCACTTCCGGGGAAGGCCGACAAGTGGGCGCGGTTAAACCTTTACCTCGCATGAGACTATCCAAGAGTCATCGGTGGCCACAGGCAAGTTTACCCAGCCTATTTCAGCCCCTGCCCCATCGCCACGTCCTAAACACAAATCCTCATCAACGTCTTCTTTTCCACTCACACGCAAATGGGAAACCGAACTAGAGGACCCTTGGATACGCCCGCACAAGTTATTCAGTTAAAGGGGATTCCATATGTCCCCACCAATGGCAGCACGCTCAGACCTTGGTTCCGAAGACAGGAACTCGCACCTAGGGGCAAGAGTGAGGCAAAACACCATCCCCGATGGCAACTCACCCAAGCCTTTTAAGCAAATTAATTAAGTACCAACAACCACCACCATGTCCGAACATTCCATCAACATCAACAATTATGGAATTAACAACGGCCATAAATATCATTTAACTAAGCATGGCTAAGCATATAAATACACCACTTAAATTCTTATCTCCGGCCAACACATCAGACCTAGGGTTCGTAGGTAGGGAGACATGTGATGGTTTAGGGGATAAACATGCATTCATAGGATACTCTAGTATTGAGCAAAAATTGACTTTGGAATCGCATGCAATATATTATGGTGGATAAAATAATTTGATAAAAGCATAGGATGCTAGATGCCAAGAAGGTTAGGTTATCTCTTGCCTTGCTGCCCAGGCGCGTAGTACTGCTCGTCGGGGTTGGTAGGGTTAACCTCCACTCCGGAATCTATCGATACCCAAACAATATGGAAAAACAAATAAATCACACGAAGACAGGGTGCAATGCACAATCACATGATGCCATGACAAGTTTATGCAAAGTATCATCATTTAATGTATTTCACAATTTAAATGGAGTTCCATATAATTAAGGTAATTGTTTGGAAACAACCCCATTTTTACCTTAGTGGTCACGTTGTTTATAAATTAACGCATTATTAAAGAAGTGGCTTAAATATGCATGAGCATGACATGATTAGATAGGTTTTGTTCTTCCGATCATTTTGGTACCTCATTTGTGAATTTCCAATTATCGATGAATAAATGGTGATTTAAACAGTTATGCAATTTAAATCATTTTAGCCAAGTCGAAATTAACATCAAAGGAAAAATTGGTTTCTTGCTGTGAACTTAACATAGATAGATAACACATGCTTTGCTGATCATTTTGGTATATCATTTGTAATTGTTGGATCATTATTTATCGAGTTATGATATTTCTAATTATTGATTTAAATCTGCCATTTTATTTAATTTTAATAAACAGCACCAAAGCTAAGTCCACAATTCTCTCAAATGAAATAAAGTTGTAGTTCATTGTTTACTGAACATTTTAGTACCTCATTCATAATTTTTGGATGAGTAATTCCCAAGTTATGAATTTGCTAAACAATTAATTAATTCTGCCATTTTAGTATTCACTAATTAAAGGCCACATAATAAATTTAGTTGATCATGGAAAAGACACTAACAGATAGATATGACTTTTCTGACCATTTTGACATATTATTTGCATTTTTCCCGAATTGTGGTTCAAAAGATATTGAATTTCAAAGTTTGGATCTAATTCTGCCCCTTTTTTTTAATTCCAGAAATTCTTCCCGAAACGTTTTTCACCGGGATGTGGCCAGCCATAGAGGCTGACGGGCGGGGCCCGAGCCATGTAGGCGGCCACGTAGGCGCGGCGGCCCACTGCCGGTTTTGACCACGGGGAGGCGCAGACCGGCGCGCTAGCAAGCGGTGACCGTGCTCCGGCGACGCATCGACTCGTCGGAGAAGTAGCAGAGGGGGAGAAAGGGTGTCCGGGACGGTAGCAGCTCACCGAGAGAGGTAGATGCAGTAGCTCGGGATGGGGATGACGGCGGCGATCAGAGTTGGTTGGGGGCGAGCGCGGCGAGTGGCGGACGGGTCCGAAGAAGGCGAGCTCGATTAGCTCGATTTCGAGCCTCCCAGCAAGTGCGAGTCGAGGACGAGGAGGCAGGCCTCGGTGCGGTGCTTCTGGACATCTCGGTTCGCCACGAGGTGTATAGAGACGATGTGAATCGTGACGGCTGCGGCGGCGGTTGGCCGGCCGAAGCGGGGGAAGAATAGACAGCGGAGTCGAGTGCGGCCAGCCCGCACCAATTCCTCCCGCGTGGAGGAGAATCACGGCGAGGAGGTGAAAATGGCGTCTTCGGCTTGGCCCGGGGCAGTCGGAGGCAACGACGAGCTCGACGGCAGCAGCGGCGGCAGGAGTTCGATTTAGGTTAGGGTTTGGAGGACAGCAGAGAGCAGGGGAGCGAGTGAGGGGAGAGAGGGAGGCAGGGCCCGGCGTTGGCCTCTTATCCACGAGCTGGAGGGGGGGGTCCGGCCGTGGCGTGCGGGGAGGCCGAGGGCGGCGCGGCACGGCGGCATGGCGCCAGTGCCGGTGTCGCCACGGTGTCGATGACGATTTTGCAGATACCCCCTGCTTCTTTTCCCTTTTTCTTTTCCTTTATAAACAACAACTTTACCTATTTATTTGAGGCACTTAAACACTTTTAAAAGTGATTCAACTTTGTGGAAAATTCTTATTTTACACAAGGAACCACTGGTAAAAATTTGAGCTCAAATGGAGAATATTTGTAGAACAAACTTGTTTTACTTTCTTTTCTGCCCAATTTTTAGAACATTTAATTTAGGTACTTAAACATTTTCCAAAATTTTGAGAAAATTTGTAAAGCATGTATATTACTTCCAGAAGCTGTCATAAAAATTTCAGCCCATTTGGAAACACTTTTATGTGTACTTAAGTTCAAATTTGTTCATAGGCATTTTGGGTGCTTGCTAAAATATTTGAATTATAATTGGAATTTCCCTTGTAGTTTTCCTATTTGAAATTTATGGGAACTTCCTGGACAAATATGTAGGTTCAATTTGAATTCTTGTTTGACCAACATTCATTCACCAACTTTGGTTTATTAAAATTTTCATTTCATTATTTCATGTGAAGTCATTTTGAATTCTCAATTTTATTTCCTTGCTTGGCAAGAAATTGCCTGTGACAAATATTTATAAGATGTATTCTTGGAACTTCCTGGACAATTTGGAAACTCAAGAATAATGTATTTTGCCAACTTGAGCTTTGCATTTGATTTGGCCATTTTTGGGCAATGCATTTAGTTTGGAAATTTGAGGAAGGGTTTTGCTTCCTTTGTTTTAATCTCCCAAGTGTTGCTTTATTTTAGGATAGCAATTTGAATGGATGCCATGATGCAATGCAAATCAAAAAGTGAAAATTTGGCCCATATTTTAGGGTACCAATCTGGGCTGTTACACGCTGACAACTCTTTCATTGGCAGCTACATATAGTAACATGGGCTCCTTATCTGTAGGAGCTGCAAGGACTGGTGTTGTTGATAAGGTTTTCTTCAACTCCTCAAAAGCATTGTCACCTTCTTTGTCCCATAGGAATTTATCTGACTTTTTCAGGAGTCGGTAGAGAGGACCTGCCTTCTCTCCGAGTCGTGATATAAATCTGCTCAAAGCTGCAACACAGCCTATGAGTTTCTGGACATCCTTCAAACAAGTCGGCTTTTGTAGGTTATGTATAGCCTTGATTTTCTCTGGGTTTGCCTCGAATCCTCTTTCTGAGACGATGAAGCCAAGTAGTTTGCCTGCTGGAACTCCAAATACACACTTGCTTGGATTCAACTTCATCTTGTACTTGCGCAGATTGTTGAATGTCTCTGTTAGGTCATCAATCAAGGAGTCTACTTTCTGTGATTTGATAACCACATCGTCCACGTATGCGTGAACATTCCTTCCAATTTTCTTTTGAAAACAATTCTGAATACATCACTGGTATGTTGCTTCTGCGTTCTTGAGTCCAAAAGGCATTGTTTTATAACAATAAGCTCCAAAGGGTGTTATGAAGGAGGTTTTCAACTCGTCCTCCTCATTGAGTTTGATCTGATGGTAACCTGAATAAGCATCCAGGAAACAAAGCAACTCGGAACCAGCTGTGGAGTCAATGATCTTGTCGATGCGTGGCAAGGCAAAAGGATCTTTGGGACATGCTTTGTTCAACCCGGTGAAGTCGATGCACATGCGCAACTCTCCTGTTTACTTTGGTACTAATACTGGATTGGCCACCCATTCTGGATGAAATACCTCTTTGATGAAGTCGGCTGCAAGGAGTCGGGCCACTTCTTCTCCTATAGCTTTTCTTCTACCATCATGAAACTTGTGAAGTCCTTGTTTTACTGGTCTTGCGTTAGGGTTAACATGTAAGCTATGCTCGGCGAGTTCTCTCGAGACACCTGGCATGTCAGATAGCTTCCATGCAAAGACATCCCGGTTCTCACGGATGAACTCGACGAGCGCGCTTTCCTATTTGTCAGTGAGGTGTGCCCCAATGGTGAACTGCTTGGAAGAATTACCATGGGTGAAATCAACTTGCTTTGTGTCTTGAGCCGATTTGAATTTCATCTTCTCTTCTTTTGTCGGCTTCTTGAGCACTGTATTATCCTCCGGGTCCACATGGGCCCTATAAAACCTAAGCTCCTCTTGAGCACAAGCTGTTTCTACCATAGATGCATCTCCTTGCTCACACTCCAATGCCATCTGCCTACTACCATTGACTGTGATGACTCCTTTTGGTCCCGGCATCTTCAACTTAAGATATACATAACACGGCCTTGCCATGAACTTGAAGTATGCAGGACGTACAAATAGAGCATGATATGGCCTGTGGAGATTGTCGTGGTGGTGTCACGGTAGATGCCATAGGATGGCTTGATTTGTGGGGCCGATGGACGCTGGAGGCACCCGGGGAGGGCTTGCGCGTACGAACACGCACACAAAGAACACAACACACACGGTTTTACCCAGGTTCGGGGCTCTCGTGAGGAGATAACACCCCTACTCCTGCCTATATGATCGATATATATGGACTATCACTGAGTTACAAGCTTGCTCCTTGAGCTGTGATGGAAGAACAGCCCGGTCTAGGCCTCAACCGAGTCTTGGGGCCGCTTGTCGGTTCTCTACTGGCTACGAAATAAAGGCTTAAGTGTATATGCGTGAGGCAAGTATGCGTGCAAGCGTCGTCGTAAGAGGAGCCCCTGGTGCTCCTTATAAAGGTAAGCCCAGGGCACAAGTTTAGGGCTGATGTCAGTGCTAGCGTAGCCCGGACTGTAGCCACGCCCGGTCCTCTGACCGCTTCCGTCACTGCACCGTGGCACGTCCCATCTATCTCCTCCGGCGCACTGCTCCATGGTATCGCTTCGGTCAGCGGCATGGAGGTCAATCACTCTGGTCAAGTGGCCTCGTCCCATCATGCAAGTGGCTCGGCACCTGCCCCGTGATTGTAGGGACAAGACGTGAGCCTCGACCACAGCCCGAGTAAGCCTCTTTATCCGGCATAGACATGCCGCGTACTTCGTAACTCGGTTTTGCCTTCCCTGCACACAAGAAGAACAAAGGATAATCCGACATATAACATGCGTGGACCGACATACCAATATGTCGGTTAGTCTTGACCCGGTCAACTCCGGGTATGCCGGTACAGTTATGTCGGTTTCAGTGATCCGGTCAACTCCGAGTCAACCCGTATATCGGCATCTTGCCCATAACCGGGGGTTGCCCCCCGACAGAGATCCACAACTTCGAAGGGCAAAATCTCTGGCCTATAATTCTCAAAAGTGCCAAAAGCAATCTCCAAATAAATCTTACTAATGGGTTTTGCTGATTTCCGTGGTACTATCCCATGAAAAACTGTTTCTGTCGGTATTAGTTGCCTGTCTTGCAACTTCATCCTCTTGAATGTGTCGTAGTATAATATATTGATGCTGCTACCACCATCCATGAGTACTTTGTTAAGTGTGTAACCTCCAACTTGTGGTGCTACCACTAAGGCTAGCTGCCTCGGGTCGTCAACTCTTGGAGGGTGATCTGCCCGACTCCAAGTGATAGGTTGCTCTGACCACCTTAGCCATTGTGGGACTGCCGTCTCCACGGCATTGACTGTGCGAACTTTCAACTTCCTTGCTCGCTTGGAGGTGCTGGTGGTGAAAACATGATAGCTCCCTTGACTCGGGCGATGTGGCCGAGTTGCTACATAGTACTGTCCCTAGTTATCTTGAAGCTGCTTGGGTGTAATGCCCCCGGGGTTTTTCCCCAAATTAGATTTTTGCCTGTTATTTTATTTTTGCATCATCATAACATCAGCATCATCGCATCGCATATTTTTGGCAACAAAAATTATTTTTATTAAACCCTATTTTTATTTTTCTAAAATTGTCGGAAAATATTTTACCGAGACTGTCGTCTCCGTTTTCTAAAATTATTTGCCAAATTAAATTTGCAAAATAAAAATGTTTTGAGATGCCAGAGAGAGTAGCCCAGCTAGCTAGGCCCAAAAGCCCAGCTAAGCAAACCCTAATCCTGCCCTGGTCTTTTTCTGTTCCTAACCCTGTCTCCTTGCAGCCACCCTCCCCTCTTTTCTTTGTTTTGCAAACCTGTCCTCCCACCTCATAGAAAGGTCCCTGCCTTTTTCTTTTTGGGTCCCTAGCCCTTATCCCTTTCCCCTCTCTCCTCTTATCCTTTTTATTTTTATTTTTCTTCTTCTCTCTTCCTTCTCCTTTCTCCACCTGCATCCTTCTCTTCCTTCTTCCTCCCGTGCTCCTTGCGAGCTCGTTCCCTGAGCCCGCATCCCCCAATCCCCTGCTTCTCCACCTCTCTCCCTTCCCCTCCAGTTCCCCTCCGCGGCCTACTGCTCCTCTCTCCCCTCGCGCCTCCTCCTCGCCTTCCTTCACCATGGCCGCTGGATGCGCCGCCCCCTCGAGCTCCGACCGCCATCGAGCCCGCCCAAGCCACGGCGGCCACGCCCCGGCCGGCCTCGGCGCCCTGCCGCGTGCCTGCTCCTCCTCCTTTGCTCTGCCCGCGCCCCGAACGCTCGACCGCGTCCTCGCCTCCCTCCCCGTCGACCTCATCTCCCTCACCATGGCGCCTCCGCGGCTACTCCTCCTCTGCTCCCGGCTCCCCTGCCCCTCGACCACCGCGGCACCGCACCGCCACCTCGCGCCCTCCCCCCACCGAACACGCTCCAGCTTCCCTGGCCTAGTCCCCTTCCTCCGCCACCGGCCGGCCTCGAGCCGCCCCGTCCTCGCTTCCGGCCGCCGAGCTTGTCCTTGCTGCTGTGCTACTCCGTCTCCTGCGCCGTCCGTGCTGTTTCCCCATGCCGTGTGTGCCTCCTGCCCGTGGATGCTGCTGCTGCTGTCCCCGTCCCGGTGCCATGTCCATGTCTTCGAGTTCCCATGTCGTTGATTTTTTCCAACGTTTTCCCGACGAGTTCCCCGTTGTCCCGACGTGTGTCTCCGTGCCCCCGACGCGTGCCGTGTTTCCCGTCCCCGATGACTCCCGTTTCTCGACTCCGTGTTGACGTGTTTCCCGACGGGAAAGTTCCCCGTTTCCGTTCCCGATGCAGTTTCCCGATCTGCGTCCCCGTCGTGAAGCCGTTCCCGATTCTGTTCCCGACGTGAATCTGTTCCCGATCCTGTTTCCCGTCGTGAAGCAGTTTTCCGTTCCCGTTCCCGACGTCGTGAAGACCAAGTACGACGACCACCGTGGATACGACGAGATCTTCCCCGACATCGGAACCCGCCAAGTTCTCCGCTTCGAGTCCGTTTGTGCCGGCCGCCTTCGTGCGCGTCCGTGAAGACCGAACCCCGATGACACCGTGAACCCCGTTGACCCCGAAGCCCGGAACGCCAAGGTCCGCCACGACGACGACCCGAGTACGACAACTTCTATGACGTCGACTACCTCGACTACTTCAACCGGAACGACTACTTCGACTACGGCGACTACTTCGACTACTTCCTCTCCGATCCGAAGACGGCGGTTCCGAAATCCGAAGTTCCTCGATCCGATCCGTATCTTATAAAATCATGCATCATTAATTAACAATGCACTTTATCCATTTAGTCGAACTAAATCAACTTAATTATGGGGTTTGTCCGATGCATCTATATTGTGCACCGATCCCATTTAAATTGATTTGCCATGTGTTAGGGAATAAAATTGGACAACCTTTAATTTGTCATGCATCATGTCATTAACATGCCGCTTATTTTGCCGTAGTAGTAAAATGCATCTTTTCCGTTGCCCAGTGTTCGTTGCTTCTTCGGGATAGGCCGTTGAGTTGATGTGAGCAACGATTGCAGGCAAGTGATACTCACTTGCTATCTTTGCTTGTTTTCTGTCTCTTATATTGCGATGCTTGTGTCCCGGTCCTATATGCATGTTTCCCTTGCAGCCCTGATATGCCACCACCCCCACATCCTATTACCCTGTCGCTTGTTTATCATGTTGGCCTTGCGAGTCGTAGTGCATGCTTAGGTTGTTTTGCTCGAGTCTTGTTCTAGTCATGCTTTAATTTGATAGTTGGGTTAATTCACATGATAATCTTTAATGTTTGGCGATGGGAATAATTAATAAAGATAAGGCACCGGCGGAAGGCCAATCGTGGTGATTTGTTCTGCTAGTGTCGCCTAGGACCCGAGTTCTTGTCCTCTGATCCAAGACTGAGCGCACTACCCACATGTGGGAGGAAATGGGACTCCCCTCGACCTAGTACCGGATCTGCAGCCTTGTCCAGGGCGCCACACGTAGTTCGGGTGTTTCCATTTGCGCGGCGCTTTATTATATTGTTGCAGGTACACGGATGGGACGCCTCCGATACGTGATGGTTACTTACGGTAGGGTTGCGGACCGTGCGTTAATCGCATGTGGAAGGAGGGGCAATCGTATGAGTGTTCCCTCCCGAAGCTGTTCTCGCATCGGCTAAGTCCACCTCGGAGCTTCTGCCGGACTTTCAAGGTAGGTCAGACTTAGCTAGGTGGTTCCCTGGACAAGTGTGGTAGTGAAGGAAAGTGTAGCGTCAGATACCCTGCCGGCACACCTTAGGAAGTGTGCTAATAGCTGGCAACAAGGGTTGAAGTGCGTGTGGTTACATTTGTGCACCCCTGCAGGGTTAAATCTTTTCGAAAAGCCGTGTCCGCGGTTATGGACGACTTGGTGATGATGCTGGCTAACAAGATCATAGACAACTTACACCTGATGTTAATAAATTGATTAGTAAGATAGAGCTACTTCAACAATAAATTATAAAATTGCCAACTGTGTGAGTGCCTTTGGGCTTGCTGCTCGTGGGATAAACGGGCTGGTAAGGAATTGGTTGGGTATGTTTGGTGTTAGTATAGTTGGTTCCTTATGCGCTCTCTTATCTTGTCTCTGTTAGACGAAAGTTTGTAGCGTGTCTCTATTAGTTGATAGTGCTGTTCGCTGCCGCCTCAATCGCTAACCCCTTTTCCTCGGAATTCAGCTTTGATATCTTGTGAGTATTACTTGCCAGTACTTCTACTAGTACTGACCCCTTCGGGGCTGCTATTCCAATGCAGCCAACAGGTTTGAAGTCTGACGACGTTAGCTTGGGAATCCCTCCGGCTTGGCCTGGGCAGGGATATGGTGCCTTTGCTTATCTGCAGGACTCTTAGTCCAATTTGTATCTTGTCCGTAGTCGGACGCTACCCGCTTCCGTTGTTAATTGGATCTTTGTATTGTATCTTTGCTCTTGACTCGGTGAGTCGTTGTTGTATATATGTTCTTTTGTGGGTTCCATCGAGAACTGTTGTAATGTTATCACAATTCCACCCGCATAACGTGTGTGTTGCGACGTGCACGTTATGCCTGGTGGGCATCCTTTAGGATCGTTATTATGCGGATTTGGCGGTAGCGCTCAAATCTGCATAGTACCGATCTTGGGGCGTTACATTGGGGTTCTGCTGAAAGCCTCCTTGATTTCGTCCACCATTGCTAGGTCCTGGGTTATTTCCGGCTCCTCCGCCGTTGTTACCAGGTCCCCCATTATTAACTCTGTATCCATCGTTTCTACCTCCATTGTTGCCATGATTTGCCAGGTTGTTTCTCCAGTATTTCAGATCAACACACTGCTCTAGGGTATGCCCACATCCGCCGTTCCTAGCGTGTCGAGAGAACGGGCTCTGCAAGATTTCTTGAGGACTCGGCCTGCGAGCCTGAAAGCCTTGAGAGTTGTTGTCCCTGCGCCTGTTCCCTGAACTGGTGTTAGCTACCAAGTCAGAGTTGTCATATGGCCGCTTAGTCCCTCCGTGATTTTGGTTCTGGTTTTGATTCTGGTTGTGGCTCTGACCACTACCACCTTGGCCTTTTCCGACTTCTTCCTGGTCCTTGGTTTTATCCATGGCTGCGTGCTTGTTAGCTCCTACCATGATTTCTCCAATGGTAATTGGTATGCCTTCATTCAAACTGTCTTCCATACGCCCTAGCTTCCAACTTAACGGGTTAAAGGTGCAGTTCCTCTCCATGGCCATCAACACAGAGATTGGTGGGAGTCATTGCGAAGAATTAATAATATTCGAGACTCGTTTCATCCAGTGCCTTGCAGATTCTCCTTTCTTCTGGACACATCTCTCTAGATCCTCAATGGTACTCAATTTCTTGCAAGTTCCCTGGAAGTTTTGAATGAAGGCAACCTTCAACTGCTCCCACGAGTTGATTGACCTGGGGGGTAGGTTTCTCATCCAAGCCTGAGCTGCTCCGTCCATCATAAGGTACATAAACTTTGCATACAAATTGCCAGTTGCATTGCGAATACTCATTGTCATCTCATAACTGCTGAGCCAAGAAGTCGGATCCATGTTGGGCTCATAATTACCAACCTTGCGAGGCTCCTTAAAGCTGGTTGGAAAGGACTCGGCTCTGATTGCTTCTGATAAACATTCTGGACCCGTCAAGGAAGGTGAACTTCTATGACTAGGCGAGTCGGCTGGACTCCTGGTGCTGCTGTTGCTGGCGCTGGCCCACCGACTCATGCGGCTTCTGGGGTTCTGGCCGCGGCAGCTCTCCTATTCCTTGCTTCATCAACTCGTCTTTGAGCTTCCGAGGCAGTGGGTACATGTGGTTGGTTCCTTGCCAGTTCGCAGCGTCTTGCGCTCGATGACCCGGCCGGATGAGACTCATCATGCCGACTCCTTGTTCTGGAGTTGTATGGAGTTGAATGGAGCCGGCTTGCATCTGGGAAATTAGGGTAAAGGGCTTGTTGCTGCAATGCTGTTTTCAACATGTCAATGGTGATATGTGCTTCCTGTCCCGTTGGATTCTCATTGAGTGGAATTCTCTCTAACACCATGGTTGATGCGTGTACATCATCCATTGGGTTTGAGTAGTGTCCTGCTGGTGTATGAAACCTTTGCGGCGGTGGACCCAAACCGCCGAGTCCTCCTCCAGGTGGTGGAGGTGGTGCATTGGCTCCAGCTCCTGCTCCGAGTCCTCCGTTTCCTCCTGGGGGTGGTGGAAGTGGTGCTCCTGCTCCGGGTGCTGATCCTCCGTCTCCTGCGCCAGGACCTGTTGGCGTCTAAAATAAGTTGGTTGGATTTATGTGTACTCCTTCATGCAGTCGGCTCCGAGTCCTCCGATGCTGAATTGATGTGAGCTCTTGCTGGTGATTGCGTACTGTTGCTGCTTCAGCTTGTACTCGTTCATGCTCTGACTGTATGCGGGTTTGTTCAGCTTGTATGCGTGTTTGTTCTGCTTGCAAGAGGGCTTGTTCTGCCACAAATCTACGATTTGCTTCTGCAACATCTGCCAACTGCTTCTCTATTCCTTCACAAGCCGCCATCAACTCCTCTGCACGAGCCGCCGCATTGTCTGCTGTAATCACCTTGGTTAGTAAGTTGGGGTTGAATTGACTTCCTCCAGCACGCTCTCCACCGTTTTCCGGTCCGGACATGTACACTCCAACATGACGTGGACGTATTGGTGATTGCACGTACTCCTCCTCGATTCCATATCCGAGTCAATCCTCGAATAGGGGTAAGATTGATTCTGAATCAGCATTGTAGTCTGGCTCTGAAACTTGCTCTGGCATCATTTCCGGCTCCTTCTCTTCGGCGACTATGCCGACTTGTGATGTACCGACGGACTCCTCTCCATCGGACCCGATAATAGTTGTTGCTTCTGAAACAGATTCCAACTCATTAGCACAGTTACCTGTGGTACTGACCATGCCAACGAAGACGTTGATCTTGCCGAAGATGAGCTGGTAGCATTCCTAGACTTCGTCCATCTCTGGACTCTAGCCGTAGTCATCGATCTCGGTCTCGCCTATAATGTCCCGGGTTTTTTCCCCAAATTAGATTTTGGTTGTTATTTTTTTTTCTTTTTGCATTATCATGTCATCATGCATTAATCACCTTGCATATTTTCTGAAAAAGAAAATCAAAAATATTATTTTGGTAAACCCTATGTTATTTTGCAAACCCCCTCCTCTTCTTTCTTTTCCCTCTTTTCTTTTCTCTCTACTCTATCTCTCTTTTTTTCTAATTCTTTAAATTGGGAAAATCCTGGAATTCCTAGCAGGCCGCTGGGCACTTTCTAGTCCATCTCCTCCTTTGGCCCAACTTCTAGCCCAGCCCAACACAACCTCTCTAGCTCCCTTGTCGTCTTCTCCAAAAGCAGTCACGCAGGGTGCGTGAGGCCACCACCGGCGCCACGCTCCCCTCCACTTCCCTTTCCATAAAGCCGCCTCGGCCCTCCCTCTCCAAACCCTAGCCGCTCTCCTCTCTTCCCCTTTCTCCCCAGTCGCCGCCGCTCTCTCTTTTCCTCTCTGTCTTCTCTCCACCAAAACGACCCTGAGCCGCTGCTGAAGGCCGATGTCGCGCTGTCTCCGTGGCCACGGAGAAGGAAATCCGAGGACACGAATCGGACTGGGCATCATCCGCGTCAAGATTGCCAACGGAAGCCGGAGCCGAAGCTGCCTGGGATGATTTCAAGGAGGTCATCTTCGTCTACATCTACGTCCGTCCGTGAGGAGCACGGAGCCGTCTTCTTCCTCTACTCCGACTCGCTTTCGTCGTCCCCGAGCCCCTCGTCTTCACCAGCGCCCCGTGGTGAGCAACCGCGTCCCCTACCTCCTTCCCCTCTCTGCATCCACGCGCTTGGAGCCAGCAGCGCTCACTGCAGATCGCGTTCGTCGCACCTCTGCCTCTGAATTCTGAACCGTGTGTCAAAAATTCAGTTAACAGCGAGTCCTATCCTTCATCTAGCACCCGAGACTTCCCCTATCACAAACACACCCACAACACAGTGGCTTTGCTCTCTGTTCCCTCTCCCTGCCAGCCCAAGTTCGATCCCCGGCCACCACCTCTTTTTTTTTTTGTTTTTGCAAATTATGTTCTATATCATATCTTTAGATCTATAACTCCTATTACAAAATATATTATATGTTTTTGAATCAGAAAAATGTGTATAATCTAAATATGCCATCCATGCCCATGTTTGCATCATGTAGATTGCTTTTAGTTGTGTTTATTTGTTTCACCTAAATAATTAAATATGGAGATGTGAGGGGAATAATATAAAAAATTCCCTACTCCATTTAATTTTGATTAGCTCATCCATGCCTTGTTCCACCTTGTTAATAACATTTAATTTTGATGGCTAGAAAAATAACTTGAATCTAATAATTAAATGTCGGAATCTCGGTTTCGTTTAATTTGGCTTAAGTTGCATCTCTCATGTTTTGCCATGTCATGCATGCATTGCATCAACATGCCGCATCTTTTGCCGTAGTAGAAAAATGCATATTTTCCGTTGTCCAGTGTTTGTTGCTTCTTCGGGAATAGGACGATGAGTTGATGTGAGCAACGACAGGTTCTGCTACCTCTACCGGAATTGCAGGCAAGTGATACTCACTTGCTATCTTTGCTTGTTTTCTGTCTCTTACTCCTCCTATCTTTTGTTCCTTGCTAGCCCTATGTTACGATGCTTGTGTCCCGATCCTATTTACATGTTTATCTGGCAGCCATGATATAGCCACCCCTCCACATCCTATTAACCTGTTGCTTGTTTACCATGTTGGCCTTTGCGAGTCGTAGCGCATGCTTAGCTTTGTTTTGCTCGAGTCTTGTTGTCTTTATCTAGTCTTGCTTAATATGATAGTTGGGTTAAATTCACATGTTAATATATAATGTTTGGTGATGGGAATAATTAATAAAGATAAGACACCGGCGGAAGGCCAATCGTGGTGATTTGTTCTGCTAGTGTCGCCTAGGACCCGAGTTCTTGTCCTCTGATCCAAGACTAAGCGCACTACCCACATGTGGGAGGAAATGGGACTCCCCTCGACCTAGTACCGGATCTGCAGCCTTGTCCAGGGCGCCACAAGTAGTTCGGGTGTTTCCATTTTCGCGACGCTTTATTTATTTGTGATGCGGGTACGGATGGGACGCCTCCGGGACTTATACGTGATGGTTACTTACGGTAGGGCTTGCGGTATGATGCGAAGTGACCAGCTCATGGTAGTCTGTGTCACCTAGCCATAGGCGCAAACGGTTAGGTCCACCTCGGAGCTTCGGCCAGACTTTCAAGGTGGGTAAGTCCTAGCTAGGTGGTTCCCTGGACTTATATGGTAGTGAAGGAAAGTGTAGCGTCGGATACCCTGCCAGCATACCCCGGAAGTGTGCTAATTGCATGGCAACAAGGGTTGAAGTGCGTGTCGTTACATTTGTGCACCCCTGCAGGGTTAAATCTTTTCGAAAAGCCGTGTCCGCGGTTATGGACGACTTGGTGAAATGTGCTGGCTAACAAGATCATAGACAATTTACACCTGATGTTAATAAATTGATTAGTAAGATAGAGCTACTTCAACAATAAATTGTAAAATTGCCAACTGTGTGAGTGCCTTTGGGCTTGCTGCTCGTGGGATAAATGGGTTGGTAAGGAATCGGCTGGGTTATGTTTGGTGGTAGTATAGTTAGTTCCTTATGCGCTCTCTTACCTTGTCTCTTTTAGACGGAAGTTGTAGCGTGTCTCTATTAGTTGACAGTTTTGCTTGCCGCCGCTTCAATCGCTAACCCTCTTCCCTCGGAATTCAGCTTTGATATCTTCAGAGTATTACTTGCCAGTACTTCATAGTACTGACCCCTTCGGGGCTGCTATTCCATGGCAGCCAACAGGTATGAAGTGTGACAACGTTAGCTTGGGAATCCTGCCGGCTTGGCCTGGGCAGGGTTATGGTGCTTGGTTATCTTCAGGACTCTTAGTCCATATTTTTATTCTTATCCGTACTCGGATACTATTTCGCTTCCGCTGTTGTTTCGATCTTCGTAATGTATATCGTTTGTATTCTTGACTCGGTGAGTCGTTTTTGTATATAAATGTTCTTTTGTGGGTTCCATCGAGAACTATTGTAATGTTATCACAATTCCACCCGCATAACGTGTGTGTTGCGACGTGCACGTTATGCCTGGTGGGTGTCCTAGGATCGTTATTATGCGGATTTGGCGGAAATCGCTAAGTCTGCATAAGTCTGCATACTGCCGATCCGGGGGGGGGGGGGCATTACAAAGTGGTATCAGAGCTCAGGTTCTTCGATACCCCGCGGGTCCAGTCTGCCTGTAGGATACCCTAGCTAATGGTCATTGTTTGTAGAGTGTCAAAAACTATCTTATAAAAAATTTATTTGGAAAATATCTTGATAGGAGTCTTGTTTATTCCTTACCTCTATTCTATTCCCTCTCTTACCTTTGTGTGTTTTGGATCTTCTATCTTATCTATCTTCCGGTCATAGCAACTTCGTGGGTGGACGGTCTCTTTGCCTTTATCCTAATAGGTTCGATCTTGGAAGCATCTCGACGGAAGGTCATCGCCATTGACGTGAGCAAGAAATTCTTGTTAGTGGTGTCGAGAAGAACAACATGGCGCAAGAAGATTTGATAGTGTAACCCCGCTCTTCTCCTCCCCGGCGGTAGCGTGGATCTCGGGGCGAGATCCCTTGTTAGTGGTGTCGGTTGTAATGTCCCGGGGTTTTTCCCCAAATTAGATTTTGGTTGTTATTTTTTTTCTTTTTGCATCATCATGTCATCATGCATTAATCACCTTGCATATTTTCCGAAAAAGAAAATCAAAAATATTATTTTGGCAAACCCTATGTTATTTTGCAAACCCGCTCCTCTTCTTTCTTTTCCCTCTTTTCTTTTCTCTCTATTCTATCTCTCTTTTTTTCTAATTCTTTAAATTGGGAAAAATCCTAGAATTCCTAGCAGGCCGCTGGGCACCTTCTGGTCCATCTCCTCCTTTGGCCCAACTTCTAGCCCAGCCTAGCACAACCTCTCTAGCTCCCTTGTCGTCTTCTCCAAAAGCAGTCACGCAGGGTGCGTGAGGCCACCACCGCACCACCACCGGCGCCACGCTCCCCTCCACTTCCCTTTCCATAAAGCCGCCTCGGCCTTCCCTCTCCAAACCTTAGCCGCCCTCCTCTCTTCCCCTTTCTCCCCAGCCGCCGCCGCTCTCTCTTTTCCTCTCTGACTTCTCTCCACCAAAACGACCGTGAGCCGCCGCTGAAGGCCAATGTCGCGCCGTCTCCATGGCCACCGAGAAGGACATCCGAGGACACAAATCGGATTGGGCATCATCCGCGTCAAGATCGCCAACGGAAGCCAGAGCCGAAGCTGCTTGGGATGATGTCAAGGACGTCGTCTTCGTCTACATCTACGTCCGTCCGTGAGGAGCACGGAGCCGTCTTCTTCCTCTACTCCGACTCGCTGCCGTCGTCCCCGAGCCCCTCCTCTTCACCAGCAGCCCCGTGGAGAGCAACCGCGTCCCCTACCTCCTTCCCCTCTCTGCATCCACGCGCTTGGAGCCAGCAGCACTCGCCGCAGATCGCGTTCGTCGCACCGCTGCCTCTGATGTCTGAACCGTGTGTCAAAAATGCAGTTAACAGCGAGTCCTATCCTTCATCTAGCACCCGAGCCTTCCCCTAACACAAACACACCCGCAGCCCATTGGCTTTGCTCTCTGTTCCCTCTCACTGCCAGCCCAAGTTCGATCCCCAGCCACCACCTCTTTTCTGTTTTATTTTTGTTTTTGCAAATTATGTTCTATATCATATCTTTAGATCTATAACTCCTATTGCAAAATATATTATATGTTTTTTTATATGTTTTTTAGCTGTGTTTATTTGTTTCACCTAAATAATTAAATATGGAGATGTGAGGGGAATAATATAAATAATTCCCTACTCCATTTAATTTTGATTAGCTCACCCATGCCTTGTTCCACCTTGTTAATAACATTTAATTTTGATGCTAGAAAAATAACTTGAATCTAATAATTAAATGTCGGAATCTCGGTTCTGTTTAATTTGGCTTAAGTTGCATCTCTCATGTTTTGCCATGTCATGCATGCATTGCATCAACATGCCGGATCTTTTGCCGTTGTAGTAAAATGCATCTTTTCCGTTGTCCAGTGTTTGTTGCTTCTTCAGGAATAGGACGATGAGTTGATGTGAGCAACGACAGGTTCTGCTACCTCTACCGGAATTCCAGGCAAGTGATACTCACTTGCTATCTTTGCTTGTTTTCTGTCTCTTACTCCTCCTATCTTTTGTTCCTTGCTAGCCCTATGTTACGATGCTTGTGTCCCGATCCTATTTACATGTTTATCTGGCAGCCATGATATAGCCACCCCTCCACATCCTATTAACCTGTTGCTTGTTTACCATGTTGGCCTTTGCGAGTCGTAGCGCATGCTTAGCTTTGTTTTGCTCGAGTCTTGTTATCTTTATCTAGTCTTGCTTAATATGATAGTTGGGTTAAATTCACATGTTAATATATAATGTTTGGCGATGGGAATAATTAATAAAGATAAGACACCGGCGGAAGGCCAATCGTGGTGATTTGTTCTGCTAGTGTCGCCTAGGACCCGAGTTCTTGTCCTCTGATCCAAGACTGAGCGCACTACCCACATGTGGGAGGAAATGGGACCCCCCTCGACCTAGTACCGGATCTGCAGCCTTGTCCAGGGCGCCACAAGTAGTTCGTGTGTTTCCATTTGCGCGAAGCTTTATTTATTTGTGATGCAGGTACGGATGGGACGCCTCCGGGACTTATACGTGATGGTTACTTACGGTAGGGCTTGCGGTATGATGCGAAGTGACCAGCTCATGGTAGTCTGTGTCACCTAGCCATAGGCGCAAACGGTTAGGTCCACCTCGGAGCTTCGGCCAGACTTTCAAGGTGGGCAAGTCCTAGCTAGGTGGTTCCCTGGACTTGTATGGTAGTGAAGGAAAGTGTAGCGTCGGATACCCTGCCAGCATACCCCGGAAGTGTGCTAATTGCATGGCAACAAGGGTTGAAGTGCGTGTGGTTACATTTGTGCACCCCTGCAGGGTTAAATCTTTTCGAAAAGCCGTGTCCGTGGTTATGGATGACTTGGTGAAATGTGATGGCTAACTAGATCATAGACAATTTACACCTGATGTTAATAAATTGATTAGTAAGATAGAGCTACTTCAATAATAAATTATAAAATTGCCAACTGTGTGAGTGCCTTTGGGCTTGCTGCTCGTGGGATAAACGGGCTGGTAAGGAATCGGCTAGGTTATGTTTGGTGGTAGTATAGTTGGTTCCCTATGCGCTCTCTTTCCTTGTCTCTTTTAGATGGAAGTTGTAGCGTGTCTCTATTAGTTTACAGTTTTGCTTGCCGCCGCTTCAATCGCTAACCCTCTTCCCCCGGAATTCAGCTTTGATATCTTCAGAGTATTAGTTGCCAGTACTTCATAGTACTGACCCCTTCGGGGCTGCTATTCCATGGCAGCTAACAGGTATGAAGTGTGACGACGTTAGCTTGGTAATCCTACCGGCTTGGCCTGGGCAGGGTTATGATGCTTGGTTATCTTCAGGACTCTTAGTCCATATTTGTATTCTTATCCGTACTCGCATACTATTTCGCTTCCGCTGTTGTTTCGATCTTTGTAATGTATATCTTTTGTATTCTTGACTCGGTGAGTCGTTGTTGTATATAAATGTTCTTTTGTGGGTTCCATCGAGAACTATTGTAATGTTATCACAATTCCATCCGCATAACGTGTGTGTTCCGACGTGCATGTTATGCCTGGTGGGTGTCCTATGATCGTTATTATGCGGATTTGGCGGAAATCGCTAAGTCTGCATAGTGCCGATCCGGGGGGGGGGCGTTACATCGCCGTACTGGTTGGTGTAGACCCTGCGATGGCGAGTTTCTTCATACCTCGGCGAGCTTCTCCCATGATCTCGACTCCTTTCATCACCTGCCCCACGGTGGGCGCCAACTGTCATGGGGTTGTCACGGCAAGTACTTCCTCCGGGAAGCTTAGTTGTGGGGCCATTGGTGACCAGGACATAGGAGAGGTTAGTCTCGACAAGGGGACACGGAGTTTACCCAGGTTCGGCCCCTCTGGTTAGAGGTAAAGACCTACTTCCTGCTTGTTCTTTATTGTTGTGGACCAGTTCTCGATTACAAGGTTTCAACTCCTTTAGCAGGAGTCGGCGACTACGGATCTGGTCTTTCTTGAGATCTTATCGATCTAGGGTCCAGGGCCCTCCTTATAAAGGTGGCCGGGTCCCTGAACTTACAACTTATGCCGAGTTACACTTGAATATGGAGTCCTACTCTAGGCCTTCATCTTCCAAGTTGGTACTCCGGGTTGTATTTGGACTCCGGTCTCCGCCGGGTTCTTTCCATTCTACTGACTCGTAACGGGCTGGCCGGCTTGTTCCTTGTCCAGCCCATGTTGCTCGAAGTGTAACCCGACTTGGGCCTCTTGGATTCTGGCGGGTTCACTTTCCGGCTCCATGGGCCTACCTGGAAAGTATCCCCCCATCAAAGGGTCTGATTCGTCCTAGTGCATCACCATGGGGATCACCCATTATCTTCATGGACAAGAGGGACGGTACCTCACGATTGTGTGTGGATTATCGCAAGTTGAACGATGTGACCATCAAAAACAAGTACCCCCTGCCCAAGATCGAAGACCTATTCGGTCAATTGAACGGAGCCCGTGTCTTTTCCAAGATCGACCTTCGTACCGGCTACCATCAGTTGAAGGTCCGAGAAGAAGACATCCCCAAGACCTCTTTCACCACCCGTTACGGATTGTTTGAGTACACCGTAATGTTTTTTGGACTGACCAATGCCCCCGCCTACTTCATGAACCTCATGAATAAAATCTTCATGGACTACCTCGACAAGTTCGTCGTAGTTTTCATCGACGACATCCTTATTTACTCCAAGACCGAAGAAGAACACGCAGAGCATTTGCGTTTAGGGCTAGAAACCCTCAGGAAACATCAGCTCTACGCCAAGTTCAGCAAGTGCGAGTTTTGGCTAAAAGAGGTAGGATTTCTCGGGCACATTTTGTCCGCGGGAGGAATTTCTATTGACCCTGAAAAGATTCAAGCCATTATTGATTGGAACACACCCACCAATGTGAGGGAAATACGAAGCTTCCTCGGATTAGCGGGTTATTACCGCAAGTTCGTGGAAGGATTCTCGAGTATAGCCAAGAATATGACCTAGTTGCTGAAGAAGGACAAAAAGTTTGAGTGGACTCAGAAATGTGAAGATAGTGTCGGAGAACTGTCCCAGGAACTGGGTGTGTCTCACGAAGGATCGAGTAAGGGGCTGAACATGGAATCAAACAACTCTCAACGTGCCTCGGCGACGGTGCTCGCCTGGATCGCTACGGGGAAGCACTGCAGAGAGGAACACACGGTCTTACCTAGGTTCAGGGCCCTCTAGGTGAGGTAAAACCCCTACGTCCTGCTTCGGATTGTATTGCACTTGCTTGGAGAGGTTTCAGTACAGGGCGAGCTTGGCGAGCTCTAGGTGGCTAACAATGGCTACTGCTAACCTCAGATCTAGGATTTTGGCTTGTGAATCTTGGCACCAACCGAAGATCGAACCCTTTGCCCGAACGGGCTCCTCCTCCTTTTATAGGCGTCTCGGGCCTCTTCCCCCAAAACATCTTGGCGGGAAGGGCTACCACATGGCGACGAAGGAGGAGGTGCGGTGCACAATAAAGGTGGAGTCCACCATAAAGGTAAGGTCCATGGACGCGGTCCACAGCAGGGGGCGGCGTCACCAAAGCTGGAAAAGCCACCGTCCAAACAGGACTGTGGGCTGGCGCTACTGAGGTGGGAGGTGACCCACGGTGACGTCGTCCTTGGAGGGTAGCTGCAGACGGTTCCCTTATCACCAAAGTGGCAATCCTTGGGGCTCCTTTTCTTGGTGCAGCTTTGTTGACTCCTTTATACATAGAAATGGCAACTGTGGCCCTGCTGTCACTGCGCGCTGGCGCGGTCGTCACTCTGCAGAGGATGCAGAGCCCATGTGCACTCTGCCGCAGAGGCAAAGCTGACTTCGAGGGGAAGGAAGCCTCGCGAGGCAAAAGGCCTCGCCGAGCGTTTCGGCTTGGTCCTTAGCAGAATTGCTGGTGGCGTCCGAGACGCCCTCTCGAGGAGAGGTCCCTCGCCAAGGGAGAAAACCCTCGGCGAGGAGAAAAGGTCCCTCGCGAGGGAAAAAACCCTCGCGAGGCTCGCCAGGCTTGAAGAGCCTGGTCCTTAGCGAAATCTTCTGAAGAATCTTGTGGGCCCTGGCAGGCCGGCCCGTGGTACCCTGGTTTCCACTGTGCCGACAGTAGCCCCCGGGCCCGCGATGGGCACGCCGAGGCCCATGGATGGAGGCGAAGCGTCGAGGGCCCAACGGTGCCTGCCTGGGCCGTGACACGTGGAGCGCAGCGGTTGCGCCTGAGGCCACGACCTCCTCGGCTTCAACGGGTGACGTGGCGGGGCCCGCCACGATTCGGGAGCCGGTCAATAAAGCCTGGGCGCGCAGACTGCTCCCATCACTTCTCCCATAACTCCTCCGCACTCTTCTCCCAACACGTCCAATCTTCTCCAGAGCGCTCCGGCTTCGAAATCCCCTTCTCCGGCGACCAATGGCGCCCAAGAAAGCAAACATCGACCCGAAGGGCAAAGCCGCGATGCGGGCCGGCACGTCTGCGGCGGCGGCGCGCGGTGCTCATCTCCAGGAGGCGCTGCCGCAAACCCTGTGAGATCCTGGCTCAGGGCTTAATAGGATTGATAGGATACTCATACCAACAAGTTGCAACTTCTTTTCCGGAAGCTCATCTCGATAGAACCCAGATGTTAAGCGTGCTTGGCCTGGAGTAATATTAGGATGGGTGACCAACCGGGAAGTACTTTCCGGGTGCGCACGAGTGAGGACAAAGTGCGCAGAAAAGACTAGTGTTGGTCTGTGGGGCCAGTCTAGAGATCCTAGAGAGCTGCCAGGGGTGACAGGCCCGGCCCGGGAGTGGCCGGGGTGTTACAATTGGTATCAGAGCCGACCCTTGCGGTAACTCGGGCGTGTGCGGGTCAGGGGCGCGGACATGTGGAGCATGTGCCGGCACTGGATGCACAGACGGGTGCCAAAGGGGGAAGTTCCTGGACTGGGGTTGACCGACGAGGACGTCGGTCTTCTAAGGGGGGAAGGATGTGAGATCCTGGCTCAGGGCTTAATAGGATTGATAGGATACTCATACCAACAAGTTGCAACTTCTTTTCCGGAAGCTCATCTCGATAGAACCCAGATGTTAAGCGTGCTTGGCCTGGAGTAATATTAGGATGGGTGACCAACCGGGAAGTACTTTCCGGGTGCGCACGAGTGAGGACAAAGTGCGCAGAAAAGACTAGTGTTGGTCTGTGGGGCCAGTCTAGAGATCCTAGAGAGCTGCCAAGGGTGACAGGCCCGGCCCGGGAGTGGCCGGGGTGTTACAAACCCGCATCACCGCGGCGGCGATAGCAAAGGTGCGCCACCTGGCGGTGGCGAGCACCAACGAGCACGGCGCCGCCGAGATGAGGCCGGCCGGCAGTAGGCTCACCGAGGGGTACTACCCCATCTTCCTCCAAACTCTCTACGCCGGTCTCCTCCCTCCGTTCTCCGACATTCTCCTTGGGATCTTGGAGGTGTACCAGATCCAACTGCTTCATCTCCACCCAAACTCCATCCTTATCCTTTCCATTTTCGCCTACCTCTGCGAGGCTTACATCGGCATCTGTCCCTCGGTGGCGCTCTTCCGTAGCTTCTACTCCCTTCGGAGCACCGCCTCCAACGAGCGGCTCGGTTGCGTCTCCTTCCGCATCGCCGCCGCCAGGAGTGAGAACTACATTCCCATTGCTTGGTGCGGTGAGAACGCCATCACCAAGGTGACGAAGAAGGTGGAGGACTTCCGCAAGAAGTGGCTCTTCGTTGACGCCAAGAAGACAAACCCTCTCCTAGAGGTGCCCGAGGCGCCCCCGAGGAAGTGGGCGCGCTGGGCGAGCGCAGACTTCAGGGGCCCGAGGCTCGACGCGGTGTACGAGTGCATCCGGTGCCTCCGCGAGGCAGGGGTCACCGGCCACATGGTGGCAAAAGACTTCACGAGGCGCCAGATCGCTCCTCTCCAGTGGCACTCCGAGCCGGTGTGGCGGTACTCAGGCAAGGAGGACACGATGCGCCTGTGCCCGGACAACTTCTTGCCTGAGGTGCTACGCCAGATCATGGGGGTCCTCTTCGCGACGACGGATGTCCCGTCTCCTACCAACGATGAGGCCCGGCCACTCATCAGCTTTGCTGAGGAGAGCATCGAGGAGCAACGCAGGTGCATGCCCGTGTTCGACGAGTGGGGAATTGTGCCCGCAGGGCACCGCGGGCCTCGTCCCAACCCGTGGGCGGCAGAGCCGGAGTACATGGACGAGTCTCCGGAGCCGGAGGAGGTTGAAGAGTCTGTCGAGGAAGAGGCCTCGAGAGGCGTGGATCCCTTCGGCGAGGATGAGGCCTCGAGAAGCGCCGACCCCGTCAGCGAGGGCGAGGCCTCGAGAGGTGCCGTCCCCTCGAGAGGCTCCGCCGGCTCCTCAAGGAGCGCTCCCGCCGAGGTGGACCTCCAGGTGATCTCCTCCAGCGATGAGGAGGATGCCTTCCGCGTCGCCCTCTCCCAACGCATCGGAGAGGAGGAGGAGACGAGCGGCGGCGGGGGAGGACGCTGCGAGCCCCGCTCCAAGGCCATCCACGACAGGAGAGCCGCGACCGCGAGGAGCGCTCCTCGCGAGGAGGCAAGGGCGCCTCAAGAGGAGGCCGGAGCAAGCAACACCCAACCGCCCAAGACGAAGAAGAGGGTGGAGGATGGTTGACGAGTAAGCCTCGAATCTTCCTTTTCTTTTATCATTTTGCTTCCGAAAAACCCCCCTTGAAGGATCTTCTACTTGTCTTTCTTTCAGGCAACCTGCAGAGCCAAAGAGGCGGCGGCTCCGTAAGCTTGGAGAGACTGCCAGCGTCGTCACGGAGACGCCTGTGGCTGATGAGCCGCGGCAGGTGGCTGTCCCTCCTGCGGGTGAGCACCGCGCGGAGGAGGTGGTTGAAGAGGCGGCGCCGTCGGCAGCTCGGGCGGCGACTCCTCCCGTGGTGGAGCACCGCGCGGAGAAGGTGATTGAAGAGGCGGCGCCGTCGCCAGACCGGGCGGCGACTCCTCCCGTGGTGGAGCACCGCGCGGAGGAGGTGACTGAAGAGGTGGCGCCGCCGTCGCCGGCTAGGGCGGCCACTCCTCCCGTCCAGCAGGAGACGGAGGAGGACAGGGTGGACGAGGAAATCGTCATGGAGCCGCCTCCAGAGGAGGAGGAGGCTCCCTCAAGAGGGGCCGATGCGCCCGAGGCCGTGGCGGATGCGGCCGTCACGGGAGGGGCAGGAAGCGCCCTTGAGGAGCAGGAGGCAGAAGCGCCTCCGGAGCCCACGGGCGCCGGAGCTGGGGGCGAGAGGACGCCCAGCCCCCAGAGGGCACCTGAAGCGGGCAACAAGGGAGGCGCCCCCACGAGCCCCCGGGCCGCACCAGAGGCGGCCGTGAGCCCAAGGCAGGAGGCCTCGGGCGCCTCGACAAGGATCGAGGCCTCCGCACCCAGCAGTGGTGCGGGGACTTTGGTGCTGCGGGAGCCGCGGCGCCAAGCAGTCCGTCGCCAAGTCGTCCTCAACCGAGCGCGGCGGACGCTCGACGAGCTGGGGGCACAGCTCGCCGGAGAAGAACTCGCCATAGCGGAGGAGCAGGCGAGGCTCGACGAGGGCTGGGCCCTCCTCCGCGAGAGCGTGGAGAGCTGTCGCCGGCAGGACGCGGCGGCCCGGGCGGAGCGCCAAGAGGCCCTTCGCTTCGCCAAGGAGACCCGCGACAGCGTCAAGCGGGAGGCGGCGGAGGTGATGGACCAGCTGGACGCCGCTCGGGAAGTGCTCGAGGTGGAGACTGCCTCCAAGCACCAGGAACTAGCGGCTGCGGAGCCGAAATTCGCCGCTGAGTCCGAGGTCGCAAGGGCCAGCTTGAAGGAGCTCCGCGAGCAACTGGATGCTCGCGAGGGGCAGCTGGCGCCGCACGAGGCCGAGCTGACGCGAAGCGAGGGAGAGCTCTCCCTCCGCGAGAAGGAGCTGCGCCAGCGCGAGGAGCAGGTCCAGCTGGTCGAGGAGGACCAGGCCACCCGCGAGGGGCAGCTGCAGGAACGCGAGGGCCTGGTGGCCCAGAGCGAGGCCACCTACGCGGAGCGCCACGAGAAGGCCAACGCCGACTTCGCGGTGAAGCAGAAAAGAATCCAGGAGGAGGCCGACACCAAGGTCCAGCTCATCCGCGAAACTCTCTTCAAGGATTATGATGAGAAGGCCACGAAGCAGGAGGACCGCTTCAAAGCGAAACGCAAGGAGCTCCAGGACTGCATCAAGGAGCTCGAGCAGGAGGAGAAGCGGATGGCCTCCTGCCTCGAGAATGCCAGGGAGGCCCAGGCTCGCGCGGAGGGGAATGCTGCCGCCCTGGAGAAAGACCTGGACGAGCTCCGACAGCAGGTGGGACAAGGCGCGGATCTCGTGGAGCGGGCACGGGATCAGCGCCAGATTGGCCAGTCCATGTCACGCCAGCGCCAGCGCATTCTCCAAGACTTGGTGACCCGTGCGCGCGCCGTCGGGGATGATCTGAGGATCGACGTCCCCTCCTTTTCCGTGGGGATCGACGACGAGGCCGCGTACTCGTTCTTCTTCGAGCAATTCCTCGGAAAGCTTGAAGAGACCGTGTCGGGGATGTAATCCCCGGTACCCAAAGTTATATGGAGATTGAGATAATAAAAGAGATAAATGGGAAATTAATAGGCACATGATAAGGAAAAAGGTCAAAGAGGTGAGCTGGGCCGGGTTTAGCTGTGCACAGTCCGAGTCTAAACCTTTGCTGGACCGAATCAGCAGTGACTCGGTGAGCCAAGTCTGCGCCTCCCGGTTGGGCCGAGTCTACACCCCCCAGGTGGACCGAGTCATATGTGACTCGGTTGGGCCGAGTCTACGCCTCCCCCGGTGGCCCGAGTCGTCTGTAACCCGGGTGGGCCGTGACGCCGTTTCCCCGGTGGCCCGAGTCGTCTGTGACCCGGGTGGGCCGTGACGCTGTTTCCCCGGCACTGTCACCGGTAGCAGGCCGGCATTCCGGCACACAGCTCTCAGCCAGGCCGACTCCTCCCGAGGTAGCTCCCTGGACCGACGTCTCCTCAAGGCCGTGTCGCTCCGGGACAGTTTCCTTCGACCGGATCAGCGTATGCAGGAGCTGAGTGATTCGGTTGCCAGGCCGGCGCCGTGGGATCGCTCGATCGTCCGAGACCAACGTTCCAGCTAGCTCTCCATCAACCAACGTCCAGCGTCCCAGCTAGATCTCCATCGACGAGTACCAGCATCCAGCTCCCAGCGTCCGGCACTACCAGGTACTGGGACGCTCTGGCTCGTACCTGGTACTGATGCCAGTTGATCAAGCAGGAGAAGATCATGACGAAGACGAGGACAGTGCGGCATGGCTACAGTGAACACCAGGACACCTCAACATTATGGACAAGAACCCCAGTAGTCAATTCATCAATAGTATACAGTGCACGGTACTTCTTGCCCCCTTGTCCCCTGCTTGTCCCCTGGGCTCTCACTATTTAAAGAGCACCAGGGGGAGGAGACGAGGAGGACGGCGCAGGTAGCCCCCTGGGCTCATTCTTCCTCCGAGAGCTCAGGCTCACTTCTTCTCTTAGCTAGCTTAGCGTAGCTCTGCTCTCACATACAGCTCGAGAAGCCCTTGTACAGATCGCATATACAGAGAGGAGAATATACAGAGTAGGCTAGATGCTGCAGTAGGGGTTTTATCTCTCGCGAGAGCCCCGAAGCAGGATAAATCCTTGTGTTCGTTTGTTTATCCGTGTGTGCTCTTCAGCACATAATCCCTCCCCGAATCCTCTAGCGTCCATCGGCCCCCAACTTAAGCCTATCCCTAGGCATCTGTCCGTGCACCACCACGACAGTTGGCGCCCACCGTGGGGCTGGTAGTGGCGCTTGCTGGGCTAATTTCGGACGGGACCTTCTTCATCGACTCCGGCAAGCACTTCGCGAGGCGTCGCGGGGTTTCCGCTCGCCGGGCCGCCTCATCAAGTCCTTCATCACCGGCGCCAGCGTCGTCAACAAATCTCAGGGGCGACACGGTTGGCTGGCCGTGCCTCTAGCTTGCCCGACGGCTCTACGTCGACACTGCCGTTGCGCTCATAGGCCTCCCGGGCATCCTCAATTCGGACGGGACCTTCCTCAGCAACTCGGGGACTCGGCATCACCATTATTCCCCGAGCTCGAGCTTGCTGCTGTAAGCAGTGGCAGGCGCAGCCTACAGAAGCAAACATCATCAACAGATCCCGGTTAGTCGATCCTGAAAACTTCTCGGGGACTGCCCCCTCTAGCACGCTTAGCTGTTTTTCCCGGGAGCGAAATGTTTTGACCCGGCGGCAGATTAGCTGTTAGCTTAGCTTTTTTCCTGGATAAGAAAAGTTACTCGGGGACTCGGTTGAGTCCAGTTTTGCATCCTTGTGCATAGTACAGTTGCTAGATTTACTTTCCAACGCATGTTATGGTTCATTGCCTCTGGTCAGTGGACTTGCTGCTCTCTTTGAATGGTCATGATATGTATGCTGGAACTAGTTTACCTCTGTTAGTAGATTTGATGTTCCGGTCAAGAATTCTTTGTATATATGTGTGCTGGACTAAACATTGAAGGGTGGAATCGGTTTGGCGGAAAGCGTTCGTTACCGGGTCCTGCTGGAAATCCGGGTCATGCTCCAAATCCGGGTCATCCTGAAATCCGAGTCAAGCTGATATGCTGGTGATTCAAACCGAGATATCAGTGGACCAGGCTGACATATAAATATCCATGCCGACATCAACGTCTTCCTCGACTGCTCCAACTACATTGCCCCGTGAGTATCATTTGTATGTCTGCATCACTCTTATTACATGGTCTCAAACAGTACTCGGAGACTGCCCCTTCGTACGTTGCTTAGTTGTTTCCCCCGGGTCCAAGATGTCTTGACCCGGGGACTGGCTGGTCAGTCTGTTTTGCCTTTTCTCCTAGATCTGTAAAGTGACTCGGGGACTCGGTGGAGTCCAAGTCTTTGTCCTGTTGCATAGTTTCATTGCTAGACTTGTTTTTGTCTATTAAGTAAAGTTGTTGTTCCCGTTGGTTATTTGTCATATATATATGCTTGAGCTAACACTGAAAGGTGGAATCGGTTTTATCAATGGAATGTCCATTACCGAGACATGGTCGACTCGGATTCATCTTGGATTCATTATGGTGTCAGAAGCGAATCATATATGATCTTTAATATCGGCTTGTCGAGTTATGAATGGCATATCATCCCGACATATCCTATGTCGGCAAATCAGAGTATCAACAGCGCAATATCTCCAGATCACCATTTATGTCGGTTCGCCAAAATCTCATGGCATCCTGCAAAATCTCGGATCGCCGTTTATTTCGGTTTGCCAAAATATCACGGCATTTATCTGATATCATCAAGCATCTCACAATTGTTATCTTTATCAGCTTTACCGACTATCATGATTCTTCAATTATCCGAGTTTATCAGAATATCATAGCATCAATATCTCGGTGCATCGAGTCAAAAAATATCTAAAACTCACCGAGTGTTACGCGTTGAGAAAAATCTCAACTCGTCATCTGACAAGTGCCCATGAAGGCAGAACGCCAAATTCAGCTGAGGCAGGCTACATGTCGGTCCAGCACATGCTGCCGACATACAATTTCGGTAATGCCCAAGAAGGCTAGAAACCGGTATATAATGATGCCCAAGCAGGCTACATGTTGGTCCAACACGTGCTGCCGACATGTCTATGAGGTAAAAGCCCCGAGTGGCAGAAACCGATATAAGAAATATGCCCATACAGGCTAATATGTCAAAACAGCTATGCTGGAAGCATCCGACATATGAGAAACCGAGATATATGAGATATGCCCAGAGAGGCTAAGCTGTCATATGAAGCATGCCCATGCAAGCAGAGTGCCAAATTGCACAATGTCGGCAGAGATATCTATGTATGGCCATGCCCATGCCTTCAGAACATTTCCGATGCAAACTGTCCATCTCGTTGTTGATTCGGGTGAGCTCGATCAACCGGATGTCGCATTTGGCCTGGAGAGCGTGGCTAGAGAATCGACAGATAATGGTGCCCATGCTGGCAAGATATTTCTTTCGTGGATATTTTGGTGTTGGATATTTATTTTTGGAAGTCTGCGCGCGACTCTGCGAGTCCCCCGCAGCCTCGGGGACTAGTGTCGGGGATGTAATCCCCGGTACCCAAAGTTATGTGGAGATTGAGATAATAAAAGAGATAAATGGGAAATAAATAGGTACAGGATAAGGAAAAAGGTCAAAGAGGTGAGCTGGGCCGGGTTTAGCTGTGCACAGTCCGAGTCTAAACCTTTGCTGGACCGAATCAGCAGTGACTCGGTTGGGCCAAGTCTGCGCCTCCCGGTTGGGCCGAGTCTGCACCCCCCAGGTGGACCGAGTCATATGTGACTCGGTTGGGCCGAGTCTACGCCTCCCCCGGTGGCCCGAGTCGTCTGTAACCCGGGTGGGCCGTGACGCCGTTTCCCCGGTGGCCCGAGTCGTCTATGACCCGGGTGGGCCGTGACGCCGTTTCCCCGGCACTGTCACCGGTAGCAGGCCGGCATTCCGGCACGCAGCTCTCAGCCAGGCCGACTCCTCCCGAGGTAGCTCCCTGGACCGACGTCTCCTCAAGGCCGTGTCGCTCCGGGACAGTTTCCTTCGACCGGATCAGCGTATGCAGGAGCTAGTGATTCGGTTGCCAGGCCGGCGCCGTGGGATCGCTCGATCGTCCGAGACCAACGTTCCAGCTAGCTCTCCATCAACCGACGTCCAGCGTCCCAGCTAGATCTCCATCGACGAGTACCAGCATCCAGCTCACGGCGTCCGGCACTACCAGGCACTAGGACGCTCTGGCTCGTACCTGGTACTGATGCCAGTTGATCAAGCAGGAGAAGATCATGACGAAGACGAGGACAGTGCGGCATGGCTACAGTGAACACCAGGACACCTCAATAGTATGGACAAGACCCCAGTAGTCAATTCATCAACAGTATACAGTGCACGACACTTCTTGCCCCCTTGTCCCCTGCTTGTCCCCTGGGCTCTCACTATTTAAAGAGCACCAGGGGGAGGAGACGAGGAGGACGGCGCAGGCAGCCCCCTGGGCTCATTCTTCCTCCGAGAGCTCAGGCTCACTTCTTCTCTTAGCTAGCTTAGCGTAGCTCTGCTCTCACATACAGCTCGAGAAGCCCTTGTACAGATCGCATATACAGAGTAGGCTAGATGCTGCAGTAGGGGTTTTATCTCTCGCGAGAGCCCCGAAGCAGGATAAATCCTTGTGTTCGTTTGTTTATCCGTGTGTGCTCTTCAGCACATAATCCCTCCCCGAATCCTCTAGCGTCCATCGGCCCCCAACTTAAGCCTATCCCTAGGCATCTGTCCATGCACCACCACGACAGACCGCGAAGGGCTTCGACGAGCGCGTCGTGGAGGAGAGCCGCGATCTCCTCGTCATCGCCACCAGCCGCATCTTCAGCAACCTCGCGAGGCTCCAGCCCCCGCTTGACCTCGAGGCCGTGACGGCGCCGGTCGACATCAGCAAGAAGGCGCGGGAAGCCGCCGATGCGAACGCCAAGAAGTTTGACCAAGTCGTGGTCGATGAGGACGAAGGCGACGACGAGGAGGATGCTCTGGAGGAGGAGACGGAGGCTGCCGTGGACAGAGCGGGCACCTCGGGGGGCGCGACGGCCTGAGCTCCTGTATCTGGACGTGCAGAGGCACGAATTATCTTAGCATTTATTTGTAATAGCCTTGTAAAGACTTGTTTTAAGCTTTGTTTGGATGTGCTTGGTGAATATCCCTCGAGAGGCTTTTTGTCTTCTTCCCTCATGTCTTTTTCGCTCTACGTCTTAGGAACCTCTCTTAGCGCTACACCACCGCCGCTTCGGTATGCGAGAGTCAGGGCTCCGCAAGGCCGGGGAGTGCATGAGGCCTCAAGAGGTAAGAGCCCCCAAGTCGCGATGCTTGGGGCTCCCCTTCAACGCGCAAGCAGCCCATGAAGCGTGGGAGAGAAAAAGGGGGGCTCGAGGGATGAAAACCATCGAGGGGAAAATTGACCAAGTGTTTGGACTTAGCTTCACGAGGCGTTTTGCCTTGGAGAGGGTGTTGGTTCCCTGATGAGGTGTTTTCGCCTTGGAGAGGGTGTTGGTTCCCTGATGAGGTGTTTTCGCCTTGGAGAGGGTGTTGGTTCCCTGACGAGGTATTTTGGACCTGTTTCCTGCGTTTTGACAGATAACTTATGCGCACTCGTAGGTTCCTTCATGAGTGTCTCGCGATGAGAACAGGCACCAAGGTCCTTGGTGAGTTGACGTGCACGGGAGCCGGTCCATGAGTTCAGAGCTCCTTGGGAGTTGACATGCATGAAAGCTGACCCGTGAGTTCAGAGCTCGGATTCCTTGGATTTTAGGCGCTGCCGGGATGCTCCCGTGGCATAGGCACCATGTCCAGCCCCCGCTCGCGAGATACACAGGAGGGATCATACGAGCAAGGATGAAACAGCAATAACATAAATGCTTACCAAAGCAACAACATATGCTGGCGCGAAGCGCAAAGATTCAAAGTGACCTGAAACAGAGGTTCATTACACTGGCGTGGCCAGAAACACAAAAAATCCGCCATGTCAGGCATGGGGTTCCTCATGCTGTGGCTGAGACTCTCGAGGGGGCGTGCCCGAGGCGACGCATGTAGAGAGAGCTCAGAGGGGGCCCCTATGCGGGGGTGGCTTGTAGAGCCTGCGGTCCACCATGGCTGGGCATGGGGATCCACCTCGCCAAGGCATGGTGCTTGAAGAAGTCACCTTGCCGAGGCGCGGTGGCTTGGGAGTCTTCTCGAACGGCCCGCGGCAGCGTATAGTAGAGAGGGGAGCCCGAAATTTTTCCTCGTGGAGGATGATGGCGCGAGGCTCTCCCTTGATGCAAAAATTGCTCGTCGAGGACGATCAGGGGTAGAACTTGCGCAGGTGCTGGATGTTCTAGGGGTTGGCGACAGGGATGCCGTCCTCCGTCTCGAGCCGCGCGGAGCCAGGCCTGGCGATGTGGACGACCCTGTAGGGTCCTTCCCACATTGGCGAGAGCTTGTGGAGGCCTGCCCTGGAGAGGATTCTCCTCAGGACGAGGTCTCCTGCTTCGAGAGTGCGCGGGCGGATGTGGCGGCTGTGGTAGCGACGGAGGTCTTGCTGGTACCTTGCCGCTCTCAGGGCCGCATTGCGGCGGAGCCCTTCAAGCAGCAGGAGGTCGTTGTTGCGCAGTTCGTCCAGCTCAGCCTCCTTGAAGGCCAAGACTTGAGGAGAGCCATGAGTGATCTCGCTGGGGAGGACGGCTTCAGCACCATAGACGAGGGAGAACGGCGTCTCACCCGTTGGCTTTGTTGGCGTGGTGCGGATGGACCAGAGCACCGAAGGGAGCTCATCGATCCAATGCTTGCCGCTGGCCTTGAGGCGGTTGAAGCTTCTCGTCTTGAGGCCCTTGAGCACCTCGGCGTTGGCTCGCTCAGCCTGCCCGTTGCTTCGTGGGTGCGCCACCGAGGCGTAGCAGATTTGGACGCCGAGTCTGCCGCAGTAGGACTTGAAGGCGCCGCTGATGAATTGTGAGCCGTTGTCGGTGATGATGCGGTTGGGCACGCCGAAGCGGCAGACCAGGCTCCTGATGAATTTCAACGCCGACTTCGCCGGTATGGTGCGCACGGGTTCCACCTCAGGCCACTTGGTGAATTTGTCGATGGCGACGTAGAGGTAGCGGTAGCCCCCGAGCGCTCGCAGGAAGGGTCCCAGGATGTCCAGCCCCCAGACCGCGAACGGCCAGGAGAGCGGGATGGTTTGGAGTCCTTGCGCGGGCTGGTGGATCTGCTTGGCGTGGAATTGGCAGGCGTCGTAGGATAGGACGATTGCGGCTGCATCTTGAAGCACTGAAGGCCAGTAGAAGCCACTCCGAAAGACCTTGCCTGCAAGGGTGAGCGAGGACGAATGGTGGCCGCACTCTCCGCTGTGGATGTCGTTGATGAGCTGGCGGCCTTCCTCAGCAGGGACGCACCGCAAGGCAACCCCATTGGGGCGCTTACGGTACAGGTCTCCGTCGTGGAGGCAGTAAGACTTGGCCTGGCGAGCAATTCTTTCGGCTTCAACATCTTCTTCGGGGAGGACTCGATTTTGCAGGTAGTTCTTGATCTCGTCGATCCAACCAGTGTCTTGGCATACCAAGGTCAGCAGCAGACGATCGCCTGAGGGCAGCCCGCAGTTTGGTGGTCCACTTGATGGGGCTGGTGGGAGCTCCTCGTCGATGCTGATATTGACCACTGGCTGCTTGACTAAGGCCTTGGTGAGTCTCTCCTCAAACACTCCAGGCTTCTGGGCTTCCCTTTTTGCTGCTCGCCTGGCGAGATCATCTGCTTCTTGGTTTTCTGCTCGCGGGATGTGCTTGAGCTCCATGCCCCTGAAGTGCTTCTCCAGCTTGCATACCTCTTCAAGGTAGGTCACCATGTAGGTGTCCTTAGGCATGTAGCTTTTGTTGGAGAAGTTGACAAGGAGCTGAGAGTCGCCCTTGATCAGGATGCGCTTGATGCCGAGGGCGATGGCAGCTCTGAGCCCGGCGAGGAGGCCTTCCTATTCAGCAATGTTGTTGGAGACCTTGTCGTTGTCCTTGAAGCACAGCTGGACGGCGTAGTAGAGCTTGTCGCCTGTTGGTGAGGTGAGGACGGCACCAGCCCCTGCACTCCAGGCCGCGAAGGCGCCGTCGAAATGCATGTTCCAGTAGCCTAGTTCCGTCCCACCTGAGGCTGTGGCTTCCTTCTCTGGAGGCTCTTCTTCACGTGTGTCCGTCCACTCGGCCATGAAATCAGCCAGCACCCTGCCCTTGATGACCCTGGTGGTGTCAAACTCCAGCTCGAAAGGTTGTAGCTCGATGGCCCAGCCTGCGACGCGATCTGTTGCATTTGGGTTGCGCAGGACTTGTTCCAGGGGGTATGAGGTGACCACCTTGATGGGGTGGCCCTGGAAGTAGTGGCGCAGCTTCCTGGAGGCGCTGAGGAGCGAGAAGAGGAGCTTTGGCTGCATGGGGTAGCGCTCGCGAGCGTCCCGCAGCACTGTGCTGACGAAGTAGACGGGATGCTCGACGAGGGTAGTCGTTGGCGTGGCAGCGGTCGGCTCCTCTCGAGGCCCCACTTGTAGAGGCTCGTCATGAGGCTGGAGGCTTGACGAGGGTGCTTCCTTGTTGGGTGGTTCTGGGCTTGGCGACGTAGAGGTCTGCTTGGCGAGGACTGGCTCTTCCCTTTTAGCCACCAAGACTGCGCTTGCTGTCTGAGGAGTGGCTGCAAGATACAGCTTCAGAGGCTCGCGAGGGCGTGGGGCAACCATGATGGGTGGGCTCGCCAGGTATTTCTTCAGGTCCTCAAAGGCCTTTGCTGCTTCAGGGGTCCACTTGAAAGGACCGGACCTCTTCATGATCTTGAAAAATGGCAGCGCCCTCTCGCCGAACTTGGAGATGAAACGGCCAAGGCTGGCCATACATCCCGCTAGGCGTTGCATGTCCTTGAGGCGACGAGGAGGCTGCATCTGCTCTATGGACTTGATCTTGTCGGGGTTGGCCTCGATGCCGCGGTGGGATACCAGGAACCCGAGGAGCTTGCCTGAAGGGACCCCGAAGACGCACTTGGCGGGGTTCAGCTTGATGTTGACCTTGCGCAGGTTGGCAAAGGTCTCCTCGAGGTCCTGGATGAGCGTGTTTTCTTCGCGAGTCTTGACCACGATGTCATCGACGTAGGCCTCTGCATTCTTTCCCATTTGAGCCCCCAAGGCGATCCTCATGAGGCGCTGGAAAGTGGCGCCGGCGTTCTTCAGGCCAAAGGGCATGCAGACGTAGCAAAACACACCACAAGGGGTGAGAAATGTTGTCTTCTCCTCGTCCTCCTTCGCCATCTTGATCTGGTGGTAGCCAGAGAAGGCATCCAGAAAACAGAGGAGCACGCAACCGGCGGTGGAGTCCACGATCTGGTCGATCCTCGGGAGGGGATAGGGGTCCTTGGGGCAGGCCTTGTTGAGGTCGGTGAAGTCGATGCAGAGGCGGCTTCCTCCGGTGTGCTTGGGGACGACCACACCGTTGGCGAGCCAAGTGGGATGGACCACTTCCTTGATGATGCTGGCCTTCTTCAGTTTCTCTACTTCCTTGACGATGAAATCTTGCTTCTCTGGTGCCTGGCGCCGCGCCTTTTGCTTCACGGGGCGTGCGTTTGGACACATGGCTAAGTGGTGCTCGATCACCTCCCTCGGTACTTGTAACAGCCCAGATTTGGTACCTTAAAATATGGGCCAAATTTTCACTTTTTATTTTCATTGCATCATGGCATACATATTCAAATTGCTAAATAAAAATAAAGCAAGATTGGAAAACATTTAAAAGGGATCAAACACTTCCCAAAAATCCCAAACCAAATGCAATTGCTCAAATTGGCAAAACCAAATATTCTGGAGTTTCCATATTTGTCCAGGAAGTTCCAATAACTACAAATAAAATTGCTGCAAAATTTAATGCAATTGCAAGAGCAAATATTTAAATGAAGCCCAAAAGGCAAGAGAGCAAATTCTGAAATATTAACACAGGAAATGTTTTTCAAATGGGCTGCAAATTTTATCACAGGTTCCAAATAATATATATTGGCTCTGTGAATTTTTCCAGATTTTATAAAAAGGTTTAAAGGCCTCAATTAAAAATGGGAACTTCAAATAGTTGCAAATCAACTTTGAATTTGAAACCAACTTAAACCTTTCAAAAATTCAGAACAAAAATATGGTGAGCTCCCTTATCTTATCAGGAGCCTCCCTGAATAATTTCAGAATTTTTGAATATGTCTAAAGGCATTAATTAAATCACCAAACTTGCTGTTTTCAATTTAAAAATAAAAAACAGAAGAAGGAAAAGAGCCAGGGGGTTATTTAGAAAAACGTCATCGTTCTGTAGCGACCGAGCGCACGGTCACTGTCGCCGTGCCGACCGCCCGTCGCCGCCGCACCAGCTGCCGCCGTGCCGAGCTAAGGGGATAAGAGGACCCCGAGGCCCTCTGCTCCCTCGTATCTGCTCTCTCTCCCCCTCGCTCTCCCTCCTCTGAAACCCTAAACCTAAACCGCATCGAGCTCCTGCCGCCGCCCGCCGCCGTCGAGCTCGCCGTCAATCCCGGCCGTCCGGAAGCAAGCCGAAGCCATCGTCGCCACCGCCTCGAGCTCCTCTACCTCCTCCTCCAGCCGTGCTAGCTGGGAGGCCTCCGTTTGTGCGAATCGAGCCCGTCTTCCCCGCGGCCGACCGAGCCGCCGTGGACCGTCTCGTCGCCGTCGTCCCTCCCCACGCCTCTACGTCAAGCTCTTCACGCTCCTGGTGAGCTTGCGGTGCTCCCCGTCCCTTCTTCCCTCTCCCTCTCGCTCTGCCGCCCTTCTTCCCATCGCCTGCCGCCGCCAAGCTCGACGCCGGCGCAACTCCGGTGACCTTTTGGTCCTTCCCGCCGCTCCCCCCGACTCCCCTCTCCTTCCTCTAGCTCCTGGTGCACGTGCCCGCGCCCAATTCCAGCCGGAGACGATGAATCGATGATCGACTGCCGCAGCTGCCTCCTGCTGACGTCATGCCTATGCCATTGTTCTTCAGTTTTGCAATTTCAAATTTAACAGAGAGCTTGAAATTAAAATATCTGTTAAATGGGAAAACAGAAAAATGCATTTGACATATCAAAATGCTTATAACTTCATAACCTATCCAAATATGCAACTCCCACATGCAAATGAATTTTTGAAATTGAAATTTAAATGTGAAATGCAAATCATCTGTGAGTTATTCAAACTTTTGGAAATTAATATCTAGAGTTTTACATTTCAGAAAATTGCAAATAAAATGTTAAAATGCTCAGCTAACTAAACTCTGCCTGTTACTGCCTTTAGTTGAATTTTTTTGGTTAAATTTAAATTGCCTGTTTTAATTAAATAGAGAAAAGGGCAGATTTAAATTGCTATTTGGGAAATTCATAATAATTTGAATATTAATTCAAAAATTGCAAACGATATATCAATTTGATCATCAACTCAAATGCTATCCATCTATGTTAAAATCACAGTAAGGAAATAACTTTACTTTGAAGTCGTTTTCGAAATGGGTTAAAATGAATTAAATTGGTTAACCGTTTAATTCGCCATTTCTTCATCGTTAATCGGAAAATTGTAAACGAAGTACCAAAATGATCAGTGGATTAATACCTATCTAATAATGTCATTTTTCATGCATTTAGGACCCATATTTCAGTACTGGACGTTTTGATAAATAACGCAAATCACTAAGTTAAAGATGGAGTTTTGACCCGTTAATTGCAATATTTATTTTAGGGGTTCCATTTAACTTGTGGGAGATGCCCAATATGATTTCAATGCATAATTTGACCATCTCATCATGATTGTGCATTGCACCTTGTATTCGTGTTATTTATTTCGTTTCCGTTATTGTTGTGTTTCGGTAGATTCAGGAGTTGAGGTTCCACCACAATACCTCGACGATCAACGCGCCCAGTACTATCCGCAAGGCAAGAGCTAACCTAACCTTCTTGGCATATCTCATATTATCCAAGTATTTTATCCACCATATTATTGCATTCGATTCTGGTGACGAGTTTTGGTCAGTGTATATAATATCCTATCAATTGCATGTTCCCTGAACCATTATCTGTTTCCCCACCTATGAACCATAGATTGAAGTGTTGGCCTGAGATAAATCATATCTGTTGTATGTCATGCTTAGATATGCTTAGCCATGCTTAGTCGAATGCTAGAGTTGTCCGTTGATTATTTCCATACTTGTGAAGTGGATGGAGTGCTCGGACAGTGGTGGATACTTGTGTCAATAATTAATTTGATAAAAGGCTTGGATGAGTTGCCAACAAGGTCGTTGGTGTTTTGTCTCATTCTGGCCGCCTAGGTGTGAGTTCTTATCGACCGAACCAAGAACCGAGCGTGCTTCCAATGGTGGGGACATATGGAATCCCCTTTAACCGAATAATTTGTGCGGGCGTATCCAAGGGTCCTCTAGTTTGCGCTTTCCATTTGCGAGTGTGTGGCTGGTGATGAAAAAGAAGATGATGATGATGATGGTGATAGGAGTGGCGATGGGGCAGGGTGTTGAAATAGGCGCTGAACTTGTCCTGTCGTCACGATGACCCTTGGATAGTCTCATGCTTTGTAAAGGTTTAACCGCGCCCGCCCTGCCGGCTTTCCCCGGAAGAGAGCTAATTACGTAGGCAAGGGGTCGGACGGTACCGGTGGCTAAAAACAGTACACCCCTGCAGGGTTTAATCTTTTCGAAAAGCCGTGTCCACGGTTATGGACAAATCTTGGTGAGATAGGTGAGATCATAGAGAACCTGAACCTTTAATCAAATGGCAGCTAGAGGTTGCATAATCAACGTGTGATAAAGGTTCATTTCCTCGAGGGTGATTCGAGGGAGTGGCTTGGTGGAGATAAGTAGTGTTTCTGAATACAGTAGGTTCCCCGTGAACCGAAGAGAAAAGTGTTACCCTCTTATCCCCTTATGAAAACATTCTGATTAGACGATGCCATGAGTCCTAGTCTTCGGAAGGAAACAAACTAGCTTTATGCAAAACAACCACTTATATAGCTTTGCAGCCTCCGTCAGCATCGGGCCTATATCGCCCTACTAATTCTTGCGAGTACGTCGTACTCAGCCTTGCTTTGTTGATTATTATTTGTTTCAGAGGAGGACGCCACCGAACTGGGAGGTGGGTTCTACGTTGACTTCGACGAGTAGTCTGGGGTTCCCAGGTGGCAGCTTGGGACGTCTTGGAACAGGCTGGCACGGGATGTTTATCTGTAGGCCTCTTAGGCCATAATTTGGATCTTGTTGTTTAGACAACTTTAATTTGCTTCCGTTGTTGTAATGATGGGTCAGTGACCTCTGATGTGTCATTTGCTATCTTTCTCAATTATATGAGTTGAACTATGATATCTTTGTGTCGTAGAGTCTGTGATGTGCTAGTTGTTCCGCAGTCTTGGTCTCTTCGTTATACGTGAAAGCGATGTCCGAGCTTATGGCATGATCGAGGTGTTGTGTGCCGATGATGTATTCCGAGCACGCCTGCCAATGTGTTTTGGCCTGGGATTGGTAACCCCAGTAACCCTTGATTGTGTAGCATGACCGGTTGCACAACGTTTCACTGTATAGCTCTGGGGTCAGGGCGCTACAGTACTCCGAACATATCTGACGGTGTCCATGCGAACATGTCAGAGTTTGCCCTGAGGAAGGCGACGAGCGCGCTTTCCTATTTGGGAGGCAGGTTGGCGCCGATGGTGACGCTAGCCCCCGAGCCGTTTGCCTCAAGAGGCACTTGCTTTGTCGCGGCCTTCTCCTGAGAGAACAGCTGCTTCTTCTTCGCTGGGGGCCTCGGGAGGGGCTCCTCATCCTCGTCAGCGGGTGACGCCACCGCAGCAGCCTTGTAGGACGCTTGCGCAGCGTACAAGGCGTCCGAGACCACGCCGCGGATGACGATGGTGCCACCCGAGCCAGGGAGCTTGACGAGGTTGTAGGCATGGTGGGTCACCGCCATGAACTTGGCGAGGGCGGGGTAGCCGAGGATAGCGTTGTACGGCAGGCCGATGTGCGCGACGTCGAAATCGATCAGCTCGGTGCGGTAGTTGGCCTGGGTGCCGAAAGTGACCGCGAGCCTCACCTGCCCCAAGGGGGTGGTGAGACCCTCAGTCACCCCCGAGAAGGGCCTGGTGGGCATGAGCTGCTCGTAGGGCACCTGCAGCTTCTCGAATGTCTCGACAGAGATGACGTTGAGGCCTGCACCCCCATCAATGAGCGTCTTGGAGACTGCAATGTTGTTGATGGTGGGGGTGCAGACCAACGGGATGGTGCCAACAGTCGAGGTGGACTTGGGGTGGTCGGCGGAGTCAAAGGTGATGGGGCACTGGGACCACTTGAGGGGCTTGGAGGCCTCAACCCCGGGAAGGGCTGCCGCGACCTCGCGAGCGAATTGCTTGAAGTGGCGGTTGGAGCTGGGGGCCTGAGCCCCGCCAAGGATGCAAGCGGCCCCGCGAGGCACCTGGTAGCCCTCAGGAGTCTCGGCAGGGAGGTTGTCGTTCGTGGGCTGGGCGGCGTTGGCCTGAGGGTTCTGCTGGTAGTTGTCGTCGTAGTTGTTGTTCCAGCGTCGCCCCCTGCGGCCTCCGCGGCCTTGCTGCCGATCGTTTGCCTCGCGAGCCTCGCGCAGCCTCTTGAGGTCGTAGCAGTTCTCGGTGGCGTGAGAATGCCTGTTGTGGTAGAAGCAGAAGGGGCGGTCGTCTTTCTTCTCAGGTCCCCGCGGCTGGAGTGACAGCTTGGCGAGGCTGCTTGGCGTCGGGCTCAGCCGCGAGGACCGCAGTGGTCTTGCGCTTCTCGGTGGATTTCTTCTTCTTCTTGGACTCCTCGGCGGGGTCCCCTGGCTTGTTCTTGACGAACAAGCGGCCCTCCTCAGCCTTGGTGCACTTGTCCGCCAAGTCGAAAAGCTTGACGACGGTGGTGATGTTGTCGTGGATGCCAAGCTTCTCGAGCATCCGCACATCCGTGACCCCAGCCTGGAAGGCCGAAATGACCTGCGCGTCGGTGGCGTTGGGGATTTTGTTGCGCACTTGGCTGAAGCGCTAGATGTACTTGCGGAGGGTCTCGCCAGGCTTCTGGCGCACGGCACGGAGATCGTTGTACGTGAGGCCGCGCTCGTACGTGCCCTTGAAGTTGGCGACGAAGCACCGGCAGAGGTCCTCCCAGGTGTTGATGGACTCGACGGGGAGGTTGGTGAGCCATGAGGACGCGGAGTCCTTGAGGGCCATGGGGAACCAGTTCGCCATGACCTTGTCGTCGCCCCCGGCGGCCTGGATGGCCAAGGTGTAGAGCTGCAGAAACTCCAGGGGGTTGTTCTTGCCGTCGTAGCGCGGAGGAAGATCCGGCCGGAACTTGACCGGACAGACGACGCGACGGATGCTGCGAGTGAACGCGACCGTCGTGCCGTAGGTGACCGTGCCGTTGGCGAGGGTGGCGCGGAGGTGGCGCCCCGCGGTGGTGACGTCATGGACGGCGCGGTTGTGGCGATCCTGGTGGCGCTCGATGCTCACGCGTGCGTCCTCCGGGGCTCGCTGCACGATTTGGCAGTCGTGTGGCGATGACGCGTGCGACGGGGCGCGGTTGTCGCGAGGAGGAGCCCCGGCTGGAGCAGGTTGTGGTGGAGCCGGTGGAGCTAGAGCGGGAGCGGGCGTGGGGTGACGAGGAGGAGCGTGCGGCGCGCCGTGCGTTACGTCCCCTGCGCGTGCAGAGAGGACCAACGAGCGAGACGGTGCAGGAGCGGCGACGCGAGCGGCGCCGACGAGCTCGGAGAGGCGGTTGAGCCAGGCCTCCTGGGCCTCCGGCGTGGGGCGGTACTGCAGCAGCTCCTGCGCCATGAGAAGCGCAGTCGCCGGGCTGGGCGCAGGGCGGCCCAGCGAGGAAGCAGCACGGTCCCGCGACGGGTGCAGGGAGGAGGCCTCCTCTTCGCCGAGGTCGTCCTCAGCGTGGTCGATGTCGTCGTCCTCCGGGTGCTCGATGCGGGGCTCGGGGTCGACGTGGCGCTCCGGAGCAGCACTTCCGCGCGGGCGGCCGCGCGGGTTGCCAGCGGGAGCGGTGGCGGCGCTAGCCGTCCGGCGAGCGAGACGTTCGGCGCGAGAGCCGGCCATGGCGGTGTCGAGGTTGAAGATGCGCCTCAGCCCCCTACCTGGTACGCCAAATGTCGGAGAACTGTCCCAGGAACTGGGTGTGTCTCACGAAGGATCGAGTAAGGGGCTGAACACGGAATCAAACAACTCTCAACGTGCCTCGGCGATGGTGCTCGCCTGGATCGCTGCGGGGAAGCACTGCAGAGAGGAACACACGGTCTTACCCAGGTTCAGGGCCCTCTAGGTGAGGTAAAACCCCTACGTCCTGCTTCGGATTGTATTGCACTTGCTTGGAGAGGTTTCAGTACAGGGCGAGCTTGGCGAGCTCTGGGTGGCTAACAATGGCTACTCCTAACCTCAGATCTAGGGTTTTGGCTTGTGAATCTTGGCACCAACCGAAGATCGAACCCTTTGCCCGAACGGGCTCCTCCTCCTTTTATAGGCGTCTCGGGCCTCTTCCCCCAAAACATCTTGGCGGGAAGGGCTACCACATGGCGACGAAGGAGGAGGTGCGGTGCACAATAAAGGTGGAGTCCACCATAAAGGTAAGGTCCATGGACGCGGTCCACGGCAGGGGGCGGCGTCACCAAAGCTGGAAAAGCCACCGTCCAAACAGGACTGTGGGCTGGCGCTGCTGAGGTGGGAGGTGACCCACGGTGACGTCGTCCTTGGAGGGTAGCTGCAGTCGGTTCCCTTATCATCAAAGTGGCAATCCTTGGGGCTCCTTTGCTTGGTGCAGCTTTGTTGACTCCTTTATACATAGAAATGGCAACTGTGGCGCTGCTGTCACCGCGCGCTGGCGCGGTCGTCACTCTGCAGAGGATGCAGAGCCCATGTGCGCTCTGCCGCGGAGGCAGAGCTAGCTTTGAGGGGAAGGAAGCCTCGCGAGGCAAAAAGCCTCGCCGAGCCTTTCGGCTTGGTCCTTAGCAGAATTGCTGGTGGCGTCCGAGACGCCCTCTCGAGGAGAGGTCCCTCGCCAAGTGAGAAAACCCTCGGCGAGGAGAAAAGGTCCCTCGCGAGGGAAAAAAACCCTCGCGAGGCTCGCCAGGCTTGGAGAGCCTGGTCCTTAGCGAAATCTTCTGAAGAATCTTGTGGGCCCTGGCAGGCCGGCCCGTGGTACCCTGGTTTCCACTGTGCCGACAGATAGTTTCCAGGAATTGAAACGCAAATTGACCTCAGCCCCAATTCTTATCATGCCTAACATCACCAAGGGTTTCGAGGTGTATTGCGATGCATCCCGCCTCGGGCTAGGTTGTGTTTTTATGCAAGAGGGAAGTGTCGTGTCGTACCTGTCTTGGCAGTTACGCCCGCATGAGGAGAATTACCCTACCCATGACCTAGAGTTAGCTGCCGTGGTTCTTGCCTTGAAGACATGGCGTCATTACCTCATGGGTAATCGCTGCGAGATCTATACGGACCACAAGAGTTTTAAGTACATTTTCTCCCAGAAGGAACTGAACATGAGGCAGAGACGATGGATGGAACTGATCAAAGATTATGATCTTGGCATCCATTACCACCCTGGAAAGGCTAACGTTGTAGCCGATGCTCTTAGCCGCAAACCCTGTACCCTAAACTCCTTGATCCAGGCAGAACAACCAACACTGTTCCAGGAGTTCGAGAATTTTGGACTTGAACTCGTTAGCCATGGTTTCTTAGCCAACCTTGAGTTGAAACCAACCCTCATCAGCCAGATCAAGTCAGCCCAGAGGGGACATGAGAGTATAGATGGAATCAAGAGGAAGATCTCTCTCGAGAAGGCACCCGGCTTTACCGAGGATGACAAAGGAGTTCTTTGGTTCAATGGCCGCCTTTGTGTGCCTAATGTCAAGGAGCTTAAGGACCTAATCCTAAAGGAAGACCACAATACTCTCTACTATCAAGATCTCCGTGAGCAATTTTTTTGCATGGGATGAAGCGAGAGATTGGTTCCTATGTCGCCAAATGTGATGTGTGTCAGCGAGTCAAGGCCGAACACCAACGACCCGCAGGATTGCTTCAACCTTTCAAGGTTCCCGAGTGGAAATGGGATGAAATCGGAATGGATTTTATTACCGGACTTCCAAGGTCCAACCGTGGACATGACTCCATTTGGGTCATCGTCGATCGGTTGACCAAAGTTTCCCATTTTATTCCCGTCAAGACTACCCACTCTGGAAAACAGCTGGCATACCTATACCTCTCCCGCATAGTGAGCCTGCATGGCGTACCCAAAAGGATTGTGTCAGATCGAGGCACTCAGTTCACGTCCAAGTTCTGGAGATGTTTTCATGAAACCCTTGGTACCCACCTATCCTTTAGCACGGCTTACCATCCGCAGACCGGAGGACAAACCGAGCGAGTGAACCAGATATTGGAGGACATGCTCCGCGCATGTGTCCTATCCTTTGGGTCCAAATGGGAGGACTGCCTTCCCTTTGCGGAATTCTCCTACAACAACAGTTATCAGTCCAGTCTGCAAATGGCCCCCTTTGAAGCCCTTTATGGCAGGAAGTGCCGTACCCCTCTAAACTGGTCTGAAACTGGAGAAGGCAAATTGTTTGGACCCGATACCCTTCGTGAGGCCGAAGAGCAAGTCCAGCTTATCCGTGAACGTCTCAAAACCGCCCAATCCCGTCAGAAGAGCTACACCGATCCTAAGCGCCGCGACATTACCTTCAAGGTCGGAGATTTTGTCTATCTCTGAGTGACCCCACTCAAGGGAATGCAGCGTTTCCACGTCAAGGGAAAGTTAGCACCGAGGTATATTGGACCCTTCAAGATCATTGCCCACCGTGGAGAAGTAGCTTATCAATTGGAATTACCCCCAGAATTGTCGGAAGTGCACGATGTCTTCCATATCTCTCAACTCCAGAAGTGCCTTGAAGTCCCCGACAAGCCGGACGTCTTCCAAAACATCGATCACCACTCCATTGACCTGAATCATGATTTGACTTATCGTGAGAGGCCCGTCAAGATTCTCGACGAAGACGTTCGCCTTACCCAAAGGCACAAGATCAAATTCTACAAAGTTCAGTGGAGTAATCGCTCCGAGGAAGAAGGAACTTGGGAGCGCGAAGACTATCTTAGAAACGAATTCCCAAGCCTCTTTATTTCCTAAGCCTAGCAAATCTCGAGGACGAGATTTATTTTAAGGGGGGAAGGTTTGTCACATCCCAATATTTCGTGACAAGTAAAACCCTAGTTATGAGGAGTCAAAATTCAGAGCCAACAAAAACTCGTCCATTATTTCATGTGATGCCTGTTTAGCCTGCTATTATTTCATGTGATGACTGTGTGTTGTTCTGATATGCTTGTCTGGTTAAATAACTGAACAACAATTAATTAATTAACCAAGACAAAGTGACCAATATTAGTGACCTCAACTTTACCATAATTGGAATGTGACTTGAAAATAAAATAAAAATCCCTAACTACCTAAAACCCTAACTCTAAAGAGGGGCTTAAGAAAAGAATTATTTCTTATCCTTTACCCTTGTTTACTCACTCCTTTTTAAGAAAAATATTTCTTCTATGCAAACGCAAAAGTGGAGTTGAGTTAACCTCCCATCTCACCTCTTATTTCCAACACCCCTCCAAAGCCAAACATGAACTCAAAATAAGCAAAACAAACTAAAAAGTTCAAAGAGGCATTCTGCCGAACACCCTATGGGCACAAATCAACCAATTTCGAAACTGAACCCTAAACCATGCTAAAACCATAACAACCTTGCCCAGCCTCTCCTCTCACTACCCAACCACTTCACCCTCTCATTTAAACCACCAGGGAGACAAGATCGTGGAGGATCTTGGCAGCCCGAGCTGCTAAGCCACCCTCCCTCTCACCTCTCTCACCCTCTCGCTCCCTCACCCCCAATTGTCGTCTGCCGCCCTACTGACACCACACCGCGCCCCCACACGCCAACGGCCCAGCTCCACATCCTCCCTTCACCCTAGCTCCCCTCTTCACGACCGCGCGGGAACCCAGCTCGGCCACCAGTGCAAGCAAGCACGTGAGTGCCTGAGACTGCGCCGTCCAACCACCCTGCTCCTCCTCTCTACCAGAGACAACGTCTCTTTGCCCCGGATCCTCCATTAATGACGAAATCATGCTCGCCCTATCCCTGCTCGCCATTGCCGTGGATGCCGTCGCGTTCCCGACCACCTTCAAAACCTTAGCTCTCGCCACGGCGCCAGCGCACGCGGATGAGTGACCTGGTCTACACCACCACCGCGCCGCCACTGTTCCTGCCCCACCTCACCTCCTACCTGCCATCGAACACCTTGTCTACGCACTGGACCCGCAACACCCCGAGCTCCAGCTCAGCTCTCCCGTGCTCGCCTCGCCACCAAAACCCTAGCCCGCGCCCAGGAGACGTTGTTCCACCGCTCAGCCCACCAATGGCGAGCCCTTGCTCTCTCTCACTCCCCCTGCACCTTGCCCACCATGGACCCGTCCCGGCCTATAAAAAGGCACCCCGAGCCCTCAAAGCAACTCGCACCCCTCCTTCCACTCTCCCTCACTCCCCCTCACTCTCCCTCACTCTCCACCACCTCTCTACACCCGCCAGGAGGGCGGGAGCTCTGCTGCTCTCCATCCCCGGCCGAGGAGGCCGAGCTCCTCGTGCTCGACATCGTCCTAGGTCGACGATGGCGACGCGGCCACGCTGCCTCTCTCTCGCCTCTCTCTCTTTCTCTGTTGTCCCTGCCGCGTCCAAATGCTCACCCGCGAGCCTCTCCGTGTCCAGGTTCACCGCCAGGAGCTCGCCGGCAAGGAGTTCGCCCCGAGCTCAACGCGGAGCTGCAGCCGACGCCCGAGACCTCCCCAGCATGCGCGAGTCCGCCAGCCACCTACCCCGAGCCTCCGCACCCGTTCTGCACCACCACCGCCACCTCCCAGACCCTCTAGGTGAGCTCCCGAGCTCGCCTCCTCCGTCTACCCCTCAACCGCCGCCCGTTTTAGGTCGCCGGTTTGGTTTTAATTAGGCGCTGACGGGCGGGACCCACCTGTCAGGAATTTGAGCATTTCCGGGCGCGGGAAATTCCCATGGGCCGGCACGTTAAGCCAGTTTCCACCCAAGCCCGTTCCATTTTTGTTACCTAATAAATTTAAAAGATTCAAATCTGGACCTATCTTAGGAAATTAATATCCAGAGTTTGGTAGATTAAAAAATTATGAAATTTTATGTACTGGTAGCTTGTCAAATTATCTATCCAATGGTACTGGTCCCACATTAATTGGATTAATATTAACCAAATAATAAATTAATTAACACAGAAGTTTTATTACTTAAACTTGTTTGTTCCTAATGCTCTAAATGCCCAAATAATGTGAAACCAATTTTGTTAGCTTAGTGCAGAGAAACTCTAGCTACCATAAAATTGTCAGATTTAATTGAGCAACATAAATTAAATGGCATCTAAGTTAATAGTTTGATTCAATTCAGTACTATTTAAATTATAGCATGATTTAGGTTGTCCAAATAACATGAGACCAATTTTTCTAGATCTATATTATAATTATATAGTTACCCTTAAAATTTCATAATTTTCTGCTTAGCAGAAAATGAATTAGCCTTAAAACTTGACTTAAACACCTTCTGTGCTAAACCAATTGTTTCTGCCAACTTGTTAGCTAAAATGGACCAAATCCAATTTTCCTAACTCACATTTAACAAGTATTAGTTGTCCCTAAAAGGACCCATTTTTGTGAGCAACAAAAATTAAATCGTGACATAACTCGTGTTATAGCTAAATTCTGCCTATTAAATTTTTAAGTAGGACAGTAGCTTCTTGTGGGAGTTTAGTTCACATTGTTGTGGTGCTTTGTTGAGTGGAGGTATGATTGTGTGTTTTGTTTGTTAAACAACGATTAGACGAGAACGTTGTCGGGGATTTCGAGGAAGGAGGTTTTATTGATCAAGAGTATCAAGACCAGGGACAAGTTGTTGACCAAGGCAAGCCACCCATTTTATCATACCCTTGTCCTATTATTTTTACTAAGTATGTTTTACTTATGTTAAGATGCATGAAATATTTTCAAGTGGTGTGTGCCACTAAAACCCTTTTTAAGTACCACCTATGTCATATGCCATGATTAGGCCCCCCCTTATATAGGAGTGTTTAGTTAGAGAAGTGAAAAAAAGATTAGGTTGGGAAAAATAAATGTTTTATTAAAGAAACCCTCTTTGTGAAAATCCTTGGGTGAGATTGTGTTTTTCCCAAGATGTTGCTAAATGATTAGCTTTGGAAATGGAGTAAAAATGGAGTATGAAGGTTTTTGAGAAAAATGCACATTGTGTCCTAGTACTTACGTCGACCAGCCGAAACTCATTAGTTTGCTCGCTTTAGTATGGGATGCCTCAATAGCGGAGATGCTCCGTTTTATGAGGGGCTGGTCCGGTGACCTTCCCCTGACACGGGTCCTTCAAAGGGTTGAAGGATAGAAGCGTATTTTTATGCCGTCGGGCAAAACTGTGAGTCCGCACACGCCGGGGCTCTGACGGGAGACCAAAGTCCGGGTGTCGATGGAATGTTCATAAGGGCAGGGTCTCATACTAGGGTGAGCAAGTGAAAGGCTATGATCGGTTACGCAACTTCGCATAGACCTTGTATGGCGGGACGTGGCTGACACGGTGAGTTTCCGGATGGTGTGGGTAAAGTGTGCAACCTCTGCAGAGTGTAAAACTATTCGAATAGCCGAGTCCTCGGATATGGACATTTGGAAGGCCGTCCTATGACCTTTGTGCAAAGTTTTTGGTTTCTAAAATGGAGGTGTTGTTGGTGTTATACCAAAAGGTTAGTATAAGGAGAAATAAAGGAGAAAGTTTCACGACGGGCCGTGATCCCCACCGGAGGAGTTTTTGAAGCAAAACTATTTTCAATGAAACATTTCTTTTCAAATATCTTACCTTTTTCAACAAAGATATAGAGATATCTTTTCTTAAAATATAATGTTTTTATAAAATAAAATGGTTACCCTTAGAGCCTTCCACCATAGTTCTAAACATTAACACTTCAAATAATTAAATACCGGGTGGTTTGCGAGTACATTCAAATGTACTCATATTGGTTTCATCCCTGGCTATTGTCTTCACCAGACTTTGAGGAGCAGTATGAGGAAGAAGGATACGATGCCGATAACGCGAACTAGGGATCCTCATCAGCCAGCTGCTTGTAGGGTTATTAAGGCATTCGTGTTCAGCCTACGACGCATATCGTTATTGCGCTGCTTGAAGGATGCTTGAACCCGATGAGGCATTTTATGTAAGACTACGGCCCTCGTGACCCTATTGTTGTAAGACTTTAATTCGGTACTGTAATGGATGTAAACTTTGGTATTCAGTTCAAGTTATGTGCAATCACAGACTGATCATGGGATCGTTGTGTTAAGCATAACGGGTATTTCAGACAGCTAGTTCGGGGTCCCCACACTCCCACTGATGTTAAACAAAAATTGGTGAAGCAATGCGGAGTTGTTGTTAGGGACTACATCCCGATCACCGTTCGAGAATGGCATAAGCCAAGGGCGGGAGGAGTTAGATATGTCGGCCCCTTAGCCAAAGAAAACCTTTGGAAAAAGCTCATGGTTCATTTCACCCTACCGGCGCCAGAGGTGGATCCAGATGAGGAGGAGCCAAATGAGGAGGATACAGAGAGAAAAAAAAAGTTGCCCTAGAGAAAAAAGTCAAGGAGTGGACTCTTAAGAAGATGGCCGAGCTATTCAACAAATGGAAGAAAAGATTGCACACCGACTTTATCTTGAAAGATAAGACTCCGGATTTCGATCACGGGTATGAGAAGATAAGAGACTACTGGGACGAATTTGTGGCATACAAGAAATCGGAGGAAGCTCAGATAAAGTCTGAAACAAATAAGGCAAATGCTGCTAAAAAGAAGTACCATCATACTATGTGGCCTGGTGGCTACGCCTTTGCCATGCCTAAGTGGGACAAACTTGAGGCTGACTTTCTGGCTAAAGGGATCACTCCAGAGCCATGCACATGGGTCGAACGGGCAAGAAATTGGTTTTACGAGCATGGAGGCACATTGGACGCAGAAGGAAAGTGCATATATAACAGAAGACACAAAGATAATCCCCTACTACCCATCGAAGACATTAGAAAGGCAGTAAAGGATGTTGAAGAGGGACGGTTCCGTCCCGATAGAGAGAAGGACGAGCTCGCACGCGCCCTTGGGAAAGAAGAACACAAAGGACGAACACGAGGCACAGAAGGCTCCAAGCCGTGGTCAATTGGGTTTCCCGAGGACAGGAAGAAATATCCCGATAGAAGTCATCAGAGGAGAAAGGAAAGGGAGGCAATGGAAGCACACGCTGCTGCAGACCGGTTGCGTAATATAGAAGAAACAATGAAGTCGCAGCAGGATCAAATTGACACACTTAGCCAGCAAGGCACTGCCAGCCAATCTCAACGGCACATTGTAGAAGCAGCACTCGATGCTACCGTCCCATCGAATTGGAAAAGCAGCGTGGCTTCCACCACGCTCCAGGCTGATGATGATGATGCACTGACGACGGCTCCTCTTCGTCGCTACCCAGTGGATGATATCACAGAGAGCACACCTTGTGAGCTACATGTGAATTTTTTTAACTTAACCATGAAGGTGGCGGTCGGCTATGCCGTACCAATTGGACCTAAACCAACTTTCCATTGCTCCCCGGTTCCACATGGCTACGCTGTTGTCGGGGTGGATGAAGTGAGTAAAGAATTTGAGGGGCTGAAGCTGGAACACCCTGCAGGTGAAGATGAGGAGGTGGTTGAACTTGGAGAAGCCAGAAAAGGGACCATTCTATGGCCAAAGGAATTCATCGTGCTTCCAAACTGGCCGCCAAGGCCATCGACTCTCAGAGTAGCAATCCATCTTCGCCGCCGACTCAGCAGTCTCTAGCGCAACAGTCCTCTTCGCCTCCGCCGCCTCACCAGTCTCCAGCGCAGCCGTCTCCGCCGCCGCGTCAGTCGTCTCTGCCCACTCAGGCTCAGCGTACCACCGCTGGTACTATGAGGAGTGGTAACCGATCACCGAAACATAAAAGGTCACCCCTCCCAAAAGTACCTCACAAGAATCTTCCCAAGAGACCTTACGACTGTACGGAGGAGGAAAATAAGGCGATCGCAAATGCCCAAACGAAAGAGTGGTTTGCTAACTTGAAGAAGAAGCCGAAATCACCAGAGTTCCCCGTCACCCAAGAAGAAAAAGCTGCCGTCTTCAAAATGCTGAAGACCCTTGAACAACCCCCGCCAAGGCTGACACCAAACTATCACCGCTCTATTCGCAAGTCGGCTGAGGCAAATAAGCAGCGGTCGAAGAGTAGTAGTGCAAGCCGGAAATTAGTTCCCCAGCTCGGAGAACAGAAAAACCAATCGTGCCCCCGCTCAAAGTGTTTTCCAATACCAAGGTGGGGTCGAGCAGAGGTGCGGTCGACATCGATCCTGAGTTTGTTGCAATGTATGGAGAAGTAGCCTCTACTCAGGACATGTCTATTCCTCAGTACTTAGACCAATTACAAGAGCTCCAGCAAGTAGTAGCATACAAATACCGGCACGGGTATCCTCTCGTCAAACCTAAGTTAGTCAACGGTCTACCAACAAAAATGCGAAGATTGCATAAGTGGTACATGCGAGCCTCAAAGGAAGGGGCAAACTGGATCCACGTGGGATATAAAAACGAGCATTACGGGCATGGAGATGGCGTGGTAATGATTAAATTTTCTGAATTATTTCAGTTATACCAACAAGACCCCCTTGACAAAGCTATCATCAGTACCTATTGTCTGTAAGTATTATTTCTGTAATTAAGTCTCTTGCTAGCTCACCTCGTTTATTGCATGTATAATCTTACTCATCACTATATTAATTATGCAGAATGAAGATTCTCCAATGCAAAAGAGGACAAATCTATGACATTGAGTTCATTGACCCAAATTTCATTCATGAAAAAAAGTCTCAACGATTTTTGCATCGACACAGAGAATAACTTGATAAAGGCGTTAAGGTTTTCTGAAACCAAAAGAGAAATACTATTTTCTTACAACTTCAAGTGAGTGTTACTGTCTTGTACACATTCTATTTCGCTTTCTCGATGTTAAGTGTATAATTGATGACTTATGCGTGCGTAGCTTCCACTTTATTCTGCTAATCATTAAAACTGACAAAGGAGTAGTACAAGTCATGGACTCGAGACGTAGACCCCTTGAGAAGTGGGCGGACATGCAGGAATGCCTCCAGAGGTAATTTCAATCATTATGGCACTATATCGGCAACTTTCCGTTCATTTACTGATATCAAGTAATTAATATATAACTCCTTTATTCATTTTCTTTGCTGAGCAGGGCTTGGAAATGATTCACCGCCAAGGCTAGGGGTATTTGGGCGCCGGAGCTTACATTTCAACCAATAAATGTAAGTACTACTAGCTACATCCGCGCATCTCTTTGATTCTAGTTTCAATCCATTACCATGCTTTATTATTATTTTGATTGAACTCTATTCTCGTAAAGTGCTTGAGGCAGGAAATGGGGAATAATTTATGTGGATACTACGTTTGCGAGTTCATTCGCCAGATGACCCATGAGACGGGCGGCCGGTACTTAGAACAACTTGAAGTGCGTAAACAATATTCACAATTTTAGTTTATTGCCATCAATTGTGTTTAGTTTCATTCATATATATTGACCCCTTCTTTAAATTAGATCGAACAGTTGCGGTATGGTCTTCTACCACAGGATCGCGTACGAGCAATTTAAGAGGAAATTGCGGGATTCTTAGATGCAGATGTCCTAGCTCCGAATGGAGAATACTATCGGAATGTTGAAGTGATAGGGTGAGTGTAAAAGAGATGTATATATGCATGAAACTCGTGTGTGCACATGTACCATTTGTAATATGTTCGACCAAGCACGATGAATGAGATGTGTGTAATATATTCGTTACGATGTAGTGGTTCCTTCATTGTTGTATGCATTTGACATAATCAAATAGTTCTTATTTTTCTGAACATTTTGATATTTTATTCATATTTTTTCTGAATTACAGAATAAAAATTATTGATTTTACAAATTTAAACCATTTTCTGGAATTTCTAGAAACTGTGAAATATCTGACAGAAGAGAGAAACATCAGTCACGGTTCATATTACGAACCGGGACTAAAGCTCCTCCCCCCCTGGCTGCAGAACAGGCCACATGGTACCCCATTAGTCCCGGTTCGTGGCCGAACCGGGACTAGCATTAGTCCCAATTTGCTAGTCCCGGTTCGGGAACCGGGACTAATGGATCAAACGAACCGGGACTATATGGGTCTTTTCTACTAGTGGTGGTGAACTCCATGCCAAAGGCATTGACGACATGGCTGAAGAATATGAACGATGTGCTAACCGAATATTTTTCTTGGGCGATATAAATCTTTGGCTTAACTGCTTGCTAGTTTCATTCCTCTCTTTCTTTATTCCTTTGGATTTCCTCGCGACTGAAGTTTGCACATCATTATTGACATTGCAGCTCTCCTTAGGAATCCATGCCATGTTCTTCTTTTTCAACTCTTCAGCACCAAGCCTTTGCAGTTTTCTCTCTTGCCAACTTGATAAGCCGAGTGGGAATCCCGGCTGTAATTTTGGTTTTTTCCTTGGCAACTCTTCCTTGAACTTGGGCACTTTCAGTTTTGTACGTTGGCACTTTGATATTCAACAACTAATTGTTTCATCTCTTTGCCTTCAATAGCCAAGGTCAATTTGACCGGCTCTTTGTTACTCGAAACTGAATCTGAAGTAGCACACTTGCGACCATCTTTTTTCACTTGGTAAACTTGCTTGATCACCTTTTTCTTCTCCCTTGAGCTCCGGACCGATTCTTTTTTATTGAAACAGTCATTGACATGTGATTGTTGATCAAATGATGGTTTTCTTGGAGTTGAACAATTTTGGTGAGTTGATATAGAATAAGATGGATAACGTGCCCATGTATCATACCTGTCCCATGATGAATATGGATATAAATTAGCATATGGAGGTATCCATGACATTGGTATTGGCAGACCAAAAGGAGGATATGAATGTGATGCATTGAACTTCTCTTTTCGCCAATCCCGGTTGTTCGATTTACGCCTCGGGGGTAATCTTGATGCTTTCGCACTACTTGACCGATAAGCACTTTTTTCTTCGCTCACCCATTGATATTTTTCCAATAGCTCTGCGAAAGTGACTCTAGGTTTCTTACCGTTGTGCTTATAGAGGCCTTTGTCTTTTTTGATTTGGCAAACATCGATCTTCAGATTCTCTTACTGCCCCCCAGTGCTTGATGTCATCGGTGTAGCTTCAATGGAATGCCCATCTTCAAGATTATATTTAGTGTACCCCTGGATAATTTCTTTGCTTGAAGACTCGATTCCACCATCTTTGATGTGTACCAGTTCATCTATGGATGAATCAGCTTGAGGTAGCCGATGTAATATATTTTTGTTATCAAGGCCAATTAAAACAGACTGGTCATCTATATGAGTCTCAACAAAATCCAATCGTCCTTTGCCAACGGCCGATTGTACTATTTGATGAAACATGTTGCAATTCTCAATACTATGTTCGAACAAATTATGCAACTTGCAATACATTCGTCCTTGTACTGATGTCTCTACATGATGATCAAGAATCCCAATATAGTTATTCTTTAGCAAAATATCAAAAATATTATCACACATGCTTAGACTGAAGGTACACTTTTCATAATCGAGCCGATCGTGTTGGGAGAACGACTTTTGATTTAGGCAACCGAATGGTCCAGATTTGACATCACCCCATTTGCCTATGCTTTTTTCCTTTTGCAATTTTTCTCCGATGCTTTCGAATAAGCCATTATACTAGCATCGGCTTTCTCAAAAGATTTTAAGCTTGGCTTTATATTTCTGAAACCAAAATAGTTAGAACACACATGTCTCACTTGAGACCAAATGTAAGCCAAGTATGAAATAAGCAAAGCTACCCATGTAGATAAAAAGTTTAAATGAAACAACGGGTAAAGCTTTAGCTATAATAGTTTGTTGACCGATATGTTGACTGATATCGGTCACTCTAAATGGTATAATATGTTGACCGATAATCTCTGTATCAGTTTTATTGCCAGCAAATAAATTACCTTTCACGATTGGTCTTTCAATGTTTCTTATGATAATCTTGCTAATAGATGCATTAACAATATAGCCTTGACCAAATCGGAAAACAAGTAAATTATTTGTTGGATATACCTTTTTGATGACCTTGGGAGAGCATGATGTTTGCATGACCTGAACAATATCTTGCCCTGCCTCTATATGATTCTCCAACGCCTTAAATTCTTCCTTTTCTGGATCTCGCACCCCATTACGCTGATGCTCAATGTCAATTGAACTTTATTCGGCTATAATTTCTTGAACATGTTGTTCATCAATTTCTTTAGCACGAAACTCATAGGGAAGCAAGTAAGCTCCCTTACATCCAGAAAAATCAAGCACGACTGCTTGGCTAAGTATGTCATGCTCTTGATCAATGAAGCTTATTTCTTGTGAGTCAATAGATTCGGCACATGTACCATTCGATTCAGCTTTTTCAATAACCGAATTGATTGTATTAACCGAATCAATTGTCTTATCATGATCGATTCTTTTAATTTGTGAAGCTTCATCCTCTTTTTGCCTCGGTTTAGCAGCGTATCCAACTTGATTGCTGCACGAAAGAGGGAACTTGATTTCTCCAGCCGGAGTAATATTTTCTTCACGATCCTTCTTGAGATTTGCAAGAAACTCCTGCAGAAATTCCTCTTCATGCTTCTCCTTGAGTTTCTTCTCAATCGCCTGAAATTCCTCATTGCGCTTCTTCTTGAATTCCTCAAATACTTTGCGATATTCCTCCGATAAATCATCAAACCTAATGACATTATTGGCCTTAACCTCTGCTAGAAATGATTGCCCTCCGATGCTTTTAGTCTCTTTCGGCAATGTGGTGGTGCCGAAACTTTGTAATTGTGAAGGATGAAACTTGATCTTGTATTTTTCACGCTCCTCTTCACGCTTCTTCTTATACGCCTCATAAGCTTGTATTATAGCAGGATCATGAGGATTTTCTTCTAGTTTCAAGTGAAGCGATTGAGATTTTTGAATTCAGCTGTAAGTTTTTCCTTCCAACCATCAAGTCCTGGATTGGATTGCACCCCAATGAGTTTTGTATCATTCGGCACTGAGGTGTTGCCAAAACTTTGCAACTATTTAGAGGACCTATCATATGCTACAACACCAGATGGAAGCACGTGAGCTCCTGCTGAATCTCCACTTATTCGGCTATAACCATTGTGAAGGTGCAGAGCCGAATTATGAATTTCACCAGTTGCATGTGGTGCTGAAAAGTTAGTATCATAAGATGTAGCATATGATGGTTGAGGGCAATTGGCCAAATAGCTAGAAGTAGCATGTCCAATTTCCCTATCCATCGGTATGTTTAAAGGTAAACCCACATATTGTGAGCTATTTGTCGATGTATAAACATCTGAAACACTCTCTTGCATGCCACTAAAATTTCTAACATTGGGTGTTTCATATTGATTAACTGAACGCATATGGATTTCTGGGGTTGCCAATGCATGAGGATTTGAGTATACATGCTGCAAATTGCTAAAATTATAATGAGTTGTAGCGTAGAGATTATTTTGCATCGGCTTTTGCACAAAGTAAGAACTAGGGCTAGCCGATACAGTATTCATATCATAGGATCTAGCAACATCAACAAAAGCATAATTTGCATCTACATAAGTTTGGACATTCATGATACCGTTGTAGATTGCAGCTGATTGATGACGCTCTCTCTTCGTAGCAAGAATGGGCTGGAGACCGTTTGCTTCGTCCCCAGCGGATTCGCCAAAAAGTGTATTCGCACACGAACACGTCACCCGTGTACCCTCGACGCCGAGCGCGATGCGCGGCAGAATGCGCCGAGGGAGGCTCGCCGGAAGCGCGATACGCAAGACAATCCGACGGGCGCTTTTGTAGACCCGAAACCCCGCTCGCCCGGGAGGGACCCCGTCAGGGTGGCGCGGCTGCTATGGGCTGTCCTAGGTCGGCCTGACCGCCCCTAGAGCCTCGTGGATTCGTAGCCTCCAATCTTGAAGAACAACGAAGAACGAGAAGAAAGACACAAGGGAGAGGGATAAAAGTAGATGAACACGAAAAAATAGTAGATTTGTTTGTTCGATTGGTGTTGTTTTAATCGGCCATCACCCCTCAGTTATGTAAGAGGCGGCTGGACTTCCCGTGCAACCAAAGGCTTGGATTCACGTCCAAACCCTAATTTGGGTCTAACTCGGATGGTTTGACCCGAACCTTCCAAAACCGTTCGGCCTAATAACTGGCTGAACCTTGCGGGTCGTTTTCGAGGCCGTAAACTACATTGAATCGAAATCTCGTAGAACACAAAGTTGTTCGTCTCGAAAAAACAAAAAACTTTCGTTTTATACGTTTTTACATACGAGTCAATCTTGACAGCTTATTTTCGCTCGGATGCGAAAAAGTGTTTTCCAAGCGGGCAGACGTCCAGTCTGTTTCCTCTACGCATCCGACCAGACATTGGCTGGTGCATGTCGGCTGAACTACGTAAATCTAATTTTCTGCAGTATTTTTTCTCTAGAGACCACATATGACCTCGGATAAAGATGATGTGAAAACCAAAGTTACTTTCGTTCACATTATTTTTCCATTTGAGATCATCTTGGAAGAATCTTTTTGTAAGCCAAAATTGGTCATCAACATGTGTGAACAAGTGGATTGGTAATTCACAAGGTTTAGCCATGCCGCGGCGGCCAATGAGAAAAAACTGCGGTTGCAAAACAAGGTCAAATTAACCGAACTAGAGTTCATATTACTAGGTTATCATTGCAAATCAAAAGGAAGGTGTTGTATAGTGTATACTATGGAGGACGCTTAATGTTTAATCTCGGTTGCAAAACATCATGCCATCATGAAGATGGCCCAAAGATCAGCTAAAGAAATGGGGAACGATCCATCTAAAAAAAGGAAAAATAATTGTCGAATATCAGCCATTTCCAACCAATATACTTTGAGAAATCCTCTAAATATATCCTAACCTCGTACGAAACCCGCACATCTATACTACTTATAAAAGAGCGTACTTGAATTATTCTACAGTCACCCAGGTTATTGTACACGGACTAACCAGAGACATCCGATCTTAAATCTAACAGCCAGAATTTGTTCGATGGTGACTCTGGGTGCACTTAGCAATTACCGGCCGTGGACAGACGAAAACCACCGAAACGTTATCCCTGTGAGTCAACCTACGCATCCTCGCTTGGAAAAAAAAAGGCCCGAGCCCTCCCCGCCCGGCCGCCGGACGCAGCCCCCGCCCCCAGCCCTCCCCGCCCTTCCCCGAGCTCCTCCCGCCCCGCCCCTAGCCGCCGCGGTGAAGTGCTTGGCTCGTGGCGTGTGGTATTGCACATCTCCGTCCCAATCGCTTGATCTAGCTAGCCCAGCTCACAGAGACAAGGGCGACTTGATCGAGGCAGCCGCCGCCGCCGCCGCAGCCGGAGCCGTGCTTTGCTCGTGGCGTCTGGTATTGCACATCTCCGTCCCAATCGCTTGATCTAGCTAGCCCAGCTCACAGAGACAAGGGCGACTTGATCGAGGCAGCCGCCGCCGCCGGAGACGCTCTCCTGCACGCAGGTACGAACCCCGTCGCAATTCGTTGCAACTCTCGGCGGTTATCAACTCCCTGCCCCCAAAATCCATCGGTGCCTGGCTGCTTTCTCCCAGTATTCCTCTCCCCATCACTAGCTGTCGCTTGATCTGGTGGGTGATGCGTGATCTCTCCCGTTTGTCCACCGCCGTCGTGATGTATTGGTAAAATTCTTGGGTTCTGCTTTCGATTTCTCGGAGGTGTATGCTCCTTTCGAAGGTTCAGATTCTAGGCACATAGCTCTTTGCTGTCAATTGCTAGCACACGGGATGATTACAAGAGAGATAGGTACAACTGCAATTTCGCCGGAGTCTACCGGACCTTGTAGTGCGCTAAATTTGACTGAATTATTACAACCAGATCGAAGTTTGATTTCATTAAGTTCCTGTCGACAAAATTACTCGATTGCAAACCATAGAACCTTTGAAGTGTATGGCAAAAGTATAGACTCAGAGTCGATTGAGTCCGTAATTACCGGTTGTATTGGTCGGATGCTCTGAACCCAATAGTTGTTAAACCACACTCGTGCAATATTCACTATGCAGCAGAGATTATTGGGCGAACACATGTTATTATAAGCTTAAGTTGTTGTTTTGTGCTTCGCTTTCCTAGACGCTTCTATCATGATAATCTTCCTCAGATCATCACTGTTATAATTTTCGAGTTTCTGACACAACATTCACTTATGCAGTTAGTGAAGATACAATATGGCCTCACTGGACACCGTTAGAGGAGATCTTTCTCTGGTTGTTTTGTACCTGAGCAAGGCTGAAGCAAGAGATAAGATTTGCAGAGCTGTCCAGTATGGATCTAAGTTCCTGAGCAACGGACAACCAGGACCTGCACAGAATGTTGACAAATCTCCTAATAACTGCAATATATTGTCCTCCTGTTCCTCAAGATAGCGCAATAATGGTTCATCTGGTACTTCTACTCAAGAGGAGTAGTCGGAAATCCTGTTCATCTGGTACTTCTATACTGTATTATCTGTGAGTTCTTCAGCCTTCTCGAGAGCGGCGTTTTGGTGCCCGGGCTCATATGAGCCCGGTTACTGTTCCGATTTTTTTAAAATATGAAAATGTTTCGAAAAATTCTGAAAAAAAATTGGACATGAACATATTCAAGTATTCAATACTCGTGTAAATTTTCGATAGAAAATATCAATTTTTGCGCCCTGTGCCGAAAAGACAAATCTGTCTTTTTGAATAGTGGACTGTTCACCCATTTTGGCTGTCAGATATTTGTCTTTTTTGCACAGGGAGCAAAAATTGATATTTTCTGTCGAAAATTTACACGAATATTGAATACATGGATATGTTTCCGCACAATTTTTTTCAGATTTTTTTGAAGCGTTTTCAAAATTCAAAAAAATCGGAACAATAACCGGGAGCATATGAGCCCGGGCACCGTTTTGCATTTCCGGTACTAATGGTTGCACATGTTACTTGGCACAGCAAATAATACGACCACTCGACAGTCCTATCAAATCAACTGGGCATATACAAATACTTTATGGCAACCTTGCACCAGAAGGTTCTGTAGCAAAAATAACAGGCAAAGAGGGATTGTTTTTCTCTGGTGATTTTTGCTCCCTCCATTTTCAATCCTTGGAAACTTTATGTAATCTTCAGCTTTTAACTGTTATTAATCAAATTATAGGCCAGTTTTCTGCTGAACATGTATATTTGCTATTGTGTATGAAAAAACTAAAAAGTGCCATTCAACTAAATTATAAGATGTGTCTTTGTAGAGACGTGCGTGCACGTGCAAAGCTACTAGTATAACAAACCGCAAAGCCAAGCATTCGCCGCAATCCCGATGCGCGCACTGAACGAATGCTCCCGACATGAATAATTCTTTCACCTCCAAAGTACTTCTCGTCCAACTTTATCCCTCCCGGTAGATCTCCCCCTGATCGATCCGTCGAAGCCTTTCACTTTCCCACGCGTTTCTTTGCCATAGTTTTGTGTCCTCCCTCTTGCGTGCTCCAGCAAAGCTCCCAGACCCAGCCTCCACTCCCAAGTTTCCTCTTATTCCCTCTCTCCCTCTCCAACCCTCCCCTATTGGGGAAGAAACCTATGATTCGTCCAGATTGCGCCAGGTATATATGCACTGGCCCGAGGGACAGCAAGGTCCTACTTTACACTTCTCTGCTCGTCAGGTAGCTATCCATCCATCCATCGATCCCTGACTTTGTTTGGAAGCAGAGAGCGATCGAGCTCTTGGGGAGGAGAGACAGACATGGGTCGTCTTCTTCGGCAATCGAACTGCATTGGCTACCTTCTTCTCCTCCTTGCCTTGTGCTGTGGTGAGTTGTGTTCATCTCTACTTTAAACTTTCTCAAATGGTGTGTGCATATGCATGAGGTATGATATGATAGGGGACGTGATGTCGTTTTGGTGTTTTATGATCATGTTTTTTACCTAAAGCGTAAAGAAGCATAACACCCTTGTTCTAGTAAAAGGTTCTGCGTTTGGTATTTGAGCAAACACAAATCTAGCTTGATGCTGCATGAGGAATTGTGCATGAACGAAGAGAAAGTGACTTGACGTGTGTCAGGAACTCGTCACAGATCTTTTCGACCTCACACGTTTCATCCGATCCCAACAGGAACAGAGCAGCAGAGAGTGGAAGCATCCAACCGACTGGTGGAACACCCAAACCCAACCCATGGAACGCACCGAAACAGGATCCTGACCACCGTCTCGGCGATGAAGCCATCGTACCCTATGGTCATCACGCCCGCTTCCGCCTCCTACGCAATGCAGTCGTCGACGCCCATGAGCCCGTCCTCCAGGTTCCCGTCGCTGGCGGACGCGAACGGCGGCGGTGGCATCGACGGAGGTGGCAACGGCGGTGGTGGTACCGTCGGCGGTGGTGTAGGAGGCGGTGGCGGTGCTGTCGGCGGTGGCGGTGCCGTCGGTGGTGGTGTGGGAGGCGGTGTCGGTGGGACTGGTGGTGGTGGTGGCGGCGGCGGGACGTGGTGCGTGGCGAGCCCGAGCGCGAGCACGTCCGCGCTGCAGGTGGCACTGGACTACGCCTGCGGCTACAGCGGCGTAGACTGCTCGGCGATCCAGACAGGCGGGAGTTGCTTCAGCCCAGACACCATCCACGACCATGCGTCCTTCGCCTTCAACAGCTACTACCAGAAGAACCCTCTCCCCACCAGCTGCGACTTTGGCGGCACGGCCACCATAACCACCACTGATCCGAGTAAGCCCACGGCACCTCTCTTTCGCATCTCTGAACTTGAGTGATCCTCGGCAAAGTATTTTTGTTCTCATGCGAATTCTTTCAAACCTTGCAGGCTCAGGGTCGTGCCAGTATCCAGCGTCAAGGTAATTTCTTATACCAATATAAATCAAAACACGATTGCGAGATTTATTTCTTACTCCAACAACGAGGACTGATATTGTTTTATTCTGTAAAATTGCAGCGGTGGCGCTCAAGGAAACATGATGCCGCCGCCATCACCGACCACTCTGACGCCGACCACACCGATGACCCCGTTCCCGATGACCCCAATGACGCCGTTGACTCCAATGACGCCCATGACGCCGGACACCACCGGAACGCCTACGTATGGATCGAGTCCTCCTGACTTTGGGTCGAATTCCCCTCCTAGCTTAGGATCAGACTCACCTCCGGATTACAATGACGTCGGCGCCGCCCCGGCAACGGCGATGGGCAGGGCAGCGTTGGCCCTTGCATCCATCCTTGTCGCGACGATATATGTGAGCATGGCCACATGAAGAACACACGGTTAAAGATATATTTCCAGATGGCAATCCTATGCAGCAGTGGAAGCAGTTGAAGAAAACAAAAGAGGTGCGCGCCGTTGGATGCTGAGAAATGCGCGCCAAGTTGCACCGCAAAACCTCACTGCCGCAACACTTTGCGAAGCAGAGGTGCCCCATTTGTTTAGTATCGTCAGAAATCTGAAGCATATGCTGATGCAGCTTCTAGCACCGCCCCAGTTCTAGTGAAGGCGGCAGATGTTTATATTGCGGATTATACTATTGTACTTAGAAATGTAAGGGAAACTTTCATTTCAATTCAATTATACTGTGATATCTAGACAGAATAAGGTCGGCTGATCAATAGCAAAAAAAAGCTCTGTTAACCTTCGAGAAATATTAAGAAGAGCACCTGTAGCCTATGGTACTAAGTTTTAGGCCCAGTTGTTTTGTCAGACTGCGGACAAAGTTAATTAGACGTCGGTCTCTAGGCTACAGCTGCATTTTGATTTTTTTTCTTTGGGGGGGGGGGGGGGGGGGGGGGGGGTTGTTAGCACCACTACTAGCCTGAAGGAGGCCGGTCCAGTGGCAGAACAACGTCCCAGCAGGACTCGACGACCCAACAGGCGCGTCGTGGGAGAAGACTGGCTCAACCAGGCGTGTACTCCCTCCGTTCCATATTAGATGAATTTAAAATGAATGTATCTAGACATATTTTACGTCTAGAAACATCTATTTGAGAATCATCTAAAATGGACCGAAAGGAGTATTATTTAAGGCGAGGACCTTCCATGGCTTTCACCATCCTGGCTTGGATCACGGCAAAGGCAAAGGCTTCTCGGGCATCCTCAACCACTTCCCTTGGCTGTATTCCTTTTCTTTCTTCTTCTCCACACAATTCTGGTGTAATCGTGAGAACTTGTATCACTACTTGTGAGATCAGAGAGTATAGAACAATTCCCCTAACACTTGGTATCCAGAGCCAAAATCCACCCAATTTTTCTAGTTGCGTGGATGAGTATGACGGAGATGGAGACGAGAAAGCAGCAGCAGGAGCGAGTGGCGCCCGACCTTCTCATCGCGAACATGGATCCAACCATGAAGGCAGGCTTCGACGCCTTCACGGAGAACATCTCCGCCACGATATCGGCGGCGGTGAACGCCGCGCTCAAGGACACCAACTCCAAGCTGGACGGCTTCCTCTCCTGGAAGCCGGATCTGGATGCGCGAGTCACGGATCTGCAGAACGCCGTGATTGATCTGCAACAGCGTACGACTACACCTTCAGCAACGGAGTCGGCGGCCGCACACCTCGCCGCAACTCTCAACAAGCAGTTCATTGCACCCTCATTGGAGAACAGTTGTGCGATTCATGGGCAAGGCCATGGCGTCGTCTACACATCCGGGAGATTTCTTTCTGGGGGTCCAGTAACCCCAGCGGCGCCCCCGGTCATAGGTCCGTTGGATTTCTCGACCCCTATGAACATCAATTCCTCTGTTGAGGCGACGCTACTGTCGTCCTTGCAAGTGTTCCAGTCCTTAGGCCAAGCACCACCACCGATAGCGTTTCCTCCCTTCTCAGGCGAGAATCCTCAGCTATGGCGTATGTAGTGCGAGCAGTATTATACCATGTATCGTGTTCACGAGTCGTATTGGGTAGCCATGGCGATTCTGAATTTTCAGGGCGCTGCCAGTATCTGGTTACAGTCAGCACGTGCGAAGGTTTTGGCCCTCACTTGGTCATCCTTCTGCGATGTCTTATGCACTAGATTTGGGTGTGATCGTCATCAGGCTCTCATTCGCCAATTCTATTCGATCAAACAAACTACTTCTGTTTCCGAGTATGCAGAACGCTTTGAAGTTCTTATGAACCATCTCATGTCATACTCGGACGCTGTTCATCCTCTTTATTTTTTGACCAAATTCATTGAGGGCCTGCGTGGAGAGATATTCGAGCAGCAGTCATGGTTCAGCGCATCATTGGCCAATTTGCACGAAGAAGTGACTGATGGATTGTACAGTGAACGAGTACATTCTGGTTCTCATTCAGTGGCAAAGTGGCAAAATCCATTTCTGTACCCAAGTGTAGTCCCTCTGGCGTTACCACCACCACCAGTTCTACCAGCTTGTTCTTCGCCGTTAATAAAAACACCAGCTGCTGAAGATCGTCGGGGAACTGAATCTGCTCGTGCCAGTGACAGTGCAACGAAAGTATCTGCCCTGAAGGCATACAGGCGTTCTCGTGGCTTGTGTTTCAAATGTGGTGAACGGTGGGATCATGAACATGTATGCCCGTCAATGATCTCGATTCATATGCTGGAGGAAATGATGGATGTGATGGGTTTCGATTCCCAGGGGCAGACTGACAATCAAATGGCACCGGCTGGGGACAATTTATTGTCTCTTTCGTATCAGGCTATCTCAGGAACAGATGGTCCAATGGCTATGCAAATTCAAGGAGTTATAGCCGGCAAGGAGGTTCTCATCTTGATTGATTCGGGCAGTACTTCGTCCTTTATTACATCTGCCCTCGCAGCACAAATGCAAGGTGTGCAGTTGTTGCAAAATGATGTGCAAGTCCGAGTGGCAGGGGGTGGAACGTTACAGTGTACTAATCATATCCCAGACTTCCCTTGGCAAGCACAGAATCATGAATTTCTGACTACACTCAAGGTTTTACCACTGGGAACGTATGATATTATCTTGGGCTATGATTGGCTCACTCATTTCAGTCCTATGAAAGTTTACTGGGCACGAAAGAAAATGAGAATTCAGGATGGGTTGGAATCAGTATACTTGCAGGGTATTCAAACAGATGCTCACCCAAAATGTGTTGAGATATCGTTATTGGAATGTTCTTCATTGCTGCAGCAGAATGAGGTCACACATGTAGTGCAACTGAACACAGTGGACATAGAACAAGATACCACAGCACCACCGGCAGTGCAACATTTGTTGGAGAGATTTCAGTCCTTGTTTGCTGAACCAACAACCTTACCTCCTCGGCGTGCATGCGATCACAAAATTGAACTGGTTCCCGGAGCACAACCTGTTAATGTTAGACCCTATCGTCACAAGCCAGAATTGAAGGATGAGAAAGAACGACAAGTTCAAGAAATGCTGGACACGGGCATTATTCAGTTGAGTTCTAGTCCCTTTTCATCTCCAGCAGTTTTGGTACGCAAAAAGGATGGCACATGGCGATTGTGTATTGATTTTTGGCAGCTCAATGCACTGACCAGGATTCCCAAATACCCCATTCCTATTATTGATGAATTACTCGATGAGCTCCATGGTGCAACATGGTTCAGCAAATTCGACCTCCGTGCCAGCTATCACCAGATAAGATTGGCTCCGGGAGAAGAATACAAAATAGGATTTCAAACGCACAGTGGACATTATGTGTACAAAGTGATGACTTTTGGCTTGAGTGGGGCACCGGCAACATTTCAAGGAGCAATGAATGCTACTCTGAAATCATGTTTGCGTTGTTGTGCATTAGTGTTCTTCGACGATATCCTAATCTACAGTCCATCGTTGCAGCAACATTTGGTGGATTTGGAGGAGGTATTGCAGTTATTATCCAGGGACAAATGGGTGGTAAAGCAATCGAAATGCACCTTTTCCCAGCAGTCAGTGGCGTACTTAGGGAACATAATCAGTGCTTCCGGAGTGAGCACTTATCCCAGTAAGATTGCTGACGTCAAGAAATGGCCATCACCTACAAATGTAAAAGAATTAAGATAAGTTTTGGGATTCACAGGTTATTACAGAAAGTATGTACGCCAGGCATCATTGCAAGACCTCTGACCAACCTGCTCAAGAAGGGAGTCCTGTTTGTCTGGTCTAGTGTTCAGGAGGAGGCCTTCCAATGTTTGAAGCATGGACTAATCTCTGCTCCGGTATTGGCTCTGCCGAATTTCGAATTGCCATTTGTCATCGAAACAGACGCGTGTGATTGTGGGATTAGAGTTGTGTTGCAATAGGCAGGTCATCCTATGGCATTCTTGAGCAGAGCATTGGCCCCACGAATGCAAGGACTATCCACATATGCGAAGGAGTTTCTCGCATTAATCATGGCTATTGATCAGTGGCGCTCATATGTGCAGCACGCTGAATTTATCATTCAAACATACCATAAAAGCTTGATTCATTTGGAGGAGCAACGCCTACACACAGATTGGCAGAAAAAAGCATTCACAAAGCTTTTGGGACTCGGATATCGTATCTGTTACAAAAAATGGAGTGAGAATCATGCAGCAGATGCTTTATCACGTCAGAACCATGACTCTATCTTGCACAATTCTATAGTGTCATCTTGCATTCCAGTTTGGCTAGAAGAGGTAGTGCAGGGGTATAACAATGACAAGCAAGCAAGCAAGCTATTGGCTGAGCTGGCTCTCCAATCAGGCACTGTTGGGAAGTATACTTTGCATCATGGTGTAATTCGATTTTAAAATCGAGTTTGGCTGGGTAACAATATCCCTCTGCAACTTAAGATCATCAGGGCGTTGCATGACAGCCCTTTGGGAGGGCATTCTGGTGTTCCTGCCACATTGAAACGGATCAAACACCTTTTCCATTGGCCAGGTATGAATAAACAAGTTAAGGCTTATGTGGAGGGCTGTCAAATTTGCCAACAAGCGAAGCCAGAAAGAGTATCATACCCAGGGTTGTTGTAACCCTTACCGGTTCCAAAGATGGCTTGGAAGATCATATCCATGGACTTTATAACAGGACTACCAAAGTCTAATGGCTATAATATGATCTTGGTGATAGTGGATACCTTTTCCAAGTATGCACACTTTCTAGCCTTCAGTCATCCTTTGTCAGCTGAAGCAGTGGCAGCCAAGTACATGGATCAGGTGTTCAAGTTACATGGCATGCCCGAGGCTATCATCTCTGATAGGGACCCATTGTTCACTAGTAAATTGTGGCAAGCTTTATTCAAGCTTACACTAACCGAATTGAAGATGAGCACCGCAAATCATCCTCAAACAGACGGTCAAACTGAACGAGTCAATCAGTGTTTGGAGATTTATCTTCGATGCTTCGTACATGCTTTCCCCAAGAAGTGGATCAACTGGTTATCCTTAGCAGAATTTTGGTAACAATACGTCCTATCATTCCACTACTTGGAACTCACCATTTAAGTTGCTTTACGGCCATGAGCCCCGATACTTTGGCATTGCTCCAGCTGATGTTTGCCAGGTGGAGAATCTGGACAAGTGGTCCAGGAACGCCAAGTGGACAATGATTTGCTACGACAGCATTTGAACATTGCCAAGCAGAAGATGAAGGCACAAGTTGATTCCAAACTGTTATGATCGTAGGCGCACAGTCAATCTACTGAGGACAAATAAATCACAGCACGATGACGACACCGAGATTTGTTAACGTAGTTCGGCCATGATTTGCCTACTCTGCGGGGCATGACTATGGGCGCTCCTCCCCATTGATACCATTGCATCGGCCGCCTTGGTCCTCCGGCGCAAGTCGCCGGCTCCCCTTGCGCGTCTGCTGCTATCAAGTCGCCATAGGTTACAACGTGTGGTGCCCCCCATTATATAGGAGGCCCTAGGATACAACGTGTTCGACTCCAACACTACACGTACCCTGTCCACACCTATTACAACGCCAAGTCCAAATGTAACCCAACTCGTACACAATATTCGACACAAACACAACAAACTCCACATTGGCGAATATTCTCCACCACCTTGAATTCGTCAATGCGTCAAACCTCCATGTACTCCGGACTTGGTTGTCTTCCATGAGCTTCGCTGCTACTCCCAGACTCCATGTGACTCCACCTGCAATTGTAGTCCCTTCCCGTTCAACACCATCACACACTGACCAGTGGTCTGCGTAAAAATGCTTTCAACTTGAATTAATTTCACCGTCGCCTTTTAGTCACCTTGAATCAAATTCACGGTCAACTCATCTTTTTTTGGATAGTCTTCTACATGTCCCACAGCTATAGCACTCTGCCTCCTTCTACATCTCGTCACCCGCACTTTGCCATGTGCAATGAACATCACAGAATATATGGCCATGTAGTCTCCAAGCTTCCGACATTTCAGACTTTCCAACACTTTCTCAGATTCCCTATGGCTGACTCCTGTCTATCATCTGACGCGTCAATCTCCATAGACCCAGTCACCAACTTGAACCTGATACTTGCCAACACTGCTTCAGCACCCCTGCACACCTATCTGACCACATGTCTGACCGCCTGTGCCCTGGTCTGTCGCCGTGTCCCGTGCTTACCGCATACCTCGTCGCTATTACCGCGTCGAGCATCCGCAATATTGGCCAAGATCTACTGGGTCGCTAACCCACACCACCTCAGGCCCCACTGCAGATAACCATCTGTCATATCCGACCGATGCCGAGTTCCACGCATCTCTCCGAACCCTGAGCTCCAGTTCGAACCACGTGCTTCTCGCCTTCCCGCTGATATAGCCTTCGACTCTCCGCTAGCTTACGCCGCAGCCCCTCCATCAGCCGAGTGGAATCTTCTATAAGAATCCGGCTCCACCTTCAACATGACTTCATGGATGATCAGTCCACCCGCGCCTCGTTGACTTCAAGTTCCCACGTGTGCACCGTCTTGAATCAACCCCGCGCCATCGCCATGTCAAAACACGCATCCCTCAGTCATGCGCCACGTGTTGCCACGCCATAGAATCCGGACACTATCAGCCCTCATGCTCCTACATCGTCGTCGCCGATCTTCACCATCTTCTGTCCCGACTGACATCCCTGTCGATCTGTCAGACTGTCCAGTCCAACCCAGCCGAATGTATCCGACTGCAATCATGCTCCACCTCGCGCCGCCCAGCACCATCGTGCATTGCTCGACACCTTTTGGTACATGCTCCTTTCACGGCTTGCTACGAAATTCTCCACTGCCAACAAAATTGTCACCATCTGGATAAATCGGTTCACGTACAAAAACAGAAACACCAAAAGACATAGCCTTGGTAGCCTTCCTCGTGTGTCCAAACAAGCAAAATCAAACTGGTACTAGTCAAAGCTCAATCATCACCACACGTCCACAATTAGGTCCGTTGCGCTTTCTTTTCTTTTGTTTCAACACCTGCACGTACTCCCGATTTATCCCATGGACAACACCCAGCAACCTCACGTTGCTCACTCTGCCTCACGTGGCCCTGCACCGGCTTGTGCAGCAATTTCGCGTACGCCGCCGCAGTTTCCGGTCTCGTCGAGACCGGCCTTTTTATTCCACAAATCTCCCATTGTGCTGCTTCCGATGGATCAAACCGCACTGCACCACAGCTGCGCCTGTGCCCGAGGTCCTTCCACGCGCCGCCATGCACGTGACCTCCTTACACACGGCCACTTCACAGAGTCCAACACGAACACGCGTTCCCTGCACAACGGCTCCACAGATCGATCTGTCGTGATCGGCCGCCACCGCCGCTGCATGTACGCATCCCATTTGATTGTTTCCAGTCTTGTCGAGAAATCCGATCCCTGCCGATCTCACGGAAGCACTCGAGGAATTGCAATCCACGAATCCACATCGACTGATCAATTTTTTTTTCGACAGCTCTAGATCAAACTTTCAGTGCAACCTCGCTCTGATACCACTTGTTACGATCGTAGGCGCACAGTCGACCTACCGAGGACAAAGCAATCATAGCACGATGACGATACCGATATTTGTTAACGCAATTCGGCCATGATTTGCCTACTCTGCGGGGCATGACTACGGGCGCTCCTCCCCATTGATACCGCTGCACCGGCCGCCTTTGTCCTCCGGCACAAGTCGCCAGCTCCCCTTGCGCGCCTGCTGCTATCAAGTTATCATAGGTTACAACGTGTGGTGCCCCCCATTATATAGGAGGCCCTAGGATACAACGTGTTCGACTCCAACACTATACGTACCCTGTCCACACCTATTACGACTCCAAGTCCAAATGTAACCCAACTCGTACATAATATTCGACACAAACACAACACAAACGAACTGAGCGGTGATTCTCTGAAGGTGACAGTGTGTTTCTTAAGCCCCAGCCGTATGTTCGAAGTTCAGTGGCTCTGCGAGCAAATCACAAGCTGTCATTTCGCTACTTTGGACCTTTCCGCATCACAGCACGGGTGGGAGCAGTGGCATATCGGCTGCAGTTGCCCGACGAAGCAAAAGTGCATCCCGTGTTCCATGTTTCGCAGTTGAAACAAGCTCTGCCACCTCACTGTCAGGTATCATCTGTTCTTCCGACCGATGCTAACATTTGGGCAGTACCTCTCAGGATCTTACAGCTGTGGTGGCGTCGCAAAGGGAACAATCAGGTGCGCCAAGTATTGACACAGTGGTCTGGGTATCTCTCACCAGAGCCATTGTGGGAAGATCTTGAAGACCTGCGCGCGTGTTTTCGGGCTGCTCCGGGTTGGGGACAAGCCGTTGCTAAAGAGGAAGGGGGTGTTAGCACCACTACTAGCCCACAGGTCAAGGAGGCCGGTCCAGCGGCAGAACCACATCCCACCAGGACTCGATGACCCAACAGGCGCGTCGTGGGAGAAGACTGGCTCAATCAGGCGTGTATTACTTAAGGCGAGGACCTTCCATCGCTTTCACCATCCTGGCTTGGATCACGGCAAAGGCAAAGGCTTCTCTGGCGTCCTCAACCACTTCCCTTGGCTGTATTCCTTTTCTTTCTTCTTCTCCACACAATTCTATTGTAATCGTGAGAACTTGTATCGCTACTTGTGAGATCAGAGAGTATAGAACAATTCCCCTAACACGGTTGCACACATTTCTATCTCTATTGTTGAAAACAACATCACTTTTAAACTAGATAGTTGAAACCATAATTCAAACATCAAAGTTCAACACCATGCTTTATACAACATTAATTAAACATAACTCTAAGTCTCTAACTGATCACTACAAAGATATTAAACAAGGTCAGAGATAAGTTCATAAAATAAAATTCAAGCACGATGATCCGACTATTTCTTGTAGTTCTCCACCTACCTCATCAGAGTATTGTATTGGAGAAATGGTACGTGAAATATGTGTCCTTATGGTGCCCCCGAAGACCAGTTCCTCACGCAAATTGACGGCGGCCTCTGGCTCCTTGTCGGTGGCCATGCGGTCAGGTTCATCAAGATCGGCTTCTAATTATATTTCATCAAGATTAAATTGAGCTCGCTCCTACTCCTCGACAACAGCGGTTTCGATCAAGTGCAGCGCCACAATCCAGATTTCTTAGGCCTCCCACCGCTTGTCGAATATATGGAACACGGGTTACCACATGGGGGACAAAACCGACCCATGGACATAGGGTGGGCAAAACCAGTGATATGGAGTCCGAATTACTACCATACGAATACCTCATCAACATATATACCACATAATCAATATACTTACTAGGAATACCCAGAAGACTAGTTTGTACTCCCTTCGTTCCAAAATATAAGATGTTTTATCATTTTTATTATTCGTATGTGTCTAGAGTTCTAGTCACGTTTTAGTGTGTAGTTCGTTCATGTCACTCCGTATGTAGACCATGTTGAAATTGCTTAAACATCTTTTATTTACGAATGGAGGGAGTAGTAAATTAGGAGTTTAAGACTCAACTTGTAAACCGACCTGGGCACCCTCTAACCCTAGCACTCTCCACCTATATATGGAAGGGTAGAGAGCAGTGATGTCTACTACACGCTTCTATTTCTTGTAGGCTTTGTTAGGCCTCTAAGCGCAGAGTTTGTAGGTGTCGTGTCTTGGATCACGGACACCGGGAGTAAAGGATACCCCTTTTTAGGTTCGCCACGGGGCGTGAAGGAGGCTGGGAGACGCCAACTTCTGGGAGAGCCTCGCCAAGATCTCTGATCTACGTACTAGGAAGCAACACAGAGACACAAGGAGTTTACCCAGGTTCAGGCCGCCCGGAGGCTAAAAGCCCTACTCCTACATGTCTGGATTGAGTGGATCATCATGGCGTGGCTTACAGAGGTGGTGGCGGGTGAGAACTAGGGAGGTGCTGGCTAGAGGTTGAAGACGAGCAGATCCTTTCCCGGAGGAGATCACCTCTCGCCTAAGCTAGTCCTGATTGGTGCGCTACCTAGCCCAGCCTCCCACTCTCTAGAATTCCTTCCCTTCCCTTCGGTGCCTTGGTCCTCCTTTTATAGGCTAAGGGGATCCCACAAGGGCACCTTTGGGGGCGAAGGGGTTTTAGGCGGGAAGACCCCTCCGAGTTCTTCTTATGGGGTGACGTGGCCTCTTCTCGTCCAAGTATTCTTCTGAGGGGGGTTAGGTGCGGTCGCCCACCTTTTTGAGGGCGGGCGGACAAAGGCTGACACCTTTACCGACTGTGTCCTCGCGCGGCGCCTCCATCTTCTTGGCGCCCAAGTCTTCTAGAAGCTTCCAGCAGGAGCTGGCAAGTTTATCCTCTTCGCCTGTACGGAGGTTGGATCCAGGGGGTGAGCCTGGCCTCCTGCCGGGCGTCCGGGTCCCCGGGACATCCGCGTCGTCACTAGTAGAAAAAGGGCCTTTCGGAAAGCCATTAGGCCCGGTTCGGCCACAAACCGGGATCAATGCCCGGCATTGGTCCCGGTTCGAGCTGCCAGGGCCCCGTGAGCCATTGGTCCCGGTTCGGATGGGCGTATTAGTCCCGGTTTGTGCTATGAACCGGGACTAAAGCTCCCGCACCGGACACGTGGCGCCCCGTAGAGCGTTAGACCCGGTTCATAGCATGAACCGGGACTAATACTCCTCCCCTGATTATATATACCGCACCAAGGCAGAGCTTTTGTCCTCTCTTTTATTTCTGCTAGGAGGTGTGAGAGGTGGGTGCTAGTTTGTTTTCCTTTGCTATGCACTAGAGGTGTTCGATGAAATGTCCGAGCCACACTTAAGTTCACAAAATGATATGAGGTGCCCGAGCCACACTTAAGATTTCTCCTCTCTCTTTCCTCCGATCGAGGTTAGCAACCTTGTCATGTTCATCTGTAATTGATACAAATATTGCATTTATCGACGTACGGTGGTCATTTCACTATTTGATAAACTTAATTATATGATATGCAGATGGATGCACGACAGCGATGGATGTACGGTGACCGACGCAGTTCCGATTTTATTGCAGGCCTGCATAAATTTCTTGATGTGGCTGAGGCAAACAAAGAGGATGGTTTTATGCCTTGTCCATGTGTGGACTGTCGGAACGTCAAGGAGCACTCTTCCTCGAGAACCCTTCAAGGCCACCTGCTTCAGAGAGGTTTCATGCCCAACTATAATTGTTGGACCAAGCACGGAAAAATAGGGGTTATGATGGAAGACAATGAAGAAGAAGAGGATGATGACAACTATCCTATGTTTCCTGGAGAGTACGGTGATACTGCGATGGAAGACAATGAAGAAGAAGGAGGTGAAGAACAACAGGCATCAGATGAGCCCGCTGATGGTCTTGGTTGGGTCATTTCTGATGCAAAGCGAGAATGTGATACAGAAAAGGAGAAGCTGAAGTTGGAGGCCATGCTAGAGGATCACAAGAAGTTGTTGTACCCAAATTGCGATGATGGCAGCACAAAGCTCGGTACCACACTGGAATTGCTGAAATGGAAGGCAGAGACTGGTTTATCTGACAAGGGATTTGAGAAGTTACTGAAAATAATGAAGCTGAAGCTTCCAAAGGATAACGAATTTCCCGAGACTACGTACGAAGCAAAAAAGGCTATCTGCCCTCTAGGATTAGATGTGCAGAAGATACATGCATGCATCAGTGACTGCATCCTCTACCGCGGTGAGGAGTATGAGAATATGGATGAATGCCCGGTATGCACTGCACTGCGGTACAAGATCAGACAAGATGACCCTGGTGATGTTGAGGGCGATGATGAGCCCCCTAGGAAGAGGGTTCCTGCTAAGGGTATGTGGTATGCTCATATAATACCACGGTTGAAACGTCTGTTCAGAAACAAAGAGCATGCCAGGTTGTTGCGATGGCACAAAGAAGAGCGTAAGAAAGATGGGAAGTTGAGACACCCCGCCGATGGGTCGAAGTGGAGAAAAATCGAGAGAGATTTCTCGGACTTTGCAGGTGACGCAAGGAACTTATGGTTTGGTCTAAGTACAGACGGCATGACCTTTTGGGGAGCAGAGCTACAGTCACAGCACCTGGCCCGTGACTCTATGTATCTAAAACCTTCCTCCTTGGTTGTGCATGAAGCGGAAGTTCATTATGATGCCAGTGCTCATCCAAGGCCCGAAGCAACTCGGCAACGACATTGATGTGTACCTAAGGCCATTAGTTGATGAACTTTTGCAGTTGTGGGCCAAACCAGGTGTATGTGTGTGGGATGAGCACAAACAGCTGGAATTTGACCTATGAGCGTTGTTGTTCGTAACCATCAATGATTGGCCTGCTCTTAGTAACATTTCAGGACAGTCAAACAAGGGATACAACACATGCACGCATTGTTTAGATAAGACTAAAGGTACATATTTGAAAAAATGTAAGAAGGTTGTGTACCTGGGGTGTCGTTAATTTCTTCCAACCAACCATCCCGTAAGAAAGAAAGGCAAGCATTTCAAAGGTGAGGCAGATCACCGGAAGAAGCCTAACCTCCCTGATGGTGATGCTATATTTGGTATGGTCAAGGACATAGAAGTAATCTTTGGAAAGGGTCCTGGCGGTCAATCTGTTCCGAAAGACGTCGCTACCAGACTCGCGCCCATGTGGAAGAAGACATCTATATTTTGGGAGCTACCCTATTGGAAAGTCCTAAAGGTCCGGTCTTCAAACGACGTGATGCACGTGACGAAAAATCTATGTGTGAACCTGCTAGGCTTCTTGGGCGTGTATGGAAAAACAAAAGATACACCAGAAGCACGGGAGGACCAGCAACATATGAAAGACCCATACAACAAGCACATGGATAAAGGGCGTCAAAGCAGCTACGCTCTTACCAAAGCAGAGAAGGAAATCTTTTTTGAATGCCTAAGCAGTATCAAGGTCCCGGCTGGCTTCTCGTCAAATATAAAGGGAATAATAAATATGGCAGATAAGAAATTCCAAAACCTGAAGTCTCATGATTGCCACGTGATTATGACGCAGTTGCTTCCGGTTGCATTGAGGGAGCTTCTATCGGAAAATGGTCGAGTACCCATTGTGAACCTATGTGCATTCCTCAATGCAATATCTCATAAGGTAATCGATCAAGAAAGTCTGCCAAGGTTACAGAGGGATGTGGTCCAATGTCTTGTTAGTTTTGAGTTGGTGTTCCCCCCATCCTTCTTCAATATTATGACACATCTCCTGGTTCACCAAGTCGACGAGATTGCCATTCTCGGTCCTGTATTTCTACACAATATGTTCCCCTTTGAGAGGTTCATGGGAGTCTTAAAGAATTTGTTCATAACCGTGCTAGGCCAGAAGGAAGCATCTCCAAGGGCTATGGAGCAGAGGAGGTCATTGAGTTCTGTGTTGACTTTTTTTCTGACCTTAAGCCGATTGGTATTCCTGAATCGCGGCATGAGGGGAGACTTAGTGGAAAAGGCACGCTAGGAAAGAAAGCAATGATATGTAGGGACGGGCATTCTTTCACTGAAGCACACTAAACAGTTCTACAAAGTTCCACCTTCGTGGCTCCGTATATCGAGGTACACAAGAATAGTGTACGCTTCAAAAACCCGGGGAAGCCTGACTCCTGGATTAAAGAAAAACACATGGAGACTTTCGGCAGTTGGTTGCGATTACATCTCATGAATGACACCACTGTTGGAGATCAGCTCTACTTGTTGGCCGCGTCACCATCTTCGACTGTATTGAATTTCCAAGGGTACGAGATAAATGGGAATATATTTTACACGATCGCCCAAGATAAAAAGAGTACCAACCAAAACAGTGGTGTCCGCTTTGATGCAACAGACGAGAATGGGCAAAAGGACACATACTATGGTTATATAGAGGAGATATGGGAACTTGACTATGGACCTACTTTTAAGGTCCCTTTGTTTCGGTGCAGTTGGGTCAACATGAATGGAGAAAGGGTAAAGGTAGACCAGCTGTACGGAATGACAACAGTGGGTCTCAAGAATCTTGCTTACAGAGACAAACCATTCGTCCTAGCCAATGATTTGGCTCAGGTTTTCTATGTGAAGTACATGCCCTCCAGACCGAAAAAAGAAAAATAAGCAAAGTAATACATCACATGATGAGCCAAAGCATCACATAGTTCTTTCAGGGAAAAGAAACATCGTGGGAGTCGAGGACAAGACAGACATGTCAGTAGATTATGATAAGTTTGATGAAATTCCGCCCTTCACAGTGAAAACTAACCCAAGCATCCCGTTACATAATGAAGATGCTCCATGGTTACGGCTGAAGAAGCGATCTGCAACAGCCCCAGTTTGGTACCTTAAAATATGAGCCAAATTTTCACTTTTGCATTGTCATTTTGCGTCATAGCATCCATTTAAATTGCTAAAAGTAAATGAAGCAAACATGAAAAACATTGATAGGAGGCAAACCTCTACTCACAATTTCAACTTCCACGCAAATGTTAAAAATGACAAAACAAAATTATTCTTGAGTTAAATATGTTTGTCCAGGAAGTTCCAAGGTTTCAATTTAATAAAAATTGGTTTCCTCTCTAAAGTAAAATAAAGATCACATTTGGAAATTCTAAAAAATTGCCATATTCAAACCCTATGAACAATTGTTGTTCAAAACATTTTATTTTGCAGCACCAATTTTTGTGGAGCTTCCAAATGTTATGGGGAGACTACATGTTTAACTTCATTATTTTTTGAAAAGGTTTAAGTACCCCAATTAAATGGTTTTGGTTGCTGCCTTTAAAAGAAGAAAATCAGAAAAGGGGAAAAGCAGTGTAGGGGGTTATGTGCAAAATCACCATCGTCCCTGTCACCACAGTGCTCGTCCTGGCGCCATGCCACCGTGCTCGCCATCCCGCACACTGCCATGCTCCCTAGGTGGATAAGGAGGCCACCAAGACGCCCACCTGCTCCCCCTCACTCGTTTCCCTCCCCGTTTTTTCCGTTCCCGAAACCCTAACCTACCTCCATGGCCGACGTCGCCCCGCCACCGTCCCTCGCTCATCACTGTCGCTAGGAGCCTCGCCGAGCCAATCGAAGCGGGGCAAGAGCTCCGCCTCATCACCCTCGTCGTCCTCGCCTAAGGAATCGAGCCGGGGAGCCAGGAATCATCGCCGACGAGCTCGCCTTCTTCCACTCCGGCCGCCACCTGCCGAGTTGATTGCCGCCGTCTCCGTCCCTCTCCGACCATGCCGTCTCCACCGCCGCACTCAGTGTGAGCTAGTCTCCCTCCTGGACATCTCCTCTCCTCTGTTCCCTCCCTAGTTACTCGCCGTCGTCGTAGCTCTCCGTCGGCCGCCGCGGGTCGCCGTCCTCCGCGTCGCTCCGGTGTCCCATGTATGGCAGCGCCGCTACCCGTTAGCTCTCCATAACTAGGCGCGTCGAACGCACCAGTTAGGACCCTCCCAAACGCGCTAGGCCGACGGATCCATGTGCGACGCCGCCGATGGTCACCGCGCGCGTGCCGGTCGTGGCCTCGGCCCAGTCAAAATGCTTCGTTGGTACTACCGGGCTATTAGCCGTAAGTACCGACCGTAGGTTGTTTCGGTACTGGATACCTTCTGTTAATTTCCGGAAGTAGCTCGGAAGTTGCCCCGGATGTACCGACTTGACCGGTACTACCGGGCTGTTAGCCGGAAGTACCGACCGTAGGTTGTTTCGGTACTGGATACCTTCTGTTAATTTCCAGAAGTAGCTCGGAAGTTGCCCCGGAAGTACCGACTTGACCGGTACTACCGGGCTGTTAGTCGGAAGTACTGACTCAACTAATTAAAATTTGGGAAAATCATAACTTAATAAATATTGTTTCAAATTTTGCAAATGATATACCAAAATGATCAGTAAATCAAAGGCTAATTAGTTATGCTAATTTCATAGCATGACAACAACTTTTCCTTTGATGTCATTTACTAAATGGTTAAAAGGATTAAATTTGAATAACCGTTTAATTCACCATTTATTCATCGTTAATCGGAAAATTGCATACGAGGTACCAAAATGATCAGCAGAACAATACCTATCTAATAATGTTGTTTTCATGCATATTTAAACCACATTTTAGTACTGTAATAGTTCATAAACAATGTGGTCATTGAATTAAATATGGGGTTGTTCCAAATAATTGCACCAATTATTTTGGCACTCCATTTAAATTGTCAGCTAAATTAAATGAGGATATCAGTGCATAAACTTGACATGTCATCATGATTGTGCATTGCCCCTTTTGTATTCCTATTATTCATTTGTTCTCCTGCTATTATTTGTGTATCGGTAGATTCAGGAGTCGAGGTTCCACCACAATACCCCGACGAACCGTGCTATCAGCCCCAATCGGCAAGGCAAGAGATAACCTAACCTTCTGTGCATATCTCATTCTATTGATTTACACAAGTATTTTCTCCACCATAATATTGCATTCGATTCCAATGTCAATTTTGTTCGATGGTTAGGGTATCCTATTAATTGCATAGTTCCCTACACCATTACATGTTTTTCCCTCCTATTATCCATAGGTTTGATATGTTGGCCTGAGTATTCACATCTGCTGTATTTTATGCTTAGCAATGCTTAGCCATTCTTAGTCGAATGCTTAGACATCCGGTGATCATTTCCATAATTGTGAAGTTGATGGAATGTTCGGACAAGGTGGAAACTTGTGGTACTTAATTAAAATGCTTCAAGGCTTGGATGAGTTGCCATCGGGGTTGATGGTGTTTTGTCTCATTCTTGTTGCCTAGTCTGGGAGTGATTTTAGCTAGAACCAAGAACCGAGCGCGCTTCCATCGGTGGGGGTATCGGCCCCTTACTAACCGAATAACTTGTGAGGGGCTAGCCAAGGGTCCTCTAGTTTGAGCTTTCCATTTGCGTGTGATTTGGATGGTGGAAAAAGGCTCGATGAGGACGGTGGTGTTTAGGATGTGGCCGCGGGGCAGGGTGTTGAAATAGGCATTGAACCTGTCCTTCCGCACACTGATGATTCTTGGGTTAGCCTCATGAAAGGTAAAGGTTTAACCGCGCCCACTCACCAGCATTCCCCGGAAGAGAGCTAATCAGGCGAGCCGGACGGTACCAATGGCAAAAACAGTACACCCCTTCAGGGTTTAATCTTTTCGAAAAGCCGTGTCCACGGTTATGGACAATTCTTGGGAAAGGAGGATTAGCTCATAGAAAACCTGAACTTAATTAAAATTTGGCAACATGTGTTAAAAGGTTCATTTCCTCGAGGGTGATTCGAGGAGGTGCCTTGGTGGAGATGAGTGGTGAATTCTGGATACTATTGGTTCAATGTGAACTAACGAATGAAAGTTTACTATCTTATTCCCTTGTGAAAAACCTTCTGAGTGGTCGATGCCTTGAGTCATGTCTTTAAAAAGGAAAACTAGCTTTATGCAAAACAACCACTATACAGCTTTGAAGCCAATCATTATTGGGCCTATATCGCCCTAGTAACCTTGCGAGTACGTCGTACTCAGCCTTGCTTTGTTGACTATTATTTGTTTCAGAGGAGGACGTCACCGACCAGGGAGGTGGGTGATGTCTACTACACACTTCTATTCTTGTAGACTTGTTGGGCCTCCAAGCGTAGAGGTTTGTAGGACAGCGGCAAATTTCCCTTAAGTGAGTAACCCAAGGTTTATCGAATCCACGTGAGGTAGAGGTCAAAGATATCCCTCTCAAGCAACCCTGCAATTACGATAGAAGAAGTCTCTTGTGTCCCCAACACACCTAATACAATTGTCAGTTGTATAGGTGCACTAGTTCGGCGAAGAGATGGTAAAATGCAAGTGATATGGATGGTAAAAGGTGATTTTGTAATTCTGTAATAAAAATGGCAGCAAGCAAACAAGTGACAAAAGTGACTAAAAACGGTGTATCAATTAGTGACTACTCTCAACATCATTAACATAATTAAACACATGATAGTTCCCACAAAAATACATGCGTGGTAGACGTTACTCGGAGATAATTCTTTTGTGGATCAAATAGGATGAGAATTACATAGGGCTACGAAAAGCACACCTTAAAGTTCGTATTCCACATCTATAGACACTTCATGCTTTCACTATCCGCATCCAAAGATAGTACTAACAAACACCACAACCTATTTCTTGAATAGTCTCTTTCTTCAATAACACAAGCATCAAGAAACCTCATGATCTATTCAATCCAACAAATAAAGAACAAACTCATGATGAAGATCCTTCCAATCTATTATCCATAGAGTCACACACGGCACCCATCCTGTCACCGAGATACCATGATCACAACGGTGGCTCCGGAAACTGTACTAAATAACACCACTTGAGCAACATCACACATAGGGAAACATCAAATACACTAACAAAGCTCATGATCACAACGAAGATCACATCATGGGAGAGAGAGATAACCACATAGCTACTTGTATAAGCCTCAGCCCCAGTGAGGGACTACTCCCTCCTCATCGCGGGAAGCAGCGGTGTTGATGGAGATGGTCCCGGCAGTCGATCCCCGTCCCGGCAGGGTGCCGGAACAAGACCTTCTGAACCCCCGAAACTTGTCGGCGATGGCGGCGGAGCTCTGTTGCGTATTTGGGAAAATCATTCGGGGGTCAGGGTTTTTTCGTCGGGGATGATTTTATAGGCATCGGAGACGGCTGAGGGGGTGCCCACAGGGTAGGGGCGGGTCCCACCCGCGGGCTACCCTAGGGCCGCGGCAGGGGGCCGCCCCTGGCCTGTGGGTGGCCCCCAAGGTCGCCCTTTTGGCTCCAGTCTTCATTTGTCCAATAAAAAATTGTCATAAATTTTCGTCCAATTCCGAGAATATTTCCAGAAGTAACTTTCTGCAACAAAATCAGCACAAAAACTGGGAACTGGCACTGGGCATCTTGTCAACAGGTTAGTCCGACAAATGCTTTAAAATTATATAAAATGATAGTAGAAACATGTGACAATGTCACAAAACTAGCATGGATCACTCAAAAATTATAGATACGTTTGACACGTATCAGCATCCCCAAGCTTAACTCCTACTCGTCCTCGAGTAGGCAAGTGATAACAAAATAATTTTTGGTGAGACATGCAACCAACACAATCATGATCAAGATAGTAATGTAAAGCATAGGATGTGAATGAAGTGATACAAAACAATTGTCTATAGTTGATAGCAAGAAAGCAATGAATAACCAAGTTAAATCATTTAAGCAAAACCTTTCATAATTAGTACGTTAAAGACATGAAAGCAATGTGATCCACATATTTGATTAATCGACAAAGGTAATAGTTCCATGAAAAAAGTGTTTGAGAATCAAAACAAAGAAGATGTAAGTTTTAGCAAAAAGCTTCAATTTCCAACGATAAAGTCAATATAAAGATTCATGTTTAATCTGACAATACAATATGATCAATGGTACCCAGGGTCAATGCTAGATGTTTGCTTTGGTGGAGATAGAAGGAAGAGGAAAACTGACTCAACATTAAAAGTAAAAGAAAGGCCCTTCGCAGAGGGAAGCAGGGATTAGTCATGTGCTAGAGTTTTTTATTTTTATGAAACAAAAGTAAAACAATTTTGAGACATGCATGCTTTCGTCAACGACTTCACAACAGAGAAGCTATCTAGTCCCCCATAACAAGCAAGGCTTTTAGACTTGTGAGAGCAGCTGGTTTTTAGAGGAGCGAGTACGCTCTTCTTTCTCCTTGGTTTCACCACTGTCCAATGTTTGAGCTGATTTCTCAGATTTGCATTGCGCGGAGGAGGATGGTGAGTTATATTTATATTTTACTTAAGCTGCTCTCGGGTTGATTCAAGTGAAGACGTAATCCATCGACACCGGGTGAAAGGGGGGATATGACCTTGCTCGTCACAAGTTATATCTAGCTCTCTACTGCTCCCTCATGAGCTCAAAAACTTTGGCACAAAAAGGAGTATTTTGAATTTTTAAAGATAGCACATGACAAATTTACTTGGAATGGCAGGAAATACCATGCATAGGTAGATATGGTGGACTCAGGTGGCAAGATAGTTTGGCTTTGTGATTTGGATGCACGAGTGAACCATACACTCAGTACGAATTTTTGGACTTAGCAAACAAGGCATTTGAAGCAAACATCTAAAATTAACTGGTAACAGAGTAGCATAAGACATTTATCCATCATAACCATAAAAGCTCCACACCGTCTCCAATGTTGACCAAACAATTCTATTGATGGAAAGATTAGCTTAAAGAATTAACAACTACGAAACACCACATAGTTTCAAGTTTTTAACAGTATTTCTTTACTAATCAATTCCACTCAAATAACCAGCAAGTTTAAGCATTCATCCTAATATCTCAAAACAAATGAGAAGTATCGATCAAATATCCACACAATGATCTACAATACTATGCAGGCTTTTCATTTCATGCCAATATCATATGAATAGCATTTTGTCCCTTTGACAATTCAAGCAATTTACCATTAACAAGTCTCCAACAAATATAAGTGAAGAACATGAGAGTTTAACAACAACTACTAGCAGCTCTAAACAAGATAAAAGCTAAAAGCGAGAGCTTACTAGCAAAGGAGTATTCAAATGAAAAAGCGGAGCGTGTCTCTCTCCCACACAAACAAAGCAAGGATCCAACAAGAATATGACCAGCAAACAAACAAAAAAAAACTTAAAGTAAAAAGATGCTCCAAGCATAGCACATAATATGTAAAGTGATAAAAACGAAGTTCAACGAAGACGACCTTATGATAGTCGATGAAGATGAGGGGATGCCTTGGGCATCCCCAAGCTTTGACTCTTGATGGTTCTTGATATTTAGAGGGGATGCCATGGGGGCATCCCCAAGCTTGAGCTCTGACCCATCCTCAATTTATTCATATTCCTCTCCTTTGGAACTTAAAAACTCGCTTCACACAAAACTTCTCATAATTTGATTAGAGGGTTAGTGCTCTTAAATTAAAATGCACATGTGTTCAACTCAAGACAAATTGCAAACAACTTTATTGGGTATTAGCTACTGTTTACTAAGCATCAATGTGGCACTCCTCCTCAAGAGTATCACATTTGACGATAGTAAGGAGACGAATACAAAATAAAAGCAGAATCTGTCAAAAACTGAACAATCTGTAAAGATTGAATTTTTCGAGGCACTTCTGTTGCTCAAATCGGAAAACTCAAAACTAAAGAAAGATAGATAAATGTATCCGTCTTACTGTCTAAAATTATTAGAAAAAGATAAAATTCAGCGATTTTCTAGATTTTCTAACAGTGAAGGACAGAAATCTGTTTCTGGACAGCAAAACAACACCTCGCACTTTCAATGCATTAGAGGCTAAACTTGGCACAACAAACCAAAAGAAAAGATACAATGAAGTTTCTACAGAGGAAACAATTCCATGACTCAAGAAAAACAAAAACAAACTGAAAGTAAAAGATGGGTTGCCTCCCAACAAGCGCTTTTCTTTTAAGCCTTTTAGCTAGACATGATAATTTTAATGATGCTCTCATAAGAATAAGAGTTGGAACGTAAAAGAGAGCATCATGAAGCAAATATCAAACACATTTAAGTCTAACTCTCTTCCTATGCATAGGCATCTTGTAAGAAAATAAATCATTGGAGCATAAAGCATTAAGCATAGTAAGGCAAAGCAAGTGCAACATTAAAACCTTCAACATAAAGAGGGGAAACTTCATAAGATGAAAATTTATATAACCACGCTCCCCTCTCTCATAATAACTTTCAGTAGAATCATAAGAAAACTCAATAACATAACCATCACATAAAGCATTTTCTCATGATTCACATGCATAAAAGTATTATTATTACTCTCCACATAAGTAAAATATTTATTATTAGTAGCATTGAGAGTAGGACTATCATATAGAACTTGGACATGATAGAATAATTGTGTATTAGAAAGATGATATTCAGTAGGAGAGTAATAATTATGACGAGTCTCATAGGGATGATTAAAATCATTCTTTATGGCATAGTTATCATCACAATAATCATCAAAAATTGGAGGCATAATATCATCATAAGCAAGCGGATAGTCATCTTTCCAAGCATATATTTTTGTAAACAAATCATCATGACTTTCAATACCAAAAGGATTTTCAAACCCATCATCCCCAAGCTTGGGGTTTTCCACATTATGATTAGAAGAATCATGAATATTCCCAACTGTATAACAATTTTCAATATCATCATTATCTAAATTGGTGCCAAAAAGATTCTCAAGATCATAAGTAGTATTATTTTCCCAATCATGATCATCACAATAAGTAACAGGCATAACATAATATTCTTCAATAGTGCCTATAGACTTAACATCAAGATAATAATGAATACAATTAAGTGGATCATCTTCAATAATTTTTGATTCATGCTCATTAGGAACAACCATGATGGGAGAAATATGCTTAGGTGATGATACCGTTTCCTCTTTATTTTTACTCCTCCCTCTCTTCTTCTTCTTCTTCATCTTCACCACCTTAGGAGGGAGTGGTTGGAAAGGGAGCTTCTCCACATAATTTGATTCATTATTAGAAAAGACAAGAGAAATTTGGGAGAATCTCTCCCGTTCATTATTGGCAACATAAGAAACATATGTCCCTTTATACTTTGGTGAAGTGATATTCTTTCGAATTTTTGCAATGTAAGCATTGTCACGGCAATTCACAACACTATAATGATAAGCTCCCTTGAGAATGCTATTTTTCCCAAAAGTACTACTATCTAACCAAGAAGTTTTTTCTGATAACTCTTCACACCCCAAAAATAATTTAAGTTCATCATAAAGACTAGAGGTGATCATATTATCACAAATCTGGCTAATAATTTTATCATTAAAGTACGAGCATTGGAAATTAAAATGACCTTCTTCATTGCAAAGTTCACACATAAACGGATAGAGGTCATTTAATTCTCTAGCAAATTTATATAAATCCTTAAGCCATTTGCTAGTTCTTTCATGCTTATGTTGCTTACAATATTTATCTTCTTCAACCCGAGTGCTTTCACAAGGTCTATGCACTCCACAGTAAATTAGCATGCTTATATGGAACAATATTTGTAGAGATTGAATCATGTCTATTGCAATCATCATTAACAATTTCATTTTGTTTGCAAATGTCTTTGAAAGGTTCATGATGCTTAGACCATTTCTCTTTAGGAATATTAATATGAGAAGCAAAAGATTTATAGATATCAACAACTATATGAGAGTCAAGTCCAAACTTAGCACTAAGCTTATTAAAACTATCAGTTTCAACAAAAGACTTAATGCAATCATACTCATAATTTATACCTGACTCTTTACCTTTGTCGATCTCCCAATCTTCAATGTTTTGTTGAATCTTTACAATAAGATCCCATTTAGCATCAATCTTCTTACTTGTAAAAGAACCCATAGAAGAAGCATCAAGTATTTCCTTATCATGACGAGATAGCCTTGCATAAAAATTATTAACAATAATATCCTTGGAAAGATCATGGTTAGGACATTTAAGCATTAATGATTTCAATCTCCCCCAAGCTTGAGCAATGCTCTCTCCGTCATGTGGCCAAAAATTGTAGATATAATTTCTATCTCGATGAATTTCATGAAGAGGATAAAATTTAGAATAAAAGAGAGACATAAGCTCCTTCCAATCCAACAAGTGAGAATTGTCTAGAATCCTATACCACTCCAATGGTTTCTCCTTAAGTGATAAGGAAAATAATTTCCTCATGATTACCTCTCTTGATACACCTGCAATCTCAAACAACTCACATAACTCTTTAATATAAAGCAGATGATAACTAGGATGTATAGCTCCATCTCCTGCATAGCAATTACTCATAACACGATCAATTATCCCCATCGGTATCTTGAAAGGAATAAATTCAGTATGTGGAATAACCTTATCCACCATGGGAGTGGTGGAGAGGTCACTCTCAAAAAGAAAATTCAAAGAACAACGTTCCATAAGCCAAACTAGTGAAATAAAAACAAGAAACAAAAAGATATAACTGCAGAATCTAAAGAAGATACCTTCAAGCGCTCACCTCCCCGGCAACGGCGCCAGAAATTAGCTTGATGTCTACTACACACTTCTATTCTTGTAGACTTGTTGGGCCTCCAAACGCAGAGGTTTGTAGGACAGCGGCAAATTTCCCTTAAGTGAGTAACCCAAGGTTTATCGAATCCACGGGAGGTAGAGGTCAAAGATATCCCTCTCAAGCAACCCTACAATTAATATACAAGAAGTCTCTTGTGTCCCCAACACACCTAATACAATTATCAGTTGTATAGGTGCACTAGTTCGGCGAAGAGATGGTAAAACGCAAGTGATATGGATGGTAAAAGGTGATTTTGTAATTCTGTAATAAAAATGGCAGCAAGCAAACAAGTGACAAAAGTGACTAAAAACGGTGTATCAATGCTTGGAAACAAGTCCTAGGCTTCATACTTTCACTAGTGACTACTCTCAACATCATTAACATAATTAAACACATGATAGTTCCCACAAAAATACATGCGTGGTAGATGTTATTCGGAGATCATTCTTTTGTGGATCAAATAGGATGAGAATTGCGTAGGGCTAGAAAAAGCACATCTTAAATTCGTATTCCACATCTATGGACACTTCATGCTGTCACTATCCGCATCCAAAGATAGTACTAACAAACACCACAAGCTATTTCTTGAATAGTCTCTTTCTTCAATAACACAAGCATCAAGAAACCTCATGATCTATTCAATCCAACAAATAGAGAACAAACTCATGATGAAGATCCTTCCAATCTATTATCCATAGAGTCACACACGGCACCCATCCTGTCACCGAGGTACCATGATCACAATGGTGGCTCCGGAAATTGTACTAAATAACACCACTTGAGCAACTTCATATCCATTACACATAGGGAAATAGCATGTATTCAACTACACTAACAAAGCTCATGATCACAACGAAGATCACATCATGGGAGAGAGAGATAACCACATAGCTACTTGTATAAGCCTCAGCACCGGTGAGGGACTACTCCCTCCTCATCGCGGGAAGCAGCGGTGTTGATGGACATGGCCCCGGCGGTCGATCCCCGTCCCGGCAGGGTGCCGGAACAGGACCTTCTGAACCCCCGAAACTTGTCGGCGATGGCGGCGGAGCTCTGTTGCGTATTTGGGAAAATCCTTCGGGGGTCAGGGTTTTTTCATCGGGGATGATTTTATAGGCGTCGGAGGCGGCCGAGGGGGTGCCCACAAGGCAGGGGCGGGTCCCACCCGCGGGCTGCCCTAGGGCCGCGGCAGGGGGCCGCCCCTAGCCTGTGGGTGGCCCCCAAGGTCGCCCTTTTGGCTCCGGTCTTCATTTGTCCAATAAAAAATTGTCGTAAATTTTCGTCCAATTCCGAGAATAGTTCCAGAAGTAACTTTCTGCAACAAAATCATCACAAAAACATTGAACTAGCACTGGTCATCTTGTCAATAGGTTAGTGCGACAAATGCATTAAAATGATATAAAATGATAGTAGAAACATGTGACAATGTCACAAAACTAGCATGGATCACTCAAAAATTATAAATACATTTGACACGTATCAGTGGGTTCTTTGTTGACATCGATGAGTAGTATGGTGTTCCCAGGTGGTAGCTTGGGACGTCACGGAACAGGCTGGCTGGTTTTTGTTATTGTAGGCCTCTTAGGCCATAATTTGGATCTTGTTGTTTAGACAACTAAATTCGCTTCCGCTTGATGTAATGTTGGGTCTGTGACCTCTGATGTGTAATTTGCTATCTTTCTCATTATATGAGTTGAACAATAATATGTTTGTGTCGTAGAGTCTGTGATGTGCCAGATGTTCTGCAGTCTTGATCTCTCTATTATGCATTGATTGCTATGCCAGTGATTATGGCATGATCGAGGTGTTGCATGGGAGTGGTAACCCCATTAACCTTCGATTGTGTAGCATGACCTGTGGGTTACATAGCATCTCTGTATAATTCCGGGGTCGGGGCGCTACATGATCATAAGCAAGGCACATACACTAGATGGGGATGTTGGTTATGTGTAATAATATATTAAACAATTTATGTATGAGTGTTCTTAAACTTGGCACACAATGTCCCATTCCTTTTGGTACCACTTGGTTCTAAAGAAAATGCATTAAACCTTTTATGTAACTATGTTCTGAAATCTCAGAAGAAGTTGGAACAAAACACAAAGGTTCCCCTGCATACAGTCTGATGGTGGCTAGAGAGTGCCCGCATATCAAATGCACCGTCGGGATGTATGCAGGGAATCCGAATGATTTGTATTCGATCGATGAACTGAAGGATTTCTAGATAGAACAAAACACACGGTTTCACCTGCATACAGCCCTACGGTGGCTAGAGAGTTCCCGCATATCAAATGCACCGTAGGACGTATGCAGGGAATCCGAATGATTTGTATTCGGTCGATGAACTGAAGGATTTCTAGATAGAACCCTCTTAGCACTGAGAGAACACTTCTATGCCGAGCCCCTCGAAGATGTCATAGGTCACTGCCGAACGACATCTTCGAGAAGCTCGTGCATAGAGGAGTCCTCTGTCTTCTCTTTCTGCTGTTGCCGTGCTCTTGTTCTTACTCTTCCTCCTCATGGTGGGTACTTATATAGGGCAACTCTTCACCTTTTTAGTCCCGGTTGGTAGCTGGAACCGGGACTAAAGGAGTGTTGATATGTGTGCCTTATCTTCATCTTTTTAGTACCGGTTGGTAGCTGGAACTGGGACTAAAGGAGCGTCGAAAGAAACACACCTATGATCCAACGGCTCACAAGCGCTCGAAGGAAACACACCTCTGATCCAACGGCTCACAAGCGCTCGAAGGAAGCACACGATCCGTGTGCTTGCTTCTTCCCGCGCTTTCCACCGCTTCCCGCCTTCGTCTTCCCTCCATTTGTCACTATATATATGTAGGCTGGCCGCCATTGCAATATCACATCTAAACTCATATCTGCAACCTCATAACTCTCTCATGGCTTCCACCGTACCCACTCTAACCTACCCTGAGCCGGAGGCGCTTTGCACCTCGAACTACCCCTGCCCGCCCGGCTACCGCGTCCCCGCCGCTTGGTGGCTGAGCGTCGGAGGCGTGCCGGTCCCTCCTGTCCTTCAAGGTGTGGCGCGCCGGGCGGCCATCACGAACCACTTCTACCTCGAGCTCACGCCGGAGCAGCGGATGGATCCCCGCTGGCATCCCGACTACCATCCGACTCTGGACGCCTTCTTCATCAATCGGCGTGAGATGGCGCTCGCCAGGTACGAGGAGGACGGCCCGCCTCCTTCAAACTTCAACGAGGCCGACCGTCGGCTGTGGTGGGGTGGCTGGACTCTCGAGAGAGTCATGGACTACATCACAGCCGGCGATAACCCCCGTCTGCGCTACCCTCACATCCAGTCTAGGCGTGCTCACCCGTCTAGGTTGGAGCCACGAGCGCCGTCCGATGACAGCGACGACGACGACTACGAGGACGAGTATTATAGGCCTAGGCAGGAGTATGACTAAGATTGTTAGGACAAATGATCCACTATTGTCATTCCGTACTGTGGTCATTGGTTAGGACAAATGATTTGTATTCGGTCGTTGAAATATTAGTTAATCCATTTTTTTAATTGAAAATGGCAAAATTAATTCAATAGACATAAATGAAATGATTAGATATGAATTAATTCAATAGATATAAATAAAATGAATATATAAATTAATTGATTATATAAAAATTAATTCCATAGATATAAATTAAATGAATAGATATAAATGAAATGAATGGATATAAAAAAATGATAGATATAAATTAAAAGAATAGATATAAATTAAATGAATAGATATAAGTATGTTTTGACACTAAAAAATGAAAATGGAAAAATGGTTAATAGTTTGAATAGTTAGATTAATTATGTTAGAAAATGGAAAATTGTTTTCGATTAGTTATTCAAATTCAAATATTTTTCATGTTGAAAGTATTGTCAGATAAAAAAATATGCAAAAGATACTAGTTAATGCATTTTTTATTGAAAATGGCAAAATTGTTAATATTTTAAATAGTTAGATTAATTATTTTAGAAAACACAAAATGGTTTTGGGACAGTTATTCAAATTCAAACACTTTTCATGTTGACAGTTTTATCAGATTCGAAAGTATGCAAAAATTATTTAAATTCATATTCAAAAACATTTCAAATATTAATGCATTTGTTATAAATAGATAGATTAAATTTTACTAAACAATTTGATATATTACTTGAAATTTCCTGATAACCAGATCATAAATATGCAGAAAATTGATTTTTTTTTAAAACGAATTAAAGAAAAAAAACCTTTGGTCCCGGTTGGTGCTACCAACCGGGACTAAAGGCCTTTTGATCAGCCGCCAAAATTTGCGCGCGCTGGGGGACCTTTAGTCCCGGTTCGTGCTACCAACCGGGACTAGAGGGTCCTTTTGTCCTGGTTGTTAGCACGAACCGGGACTAAAGGCCCTTTTTCCCTGCGTTTGCAAAAATTGGAGCCGCATCGGCTTCATTCTCAACCGGCGCATCGATCCATCCCCGCGGCGAAGCCCTACTCCGCTCCGCTCCGCCCTCCTCTGCCACGGCCCTCTGCCGCACTCCGCCGCCCCGACGCCTCGGCCGGAGCGCCGCGCTCCACCACCCTCCTCCGCTCCGCCAACCCGCGACTCGGCATGAGCGCCGCCCTCCGCCGCCCTCCTCCGCTCTGCCAACCCGCGCCTCGGCCCTGCCCTACCCCGACGCCTCGGTCGGAGTGCCGCCCTCCTCAGTGCCGCGCCGTGTGATCCCGCCAGCGAAAGCCCCAGCACCGGCGACCGGCGGGGTGCTCTCCTCCGTCCGCTCCTCCTCCCGCCCCCTCCGCGCTCCGCTCATGGGCGCGCTACGATTCCTCCACCTGCCGCCTCTTCGCTGCCATGAAACCTAACCCTAGCCTCATCCTCCGCTGCCAGCTCCAGGTACCATGAAGGAGCCTCCGGATTCAGGCCGCAGTACCACCATCACTGGGTCCCGCGCCGGCCTCGTCTTGCCATCCTCTCCGTCGCCGACGTGATAGGTAAGCTTAGGCCGATTTAGTTAGAATATTTAGCAATTTTAGCAATTTTAGTTAGCATATTTAGCAATTTTAGTTAGAATATTTAGCAATTTTAGCAATTTTAGTTAGAATAATTATTTAGTAATTATTTAGCAATTTGTCTAGCAATTTTAGTTAGAATATTTATCTAGCAATTTTAGTTAGAATAATTATTTAGCAATTTGTCTAGCAATTTTTTAAAAGTTAGACCAAAATTGTAGAATTAATTTAGTTTAGAATTAATTTTAGGAATTTTTAAAAGTTAGACCAAAATTGTAGAAATAATTTAGGTTAGAATTAATTTTAGGAATTTTTAAAGTTAGTGGTAATTTTTTTGAATTACTGGACCATTTAAATTTGTTAGAAGTTAGATCAAAAGTTAGTGGTACATTTTAAAATTATGCCATTTTAAATTAGTTGCTATGAATTTGCTATGATCAAAAAATTACTGGACCATTTAAAAATTATGCCATTTTAAATTATTCCTTTTTAAATTATGCCAATAAAGAAACATTATGTCATTTTCTTTAATTATTGATTTAAATTACTACTTTGTCATTTTGCAGAAACTATGGAACCACATGGCAGAGACGAAAATCAGGAAAATATCCTCGAGGATATGATCTGCGGCGATGTCACCAGCAGTTTCTCAACGACTCCAGTGAGGGACATGAGTCTCTCAACCGAGGAGAAGGCCCCGACGGCTGGGGCGGCATAGAACTCGATGGCTCCGATGAAGGAGAAGCCGACAAGGGAGAACCCGGCGGCTCCGGTGAAACATTATAAATTGTAAGTTCGGACGAGGTGCATATATATATTAATTAATTAAGCCTCTGCTGTCTACATACATATATTAACGCTCTTTCTTCTTTTATCCCTTCGGATCGAGCAAATCTTCTGTAAGGACGAAACAAGGCCCAACCAAAAAGTTGGATGACAATGAAAGGTACAGGATCGAAGAAGTCGCTCAAGACGGCCAACCGATTGCTCCCACTGATGTTAAACAAAAATTTGTGATGCAATGCGGAGTTGTTAGGGACTACATCCCAATCACCGTTCGAGAATGGAATAAGCCAAGGGCGGGAGGAGTTAGATATGTCGGCCCCTTAGCCAAAGAAAACCTTTGGAAAAAGGTCATGGTTCATTTCACCCTACCGGCGCCAGAGGTGGATCCAGATGAGGAGGAGCCAAATGAGGAGGATACAGAGAGAAAAAAAGTTGCCCTAGAGAAAAAGTCAAGTAGTGGACTCTTAAGAAGATGGCCGAGCTATTCAACAAATGGAAGAAAATATTGCACACCGACTTTATCTTGAAAGATAAGACTCCAGATTTCAATCACGGGTATGAGAAGATAAGAGACAACTGGGACGAATTTGTGGCGTACAAGAAATCGGAGGAAGCTCAGATAAAGTCTGAAGCAAATAAGGCAAATGCTGCTAAAAAGAAGTACCACCATACTATGGGGCCTGGTGGCTATGCCTTTGCCATGCCTAAGTGGGAGAAACTTGAGGCCGACTTTCTGGCTAAAGGGATCACTCCAGAGCTATGCACATGGGTCGAACGGGCAAGAAATTGGTTTTACGGGCATGGGGGCACATTGGACGCAGAAGGGAAGTGCATATATAATAGAAGACACAAAGATAATCCCCTACTACCCATCGAAGACATTAGAAATGAAGTAAAGGATGTTGAAGAGGGACGGTTCCGTCCCGATAGAGAGAAGGACGAGCTCGCACGCGCCCTTGGCAATGAAGAACACAAAGGACGAACACGAGGCACAGAAGGCTCCAAGCCGTGGTCAATTGGGTTTCCCGAGGATAGGAAGAAATATCCCGATAGATGTCATCAGAGGAGAAAGGAAAGGGAGGCAATAGAAGCACCGCAGCGGCAGACCGGCTGCGTAATATATAAGAAACAATGAAGCGGCAGCAGGATCAAATTGACGCACTTAGCCAGCAAGGCACTGCCAGCCAATCTCAGCGGCACCTTGTAGAAGCTGCACTCGATGCTACCGTCCCATCAAATCAGAAAAGCAGCATGGCTTCCACCACGCTCCAGGCTGATGATAATGATCCACTGACGACAACTCCTCTTCCTCGCTACCCAGTGGATGATATCACGGAGAGCACACCATGTGAGCTACATGTGAAAGTTTTTAACTTAACCATGAAGGTGGCGGTCGGCTATGTCGTACCAATTGGACCTAAACCAACTTTCCATTGCTCCCCGGTTCCACATGGTTACGCTGTCGTCGAGGTGGATGAAGTGAGTAAAGAATTTGAGGATGGGGAGGTGGTTGAACTTGGAGAAGCCAGAAAAGGGACCATTCTATGGCCAAAGGAATTCATCGTGCTTCCAAACTGGCCGCCAAGGCCATCGACTCCTCAGATTAGAAATCCATCTTCACCACCGACTCACCAGTCTCCAGTGCAACAGTCCTCTTCGCCGCCTCACCAGTATCCAGCGCAACCGTCTTCGCCGCTGCATCAGTCGTCTCCGCTCATTTAGGCTGAGCGTACCACCGTTGGTACTATGAGGAGTGGTAACCGATCACCGAAACGTAAAAGCTCACCCCCACCAAAAGTACCTCATAAGAATCTTCCCAAGAGACCTTATGTAGCGGACCCGCACTTAAAATTTGGCAAGATCCCTGTGTATAGTGCTAGTCACTGGATCGAATCGCTATCACACACAGCTTACGATGAATACCATAACATTGTATCAATTTATTACACGAATGATCCAGATTTTACAAATATCCATTACAACTTTCATAGCTCAAGGCTAGCATTTTACAAAGATCAGCACAGCGTAAATAAAAATTAGCAATGAGACTCCATCATCTTCATGTGCCACAGGCGAACATGTTGGTTGCAGACTCGAACCCTTAATCGAAACCTCACTCAGCGTCGGAGCATCCTGCAACAATAAGAATGTTGCAACAAGGTGGGTCAGAACCATAATGGAACTGGCAAGTGACACTTTGTGGACTCATATGGGAAAACTCTAATAACCTGTATGCATATTTGGCTTGTGGAGTTTGAAGTCTGATTTGCATAAAGCCAATTTTTCCTATCTCTTTTCAAAAACACTTTTTCATCTAAACGAGACAAGTATGGTATGACAACCATCATCTCAACTACCCTGGTTCACCCCTCAAAATTCTAACTTAGAGAAATTAGAATGATGAGATCTTCCGTTGACATCCTTGTTCAGCTGCTCAGAATTGTCCGTAACCGGGGACACGGCTAAGTACTTAGATTGACACTCTGCAGAGGTTGTGCACTTTCACCATAAGACCTTATCAACCCATTCTGACCTTGACCCTTCTTGAAGTGAAAAGGAAAGGAGGAGATGAAGACGAGACTTTTCCGAAGTATTTTCCCGACCACTGCCGTCCTGACGCGCTCCACCTACATTCCTCTACCACCACCTGTTAGGCCGGGCCGGTTCCATACTACATACTTAGTCAAGCCAGAGCCCATATGACTTATGGCTACACGGTAAGCAATCTTCACTTGGAGCAACTTCGATCTCTTTGTCCCTGGGTGGCAATCCACAAGTGCACATACTAAGGTCCACTCACCTAAATGAGCCTGGGTCTAACCCAGGTGCACTCACTTAGATGAGCCTAAGTAGCCACTCAACTTTCAACCTCCATCCACATGCCACATCCACCCAGGTGGTTCGTTAACTTAGTAGTTTATCATTACCAACTTTTATAAAACAATTTTTGAGCGTAGAAATGCTAATATCTACTAAGTTAACAAATAGGTGCTAGACACTTAGGGATATTCTAGGGTAATACTAAACAGGTCTAGCATAGCAATACTAATAAGCTTATCATGCAAATTTTCTAAGTAAAAGCTACAACAATGCATATATCAAAATAATAGGACGAAAAGTATGCAAGTGTGCCACTCGCCTTGGCAACAGGAGTGGCAGGAGTAACAACCACCAAAGTCTTCGTGACTCTCCGAATAAACTAACAAAATAAACAAGCCACACATAAACAACAAAACAACAGTAATATCAATACAATAAAAATGCAATGCATGAAATGCATTTAAAGTCACAAGAAAATTACTACACTAAGTTTTTCTGATTTGTGAAAATATGCATGAGGTCAAAATGCATTTAAAACAATTTTTACTATAAAAACAATACAAAACAATTCACAAAAAGGGAATAAGCACAAATTAAATACTACTGTTAAACTAAATAATGAAATAAAATAAGGGAGTGGTCTTTCTGGACAGATGGTTTCAAACTGAGTTTTACCAATTGGATTCACTCAAAAACACTTTTTATAACTAAAGTTATGCCAAATTTACTCAAATTTCACATTTGAAATTCAAATAATTTTACTATTTACAAAACAGAAAACTAATACAACAGAAAGATTCTACTGGTACTAAGGATTTCAAATATATAAAAATATTTGAATTTGGCCAAGCAGATAAAAAGATATGATAAATCTAAGATGTAGGGGCTTTTCTGCAAAACAGACAGAAATATCTGAATCGGGGAAAAAATCCAGAAAAAGCTTGTCCACGCGGCGTCCTCCAATTGGCTGTTTCTGCTGACTGGGTGTTGACGAGGCGCTGACTGGACTGCTGCTGGGCCGTACCGATTCGGAAATAAAGGATCTAATCGTGACCGTTGATTGCAGGTCCAAGGGCTCAGGCGCTAGGGTTTTACTGAGGTGGTGCTGTGGTCGCCGGAGTAGGCCAGGGCGCGGCGGTGACGGCTCGGGCTTCGAGGGCGTTGGCGCTCCGTTGGTCCTCGGAGACGAAGGAGACGACGAAGAGGTGCGGCGTGTCGAGGAGAGGTCGGTGGCGCGGCGGAGACGAGCAGCGCGTCCTGGTGCTCCGGTAATCTCTCGTCGGAGTTGAAGACGGCGGCGGCTTGCTTCGGTTGATGACGAACAGCTCGATTTGCGGCACGATAAAATAGGGGACCTTGTCAGGGAGATGCACAAAGCAAAAATAGGAAGTAAGGAAGTGGAGATGTGGTGCGAGGTTGTCGAAGCTCGCCGGAAAATGAAGAACCTCGCCGGCGGCAGTGGCGGAAGTCAAGCTCGAATACGGGCGGCCTGGAGGCTCATAGAGGGGGACGTCGGGGGAAAAAGAGAGAGGAGAGGGAGGAGGTCTTATAGGATTGCTCGCCAGCGTTGATTGTGGCCTTAATGGCCCTCCTAAATGAGCGAGATCGCCGGCGGCAAGTTTCTGTCGCGGCCGCGTGATTTGGGTGCGGGGACGACGACCGGTTCGGGAGTGTCGGTGCTGACAAGCAGGACCAGGCTATCAGCGAGCGGGAGAGGGGTGCGGGGGTGCTTGCTGGGCTGGCTGCCGGGGATGCGAGTGGGCCGGTGCTGGGCTGGCACGGCCGGTTACCTTTTTTTTTTGAACCTCTTTCTTTTTCTATTTTTCCGAAAACTTTTCTAACTTTTGAAATAAGCAACCAAATGGTTTCAAAAAAAATTGTATAAATTTGTAAAAATACTCTTTACCAAGGTATAACATTTGGGATCATATTTACACAAAATAAATTTACCAAAATACCATTGGGCATTTAAATGGTATTCAGTGATATTTTCCAAATTCAAAATAGAATTAAATCTCTTCCAAATAATTTGATAAAATACTTTTTTGGAAGAATTATTTAAAGTAGAACACTTAGGTAGTATTTTGGCCAACCAATAAACTCATGAAAAACCAAATATTATATAGAGCATAATAGGGCCCCTTTATGGCATTTTCTCAATTAGGGTTTAAAGTGGAAATAAAGTTCCAACTTTTGAAATTTCAAATGCAACAAGACAAGAAGATGGTGAAAGCATGCATGATTTTGGCTTTTCAAAACAAAATATAATAAATTTTCAAAAAGTTTTTGATCTTTCTGATTTTTCAAAAATTTGAAAATCTTGGGATGTTACACCTTACGACTGTACGGAGGAGGAAAATAAGGCGATCGCAAATGCCCAAACGAAAGAGTGGTTTGCTAACTTGAAGAAGCCGAAAGCTCTAGAGTTCCCCGCCACCCCTGTAGAAAAAGCCGCCGTCTTCAAAATGCTGAAGACCGTTGAACAACCCTCGCCAAGGCTGACACCAGACTATGACCGCTCTATTCGCAAGTCGGCTGAGGCAAATAAGCAGTGGTCGAAGAGTATTAGTGCAAGCCGGAAATCAGTTCCCCAGCTCGGAGAACAGAAAAACCAATCGTGCCCCCCCCCCCCGCTCAAAGTGTTTTCTAATATCGAGGTGGGGTCAAGCAGAGGTGCGGTCGACATCGATCCTGAGTTTGTTGCAATGTACGGAGAAGCAGCCTCTACTCAGGGCATGTCTATTCCTCAGTACTTAGACGAATTACAAGAGTTCCAGCAAGTAGCATACAAATACCGGCACGGGTATCCTCTCGTCAAACCTGAGTTAGTCAACGGTCTACCAACAAAAATGCGAAGATTGCATAAGTGGTACATGCGAGCCTCAATGGAAGGGGCAAACTGGATCGATGTGGAATATAAAAACGAGCATTACGGGCATGGAGATGGCGTGGTAATGATTGAATTTTCTGAATTATTTCAGTTATACCAACAAGACACCCTTGACAAAGCTATCATCAGTGCCTATTGTCTGTAAGTATTATTTCTGTAATTAAGTCTCTAGCTAGCTCACCTCGTTCATTGCATGTATAATCTTACTCATCACTATATTAATTATGCAGAATGAAGATTCTCCAATGCAAAAGAGGACAAATCTATGACATTGGGTTCATTGACCCAAATTTCGTTCATGAAAATAGTCTCAACGATTTTTGCATCGACACAGAGAATAACAGAGAAATACTATTTCCTTATAACTTCAAGTGAGTGTTACTGTCTTGTACACATTCTATCTCGCTTTCTCGATGTTAAGTGTATAATTGATGACTTATGCGTGCGCAACCTCCACTTTATTCTGCTAATCATTAAACCTGACAAAGGAGTAGTACAAGTCATGGACTCGAGACGTAGACCCCTTGAGAAGTGGGCGGACATGCAGGAATGCCTCAAGAGGTAATTTCAATCATTATGGCACTATATCAGCAACTTTCCGTTCATTTACTGATAGCAAGTAATTAATATATAACTCCTTTATTCATTTTCTTTGCCGGGCAGGGCTTGGAAACGATTCACCGCCAAGGCTAGGGGTATTTGGGCGCCGGAGCTTACATTTAAACCAATAAATGTAAGAACTACTAGCTACATCCGCGCATCTCTTTGATTCTAGTTTCAATACCATTACCATGCTTTATTATTATTTTGATTGAACTTTGTTCTTGTAAAGTGCTTGAGCCAGGAAATGGGGAATAATTTATGTGGATACTACGTTTGCGAGTTCATTCGCCAAACGACCCATGAGACGGGCGGCTGGTACTTAGAACAACTTGAAGTGCGTAAACAATATTCACAATTTTAGTTTATTTCCATCAATTGTGTTTAGTTTCATTCATATATATTGACCCCTTCTTTAAATTAGATCGAACGGTTGCGGGACAGTCTTCTATCACATGATCGCATACAAGCAATTCAAGAGGAAATTGCGGGATTCTTAGATGCAGAGGTCCTAGCTCCGAATGGAGAATACTATCGGAATGTTGAAGTGATAGGGTGAGTGTAAAAGAGATGTATATATGCATGAAACTCGTGTGTGCACATGTACCTTTTGTAATATGTTTGACCAAGCACGACGAATGAGATGTGTGTAATATATTCGTGACGATGATGTAGTGGTTCCTTCATTGCTGTATGCATTTGACATAATCAAATAGTTCTTATTTTTCTGAACATTTTGATATTTTATTCATATTTTTCTAAATTAAAAAATTATTTATTTTACAAATTAAAACCATTTTCTGGAACTATAAACTATGAAATATCTGACAGAAGAGAGAAACATCAGTCCCGGTTCGTATTACGAACCAGGACTAAAGCTCCTCCCCCCTCGCTGCAGAACTGGCCACGTGGTACCCCATTAGTCCCGGTTCGTGGCTGAACCGGGACTAGCATTAGTCCCGATTTGCTAGTCCCGGTTCGGGAACCGGGACTAATGGCTCAAACGAACCGGGACTATATGGGTGTTTTCTACTAGTGCGTCTGCCTGGTTGAGGGTGACCCCGGAAGGCCACCTGGTCCTTAGTTGTGATTGTCGATGCCGTCCTTGTCCGGTTGCCGTGGGGCAGATGGGGAGACCCATCTGCCGGTCTTGAATCCTTGCCTTGTTCGCCTCCTTGTTGGGCCCACTGGTGGTGGACCCACTTTGACCGCATCAGGGGAACCCCGTGTTCCGCTGTTGTGATAGTAGCCCCCGGGCATAGTCCCGACGGGCACGTCCTTCTGCTGCCGGGGCTATGACCAAAAAGTCAAAGTGGGTCCCCGGCGTCTTGTCTTGACTGTACCGTCCCATCCGTCGGGGAGTGGGTGCTTGGAGTTATCCGCTTGGGGGAGTAACTGTGCCTACCTCCTCGATTCTCGGAAACGGAGAAGGCGAGGTGACCGTCGTCGAAGACGCAGCCGAGCCTTCTTAAAGGCGGGGGTGCCCTTCCCGAATCTTCAATTGTCTTCCTTCTTCTTCCAGCTCCACACTCCAGCAGAGCCGAGCACATCTATGGCGAGAGCCAGGAGAGGAGCTGGGCGCACCCGTTCTTCCTCAGCGGTGGCGGAGGTGGCCACCAGAAGCCGTGGGAGGGCTACTCCCCGAGGCCGAGCGGGGCGTGGTCTCGACGGAGGCCGTGGACGTGGTCGTGGAAGCCGTGGTCACGGAGGTCGTGGGGCTGGGGGCTTTCCAGCTCCTCCTCCTTGGAGTACGACCCACTTCGGCTGCCCTCCATTTGAGTTCGTCGTAGATCTGGACAGCAGGCTTGGCAGCTGGCTCCATCTGCCGGACTCCTTCGCGGTGGCGGTGGACTCGGACGACGGCAGGCCCACCGGCTTCTGGTTGCAGGCGGACGGCTGCCCCAACGGCCCCTCCTGGGTAGGAGGGGAGTACACCGTCGATGATTTTATGCTTCTGGGTCGGGGATGGAAGGCGTTCGCGCGCTCCCGCCGCCTGACTCGGGGGCAATACTTGGCGTTCGAGTAGGACGGAGACGTGACGCTCTCCGTGAAGAACTTCCCTGCTGAGGGAGAACGCGTGGACTGCTGTGCAGAGAGTGACAGCAGCAGCCGTAGCAGCGGCTTTGGCGGCGAGGACGAGGATGAAGACGAAGAAAGCTCCTTCTGCATCAAGGTCGAGGAGAGCTCATCTTCCTGAGGACGCGGGGGGCGGCTCCGAGGCAGCGGCCCCGAAGATGTCCTCGACCTCCTTCTTTGCCGCCTCATCGACGTACTTCTGGAAGTAGAGCCTTCCGTTGTGCGACGGTGCTCCCTGCTCGCTTAAGAGACAACCTTTTCTGTAAAAAGTAGGTCCCTTTGTAGCTCTTGAAATGACGGAGAGCTTGTATCCTTGATGTCGCTTGGCCTTCGGGTTGAATTGGTGTGAATGAGAACGGATTTTTTTGCAAAACGTGCCCCAATTACTGCACCAGTCGTACCGCCGAGGGGTAGCTGGGGGTGAAAGGCCTATAAAAAGGCTCTCCATCCCCCAAGCTCCTCAGCACCTCCCGACTCCTTTCGCTTCCTTGCTTCTCACTATATCCGCCCCTCCATAGGTCGCAAAGCAATGTCTGGGGAGACAGAGATGTCCTTTTCTGGGACGTCGACGGCGGTGTCCATGTGTCCGGGCGCGTCGGAGGCGCCCAGGTGTAACATCCCAAAGGTAATCCCCTTTTATTTTTATTGCTTGTTAATTTTAATTGCTGCACAATCATGACATCATCATGCCCTTTGTTGCATTTTGTTGCTTTTGCAAATATCAAAATAAATAAAATGGTTTAATCTTGTCACCATTACTTTGTGTGCTAATTAATTTTGCAACCAAACAAATAAAACCAACTTTAATTTCTTGTCAAGCCAATAAACAAGCTTACAAAGTTTGTGTTGTTAATATAATTATTTTGGTAAAAACAAAATGGCCTTATTTTATTTTCCTTAGCCTCTCCTTTTCTGACAATCCTGCTGGAAAAAGAAAAACAAAGAGGAAGAAAAAACTAGAATCAGGCCGCAACCCTCTCTCTCCTTTCCTTCTACTTCTCTTTCCCGGCCCATCTGGCCCATACCCCTTCACTCCATCTCTTTCCCTGTACGGACGAGCACGTCGTTTTCACCTCCTTGCGACCGCGCCGTCGCCTCCTGCCACCTCCACATGCCATGCCACCCCTTGCCCTGACTATAAAGCAAGCCAGCGGCCGCCCCTCTCCTTTCCCCTCAGAAAACCCTAGCCATCTCCCTCGCGCCGCCGCCACCTCTCCCTCCATCTTCCTCTCTGTCTACCTCCTCCCAAACCACCCACCTTAGCTGGAGGAGATCATCACCGTCGGGGAGCTTCCATGGATGCCACGCCGGGCTAGCGAGGAGGAGCTCGTCTTCTACGCCGACGTCGTCTACGCACAGCGGAGCAGGAGCCAGACCGGAGCTGCACCGACTTCCTCGGCTAAGTCTACGTCCTCTACAACTGACGCAATCCTCTTCCTCTACACCGCCGCTCGCCATTGTTGACCTTCCCTCCTTCGACGCCCTCGGTGAGCAGCCGCATCCTGTCCTCCTGGACGTCCTCCTTCTCCCCTTGCTCTGAGATTCCGCCGTCGAGCGATACCGTAGGTAGCTGTCCGCCATGACCGAGCACACAGATGATTTACCGTGCTACTCCCGCGCGCACCCACCCGCGCTGGCCACCTCCTGCACCAGCATGCATACCGCACCCCAGAGCCCCTTCTAGATTGCTACGCCGCCACTTCTGGGTCGCCGCCGACCACCTCGGCCGTCGCCGTTGCCCTCTGTCAGACAAGTCCGAATCTTGCATCGTCAAAATTCAGTTAACACCTGCAGGAACACCTCTTAGACCTTCAGATCCCTCTTCAGACATGATCCGCGCACCAGCCCGATTGGTTCATTGTTCCCTGCACACACCAGATCCACCCGGGTTCGAGTCCCCTTTGGAGCAGAATAAAACCCCCTTTTGTCTACCTTGCCAGCCACTGACATGTGAGCCCTCTGGACCCACCTATCATCCTGATAGGTAGAAATCTCCTCGGTGCAAAACTAAATTCCCAGATCCAGATCTGACATATTTGCACTTTAGCCCAGGTTTTTAAAACCTTTTTCAACTAAGCCCTGCTTATTGTTTCTGTCCTGTTTTGTTTATGTTTAATTCCTGGCCAAACTAATTTTCAAATATTGGAACTAAAATATGTTTTGGAATCCGAAAAATGTAATCTGTCCAAATATAAATTTTGTTTGATTTTTGGAACTAATTTAAATGGGTAAAATAATTAAAACTTTTGCTAATCAATTAATATTGTAAAATTCAGAACTTTTGTATTACAATTCCAAAAATTATTAATTTTATATCAAAACGTAGAGAAAAATGAAGCCTATCTGTTTCTTATTTTTTCATACATTTAAGAACCAATTAAACCTTCGGGATAATTAGATAATCAATTAATTGAACTTTAAAACATGCAATAGTTGCCCTAATTGTTTATATTAAAGCATGTGGCCTCTTTAACTTTGATTATTAAATGTTTAGCCCTATAAAACACTGTATAATTAAAATGCTCATCTTGGTTGCTGCACATGTATTGATTTATCCTTTTTGTTATGTTTGGGGTATGTTCTTAGACGACGACCTTGCAACTACTGACGACCCCTCTGAGGATCTAGCCCAGTACCAGGCTACTGAGCAACGAGGCAAGCAGCCCCTCCCCCACTTTCTCATGTGATGCCTATGCCCTATCTTGCATGCTTTAGGATCCGTTCAGTTGTGTCTACATTTCCTAATAGAAGTGCATAGCCTGTTAGTAGTCTAGATATCCTCATATGCCTGCCTATATCCTTTGTTTGATTTACCTGCAATTACCAACTAGCATGCTTAGGAGTTCTTGTGGTTTATCTCATACACTGTTGATGCCTAGTTGGTATAGTTTAATTAATGGAAGACATGCTAAGTGGGTATAATTGACTTTATAATAAAGATAAGGCACCGACGGAAGGACAACTATGGTGTTTTGTTCCGCTAGTGTCGCCTAGGACCCGACTTCTTTCCGCTTATCCAAGACTGAGCGCACTACCCACACGTGGGAAGACTTATGGAACCCCCCTTAACTTAGTACCGGAACCGCGGTATTGCTTAGGGATCCACAACTAGTTCGGGTGTTTATTTGGACATACGCATACGCATGTTACTGAAGATGAGAGGTTACAACTTGGGGGGCGCATATAGGTTTGCGGACCGTGCGTTAATTGCATGTGGATGGAGGGCAATCATATGAGTGTTTCCTCCTGAAGCCGTTCACGCAACGTTTGGGCCCACAACGGAGCTTCGGCCGGACTCCCGACATGGATCAGTCAGATGGGTGGCTCCCTATTCAATGCTGTAGTGAAGGGAAGAGTTGTGTTGTGATATCCTTTTCCTTTGTGGCTTGTGGGTTAATCAAACGTGTATGGTTACTATGGTGCACCCCTGATACGTGCATTTTATATCATCATTTTTATACCTTATATTATCATATGGGAATGTTATATGCACTGTTATATCAATGTTTTGCATGTTTTAGATGATTTATGGGACTTTCATACAAAGTCCCTATTTTTGGTATTTAATATCTGGGAGGCAGAATAACCCCCTTTTCTTGTATTTATTGTTTCAGGAGTTTCGCGAACCCAAATAATTAAAGGAAAAATACCACGGCAGTTTTTCTTCGTAAGAAGGGCAATGGAAAGAAGACCGAAGAGAGGAAGGCCACGAGGCCCAAATGGGGTGGGCCCACGCGGCCAGGTACAGGGGCCGCGTGGGACCCACCAAACGGGGCCTCGGGCACTTCCTCGCCTGTGGCTTATTATGTACGCCTTTGTCTTCCCCAAAAAGGGACGCCCTAATTTTTCCCGAATTATCTGAGGCCGTGGCGGCGGCGGAGCTCCTGATTCTCTCCGAAGGGGGTCAGATCCTGCTGCTCCGGAGCTCCGGAGAGGGGGGAAATCACCGCCATCATCATCACCTCTCCTCCTTGGCGTAGGAGGAGGCCTCTACATCAACACCATCACCAAGACCATCACCATCTCCATCACCATCTCCATGATCCACTCCGTTTCCCTCATAGTTTGAGAGTTGCTATACCCTAGATCATTGTCTTGTGCTCCTATTCATGTTTGTGATTGGGTACTTGTCATTATTTGGTGGTGAAGTATTTATTTTAGATTGTGTTGAACCCTTTATGCCACTGATTATGATCATGTTTGCACGTTGTGAGTAGTTCCCATAGGTTCCTGAGGGCATAGGATGATTTGGCAATGATTTATATATAACATGTGTTGGTATTTTGTCAAGAGTTTATCTTCTATGTGATTCTATGATGGTGTTGTGCGAACGTCGACTACACAACACTTCACCTATAAGGGCTCATAGGAGAACAACGTAGTGTAGTGAATTGAGGAAGACTTGGGAGGACAAGTAAGCCTAAGACGGAGTCATGCAGTTATATTATGTGGGTAGTAGTGTCGGGGACCTTAGAATGTAATGATATGGTAGGACTTTGTGTCTTAATAATTCTTGTGCAGTCATTTAATTGGCTACATGATCCATCATAAGGGGTTGTAGATTATTTATTTAGCTATGCCTAGTTATGGCTCCGGCCCAAGAAGATTAAAACTTGACAAGATATGCAATGTGTTGTTTAATAAATCTCTATGCCTAGTGATATCCATGCCGCCCTCGGGAACACTTTCCACATATAAGTTACACACCATTTGAGCTTGTCCTCTTGCCACATAGAGGATTGGGCTTTCAACTGTTACTATTTACTTTCGACATTTTTATTATCTTTGCAATCATACAACTGAAAATCCCAAAAACATTTGCATCTTTCATTGCTTTATTTATCATTCTTTCTAACCAATACCTTCAGCTCCTGGTGGGTTCGACAACCTTTTCTAATTGAAAGGTACTACAATTGATCTCCTGCACTTGGGAGTCATCAAGATACTTTTCTGGCGCCGTTGCCGGGGAGCGTAGCGCTATTGGTAAGAAGTTTGGTAAGGAAACTTGAAAGCTGAATTATATTTGCTGTTTTATCTCATTGATATTATGGCATTTAAGAATCGTTCCTCACTGCACCTTGCTCTATATGAAAGTGTTTATGCCACTACTGCTAAAGTGGTTGAAACTATTGTGTCTAAGATACCTGAAGTGGGATTTAAAATTCCCACTGGCCATGTTGAAAGATTTACGAAGAATATATTTTCAGGGGGATGGAACTAAGTCTGCACTTGAACACATTGAAATGATTGAAGAAATATGTGGCTTATTTAGGATTCCTGGTATTTCTAAGGACTATGTGAAAAGGGAGCTATTATTTATGTCTTTATCTGGTAATGCTCGTATTTGGTTCAGGTCTTTGCATGAAGGAGCCACTATTGAATGGAGTGTATTGAGGAAGATTTTCTTTCTTTAATATTTTACTCTTAGAGAAGCTTATGAGAGCCGCTGCTATATATTTAATTCCTGGCCACATCTGGGAGAGAGTATTACTCAAGCTTGGGGGAGACTGAAGGCACTCCTTCGTGAGAATCCTTGTCATGATCTTACAAAGAAACTTATATTGATAAACTTTTATGTGAGGCTACCTATGAAGCATAAGGAAATTCTGGACAATTCATCTGGTGGGAGTTTTACAAATAATACTGCAGAAGAAGCATGGAACCTATTGGAAACTATTTCTGAAAATACTGGACACTGGGAACTTGATAAAGGTAATGAACCTTATTTTCATTATGGATATTCATGTGTGGAGAGCTTCTCTACTTCTATCTTGTTTAAAAATATGAGTGATACATTTAATCTTGATCCTTATGTTATACTTGAAATAGCTAAATCGTTTGCTGATCATATCTGTATTCCTAAAAGTGGGTTTGAAACTTATATTGAACCTGTTAAACAATCTATTGTTATTCCTAAAGTTATTAAACAGATAGAGCCAGTGTCATCTGTGAGAATTGAGGAGTATGTTGAGCCACCCCCATATCCGAACCAAGTTAAGAAAATTTTACTTATTGATGTTACTAACAAGAGTAAAAGAAGATGTCCTCAGCCATATGAACAGGTGGAAGTCAGTACTCAAATTTCTGTTATCAAACAATTAAATGAAGAAGATCCTGTTGATGTTTATCTATGTGAAGACGCTACTAAAATTATCAGAGGTAATTCGGCCAAGGTGGGAAAACCTATAATATCATGCTCTATTGGGACTTCAAGTTATCTTGGTCTATGTGATATTGGGTCAAGTATTAGTGTCATTCCATATTATCTCTATCTTGAAATCAAGCCTGATATTGATCCTATTGTTATGGAAGAGACAGGTATGACAATTCAACTTGCTAATAAAGAATATATTAGTCCTTTTGGAATTGTTAGAGATGTTGAAGTTCTAGTTGGTAAAATAAAATATCCTGCTGATTTTATTGTGCTTGGTTGCCCTCAAGATTCATTTTGTCCTATCATTTTTGGTAGACCCTTCTTGCGTACTGTTGGAGCTGAAATTAATTTGCTTAAAGAGAAAGTGTTTATTAAATGTGATAATGGAAGACTTGAGTTCAATTTTTCCAAATTTGCTGATAAACATGTTGTGAAAGAGCCAATTTCAGAATATATAATTGAAACTCTTGCTCATATAGCTGTAGCTTCAACAGATGTTGTAGAACGTTATATGCTTAATCAAGATGAACAATTCAATGATGAGGAAAAAGAGGCTCTGGAACAAATATTATGGCAACAACCACCACAGTTACAGTTGCATATCCCACCTGATAATTTAGGAGTGTTACCACCACCAAAAGGGGATCCTAGTTTTGAATTGAAACCTTTGCCTGACAACCTGAAATATGCATATTTAGATGATAAGAACATATATCCTGTCATTATTAGTGCTAACCTTTCAGCTGAAGAAGAAGAGAAACTACTTGATGTGCTAAAAGCTCATCGACCAGCTATTGGATACTCTCTTGAGGATCTTAAAGGTATAAGCCCAGCTCTATGTATGCATAAAATTAATTTGGAGGAGGATGCAAAACCTGTTGTTGATTATCAACGCCGTCTCCATCCAAAAATGAAAGAAGTGGTAAGAAAAGAGGTAATAAGACTCATGGAAGCTGGTATCATTTATCCTATAGCTGATAGTAAGTGGGTTAGTCCTGTCCATTGTGTTCCTAAAAAGGGTGGAATGACTGTTGTTCCAAATGATGAGAATGAACTTGTGGCTCAACGTACTGTTGTTGGTTATAGGATGTGCATTGATTACAGGAAACTAAACAAAGCAACTAGAAAAGATCATTACCCATTGCCATTTATTGATCAAATGTTAGAAAGGTTATCTAAACACTCTCACTTTTGTTATCTAGATGGTTATTCAGGTTTCTCACAAATTCCTGTCCATAAGGACGATCAAGAAAAGACCACTTTTACTTGCCCATTTGGTACATTTGCTTATAGAAGAATGCCATTCGGTTTATGTAATGCTCCTGCTACTTTTCAAAGATGCATGAATGCTACATTTGCTGATTATATTGAAAAGATAATGGAAGTCTTTATGGATGATTTTTCTGTGTATGGTACTTCTTTCGATAATTGGTTGTTCAATCTTAACAAAGTTTTGCAGCGTTGTGAAGATCAACATTTAGTTCTCAATTGGGAGAAGTGTCACTTCATGGTTACCGAAGGAATTGTTCTAGGACAAAAGATTTCTGGAGATGGAATAGAAGTTGATCCAGCCAAGATAGAAGCTATTGAGAAGCTACCATACCCAAAGGATATAAAAGGTATAAGAAGTTTTCTTGGGCATGCAGGTTTTTACCGTAGGTTCATTAAGGATTTCTCCAAAATATCAAAACCTATAACCAATCTTTTGCAAAAGGATGTTCCTTTCTCTTTTAATGATGATTGAATTGAATCTTTTAATATTTTGAAGAATGCTTTAATAACTGCTCCTATTATTCAACCTCCTGATTGGAAATTGCCCTTTGAAACTATGTGTGATGCTAGAGATTATGCAGTTGGGCCTGTTTTGGGTCAAAGGGTTGATAAGAAACTGAATGCTAATTATTATGCTAGTAGAACACTTGATGCTGCCCAAAAAAAATTATGCTACAACTGAAAAAGAATTTTTAGCAGTACTATTTGCTTGTGACAAGTTTAGACCTTATATTACTGATTCCAAAGTCACAATACATACTGATCATTCTGCTATTAAATACTTGATGAACAAGAAAGATGCTAAGCCTAGATTGATAAGATGGGTACTATTATTACAAGAATTTGATTTACACATTGTTGATAGGAAAGGAGACGATAACCAAGTAGCTGATCATCTCTCTAGAATGGAAAATATACCTGATGATCCCATTCCTATTAATGATAGCTTTGTTAATGAACAACTTGCAATTGTTAATGCATCTCCTTGGTTCGCTAATTATGCAAATTTTATTGTTGGAAAAGTATTACCTCCACACTTTACTTATCAACAAAGAAAGAGATTCTTTTATGATCTTAGACATTATTTTTGGGATGATCCTTTCCTTTATAAGAAAAGTGTAGATGGTATTATTAGACGTTGTATACCTGAGCATGAACAACAGGCTATAATAAGAGTTTGTCATGATAGTCCCTATGGAGGGCATCATGCAGGAGATCGCACAGCAGCAAAGGTATTACAATCTGGTTTCTATTGGCCTACTTTATTTAAAGATTGCCATCAATATGTTAAATCTTGTGATAAATGTCAAAGAGTAGGAAATATTGGTAGGAGAAATGAAATGCCTATGAATTATTCTCTACCACTTGAACCATTTGATGTGTGGGGTTTTGACTTTATGGGACCTTTCCCAGCCTCAAAGACAAAGCATACTCATATTTTGGTTGTAGTGGACTATGTTACAAAGTGGGTGGAGGCAATTCCAACCAAAAGTGTAGATCATGCCACAGCAATGAAAATGCTCAAGGACATCATTTTCCCAAGGTTTGGTGTTCCTAGGTTTTTGATTACTGATGGTGGCTCTCATTTCATACATGGTGTTTTTAGGAAAGCATTGGCAAAATATGATGTTAACCATAGAATTGCGTCTCCTTATCACCCTCAAACAAGTGGACAGGTTGAATTAAGTAATAGGGAAATTAAACTCATTTTGGAAAAGACAGTAAATAAGTCTAGGTCTGATTGGCCACTTAAAATTAATGATGCATTATAGGCTTATAGAACTGCCTTTAAAAATCCTATGGGAATGTCCCCTTATAAAATGGTCTATGTAAAAGCTTGTCATTTACCTGTTGAATTAGAACATAAAGCTAGACGGGCTATTAAACAATTAAACTTTGACTTTAAGACTGCAGGAGAGAAAAGAATCCTTGATTCAAACCTGCTAGATGAATGGAGGAATGAAGCCTATGAAAATGCTAAAATGTTTAAAGAGAAAGTTAAGATTTGGCATGACAAGAAGATTAAGAGAAAAGAATTCAAAGTAGGAGATCAAGTTCTATTATACAACTCTCGTTTCAAGTTTTTTGCAGGGAAGCTAGCCTCAAAATGGCAGGGACCATTAGTCATACAGGAAGTGTATCGTTCAGGAGCTATCCGTCTTTACGGTGATATGAAAGGTAAACCTCATGTGGTCAATGGACAACGTCTTAAACATTATATTGCAGGAAAAAGCTTCATTGTAACGGTGGAAACATTGAATTTACAAACACCGGAAGAAATAATAAAAGGGGGTCGATCAGTTTCAGCAACCCCAAATCAATAAAAGGTAACTTTTGTATTGGAAAGTTTCTCGGAATTGCGTAAGAATTTATGGAAGTCGATTTTTATGGAAATTAACGTGTGGGGGAAGAAAACTTGACGAAACGGAGTCCCGAGGAGGGAAAGAGGTGGCCCCATGCGGCCAGGTACATGGGCCGTGTGGGCCCACTCCTTTTCCACCTCGGAGACCTTTTTCACCCCGTTTTCGATCCCGACGCTCTGTTTTGACCTAAAAACCCTCAATATATACCCCTCTCCGACGATCTAATCTCGCACCGAGCGTTGTCGAGCGATCTTTGTTTCTTGCTGTTTCTGTCTGCCAGGTTTTAGCCATGTCTTCCGGGAACTCCTACTAATGTTCCTCCATGGATGATGATGATGATGAGCTTGAGGGGCTCAGCCCAACGTCCCCATGGAAGAGGAACAGGAAGAGGAAGGACTACTCCGACGACGACGACACAGAGGAAGAGGATGATGAAGAAGAATACAAGGCAATCGTCGACTTCACGCCCCTGGCAACAGCACCTCCATCGCCTATTGCTGTAGCCAATGTGGGGGTGAACCGCTCTCTTGGCAACAAGAGGAAGACGGCTGTAACAGCCCCAGTTTGGTACCCTAAAATATGGGCCAAATTTTCACCTTTTATTTTCATTGCATCATGGCATATATCTTTAAATTGCTAAGTTAATAAAGCAACACTTGGAAATTTAAAACAAAGGAAGCAAAACCCTTCCCAAATTTTTCAAACCAAATACTTTACCCAAATTGGCAAAACCAATTGTTCTCGAGTCTCCAAATTGTCCAGGAAGCTCAAGCATATATTTTATAAATAATTGTCAAGGGAAATTTCTTGTCAAACAAAGAAATGAATCTGAGACTTCAAATTGGTTCAAATCAAATTCTATTTTGAAACCAAGTTAAACTTTCCAAAAAATCAAAACAAAATATTGTGGAGCTTCATTAATATATTATGAGCCTCCAAAAATATTTTTATAATTTATTGAAATGTCTAAGTACTCCAAATAAATATATTTTGGAAATTATCAAAAATGTCTATAATTAAACCTTATGAACAAATGTGGTGCAAAACATTTTATTTTGCCACCCCAATTTTTGTGGAGTCTCTACCTGACCAGGGGAGCCTACTCAAATATTTTCAGAATTTTTAAAGTGTTTAAGGGCCTTGCTTAATTGCCTAAACCCTACTGGAATTAAATAAATTGGAAAAAGAATAAAACCCTAACGCGTGGGACCTACCTGTCAGCCTCCTCCTCCTCCTTCCCTGTGGCGACAGGGAGATCACTGCCACCACGACCACCGCGTCGCCGTGGCCTCCCCTGCTTCTCCCCAGCTCCATGGCCCCCCTTGGAGGATAAAAGGCACCCCCGCGCCGCGCCTCCTCTCTCCACCTTCTATTTCCCTCCAAACCCTAACCCTAAATCGGTGCCCGAGCTTCTGCCGCCACCGCCGCCATGCCGCACCGAATCGCCGCCGTCCTGCGCTGCTTTGAGCTCGCCTGAGGTGTCCCTCCGGTCCGCCTCATCCTCCTCTTCCTCACGGTGCAAGCGGAGCTTGCTGGGAAGGCGTGCGGACGCGAAGAACGCCGCCGCCCATCGTCGTCGATCCCGACCACCCCAGGACAAGCCGACGGCACCAGGAGCTCCGCCGAGACCTCTTCTACCTCCACGCCAATGGAATCGAGCTGGTAGCCTGGGATTCGTCGACATCGCCCCGTCTTCTTCCTCTCCGGCCGCCGCTACTCCGAGCTCGATTGCCGTCGATCCCGGCCACCATCTCACCGATGTCACCTGAGCCGCCGTGGGCCGCCGCCTGTCGCCGACCTACGCCTCCATCCGGTGACCAAATGGTCACGCGCCTCCGCCGCCTAGTTTGCCTCATCGCGTAGAGCTCGCCCGTAGTTTCCGTTAGGGCTAGATCGCCTCGTAGCGTCGTCTCCGTGCACGGCCGTGCCGGCGGTCACCGTCGCGCTCGCGCCGGTCTTGGCATCGTCCCGGGGTCAAACCGACCCGTGGGCCGCTGTGCCAGCGTGGCAGCCATCATGGCGCCTGGACCCAGCCGTCAGTCTCTGTGGCTAGCTCGGGCCTGGGTGTAAAACGATTCGGTTATTTTTCTCTGGATTTAAATAAAAGACAGAATTTGATTCAAACTTTGAAATTGCATAACTTTTGAACCACAACTCAGAAAATTGCAAACAATATACCAAAATGCTTAGAAAAAGAATATCTACCTATTAGTACACTTGCCATGATCAATTAAATTTATTTAATTGCCTTTAGTTAATAAATACTAAAATGGCAGAATATAATGGGAAATTAGAAATTGCATAACTTGGGAAATATTTATCCAAAAATTATGAATGAGGTATCAAAATGTTCAGTAAACATTGAACTACAAGTTTATGACATTTGAGAGAGTTGTAGAACTAAATTTTGTGCTGTTATAATAATTAATTAAAATGGCAAATTTAAATCACATTTTGGGAAATTCATAATTTGATAAATAATGACTCAAAAATTATGTTTAATAACTCAAAATGATCGGCAACTCAAGGGCTGTTTAGCTATGTTAAGATCACAACATGAAACCAATTTTTACTTTGATGTCATTTTCGAGTTGGTTAAAATGATTTAAATTGAATAATCGTTTAAATCACCATTTCTTCATCGTTAATCGAAAAATTGCACATAAGGTACCAAAACGATCACAAGAACAACACCTATCTAATCATGTCATGGTCATGCATATTTGATCCACTTCTTAGTAATGTAATAATTTATTAGCAATGTGGACATTAAGTTAAAAATGGGGTTGTTTCCAAATAATTGCACTAAATATTTGGAACTCCATTTAATTTGTTTGATAAATTAAATAATGATATCTTTGCATAAACTTGTCATGTCATCATGTGCTTGTGCATTGCACCTTGTCTTCGAGTTATTTATTTGTTCCTTTGTTATTATTTTGGGTATCGATAGATTCTGGAGTGGAGGTTAACCCTACCTTCCCCGACGAGCAGTACTACACGCCCCGGCAGCAAGGCAAGAGATAACCTAACCTTCTTGGCATATAGCATCCTATTGTTTTATAAACTTATTTTATCCACCATAATATTGCATGCGATTCAAATGTCTCTTTTGATCAAGATGTAGAGGATCCTATGAATGCATGTTTATCCCCGAACCAATACATGTTTCCCCTCCTATGAACCATAGGTTTGATGTGTTGGCCGGAGACAAATGAATAACTGTTGTTTATATTTTGCTTAGCTATGCTTAGCCATGCTTAGTCGTATGCTAGTTATGTCCGTTGAATAAGTTCCATATTGTTGATGTTGATGGAATGATTCGGACATGGTCGTTATTGGTGATGCTTAATTAAAATGCTAAGAAGGCTTGGATGAGTTGCCATCGGGGATGGTGTTTTGCCTCATTCTTGACCCTAGGTACGAGTTCTTTACCTCTTGAACCAAGATGAGCGTGCTGCCATTGGTGGGTGTATGGGCGCCTTACTAACTGAATAACTTGTGCGGGCGTATCCAAGGCTCCTCTAGATTTGCGCTTTCCATTTGCGTGTGCGTTGCAGGTGGATGATGGCGCGAAGATGCGGTGTGTGTGGTGGTGTTTAGGATGTGGCGATGGGGGCAGGGGCTGAAATAGGCTAGGAAAACTTGCCCTATCGCCACTGATGGCCCTTGGATAGTCTCACGCGAGGTAAAGGTTTAACCACTCCCACTTGCCAGCTTTCCCCGGAAGAGAGCTAACTAGGCGAGCCGGACGATACCAATGGGTAAAGTAGTACACCCCTACAGGGTTAAATCTTTTCGAAAAGCCGTGTCTGTGGTTATCGATGACTTGGGAATAGACGATAAGATCATAGAGAACCTGAACCTTTTAATTAATTGGCAGCTAGAGGTTGCATAATCAACGTGTGATAAAGGTTCATTTCCTCGAGGGTGATTCGAGGGAGTGCCTTGGTGGTGACGACTGATGATTCTGGTTGCAAGTAGGTTCGATGAGAACCGAAGGAAAAAGTTACTCTCTTATCCCTTTTATGAAAAATCTTCTGGGTAGTCGATGCCATGGGTCAGTTATGTCCTTTTAAATGAAAACTAGCTTTATGCAAAATAACTAGTATACAGCTTTGGAGCCTCCGTCATCATTGGGCCTATATCGCCCTACTAAACTTGCGAGTACGTCGTACTCAGTCTCTCTTTGCTGCTTATTAATTTGTTTCAGAGGAGAACGACACCGAGCAGATAGGTGGGTTCTTCGTGGACGTCGACGAGTAGTCTGGGGTTCCCAGGTGGCAGGTTGGGACGTCGGAACAAGCTGGCTAGGTCATGTTTATCTGTAGGCCTCTTAGGCCCTATTTTGGATCTTGTTGTTAGACAACACTACTTCGCTTCCGCTTGATGTGATGATGGGTCTGTGACCCTGGTGTGCTATTTGTATCTTTCTCATATATGAGTTGCTATATGAACTTTTGTGTCGTAGAGTCTGTGATGTGCCAGTTGTTCCACAAGTCTTGATCTCTTTATTATACATTGATAGCTATGCCAGTGTTTATGGCATGATCGGAGTGTTGTGTGGGAGCGGTAATCCCATGCCCTTCGGTTGTGTAGCATAGCCTGTGGGTTACATAGCCTCTCTGTATAATTCCGGGGTCAGGGCGCTACAACGGCGCGCATTCAAACTGGAGGGAAGCTTCCCAGGCTCTCGCTTGCAAGCAAAAACGTGGCTTCTACTCTTATTGACAGGGAATCCCGGCGCACCACTCAAAGGAATTATCCTGGTGAGCGCGATCGCAAGATCCCCAACAAGAAGGTATCAAGCCCCGAGTGGAGGCCTAGCAAGGAGACGGTTGAGAAGAACCTTATGGAGAAACAGGGAGAAGCTGCAAAAGAATTTGAGAAAGCCTATAACCTCATGATGAAGATCGTTGGAGACCTTGAAGATCATTATTATGAAGGCAATAAGAAAGAAGAGAGGAAGTTCTAGTAAGACGTCAAGCTTGGGGGAGTTTCACCTAGTCTCTCTTTATTAGTCTCTTTTATCTAACTAGTCAAGGTGTGTTTTGCTTTTATCGTTTAGTTATCAATTTCGTTTAGGCTTGTGTGAGCTCATAGAGCATTATCATGTATCCCTATCTTGTGGTTTATCAATGAATATTAAAGTATGGTGTCATCCATGGGTCTCTTGTTTTTGAGATTTATGGGTAACACTCATGCAAATGAGCGTGACATATTTAGATGTTTCAGTCACATCTTGCCTTGGACTTAATTAACTTGAGTATGTTGAACAACTGTAGAATTATATCATCAAAATATCAAATAATAAACATGAACCATTGTGATTAATATTATGATGATAGTGGCTTGATAAATGTTTAAGGTTGGGAGTTAGCCCATATGTGCTGTCACATGCAAAGCTTTCAACATGTTCCATCATTTATTCAGTTGATATCATGTACTTTTGTTTATGGATGCCTATCATGGTGAAATAATGTGGAAATAGAGTAAGTTTAAATGAGTTTGTATAAATGGTTAGAGAGAAACCTGGGCCGCTAATCTAAGCCATGCATCATTCATGGTGGAAATTTACTTACATGCTATTTTGAACTTTCTGTGATACACGCTACAATAAAATGCTATATCAAGTTGTAAATAAAAAGGGTGTTGAGGTTGTTCATTATGTTTGTTTGTCTTGTTGTTTTGATGTGGGCTTGATCCATATCATGGGACAAGAGGTACCCCAGTTGAGGCTCTTGATAATACCATTATTACTTACAATGGTAGATAACTTAAACTTGCTTTGTTTCCCAAGATGAGTAATCATGGTGTAGGTACTTGTATTCAAGGGGCATGAGACATCTAACCTTTACTTAATCAAGACCACTACTCATATTTGCTTTCACATTTAACTCTAATCATTCAAATGCTTGCCATAAAGAGAAAAAGCATGGGAAAAGGAGTATGATTCAGTTGTCCAACATACAATAGTTATTTGCTTTCAAAAGTAAGGGGTGATTGCTAGAGCTTCTACTTATGTTGCCCTCATGTGTATGAGTTTTAGCTCATTAATCCTACATTGCAATTGAATATGATGATGATACAATGCCCGTATTTATTTATCAACCATAAGTCCATCGATGCATGTAATGATCTATGTCCTTATTTACTCGAGGACAAGTAAAGGTTTAAGCTTGGGGGAGTTGATACGTGCATTTTATATCATCATTTTTATACCTTATATTATCATATGGGAATGTTATATGCACTGTTATATCAATGTTTTGCATGTTTTAGATGATTTATGGGACTTTCATACAAAGTCCCTATTTTTGGTATTTAATATCTGGGAGGCAGAATACCCCCCTTTTCTTGTCTTTATTGTTTCAGGAGTTTCGCGAACCCAAATAATTAAAGGAAAAATACCACGGCAGTTTTTCTTTGGAAGAAGGGCAATGGAAAGAAGACCGAAGAGAGGAAGGCCACGAGGCCCAAATGGGGTGGGCCCACGCGGCCAGGTACAGGGGCCGCGTGGGACCCACCAAGCGGGGCCTCGGGCACTTCCTCGCCTGTGGCTTTTTATGTACGCCTTCGTCTTCCCCGAAAAGGGACGCCCTAATTTTTCCCGAATTATCTGAGGCCGTGGCGGCGGTGGAGCTCCTGATTCTCTCCGAAGGGGGTCAGATCCTGCTGCTCCGGAGCTCCGGAGAGGGGGAAATCACCGCCATCATCATCACCTCTCCTCCTTGGCGTAGGAGGAGGCCTCTACATCAACACCATCACCAAGACCATCACCATCTCCATCACCATCTCCGTGATCCACTCCGTTCCCCTCATAGTTTGAGAGTTGCTATACCCTAGATCATTGTCTTGTGCTCCTATTCATGTTTGTGATTGGGTACTTGTCATTATTTGGTGGTGAAGTATTTATTTCAGATTGTGTTGAACCCATTATGCCACTGATTATGATCATATTTGCACGTTGTGAGTAGTTCCCATATGTTCCTGAGGGCATAGGATGAATTGGCAATGATTTATATATAACATGTATTGGTATTTTGTCAAGAGTTTATCTTCTATGTGATTCTATGATGGTGTTGTGCGAACGTCGACTGCACAACACTTCACCTATAAGGGCTCATAGGAGAACAACGTAGTGTAATGAATTGAGGAAGACTTGGGAGGACAAGTAAGCCTAAGATGGAGTCCTGCAGTTATATTATGTGGGTAGTAGTGTCGGGGACCTTAGAGTGTAATGCTATGGTGGGACTTTGTGTCTTAATAATTCTTGTCCAGTCATTTAATTGGCTACATGATCCATCATAAGAGGTTGTAGATTATTTATTTAGCTATGCCTAGTTATGGCTCCGCCCCAAGAATATTAAAACTTGACAAGATATGCAACGTGTTGTTTAATAAATCTCTATGCCTAGTGATATCCATGCCGCCCTCGGGAACGCTTTCTACATATAAGTTACACACCATTTGAGCTTGTCCTCTTGCCACAAAGAGGATTGGGCTTTCAACTGTTACTATTTACTTTCAACATTTTTATTATCTTTGCAATCATACAACTGAAAATCCCAAAAACATTTGCATCTTTCATTGCTTTATTTATCATTCTTTCTAACCAATACCTTCAGCTTCTCGTGGGTTTGACAACCTTTTCTAATTGAAAGGTACTAGAATTGATCTCCTGCACTTGGGAGTCATCAACCCCTGCAGGGTTAAATATTTTCAAAAAGCCGTGTCTGCGGTTATGGACGACTTGGGTAATGTGCTGGCTAAAAAGATCATAGACATCACTATATTACTAAATAGAAAATTTGCTTAGTAAATAGCTTTACTCGAATAATAATCTGACTAAAACATGATCAACGTGTGAGTGCCCCATAATTCTTCCTCATGGGTATATGATACGATGGAGTCGTACTCGGGTGGGTTTTGTTTGGTGATTAGCATAGATTAGATCGAGATGCGCTCTCTTAACTTATTCTAAATAGACGGAAGTCGTAGCGTGTCCTCTGTAGATGTTAGGTGCTGCTGCAAGTCCACCATAAAGCCCCTTCTTCCTTCCCCAATGCATGTGCATAGATTTAATTTAACCTTGTGCGTAAGACTTGCCGAGTACCTCCTGTACTCATACCATCGGGCTCCCGGTGCCTGTTTTCACCGATGCAAGAGCGACAGAAGACTACAACAACCCAGCTGGAGGATACTTTGTGGAGTTTGACACCGACTACGACGAGTAGATAGAGATCCTAGGTGGCAGCCTGAGACCGCGTGGGCATGTCCCTTTTTCTTTCCGGTCATTAGACCTTTGATGTAGTCTGTACTCAGACATATTTGCTTCTGCTGTATTCGAGATATGTTCCCCCCCTGAGATGTAATAAATTATAATTGAACTATCACTTGTTTTATTCTTTTGTGTCTTAAATGTTCGTGTTGTGATATTCGAAATGTGGGTCCTCCAGCGAAATGAATGTTTCGCTAAGTGGGGCTTACACCAGGGAAGCTTGGGCCCGTGTCGCTGGAGAGGAAGAAGAGGTAGCGTCCCGCTCCGCCCTCGCCAAGGGCATTTCGCGACTGGCGGCCATCTCTGGTCCCGCGGCTCAGGAGGAGGCCCGTTGCGCACCCTTCGGAGGGCTTAGCTTTTGGCAGCCTTGAAGGAGAAGACCGAGGGGATCCCGAGGGCGTCCGCGCTCTGGTCCGAGCTCGAAGCCATCGAGCAGGTAAGTGTCGCGGCTCCTTTGACCTTTTGCATCCTTGGGGGCCGGTGTAGATCTTCACCGAGTTTGTTCCTTGCCACAGGCGGAAGACGACGCCATGAGTGAGGTGGCGGTCGAGATGCTCTTCCTGTCTCGCTTCTTGGCTCCTGGGCGCACGGGGAGGCCATGAGGCGCCTGAAAGTCCTGTCGGGTTCCCTCTCTTTCCCCAGGCATTCCCGGGAACCGAGAGTTCTCCCTTGAGGCATGAAGAAAACAAGAACGCACAACTGGGAGATTTAGCTCCCGTCAGGCTTAAGCAGTTGCAGGACCGAATGTAAATCTAGAAATTGTAATTCAGAATGTAAATTCGGATGAATGCAACCCTAGCCTCAACTCCCGGGGTCATTTCCCAAATCTTCCTTTGAAGTAACGCGCCGTCAAGTTTTCAGTATGTAAAATGCATACATGAACTTTGCATTATATTACTCATATATCGATCATATTTGCATCATATAAGGGTTATATCATTGTTTTATAACGATTTTGGGAAGATTTCATAGCTTTCCTATTTTTCTGGAATTAACCCTGCTCTGGCAGAAAACCCTATTTTCTATATTTTTGAATTTCAGGGACCCAAACGAAGTCCAAATGACCTGAAAATTTACGGGGCTCAATATTTGGAAGGAAGAAGTCGTAAGAGCCAAGGATCCACGAAAAAAGGAAGTTCGAGGAGGGAATTGGATGGTCCCACGCGGCCAGATTCCCTGGCCACATGAGGCACCCTATTTCCCCCCTCGTGGCTCCGTTGCCGTCGATCTTTCTTCCCGAAGACCTAAAACCGACTATAAAATAGTCCCCCGACGTGTTCCAGAGGGGAGCGCCTCCGAAACAAAGAAATAGAGACCTGGAGCTGCAGATTGGAGGGGGAAAACTCTGGCGGGGCGCTGCCGGGGTGGTGTCCATCTCCCCCAACGACATCTACACCGTCTCCATGATGAAGAGGGAGCAGTCTCCCTCGGGGCTGAGGGCTCATGCCGGTAGTTATGTGGTTTATCTCTCTCTCCCATGGTGTGATCTTTATGTGATCATGAGCTTTGTAATCTAGTTGAATCCATAGATGTTACTCTTAGGGCGCTCAAGTTGACAGTGTGGGGTTCCCTAGATGTGGAATGCGACATTAAGGTGTGCTTTTATAGCCCTACGCAATGGATTGGTGTTTGTTATCCAACCGGAGGATAGTTCGGGGTAGCATAGTGAAGAGGGAAATATTTATGTACTCAATTATATTATTATTGTTGAGAGTGTCCACTAGTGAAAGTATGATCCCTAGGCCTTATTTCCAAGCATTGAAACACACACTTGAGCTTGTCCTTATTTCCACTAGGGAAATAGAGGATTGGGCTTTCTCTCTGTGAGAGCTTTTACTTGCTACCATTTACCTTTAGCATTTTTACCAAAAATCCCAAAAACACTTACATCTTTCATTGTTTTATTTACCATTCTTGTTAACCAATACCTTCAGCTCCTCGTGGGTTCGACAACCTTTTCTAATCGAAAGGTACTACAATTGATCTCCTGCACTTGGGAGTCATCAAGATACTTTTCTGGCGCCGTTGCCGGGGAGCGTAGTGCTATTGGTAAGAAGTTTGGTAAGGAAACTTGAAAGCTGAATTTTATTTACTATTTCATCTCATTGTTACTATGTCATTTATGAATCGTGCTTCGCTACATCTTGCTTTATATGAAAGTGCTTATGATAATGCTCCTAAAGTGGTTGAAACTACTGTGTCTGAGGTACTTAAAGTGGGATTTAAAATTCCCATTGGTCATGTTAAAAGAGTTATGAAAAATCCATTTACAGGGGATGGAACTAAGTCTGCACGTGAACATGTGGAGACAATTGAAGAAATATGTGGTTTATTTAGGCTTCCTGGTATTTCTGAGGATCAGATAAAAAGGAAGCTATTATATTTATCTTTATCTGGTAATGTTCGTATCTGGTTCATGTCTTTGGATGAAGAAGTCACTATTGAATGGAGTATTTTGAGGAAGGTTTTTCTTAAATATTTTACTCCTAAAGATAGAATTCTTGCTGCCACGGAAAATACTAATATTTTGCAGGAAGAGGAGGATAAAAACTTAAGCTTGGGGATGCCCATGCAACCCCAAGAAGAGGAGGAATACCAACCTATGCCTAATGTGAACATTATTGATAATAATTTTAAAGATGATAATGAGGAGTATTGCTTAAATATGCTATATGATAATGCTTTGGATGATGGTCCTATTTTGCTTGATAATCCTCCATGTTTAGAACTTGTTACTAAATTATGTGAGGATAAAAATGATATACTTGCAGTTTGTGACAACACTCTCACTTATGAGAGTCCTACCTTATTTTTGAACTCTCCTATTCACACCATGGAGGAGAAGCTTTTATATGTTGAAAAGTACTTATGTGGGCTGAAATTATCTTATACTAATAACCATTTCTCCCATGACCATCATGTTTATGGTGCTTCTTGCAATTATTTTGAGAGAGGAAAACATGCTAATATCTTACGTGATAGTTTTAATAATCCTCTATATGTTCCTAAGTTTGCAAAGTTGCACCAATCTAAAAGTTCCTTTGTCAAATTTGTTTCCACTACTTGTAACTATCATGAGAGAGGAAAATATGGTTCTAAACATTTCAATATTATTACGTTTCCTCTCTTTAAGTTCAAAGTCTTGAAATTGCTCTTGTTTTATCTTCCTATGCTACATGCTTTGTGTTTCAATAATTTATTTTATTACAAGATCCCAATGCATAGGAAGTGGGTGAGACTTAAATATGTTTCATATTTTTCCTTTGATGCTCACCTTTGAGTTTCAATTCTTATTCCTATGTGAGCATCATTAAAACTATCATGGCTGTCCAGAAAACAGATTCCTAAGCTTCATTGCGAAAAATGTTAAAAATCACAGGAAAGGAATTTTGACCTGAAATTTTACGACCGCAATCTCCAGTTATTAATACACATTCGATTAGTTCAAACTTTTCTGATTTGAGCAACGTAAGTGCCTCTCAAAATTCACTCTTTACGGGCTGTCCAGTTTTTGACAGATTCTGTCTTTATTTTGCATTACTCTCATTACTTGTGTTTTGTGTAGTTCTATTGATCAAAGAGCAATACACAACCATAGTAAAAGTAGTTAATGTTTAGAATCAACTCATGATATGTCTTTGCTGTACCTATATGGATTTAATTTGTGGAGACACTAACCCCTCTAATCAAGTTTTATGATGAGTTTTGTGTAAAGAAATTTTCAAGTGGAAGAGTTGAAGGTGATGAACAATGATCAAGAGGGACAAACACTCAAGCTTGGGGATGTTACCCCTAGGCTCACCCTACATGTTTCGAAGAAGTACAAGAATTCAAGCTTCGGGATGTCAAGCCACCTCACTCCAACCATCTTGATACCAAGTAAGAAGCCTAGCTATATGGCTATAAAGAAAGCGCTTTACGGGAGGCAACCCGGTTGTTTTTATTTTTGATTTTCTTTGTGTCCTCTTGATGTAACAAGAGACTTAGTTTTTAGTTTTGTTTCTGGAATTTTTAACAAAGTGCCAATACCTATTTGTGTTTGAAAAAGTTGCTATTTGCATTTGGAGATTTTATTCCAGCACAAATCTGTGCATGGTTTGATTTTTCATTCCTATTCTGTAACTCTGAATGAGCTGAATTTTTTTACTGTAACTGTAGCTTTTCATCCTCTATAGGCATCAATTTTTTCAGAATTTTTAGACAGTCTTAAGCTGGGTATAAAAATGCGTTTCGCAGCTGCTGTTTTTCTGGACAGATTCTGTCCCATTTTGTTTGATGCAATCTTTGAACTTTTAACTTGAATCTTTTTTATCCAATTGAGTTTATAAGTAGGCATACAACATTATACACTCTCTGTACATTAATATGAATTTCTGTCTAAGGATTCTATGCAGCAAGTAATTCATTTGTCTATCACTACTAATGTCACCCCACAGAAAAAGAAATGGGAGAAACAGTGTTTCAAAGTTTTTTTCACAGGGATTAGAGGAGATGCACCAAGAGCTATCCAAGGATGGTGAATACCATAAGCTTGGGGATGTGAATACAACCCCACTGGACCAACACACTCTCGGTTTGCACACGTCTAACTTCTGTTTTTGATCAATGCACTTTATCGCATAAACTTGGAGCGTCTTTTATTTGCTTTTTATTTTGGTTTGATTTTTGTTTTGTGACCACCACTATCATTTTTATATGAGAGAGCTACTGGAAGTTTGGGTTGAATTAAGTTGGATGCTATAATAAGATTGGGAAAGTTATATTTGAGTTGATTTAAAAAGATACATATAGTTGCATAATTCATATGTTTTTAATGAGTATCAATTTGCAAGTGTTTTATCAAGAGCTATCTTATATTCATGTTTAGATGCTGAATGTTACTTTACTTTGTTTAACATGGATTGGTTAGTTCTATGGACACTTGTGCATGCATTTAGACGGTCAACTTTCTCCCTTTTGCTACCCCAAAAATTCCAACAAGTAAAAACTTGTTTTCCAACACCTTCAACCAAAGTTTTTCCCAGTGAGTCCACCATATCTACCTATTAGATTTATGCTATTCCGAGTATGTTTATCATGTTACTTTGTATTATCTATACCTCTGAATTAAAATGCTTATATTATTGATTGTTATGGAAAAGTTGGTTAAATAGCTCTCACACCTTACTATTGCACTTAATAAACATGAACCATTGTGATTAAAACTATGAAGTTGTGAATTTGACAAGAGTCTTGGTTGCTAGTTAGCCCAAATGTGCTATCACATGGCAAGCTTTCAACATTGCACTAAATTATATCTAGTTGATATCATGTACTTTTGTTTATGGATGCTTATCATGATGCCAAATAAATGTGGAAATTTAGTAGGTTTAAATAGTTGTATAAATGGCTAGAGAGATACCTGGGCCGCTAATCGAAGCCATGCTGTCATGGTGGAAATTTACTTACATTCTATGTGAACCTTCAGTGATACACCTCACAATAAAAAGCTATACCAATAGTAAATAAAAAGGGTGTTGAGATTGTTCCTTATGTTTGTTTGTCTTGTCATTTTTACATGGGATGGTTCCATGTCCTGGGACAAGAGGTACCCTAGTTGACCCTCTTAATGACGCTATTATACAATGCTTTTACTTGAACTTGCTTTGTTTCCCAAGTTGAGTAACACCATGGTGTAGGTACACATATTCACGGGGCATTAGACTTTCAACCATTTCTTTGTCAAGCACACTACTCATATTTGCTTTCACTTTAAACTTTGACCATTCAAGATGTTATGATGGGGGTAATGAGAGCTTGACACCAACACCACATTGTAAACATTAACTTAAGTAGAAGTATTTGGAAGTTAGATGAAACTTGTTCATGTTTTACCTATACTCATTTATATATCTTTCCAAAGTGTCCACTTTTATATTCAGTTTTATAAGAGTACTCTATGACCATTATAGGATGTTTTTACTTTTCATTATGTATACATTTGGTCCATAGTACTTTCTTCTATGTTACACTTTGTGAATTATCATTGAACACCCTTGCATTGAATATTTGATATCACTCCATAATCTATCTTGCATATTGCTAATCATTTGAAGAATGAATCATTTGACTTTATGTAGCAATAGTAATCATCTTTGATATCCATTGTTAGTCTTAAAATGCAAAGTCCATGTTGGTTTTATCACCTTTATACTCGAGGACGAGTATAGGTTAAGCTTGGGGATGTTGATGCACGTAAAATGCATACATGAACTTTGCATTATATTACTCATATTTCAATCATATTTGCATCATATAAGGGTTATATCATTGTTTTATAATGATTTTGGGAAGATTTCATAGTTTTCCTATTTTTCTGGAATTAACCCTACTCTGGCAGAAAACCCTATTTTCTATATTTTTGAGTTTCACGGACCCAAACGAAGTCCAAATGACCTGAAAATTTATGGGGCTCAATATTTGGAAGGAAGAAGTCGTAAGAGCCAAGGATCCGCGAAAAAGGAAGTCCGAGGAGGGAATTGGATGGTCCTACGCGGCAAGTTTCCCTGGCCTCATGAGGCACCCTATTTTCCCCCTCGTTGTTCCGTTGCCGTCGATCTTTCTTCCCGAAGCTTCCTCGTGACCTAAAACCAACTATAAAAATAGTCCCCCGACGTTTTCCAGAGGGGAGCACCGCCGAAACACAGAAACACCGAAATAGAGACCTGGAGCTGCAGATTGGAGGGGGAAAACTCCAGCGGGGCGCTGCCGGGGTGGTCTCCATCTCCCCCAACGACATCTCCACCGTCTCCATGATGAAGAGGGAGTAGTCTCCCTCGGGGCTGAGGCCTCATGCCGGTAGCTATGTGGTTTATCTCTCTCTCCCATGGTGTGATCTTTATGTGATCATGAGCTTTGTAATCTAGTTGAATCCATAGATGTTACTCTTCATTATTGATACGTCCATTTTGCATCACTATTTTACATCATAATTCATCTTTATTCATTGAAATATTTCATATTATGATGCAATACTTATATTATTTTATCTTATTTTGCATGATTGGCAATTATTGGGGATGCATCTGCCGGAGCCGGAAATCAGCTGAAAAAGTACCTGTCAAGATACCTGACGTCGGAAGCTCAGAAAATTCGAGAAAAATTATGAAGTCAATATTTTGAAGAATAAGTCACGGAGCCAAAAGGGGGCATCGAGGCGAGCTCCCAGGGGCAGGGGCGGCCTGCACTCGCAGGCCCACCCTTGGCCGTGGTAGGGGCCCGCCCCTAGTCCCTGTTGCCCCCTCTCCGGCTCCCCTTCGGCGTATTATTGACCGATGACCTAAAACCATCGGGGGCATCGACGAGGAATTTTTCCGCCGCCTCCACGAGGCGGAAACCAGACGGAGAGAAGAAGAGCTCCGGCTGGGAGAAATCTGCCGGGGAATTCCCCTCCCGGAGGGGGGAATCGCCGCCATCGTCATCTCCATCACGCCAAGCATCATCGGGATCATCATCAACACCATCTCCATCATCAGCACCATCATCACCATCACCATCCCATCTCATCCCGCTGTAGCAATCGTCATTGTTTTGTTATTAGTTCATTGGAATCGTATCCCGGGTATTGATTACCACTTGTAGTTGATGCTTGAGAGTTTTACCAGTGAATTATCTTCATGATCAGATTGTTACCCTTATTCATATCACCTCTGATCATGATCTATATGATGTCTTGTGAGTAGTTCGTTTGGTTCTTGAGGAAATGGGGAAAGCCTAGTTGCTAGTAATTGCATAATGTTGAGTAATATTTAATGGTTTGATTTATGTTGTGGTGTTATTCCTCTAGTGGTATCGTGTGAACGTCGACTACATGATACTTCACCTTTCAAAGGGCCTAGGGGAATGCATAGTGTATTTAGTTTGCTTATGGTAGGGTTGCAGGAGTGACAGAAACCTAAACCCCAATTTGTGAACTAGTGCACTAGGGAGCGTAGGGTCTCGGAGTTTAAGGCTGTGGTTAGGTTTTTATCTTAATTACTTTCTTGTAGTTGCGGATGCTTGCAAGGGGTTTAATCACAAGTAAGCATTTGTCAAAACATTGAAGGTTAATCACCGGCGTGCAATGAAACTGGCTAGGCAGAAACTCCCATGTGTCCCCGAGAACATTTTAATCTTCATAAGTAACACAACCGACCTGTCTTTTGAGCTTAAAAGGATTGGGCTATTTGCTGCAATTATTGTAGCACTCTTTTATTTACTTGTTCTTCATTTGTTCTTTAAATCGAAAATCCAAAAAAATATTTCTCTTTTAGTGCTTGCAGTGAAACCTTGCTGAAAACTACTTGTCAACACCTTCTGCTACTCGTTGGGTTCGACACTCTTACATATCGAAAGGACTACGATAGATCCCCTATACTTGTGGGTCATCAAGACTCTTTTCTGGCGCCGTTGCCGGGGAGTGTAGCGCTATTGGTAAGTGGAACTGGTAAGGAACTATTTTATTGTAAGTGTTGTTTTTATTTTTGCTTGTTACTTTGCTTCGTTATGGAGTACTCTTCACTTAATATACTGTTTGGGAGTGACTCTGGCACCACACCTATGGTGGATAAGAGTCCTTCGCTCTCTGAAATTGATCCATTTAAAATACCCATGGGAATTATTGATCATGTTACGAGTAACCGTTATGCAGGGGATGGAACCATCCATCCAGGTTATCATTTACTTTATATTAAAGATCTGTGTGAGCTATTTAAGATTGCAGGTATGTCAAATGAGGTAATCATGAGGAAATTATTCTCAATATCACTAAAGGATAAAGCAATGGATTGGTATATGCTTCTGGATAATTCTCACTTGATGGATTGGAAAGAGCTTATGTCTCCCTTTTATTCTAAATTTTATCCTCTTCATGAAATTCATCAAGATAGAAATTATATTTATAACTTTTGGCCACATGAAGGAGAAAGGATCGCTCAAGCTTGGGGGAGGTTGAAATCTTTAATGCTTAAATGCCCCAATCATAAGCTTCCTAATGATATAATTGTTAACAATTTTTATGCGAGGCTGCCTCGCTATGATAAGGATATGCTTGATGCCTCTTCTTTCGGATCCTTTACAAACAAAGAAGTTAATGCTAAATGGGATTTAATTGAAAGGATTTATCGCAATGCGGAAGATTGGGAGATCGACAAAGGTAAAGAATCAGGTATAAATTATGAGTATGACTGCATTAAATCTTTCATGGAAACTGAACGTTTTAATATGCTTAGTACTAAGTTTGGGCTCGATTCTCAAATTGTTGTTGATCTTTGTAAATCCTTTGTGGGATAAGTATCATGAACCATTTAAAGATGTTTATAAAACAAATGTGCTTGTAGTGATGATGTGCCTGTTCAAATAGTTGAATCTGTTTTACCTGTAGTTTACTTTGAAAAACCACCCTTTCCTATAAAAATTAAAGAACACTCAATCGTGGCTAATGTGGTTAATAAATGTGAAAGGAAAGCTTATGAACCTGATGAACAACTTGAAATTGCCTCCCAGTAGCTTTGGTTAAAGATCTTGTAACTGAGAATTTCGATGGAAGTTCTATTTATTTTTGTGAAGCTGCTACTAACATTGTTAGACAGGATAAAAGTGCAAAAGTTGTTGGTACTCCTGTTGTCTCTGTCAAGATACGTGATCATTGCTATTATGGATTATGTGATATGGGTGCAAGTGCAAGTGCTATTTCTTATACACTTTATCAAGAAATAATGCGCGAAATTGCGCCATGTGAGCTTGAGGATATTGATTTGGAGATTAAATTGGCTAATAGAGATGTCATCCACCCGGTGGGAATTGTCAGAGACGTTGAAGTATTATGTGGTAAGGTAAAATATCCAACTGATTTCCTTGTCTTGCGGTCGGTTAAAGATAAATTTTGTCCTATCATATTTGGTAGACCTTTCTTAAATACTTGTAGTGCTTTATAGATTTTAAGAAAGAAAAGGTCTCTGTTCAATTCGCTGGAGAGCCGTATGAATTTAATTTTTCCAAATTTGCTAGACATCATTATGATAAAGAATTACCTAATGAGGATCTTATTATTGAAAGAATTGCCTCTATTTCCGTGCCTCCTAATGATCCTTTGCAGCAATATATGGATCGAGGAGCACGAGAATGATATGTTTATGCAGGAAAGAGAGGAAATTGATGAAGTCTTCTTTAGACAGCCGGCTATTCTAAAGCATGATCTACCTGTGGAGTCTCTGGGGACCCCGACACCTCCAAAGGGAGATCCTGTTTTTGAATTAAAAGCTCTCCTATACACTCTCAAATATACATATTTGGATGAGAAGAAAATATATCCTGTTATTATCAATTCTATCCTTTCATTGAAAGAGGAAGAGCGATTATTGGAGGTCCTTAGGAAACATCGAGCTGCATAGGGATATACTCTTGATGATCTTCAAGGGATTTCACCATCTATTTGTCAACATACAATTAATCTTGAGCCTGATGCGAAGCCCGTTGTTGATCATTAATGAAGATTGAATCCAAAGATGAAGGATGTGGTAAGAAATGAGATACTTAAGCTTCTTGATGCAGGTATAATCTATCCTATTACTGATAGTAGATGGGTTAGTCATGTTCATTGTGTTCCAAAAAAAGGAGGTATGACTGTTGTTGCTAATGATAATAATGAACTCATTTCTCAAAGAACAGTTGTAGGGTATAGAATGTGCATTGATTATAGGAAACTTAATAAGGCTACTCGAAAAGGTCATTATCCTTTGCCTTTTATTGATCAAATGCTTGAAAGACTGTCTAAGAATTCTCACTTTTGTTTTCTTGATGGTTATTCTGGTTTCTCTCAAATTGCTGTTAAATTTGAAGATCAAGAAAAAAGTACTTTTACTTGTCCTTATGGAACTTATGCCTATAGACGTATGCCTTTTGGTTTGTGTAATGCACCTGCTACTTTTCAAAGATGCATGTCTGCTATTTTTCATGGTTTTTGTGAGGAAATTGTGGAAGTCTTCATGGACGATTTCTCCGTCTATGGAACTTCTTTCGACAATTGCCTCTATAATCTTAACAAAGTTTTGCAGAGATGTGAGGAGACCAATCTTGTTCTAAATTGGGAGAAGTGTCATTTCATGGTAAATGAAGGCATAGTGCTTGGACATAAAATTTCTGAAAGGGGGATTGAAGTTGATAAAGCCAAAATTGAAGCAATTGAGAAGATGCCCTATCCAAGAGACATCAAATGTATTCATAGTTTCCTCGGTCATGCTGATTTTTATAGGAGGTTTATTAAAGATTTTTCTAAGACGTCGCGGCCTCTCACTAATCTTCTTCAAAAAGATGTTCCATATTTTTTTGATGAAGATTGTAAGGAAGCCTTCGAGGTACTAAAAAGGGCTTTAATCACCGCTCCTATAGTTCAACCGTCTGATTGGAATTTACCCTTTGAAATTATGTGTGATGCTAGTGATTATGCTGTAGGGGCTGTCCCTGGCCAAAGAATTGATAAGAAGTTGAATGTAATTCATTATGCTAGTAAAACTTTGGATAGTGCACAGAAAAATTATGCAACCACTGAAAAGGAATTTTTAGCGGTCGTTTTTGCTTGTGATAAATTTAGACAATATATTGTGGACTCTAAAGTAACTATTCATACTGACCATGCTGCAATTAAATACCTTATGGAGAAGAAAGATGCTAAGCCTAGACTTATTAGATGGGTGCTTTTGCTGCAAGAGTTTGATTTGCATATTGTTGATAGAAAAGGTGCAGAAAATCCTGTAGCTGATAATTTGTCTAGAATGGAAAATATTCCTCATGATCCCATCCCTGTAAATGATAGTTTCCCTGACGAACAACTTGCCGTTGTTAAGGTAACTTCTCATGATGCTCCTTGATATGCTGATTATGCTAATTTTATTGTCTCGAAAATTTTTGCCTCCAAGTTTTACTTATCAACAGAAAAAGAAAATCTTCTTTGACTTGAGGCATTACTTTTGGGATGACCCACATTTATACAAGTAGTGAGCTGATGGAATCTTGAGGAGATGTATTCTTGAGCATGAATAGGAGGAGGTATTGAGGAAGTGCCACAATAGTGATTATGGAGGACATCACGCAGGTGAAAGGACTGCACATAAGGTTCTTCAATCAGGTTTTATTGGCCTACTTTATTTAAGGATGCTAAAAAGTTTGTCTCATCTTGTGATGAGTGTCAAAGGGTCGGTAACATTAGTAGACGTAATGAAATGCCTATGAATTATTCTCTTGTTATTGAACCTTTTGATTGTTGGGGTTTTGACTTTATGGGTCCTTTTCCCACTTCTCATGGTAATACTCATATTCTTGTTGCTGTAGATTATGTTACTAAGTGGGTGGAAGCTATACCAACTAAAAGTGCTGATCATAAGACCTCCCTAAAAATGCTTAAAAAAATATTTTTCCTAGGTTTGGTGTGCCTAGATATCTTATGACTGATGGAGGATCTAATTTTATTCATGGAGCTTTTAGAAAGGTTTTAGCTAAGTACAATGTTAATCGCAGAGTCTCCTCTCCGTATCATCCTCAAACTAGTGGGAAAGTTGAATTAACTAATAGAGAAATTAAACTGATCTTGCAAAAGACCGTTACCAAGTTTAGGAAGAATTGGTCTAAAAAACTTAATGATGCTTTATGGGCATATAGAACTGCTTATAAAAATCCTTTGGGTATGTCTCCTTATAAAATGGTTTATGGGAAGGCATGTCATTTGCCTCTTGAATTAGAACATAAAGCTTTTTGGGCTGTTAGACAACTTAATTCTGATCCTAATGTTGCCAGTAAAACTAGGCTGCTTAAATTGAATTCTTTGGATGAGTGGAAGAATGAGGCTTATGAGAGTGCTCATTTGTTTAAGGAAAAAGTAAAGAGATGGCATGATAAGAGAATTTTGAAAAGAGAATTTAATGTTGGTGATAAAGTGCTTTTGTATAGGTCTCGTCTTAGATTTTTTGCAGGAAAATTGCTATCAAAATGGGAGGGACCATTCATCATTGGGGAAGTTTATCGCTCCGGAGCTATAAAGATTAATAATCTTGACGGAGACAAACCTCAAGTAGTGAATGGTCAGCGACTTAAGTACTACATCTCCGGTAATCCCTTGGAAAAAGATGCCAATGTTATTCAAGTGGTCTCTCCGGAAGAACTTATCGAGACCAAATACTGGAAGACTCCGGAATCAGAAAACGAATAGGTAACTGTTTCGGTAAGGAAAGTGCCTCGAAAAATTCCAGAAAATTCAAATTATTTATTTCTCGAAAGTTAGGAAAATTCGGAGACTGGACGGAGTACCAGACGGACTCTAGGGGGCAGAGGCGGACCTCTGTCGCGGCCCCACCCCAGGGCGCGGTGGGGACCCGCCCCTGGCCCATAGACACCGCCTCCGACTCCGCCTAGTCTCGTCGTCTTCCTTTTATTGCAAAAGTTTTTGCTATATATTTTCCCGAATTTTTCGAGAAGCATATCCTGTGTTTTTTGTCATGTTTTGTCTTTGGTTATTTCTGTCAGGATCTCGAAGCTTAGATCATGGCATCCTCTTCCAACCCCGACAACACCGACAACGATGATCAAGGCATGGACCTTGAAGGAACTGAAGGAACGGAGGAAGTGTCCGAGAGCATGCCCCGTGATGATGGAGAGGAGTTCGAAGAAGACCAACGCCAATACCCCGACGCCACGGTAGCAAGGATTGGGGTGACGAAGAATCCTTCTGTTTTTCAGAAAAGGGAGTGGCTACAGAAGGCTGATAAAGGCCCTCGTAGGAACTCTGGTGGGAGGTCTCCCTTTTCTCGAACCAGAAATCCTTTTCATACTTTAATCCATAACCATCAGCTTGAAACTGTTCCGTTTGGAGAGTTACCTTCTGCTTGGGATATAGATCGTACTCATGCAGGATGTGGGATCTCCAACACAGATAATGAGGATGGCTGGGGGAGAGCACACGATGATTGGGACTCGCCTATTGGGTCGCTAAGAAGCAGAATTGAGAGTAACACGGAGATGATCCGCAATCTTGGCTATCAGCTTGAGGAGTTAAAAGAAACCATTGAAAGGCTCATAAGGATCATCGACCCTCCACCGCGGGAATAAATTCGAGCACTATGGGTAACGCCACTCCCTTGGCTTGTTCCAAGCTTGGGGGAGTGACCCAGTATCTTTATCTTATGTCTTTTATTTTTCGCAGTCTTGTGAGTCGTATCATGAGTAGAGAAGTTATCTTGTAGTATGGTTTTGCATTGTGTCTTGTCACTCCTTGTGAGTCCTTTGTATCCGTTGGTGTGTGGTTTTCTATAATGGAATATAAATGAGAAGTATCTTTTATTCTTCTGCACTTTATATTTTATTATGGCAATCTCTCTCATCTGCTGATCTTGCTGGTAAGTAATGATTTGACATTGGGTGAATGAGTAGAAGTTTATTCGGTATCGATAAGCATGGCTTTGTTTAAATTGCAATAATTACTTTGGAGCTTGAGTAGAGAAGAAGAATTTGATTGCAAATACACTATCTTGTATGTCTTACATGCTTGTGAACCTTCCAGCTCATACACCTTTGTATTAGATTTATTTCTGACAGTGATGATAAGCTTTATGTTGCATGTTTGACATATTGTTTTTGATAGCATTTTTGGTTTACATCTCTCAACACTGTTTGTTTGCTTTAGAGCCTTTCTAGCCTAAAGACCTGTACTGAGTGTATGGTTCACTCGTGCATCCAATCCCAAAGCCAAACTTTCTTGCCAGCTGTGTCCACCATATCTACCTATGCATGGTATTTCCTACCATTCCAACTAAATTTGTCATGTGCTACCATTAAAAATTCAGAATACTTCTTCTTTGTGCCTCTGTTTTTAAGCTCATGAGGAAGTAGTTGAGAGCTAGATATAACTTGTGACAAGCAAGGTCATTTCCCCCCTTTCATCCCGGTGTCGATGGATTACGTCCTCACTCGAATCAACCTGAGAGCAGCTTAAGCAAAATATAAATATAACTCACAATTCTCCTCCGCGCAATGCAAATCTGAGAAATTAGCCCAAACATTGGACAGTGGTGATACCAAGGAGAAAGAAGAGCGTACTCGCTCTTCTAAGAACCAGCTGCTCTCACAAGTCTAAAAACCTTGCTTGTCATGAGGGACTAGATAGCTTCTCTGTTGTGAAGTCGTTGACGAAAGCATGCATACCTCAAAATCATTTTACTTCTGTTTTAAAAACCAAAAAGCTCTAGCACATGACTAATCCCTGCTTCCCTCTGCGAAGCGCCTCTCTTTTATTTATTGTTGAGTCAGTTCACCTACTTCCTCTACCTTCTACAAGCAAACCAACAGTGTTGAAATTTTGATGTTAAGCAAGTATGATATCTACATTATGTCTTTTATGTCTCATGATAGTTATTCATTTTTCTTATGCCAGTTCTAACTCTTTTATAAGGATATAGCTTTGACGATTTGCAGCTCGTGGGAAGATGACCGGATGGTTGAAGCATTTAAATGAATCTTTCTTGAAATATGGGTTGATAAGTGTAATTGTTTCTTAAGCGGAGTCTCGTTTTGTCTTTGCTTAATAAGTTTCTGTCTTCTTTCACCTTAACATGTTGTAGTTACATTACTTGTCTTCGAGAAGCTTTATGAGAGAAAGGTTGCTGTTTAAGATATACTTATGTTTGATGAGTAAATACTGATGCTTCATGTTCGTATTCTTTATTTATCGACACTTCCCTCTATAAACCTGTGGTCATTTTTACCGAGTTCAGTTTTCGCTTGGGGACAAGCGGAGTCTAAGCTTGGGGGAGTTGATACGTCCATTTTGCATCACTATTTTACATCATAATTCATCTTTATTCATTGATATATTTCATATTATGATGCAATACTTATGTTATTTTATCTTATTTTGCATGATTGGCAATTATTGGGGATGCATCTGCCGGAGCCGGAAATCAGCTGAAAAAGTACCTGTCAAGATACCTGACGTCGAAAGCTCAGAAAATTCCAGAAAAATTATGAAGTCAATATTTTGAAGAATAAGTCACGGAGACAAAAAGGTGGCACGGAGGCGAGCTCCCAAGGGCAGGGGCGGCCTGCACCCGCGGGCCCACCCTTGGCCGCGGCAGGGGCCCGCCCCTAGTCCCTGTGGCCCCTCTCTGGCTCCCCTTCGGCGTATTATTGACTGATGACCTAAAACCATCAGGGGCATCGACGAGGAATTTTTCCGCCGCCTCCACGAGGCGGAAACCAGACAGATGTCGGAGAACTGTCGCAGGAACTGGGTGTGTCTCGAGAAGGATCAAGTAAGGGGCTGAACACGGAATCAAACAACCCTCAACGTGCTCCGGCGACGGTGCTCATCGGACTCGCTGCGGGAGAGCACTGCAGAGATGGAACACTCGGTCTTACCCAGGTTCAGGGCCCTCTTGTGGAGGTAAAACCCCTACGTCCTGCTTTGGTGTATTGCACTGCTTGGAGAGTTTACAGTACAAGGAGAGCTTGTCGAGCTCGAGGTGGCTAACAATGGCTAACCCTAGATCTTGAGCTAGGATGCAAACCAGCGTCGAGCTCTCCAGGAATCGAACCCTTTGCACGGGCGTGCCTCCCCTTCCTTTTATAGGCGTCTCGGACCTCTTCCGCCCAAACATTTGGGCGGGAAGGGTTAACACACGGCGACGAAGGAAGGAGGCATGGTGCACAATAAAGGTGAAGTCCACCAGAAAGGTGAAGGCCATGGGTGCGGTCCTATGGCAGGGACGGCGTCACCAAAGCTGGAAAAAGGCCACCGCCCAACGGGCGGCGGGCTGGCGCTGCGGAGGTGGAACGGCTCCCACGGGTGACGTCGCCCTTGGAGCATAGCTGCAGACGGTTCCCTTATCACCAAAGTGGCAATACTCATTGTCCACTTTGCTTGGTGCTGCTTTGTTGACTCCTTTATACATGGAAACGGCAACTGCGGCGTCGGCGTCATCGCGCGCAGGCGCGCGCGTCACTCGCACATGCGCAGTGCCCATGTGCGCTCTGCCGCGGAGGCAGAGATGGCTTCGTGGGGAAGGAGCCTCACGAGGCAAAAAACCTCGCCGAGCCCTTCGGCTTGGTCCTTAGCAGAATTGCGGGGGTGGCGTCGGAGACGCCTTGTCGAGGAGCGGTCCCTCGCAAGGGAGGAAACCCTCGGCGAGGGGAAAAAGGCCCTTCGTGAGGGAGAAACCCTCGAGAGGGCTCGCCAGGCTTAGAGAGCCTGGTCCTTAGCGAAAATCATCCAAAGAATCATGTGGGCCCTGGCAGGCCGGCCCGTGGTACCCTGGTTTCCACTGTGCCGACAGTAGCCCTCGGGCCCGTGACAGGCACGCCGAGGCCCATGGACGAAGGTGAAGCGTCGAAGGGGCCAACGATACCTGACAGGGCCGCGACACGTGGAGCGCAGCGGTTTGCACCCGCGGCCACGACCTCCTCGGCTCCAACGGGCGACGTGGTGGGGCCCGCCATGACTCGGGAGCTGGTCAATAAAGTCTGGGCGTNCTGCAACCCATTTGGCCAGCCGCACCTGACCCCAAAGGCCCATGCGGCCAAACCCTAGCGAAGCCTTGGGGGAAAGTCTCCCCCCTTGGCCACCGGCCCTAGGGGTTGGGGGAGGGACAAAGGCTGCCCCCATGCCTATATAAGGAGGAGGGGTGGGCTGGGGTGCAACACCTCAGAACCCTTGCCGCTGCCTCCCTCTCCCACCTCCCTTCTCTCTCCCGCAGCCGCTTGGCGAAGCCCTGCTGGATTTCTCCACCACACCGTCGTGCTGCTGGAATCTCGCGAGCCACTTCTTCCTCGCTTGCGGGATCAAGGAGAAGAAGTCTTCATCAAGCTGAACGTGTGGATACCGCAGAGGTGCTGCTCATGCGGCGCTTCGTCGGATTTGATCTCGAAGGATAATACATCTCCTCGCGACTAGATAAGTCTAGTTGCAGGGATCGACTAACCAACCCCTGCATCGACAAAACGCATTTGCTCGTTCTTCAAGGGTAAGAGATTGGATCTCCTCCTCGCTACCTTCATCTAATAGATCTAGATCCGTTGGGTTTCTTCCGCTTGTTTCATTGGATTTTTTTTCTATGCAACGTACCCATCAGCTATCTTTGAGATGTTACTCACCGCTGCATCAGTTTCTACACTTCAAGTATCAGTAGCATGACGTTCTGTCAACCGGGGAAGGTTTTTGGTGATGAAACTTGGAGCTATCAGAAGTGAGAATCCTGACATGAGTAAAGATAAATCTTGTGAAAAACACGATCACTTGGCTTTTATTTTTCACATGTTCAATAATATTTTCGACTTAGAAGATAATAGTATTTGATCCCTCCTCCTTTCGGGACTTGGGTGGTCGTCCCGTTTGGCCACCCTATTTACCGACCCTAATCAAACATGGCATGGTTCAACGTCCACAGCATCGCGCCTCCTCTTGTTCGTCCTTAATTTCTGAGAAGTTTTTGTGGATTGCAATTCAACATGGTGATAGATATATAGATTCTATTATTACTTTATTTTTTTGATAATTTAATTTAACAAAATTTCCTTGTTTGTTTATATGGTTTACCCTGAAAGATAGGAAAAATTCTTGTTCTTCAAGTTAGTTCTAGGGGTGGAACTAGGATCCCAGATTTGTGTGTAAGAAAGAGAAAGAAAGTGCAACCGGGAAATTTAAATTCGAAATTTAGCAAGTGACATACATCACCAACACAACTTTACGGAAAAAAAAACCGGTTGTGTGGGATTTTTTGTGGTGGGTGAGTTGCATAGATAGTGGGCTTTGAGGAGAGAATGAGCTACGAGTTAGATCATGGGAAGGAGGTGTTTCTTAAAAATAAAGATAATGGCACTACTAGGAAACTAGCTATAGGTGGAAGGTCTTTTTGTGGCGCACCAAAGATGCCGTGCGCCACTACTAATATTCTGTGGCGCACTATTTGTGATGCGCCACAGAAAGATGACGTTTTCTGTGGCGCATTCCTATCCAGTGCGCCACTAAATTGTCACTTTCTGTGGCGCACTTGTTCCCATGCGCCACAGAAAACACGTGGGCCCCACCACCAACGGCTGGATGGCATCCTACCACGCTATTTCTGTGGCGCATGAAGTTTGATGCGCCACAAAAAGTTGCATTTCAGTGGCGCATCTGGAAGTATGCGCCACAGAATATGTGTGGGCCCGGCACCAATGATTGGGGTGAGGTGTTTCTGTGGCGCATGGGGAAGGATGCCCCACAGAAATATGCATTTCTGTGGCGCATGGAACCACATGCGCCACAGAATGTCTTTCTATATATACAAAAAGGGGCAGCCTCCCACCCACCACCCCCATTGTCTTCTTCTTCCCCTCTCCTCCCACCTAGAGCAGCTCGTGTTCCTCCTCCCTCCCACCCCATTTTGCTCATACTTTTCTCCATTCTTTGTAGTTAAACCTACTTTATTTGATAGGTACTTGGTGAGGGGGCCGGGGGAGGCTCCATATATACTCTACTCCTCTCCCAAATACATCTCTTTTTCTCTCCAACACCGCACACTCTCTCTCATCGATCGCGGTCATGTCTCGGTGACAAATCTACTAGGTGAGTATAGTTGGATGGACATGCATATGCATGTTTTGTGTGGCCGGCACAAAACATGCATATGAAGGGGCGGTTTGCACGATGGCGAGACGTTTGTTTGTTGTGCTCCGACCATCGTGTCGTGGAGATGTGGATATTTTTGTGAAATGCTTGCAGGTACCCCGAGAGGCCCTTGAGATTGCCGGAACGTCGATTAACTTCCGTTCCGGCGAATTCGGGTATTCCATATGTCCCTTTTTTAGCAAAGGTCATGCCGATTTTTTTAAAAATTTCGGCACGACTTTTGCTGAAAAAAAGGGACATATGTGTGTGTGTGCGCGTGTGCACGTTGCGGTTTTACTTAACATACTCTCGTTTCTTATTTCTGCTTTTATCTATATATAGCAACCATGGTAATCAAGATGAGCTCTAGTCAAATCGGTAGATACAAGGAAGAAGCAAAGGCGGACATGATTCGGTGCAACAGGCACCAGATAAGATGTCCGTGTCGAACATGCAAACTCGTGAGCTGGATCGACCCTGATTCCGGACAATTGGAGGAACACCTGCTCAGGCGCGGTTTCTGGATAGGCTTCAACAAGGCGCCGACAGCAATAGTGCGCATGAAAACGGGGCGGACATGGTTATCATGACGAAGGAGATGCAGGCGGACAAGATCATCATGACGAAGGAGATGCCGGCGGACAAGATCATCATGACGAAGGAGATGCCGGCGGACATGGTCATGATGAAGGAGTAGATGATGGTGGAGAAGACGCGAACACGCAGACCTCGCTAACTTCGGCCTTGCAGGACCCTCATGTTCAAGAACTCCTACTCAAGGAGACGAGCAACGCCAGAGGTGCAGCCAGAGAGAAGCCAAGCTGGAGCAAATGAAGAAAGACGTGATGACTCCGTTGTATCGTGATTGCCGGCCCCAGCATACGCGCTTGCATGTAACGCTTGATGCTCTACAGATGAAGGAGGAAAACAGATGGACCGACGTCAGCTTCAGTAAGCACCTGAAATTCTTGTACGATATTCTTCCCGAGGGGAACACATTGCCAAGCAGTATCGAGGAGGCCAAGAAAGTCGTGTGCCCTCTTGACCTACCGTACGAGAGATACCATGCCTACATCAATGATTGCGCAATTTATCGTGGTGTGTACAAGGACAGAACCACATGTCCGTGTGTGCGGCCAGGGACGGTACAAGAGTGGGAACAAGAATGTTCCTCGAAAAGTGGTATGGTACTTTTCTCTCATTCCCGTCTGCAGCGGTATTTCGTGGACCCTAAGGAAGCAAAGCTCATGCAATGGCACGCGAAAAGGGAGAAGCCCGAGAAGATCCGGAGAAGGGCGTGATCCTGACACACCCTTCAGACGCTTGCCAGTGGGAAGCATTGGACATGGCCTTCGAACATTTCGGGCGTGACGCAAGGAATGTCAGGCTGGGTATGAGCACCGATGGACTCAATCCGTTCGGCAACCAGAGTAGCACGCATAGCACCTTGCCTGTGTTTGTATGGCCTTACAACCTTCCCCCGTGGCTGTGCACGAAGCAGAAGTACATACACATGAGTATTCTCATTCAGGGGCCGAAACAACCTGGTACCGACATACATCTATATCTCGCGCTATTGAAAGAGGAGTTAGCCAGGTTGTGGGAGACGCCAGTCCGTACGTGGGACGCCTACACTGGAGATTATTTCGATATGAGAGCCGCGTTGCTCACGACGGTGCAGGACTATCCTGGTTGCTCATANGAGGCCAAGAAATTCGTGTGCCCTCTTGACTTACCGTACAAAAAATGCCACGCCTGCATCAATGATTGCGTAATTTATCGGGGCCAGTACAAGGACAGAACCACATGTCCGGTGTGCGGCCAGGGACAGTACAAGAGTGGGAACAAGAAAGTTACTCGAAAAGTGGTATGGTACTTTCCTATCACTCCCCGTCTACAGCGGTATTTCGTGGACCCTAAGGAAGAAAAGCTCATGCAATGGCACGCGGAAAGGGAGAAGCCCGAAGAAGATCCGGAGAAGGGCAGGATCCTGACACACCCTTCAGACGCTTGCCAGTGGGAAGCATTTGACGTCGCCTTCGAAGATTTCGGGGGCGACGCAAGGAACGTCAGGCTGGGTATGAGCACCATGGACTCAATCCATTCGGCAACCAGAGTAGCACGCATAGCACCTGGCCTGTGTTTGTATGGCCTTACAACCTTCCCCCGTGGCTGTGCACGAAGCAAAGGTACATACACATGAGTATTCTCATTCAGGGACCAAAACAACCAGGTATCGACATACATCTGTATCTCGCGCTGTTGAAAGACGAGTTAGCCAAGTTGTGGGAGACGCCAGTCCGTACGTGGGACGCCTACACTAGAGATTATTTCGATATGAGAGCCGCGTTGCTCACGACGGTGCAGGACTATCCTAGTTGCTCATATGTATCGGCCTAGGTAGGCCACGGATTCTGCGCATGTGTCAAGTGCATGGATGAGACCCCGCATCTTCAGCTACCAAGGGATCTCGGGTCTTCGAAAACCGTTTTCCCAGGGGCTCGAAGGTGGCTTTGCATGGATCACCCGTGGAGGAAATGCGGTGATTTTTTCAATGGTAAAGACGAGCTCGAAAGAGCCCCGTGCCCGAGGAGCAGCGTAGAAATCGACGAGCTTTTGAAAAATTGGAAGGAGTGCCCTGCGCCGGGAAAGAAGCGACCGAGGGTAGATCCGCTGTTGGGTGTATGGAAAGCGAGGTCTGTTTTCCACGACTTGGTGTACTGGAAGGTACTCCACACGCCCCATAGCCTCGATTTAATGCACATTACGAAGAATGTTACCGAGAGTCTGCTTGGCACTCTTTCCAACATGTCGGATAGGACCAAGGATGGGACGAAAGCAAGATACGATCTGAAATGCTTGGCATCAGGAAAGATCTTCAGGCCCCCGATAGTGATGACGACGATGATGATAATGATGATCAGACGGAAGGGACTCAAGGTCGCCGCAAAAGGGTAAAGAAGAACGCGGTGGTGCTTCCCGCTGCCTGCTTCACTATGAGTCCGGAGGAGCTCGAGAAGTTTTTCAGGTGCCTCCTAGGAGTCAAATTTCCTCACAGTTACGCGGGGAAGATAAGCAGATATCTGGACGCAACGAAGAAGAGGTTCAGCGGGATGAAGTCTCACGACTGTCATGTGCTGATGACGCAGATACTCCCCGTTGCGATCCGAGGGCTAATGGACGAGCACGTCCGTGATACGCTGTTTGGCTCTTTTCGACGTCATCAACAGGAAGTCGATCGGCGCGAGGCAGCTCAACAGGCTACAGGAAGAGATCGTGGTGATACTATGCGAGCTCGAGATTTACTTCCCGCCCGCATTCTTCGATATCTGCGTGCATCTCCTTCTCCATGTCGTTGATGACATAAGGCAGCTCGGGCCGACGTTCCTGCACTACATGATGACGTTCGAAAGGCAGAACGGTGTCATGAAACGATACGTTCGCAACAGATCCCGTCCAGACGCAAGCATGGCCAAGGGCTTCCTAACCTACGAGTGCATCTCCTTCTGCCAGAATTATCTAAGCACCGAGAACCAGGATGTTGGTCTGCCCACCAGGACGCACCTCGGCAGGCTCGAGGGATTTGGTCACCGCGAGGGCTACCGCTCACTCCATGTCGGCATTCATGGTCGACAAGACGACTTCAACAGGGCTCACCAGGTCACGCTACAACACTTACAATTGATCGAACCTTGGGTTGAAGAGCACAAAAGCTTAATCGAGCAGAATTACATCGACCCGGGCCGGCCGAGGAAGAAGGGAGACGTAACCAGAGAGCACAACTCCATCTTCACGCGTTGGTTCAAGAATAGGCAACTGGTTCAAGCAGAGAGCACAACGCCAGCAACGGAAGATGAAAAACTCATATTCTCCTTATCACAGGGCCCTGGGCACAACATAAAGACCTATCAGTCGTAGGACATCAGCGGTTACAGATTCTGCACCGAGGAAAAGGACAGGAATAGCGAACATCAAAACTCAGGAGTAACTATGCTATCCTACGGTGATAACGAGGCTACTGTCAAGTAAAGATTCTTCGGAAGGATCGAGGAGATATGTGAGCTCAACTACTGTGGACAGTTGGTGCCAATGTTCCGTGTGAGATGGGCCAAGGACGTTGTCAAAGAATGCTGGTATTTCACCACCATGGTAATACCTGATGCCAAATCGAAGAACGCCTCCGCGAAAAATGATTCATGGGTGCTCGCTAGCCAAGTTGAGCAATGCTTCTTCATTACCGACCCGTCAAAGCCTAGTCGTGTTGTTGTGACGAGGGGTAAGAGGAGCATCATCGGAATGGAAGGAGACACCAACGAGGAAGACTTGGACAAGAACGGCGATCCGAAGATCGAGGAGGAATTCGACAAGTACTTCGACAGGCCTACTGCTAGTAAAGAAAGAAGGAAGACCTCCCTACCTACTAAAGGTTGTCCGTTCACGCGAAGAAATCTCAAGGTGCCCGGCCTAAAGTATTCAACCGCGAAGAAGGGAAAGAAGAGAAGCTAGCTCGGAACCGGCCGCCGGGATGAAGAAGACTTTTTTTGTGTATTAATTTGTGTGTATGTGTGACAATTAAGCATATTAATTTGTGTGTATGTGTGGCAATTAAGCATATGATTTGTGTGTATGTGTGACAATTAAGCATATGATTTGTGTGTATGTGTGACAATTAAGCATATGTATTAATTATTTTTTTAAAGAAAAAAATGTGAGACAGCCAGGATTCAAACCCGGCTGCCCCAAGTTCCAGGTTTGATCAGTGTAACCACTAGGCTATGATTTGTGTTGTTGTCACATACATCCAGCAGTGCATTTTGTTAGCACTTTTAGCCAAGGAATTCTGTGGTTTGATTATGTGGCACATCCGCTAGGGGATGCGGCACAGAATTCCCTAACTTAACTGTTTTCTTCCCTCTTTCTTTCTCTTCTCTTCTCCACGTACGCGCCCGCACCCTTCGATCGACCTCTGCTGATGCCGCACCACCACCGCCCCCACTCGCCGCCGCCGGCCGCCCCAGCCCAACCCGCCCCCACTCGCCGCACCACTCGACACCGGCGCGTCCACGCGCTCGGACCGCCACCCGCACCGCGCTCGGACCCGGCCGCGCTGCGACCTCGGATCCCCAAGGGCGCTCGGTGCCCCCACGTGGCGCTCGGCCTCGAGCCGCCGCCGACGAAGAAGACCACCTCCCCTCCCTCTGAGACACCGGCGATGACCTCCCCTCCCTCCCCTCCCCAAGGTGCTTCCCCTCTCCCCCTCCTCCCTCCCCTACCGAATCCCTGCACCCAAGGTGTTTGCTGAAATTCAAAAGAGAATTTGGAGATGAAATTTGTTGTTTGCTGAAATTTGGAGATGAAATTTGTTGTTTGACCAACAACAAGGTGCTCACACAATACAATCAGCATTCAGAATGGTTCGATATTTTTATTCATGATGGTACATGTCAATAGCACTCACTCAATTTGACTGAAAATAGCATTTCTGAAGAATGGCAAACAATATACTGTACTTGTAATGTAAGAGACAATTCCTGGTAGGTTATAACTTGGGCTCACAACAAATGAACCATGCTAAAAGAATAAATGTACAAAAGTACACCTTTTCAGATTTGTTATGGAGCTAGATATATGTGTTTAGTCAATATTTTTCTGAACAGTTTACACAGCCAAGCATTTAGCCAAGGGGATGTTTGGTTGATGACATGAGGAGTATGCCTGAGATAATTAGTGAATGGAGCAATTATTAAGTCGGTTGCACATGCCTGAAGTTAGAGCTCCAATATCGAACGCCTGACTCTGCTAATTGCATGCATTGTGCTCCTAGGCCAGGCAAGTAGTCATCAACCAAACAAGGTCTAGGCTTGTCTCAGGTTTTACTTTGGTCAGGCAAATCTCTCCCAGGTCATCAACCAAACAGCCCACAAGACACTAATTCACAAAGAAGTAGCTCTGTTCTCTGCAATCAGATATAGAGCCAAGCATAAACCTAAATTCAGAGATGTGCATGAGTATTTAGTATTTACTAGTTCGTTAGCTCTGTTCCCTGCTATTTTTAGGTTAGCTAGCAACGAAAGCATAACGAACAGGTACTCCCTAAGGTCGAATAATTCCTTGCATGTATGAGTTAGTGCAGCTGACATGCATGTGTAACATGCTTTCTTGAATTAGTGTTTTTATTCTTACTGTTTTGTACTGAATAGACTTTGAACACCCAAAGTTAAAATCCTGGATCCGTTGCTGTGATGTTGGTGTGATGGTGTGATGTTGCTCTTGCTGTGGATGTGTTGGTGTGATGTTGCTGGCCGGCGATGCCGGCCAACATGATTTGTGAAATATATGCAGGTACCCATGAGACCCTTGAGATTGCCGGAACGTCGATTAACTTCCATTTCGACAAATTCGGGTACTCCATATGTCCCTTTTTTAGCAAAGGTCATGCCAAAAAATTTCGTGAATTTTAGCATGACTTTTCTAAAAATAGGACATATGGGGTATTGCGAGTTTGCGACTAATGCATGGGCCGGGGTATCTTAGTACTTAATTAAGTGATTTTTTTCTTATATTTGTTGTACTAACTTTTTGCCTCTTTTTAATGCAGTGCAAACATGTCGGAGCCCGCGGGCCCTTCGAACATGAGCGTCGAAGAAGTAGCTAGGGACGCCAACAAGTCGTTCTGGGAAGCGTCCCAGGAGTTGGAGGAGGAGGAGGCCGCCGCCGGAGCTGCTAGTGGCGACCTTGCCGACGATGAGCAAGAGGGCCCGGAGGACAACGATGCCGAAACCACCAATGGAGCTGCTAGTGGCGGCCATGAGGATGACACCACCACCACCGATGGCGGCGACCACACGGATGGTGGCAACCCGACCGCTCAGAAACAGAAGAAGCAAAGGAAGGAGAGGACACCTCAAGTGATCGCCAATGTCACATACCATTTCACTGAGGTCACGCCAAGTGGCCTACCAATTGCGCCTACAGCCCTTGCCGCAGGGTACAGCATGCAACTAGGGTTCATCGTCCGGGAAAGCATGTCCATCAGCACAACAGACCTCAGAAGCAAGGCCAATAAGGCTTTGGTCGACAACCTCCTCCAGAAGCTTCACCAACGATACACGTTCCCGGAGCCGTTCAACAAAAAGGTGGACAGTTTAGCCATCACGAAGATTAGCACCGCCTTGAGCAGCTGGAAATTCCAGGTGAAGAAGAAGATTAGGAAGGGTCTTAGCTGGGAGGAGATAAAAGCCAAAGAGTCAATGCTCGACCAAGAAAAGTTCGAGGAATTCAAGTTGTCCTTACAAACTGACAAGGCTGTAAAATGGACCGAATGGGGGAAGGACATGCAGGACCAAAACATAGGTAACCACCGTTTGGGAAGCGACGGTTACCGAGGAAAACAGCCCATTTGGAACAAGGAGGATGCCGAGTTAGAACGTCTCGGAAAAGAGAACCCGTGGAAAAAAATCACGGACGAGCAGGTGAGGAACTTTGTCCGGTCCCACAACTATCTGGACAAGAAGACGGGGGAATTCGTTACCGACTATCCGGAAGTGAAGGATTTCGAGAAGTATCTGGTAAGAAATTTAATTACCGCAGATATCTCAAAGTCCATTGCGTTGATCTAATTAGATAACGAAGCCAAATCTCTAAATTAATGCGTAATTTGTCTGCAGGAGGCAGAGTTGAAGGCTGACGCTGAGGCCGGCCAGTCGTCCCATGGGTCGACGGAGCCGTGGGACATGACTTTCAACAGGGCGACGAACGTTTACAAGCATAGGGACAAGTCGCTGCCACCGACGTTAGCTGGTCGTGTGTCCGGATTTGGTACGAGCATGAAGTTCATCAACTACTACCACTCGGACACACAGACGAAAAAGGAGAGGAGGAAGCCGAGTAAGGATAAAGCCGAGGTTGTGGAGCTAAGGAAGAAGGTGGAGACACTTGAGAATGAAAAAGTGGACTCCACCACGGTTCAGCGGTTAGTGGAGGAGAAGTTGAGAAGTTTCTTACCCCCTGGGTTGATGGAGGGGTTAGCTGCTTGGCGTGCGGCAGGTTGACAGGGGCCGATACACGTGCCCAGCTTCAGCGGCAGCAACTCGACCATGAACCAGAATGTGTCGCCGGACCTGACGACCCCGCAGCCCAACGTCGCGGCGCAGCCGCCGCTCAATTTTTTCGCAACGACGCCCCCTGCCGCGAAAGATACCGAGCTGCAGCCACCGGCGGCTATGCTTCATAATGCACCCGAGCGGCCGGAGAATGATAGGCCGGCCGTCGGCAACGGCGCCCTTGTCTCGACATTTGCCGAGCTTGACGCCATCACCAAGGTAACTAATTAGTTAGTCTGCGGCATCTTCTATAACTATGCCTATGATGACTGTCATCTCATGATGCCCAACATGTTTTGACTCAGGACATGCCTTGCATACTACTGCATAGGGTGGTGCCCGGCGGCGAGTTGAAGGAATGTGCTCAGGGCTCTGTCGTACAACCAATGAGCCACGATATGCACCATGGTAAAATGGACGAGGACGTGATGAGGGTCAAGTTGGTTACGATAGTGCCTGAGTTTCGCAACGTCGAGCCCCCCTTTCAACCTCCGGGAGCCGACGAGGACTACAACATGGTCCTTCAAGATTGCACCGGCTGGATGATGAAATGGCCGAAGACCCAGATTTGTCTTGGGAGTGGTCTTCTAGGGTTAAGGCGCACCACCGGCGCCACCTCGAGGCCCCCGATCGTTCGGCCCTCGAAGCCTGCAGCCATCACCGCCACCCGGAAGGAACCGGCGGTCGTCGCCAACAGCAGCCGCCACCAAAAACTGTTGGGAGCGTCTATGCCGCAACCGTCCAAAGGCGCTGCCGTTGGCAACGACGATGATGGTGAGGATGTCGACGTCGAGGGCTTCCTCAACACTGGCGCCAGCATGGACATGTACATGTCTCCTGTGGATGAAGAACCCTTCCGCGCTCAAGGCGATCAACCTGCTCGTCCCACTACATGCAGGCATCGCCTGAACTTTGTAACAGCCCCAGTTTGATACTGAAAAAATACGAATAATTTTTCCACTTTTTCATCTCATGTTTGCATCATGGCATGCATTTGAAATTGCTATTTCTAACAAGCAACATTTGGACACCTTTAAAAGGAGGGAAGCAAACCTTCCAAGATCTCCAACCCCAATGCAATTGCTTAACTTGGCAAACAAATTATTCTTGGACTTCCAAATTGTTTAGGAAGTTCCAGGTTTACATTTTATAACCAATTCTCAAAATCCAACTATTGCCAAGCAAGAAACATATTTGAGAATTCAAAATTGGTTCAATTCAAATTCTATTTTTGAAACCAAGTTAAACTTTCCAAAAATTCAAAATAAAATTATGGGGAGCTTCATTATTATATTGGGAGCCTCCATGAATATTTTCATTATTTTTGAAGATGCTTAAAACCTGTGAACAAATGCTGTCCAAAACAAGTTATTTTGGAGCCCAAATTTTTGTGGAGCTTCTACCTGTCAAGGGGAAGTCACATGAATTTTTGCAGAATTTTTAAAAAATATTTAGGTGACCCATTTAAATCAATAAAGGTGTTGCTGGACCCTTTTATAAATAAATAAAATGGTGCCGTTTTTTTTTGCAAAAACGTCGTCCCCTTCCTGTCGCCACAGTGCCGCGAGGCACTGGCGCCACGCTCCCGCGCCCATGCCGCCGTGACCCTCCTCACGCAAGCCGCCGTGGCCATGGTGGTAAACCACACATGGACGCCCACCTGCTCCCCTACCATTTCTCCCCACCTGCTCCCTCTCGTCTCGCTCCCTTTCTCCACCCGAGCTCCAAGACGCCGCCGTCTCTGTTGAGCTCGACACCGTTGACTGGAGCCGCCCCGAGTAGATCGAAGACCACCGCGAGCTCCGCCGCATCCCCCTCTCTCTCCCCACCGGCGGAATCGAGCCGGGGTCGCCGGAGCCGTCGCCTTCATCCTCGACTTCCCCAACCACTGCTGTCACGCGCTGGGCCCGATTCCCGTCGACGCCGTCCACCCCCGCCGCCGTTGAGCACCCACAAACAACGAGGGTGAGCTCCGCTCTCCCCTGGACATCCTCCCTCTCCCCCTCTCTCTCTCCTTCGTGCTTGCGCCGTGCGCAGCCGCCGCCTCCTTCGTAGTCTGCCCGGGAAATGGTCGTTCGGAATCACCCGGATTATTCCGGATCCATTCCGGGTCAGCCGGAATTTTTTGGACCTTTTCGGGAAAATTCCGAAACCCTAACAGAAACTTTTTGAGGTCACCTCGGATTTGGTTCGGACTGAGCCCGGATTATTCCGGACCATCCGGAATATTCCGGACCAATCCGGATAAATTCCGAACCAGCTAAAAACTTGTGGAAATCATAACTTAACTTCTTTTAATTCAAATCTTGCAACTGATGTGTCAAATTGATCAGCAATTCAAAAGCTATCTAATCATGCTAATATCACATCATGACACCCAATTTTTCTTTGATGTTAATCTTTAAATAGGTAAAAGATTTAAATTCAAATAATCTTTTAAATTACTATTTAATCACCGATAATCGGAAAATCACAAACGAGGTACCAAAATGATCAGAAAAGCAATACCTATCTAATCATGTCATGTTCATGCACATTTAATCCACTTCTTAGTAATGTAGCAATTTATGAACAATGTGGTCACTAAGTTAAATATGGAGTTGCTTCCAATTAATTGCACTGATTATTTGGCACTCCATTTAAATGGTTATATAAATTATATGAGGATATCATTGCATAAGCATACATGCCATCATGATTGCGCATTGCACCTTGTCTTCGTGTGATTTATTTGTTCTTTTGTTATTAGCTTGGGTATCGATAGATTCAGGAGTCGAGGGTTCCCCTACCTATCTCGACGAGCAGTACTACACGCCCCGTCAGCAAGGCAAGAGATAACCTAACCTTCTTGGCATATAGCATCCTATTGTTTATACAATTATTTTATCCACCATAATATTGCATTCGATTCCAATGTCTCTTTTGATCAAGTCGTAGAGTATCCTATGAATTGCATTGTCCCCTAAACCATCACATGTTTTCCCCTCCTATGAACCATAGGTTTGTTGTGTTGGCCGGAGAAGATATATATAACTGTTGTATATATGCTTAGCTATGCTTACCCATGCTTAGTCAAATGCTATATTGTCCGGTGATTTAATTCCATGATTATGATGTTGATGGAATGTTCGGACATGGTGGTTACAGTCGGTACTTAAATAAATTTGCTTAAAAGGCTTGGATGAGTTGCCATCGGGGATGGTGTTTTGCCTCATTCTTGCCCCTAAGTGCGAGTTCTTGTCTTCGGAACTAAGGTTTGAGCGTGCTGCCATTGGTGGGGACATATAGAATCCCCTTTAACTAAATAACTTGTGCGGGCGTATCCAAGGGTCCTCTAGTTTGCGATTTCCATTTGCGGGTGAGTGTGTGGGTGGAAAAAGAAACGATGAGGATGGTGGTGTGTAGGGCGTGGCGATGGGGGCAGGGGCTGAAATAGGCTGGATAAACTTGTCCTGTCGCCACAGATGATCCTTGGATAGTCTCATGCGAGGTAAAGGTTTAACCGCGCCCACTTGCCAGGTTTCCCCGAAAGAGAGCTAATCAGGCGAGCCGGACGGTACCGGTGGGTAAATTAGTACACCCCTGCAGGGTTTAATCTTTTTGAAAAGCCGTGTCCGTGGTTATGGACGCCTTGGGAATGGATTTACGAGATCATAGAAAACCTTAATCTTAAATAAAATTTGGCAACTAGAGGTTGCAACACAACGGGTGATAAAAGGTTCATTTCCTCGAGGGTGATTCGAGAGAGTGCCTTGGTGGAGATGAGTGATGAGAAATGGTTACTATGGGTTCGTTGAGAACCAAAGATGAAAGTTTACTCTCTTATCCCTTTTCGAAAAAACATTCTGAGTAGTCGATGCCATGAGTCATTATGTCTTTTGAAAAGGAAAACTAGCTTTATGCAAATTAGCTACTATACAGCTTTAGAGCCTTGTCATCATTGGGCCTATATCGCCCTACTAAACTTGCGACTACGTCGTACTCAGTCTCTCCTTGTTGAATATTATTTGTTTTAGAGGAGGACGACACCGAGCAGACAAGTGGGTTCTTCGTGGACATCGACGATTAGTCTGGGGTTCCCAGGTGGCAGCTTGGGACGTCGTGGAACAAGCTGGCTGGGAAATGTTTATCTGCAGGCCTCTTAGGCCATATTTTGGATCTTGTTGTATTAGACAACTACCTCGCTTCCGCATGATGTACTGATGGGTCGGTGACCTCCGTGTGTATGTTTGTATCTTTCTCTTATATGAGTTGCTATATGATCTTTGTGTCGTAGAGTCTGTGATGTGCCAGTTGTTCCACAAGTCTTGATCTCTTTATTATACATTGACAGCTATGCCAGTGTTTATGGCATGATCTATGTGTTGCGTGGGAGCGGTAACCCCATGCCCTTCGATTGTGTAGCATAGCCTGTGGGTCACATAGCCTCTTTGTATAATTCCGGGGTCGGGGCGCTACAAGTTGGTATCAGAGCAGGACTGCCTGTAGGAAACCCGTTCTATTGGTCGATGTCGAGTCTAGTGTCGTGAAAATTATTTATAACCTAAAAATGAGTTGTGAAAACCCTCTTAGAATTATTTTTACTCCTTATCCAACTCGCTCTACTCTGAGTTACCTTACCTCTATTTGTTTTAATTGTGGTGTCGAAGTTTAGGTTCTCGGGGTTGGGTTCTTACCGTCCAGTGTTGTCTCGAGTCCTATACTTCTGTTGTTACCGCCGCGTTGACGTGGTGTCACACGTGGTTGTCTTAATCTGTTCTTGTGTTAGTGCCATCTTAAATCCCTATATTAGGAAGGGCTCTAATGATCTATCCTAACTGTCCGGAGATGGTTACTAACTATGTACTTGTTTCCAAATCTTCAGAATGGCTCCTACTCGTCGTGGTAACCCCGGCGATCCTGAGCCACCGCCGCCACCCTCAATGGCGAAGGTTCTGATGGCTATCGAGGAGAACCGACTGCGAATGAGCGGCTGCTCGAGCAGTTGGTGTAACAAGGGGCCAGGAGGAACAACGACTGCAACACTCTCACGGAGTTATTGCGCTCCGAACCTCCTACCTTTACTGAAGCTAGAGAGCCACTGGATGCTGATGATTGGCTCCGTGCTCTCGAGCGCAAGTTCGCGGCCTTGCATGTGCCGGTGGCGGAACAAGTCAACTTCGCCACCTATCTTCTGAATGGAGCCGCTGCCTCTTGGTGGGAGAGCCACGTGTCAATGTTTGACGCTGGCCATGTCTTCACCTGGGCGGAGTTCCGCACCGCTTTCCGTGCGGCCTACATCCCCAAGCCCATCATGGACCTCAAGAGGAGGGAGTTCCTGGATTTGACCCAGGGACGCATGGACGTCCAAGCTTATGGGCGAGAGTTCAACCACCTCTCCCGTTACGCCCCTAGGGACGTGACAAATGATGAGGACAAGCAATACCTGCTCCGTAAGGGGCTTGCACCTCGGCTCTGATATGAGCTCCTGCCCTTCAAGTTCCAGTCCTACCAGGAGCTCTACAACCAGGCTCTCACTATGGAGCATGGTAGGAAGGAGCTGGAGTCTTCCAAGAGGCCAGCTCCAATGGACAATCAGATCTCCTCTACTTCTGAGGGCAAGAAGCGCAGGGTCTTTGTGCCCTTCAGCGCTGTGCCTCGTGCTCCCTTCGCGCCAAGGGCTTCAGGATACAGGCCACCTCCGCCTCGCCCAGCTACCTCGACCTTGGGTGCGGCTGGAAGTGGCTTCCTCCCTCAGCTGCCTCCACCACCACCGAGGCCCACTTGCTACAGCTGTGGCCATCCGGGGCACTACTCCAGGGAGTGTCCCCAGAAGGCACCGGCTACCGCAACACCTGCACCAGCTCCCTCTACACCAGCCGCCAAGGCCTTGAGTGTCAGCCGTGGCCGCCTGAACCACGTCTCGGCTGAAGGAGTCAAAGAGGACCCCGGTGTTCTCATGGGTACGCTTCGAATAAATGATTACCCAGCTTTAGTCTTGTTTGATTCTGGAGCATCGCATTCATTCATATCCATAGCTTTTGCACACAACCATCAAATACCGTTTGTGAACATGGACTCCCCTCTAGTGATCAAAACACCAGGCTCTAGTTGGCACACGAAATGGATTGCTCCGGAGGTCCAGATTACCATAGGCTATTGGTCCTTTCCGTTCTCGTTGGTGGCCCTGAAGTCAGATAGTCTAGATGTCATTCTGGGCATGGACTGGCTAGTCAAATATCAGGCCAACTTGAACTGTGTTGCCAAGTCTGTCACAGTGATCCACCCAACCGTCGGGCTGGTGAGTTATTGGTCACCTTCGTCCGCAACTCCATCCGCTGCCACTCCTCTCTCGCCGGAGATCAGCCTATGTTTCCTGGAAGGAACCACCCCACCTGAAATGCATGAGGTTGTTGTGGTGTGTGATTTTCCCGATGTCTTCCCTGAAGAATTGCCTGGCATGCCACCTGATCGAAGTGTGGAGTTTGTCATTGAATTGGTTCCGGCAACAGCTCCAATTTCCAAAAGGCCCTACCGCATGCCAGCGGAAGAGCTGACTGAGCTGAAGAAGCAACTTGATGAGCTGCTGGAAAAAGAATTCATTCGGCCTAGTAGCTCACCCTGGGGCTGCCCGGTCATCTTTGTCCAGAAGAGGGATTCAAATGTTCCTCGTCTGGTTGTTGATTACCGCCCTTTGAATGCGGTAACCATCAAGAACAAGTATCCTATTCCCCGAATAACTGACCTGTTCGATCGGCTAGCTGGTGCAACAGTATTCTCCAAGATGGATCTGAGGTCAGGCTACCATCAGATCAAAATCAGAAAAGAGGATATCCCGAAGACGGCTTTCACTACTCGTTATGGCCTATATGAATATACCGTCATGTCCTTTGGCCTCACCAATGCTCCGGCTACATTCATGAGGCTTATGAACTCCATCTTCCACGAGTACCTCGACAAGTTCGTCATTATTTACATTGATGACATCCTTGTCTACTCCAAAACCGAAGAAGAGCATGTTGAGCATCTTCGGCTAGCTCTGACCAAGCTTCGAGATCATCGCCTCTATGCCAAGTTCTCCAAGTGTGAGTTTTGGTTAAAGGAGCTCATTTTCCTAGGTCATGTGGTGTCAGCTGCTGGAGTAGCTGTGATACCCGACAAGATTCAGGCAATCCTGGATTTGCCTACTCCAAAGTCCGTCAAAGATATCCGTAGCTTCCTTGGGTTGGCGGGTTACTACCACCGATTCATCGAGGGCTTTTCCAAGATAGCTAAGGCATTGACTGACCTCCTCAAGAAGAATAAACAGTTTGTGTGGACCGACAAAGCTGATGAGAGCTTCCAAACTCTCAAAGTCAAACTCACAACCACTCCTATGCTTGTCCTTCCTGACACAGACAAAGACTTTGTCGTCTACTGTGACGCATCACTTCAAGGTTTGGGTTGTGTGTTAATGCAAGAAGGCCATGTGGTAGCCTATGCCTCTCGTCAACTCAAACTGCATGAACAAAATGATCCAACTCATGATCTAGAGCTTGCTGCCGTAGTACATGCTCTGAAGCAATGGAGGCCCTACCTATTGGGCAACCGTTGCGAAATCTTCTCGGATCATCAAAGTCTGAAGTATCTCTTCACCCAGCCAGATCTGAATCTGAGACAGGGAAGATGGTTGGAATTAATCAAAGACTATGATGTGACCCTCAACTATCAGCCCGGCAAGGCCAATGTAGTGGCAGATGCTCTGAGTAGCAAGGCCTACTGCAACACTCTGATGGTTGAAAAGGCACAACCTGCTCTCCATGAGGAATTTGCTCAGTTGAATCTGGAGATTGTTCCCTCCGGATATCTATCTAACCTGGAGATCAAATCCACTCTTGAGGATGAAATCAAGGCAGCCCAGCAACATGATGCTGGCATCCGCAAGATCAAAAAGAATATCGCTAGTGGGAAGGCCAAGTGTTTTTCCATGGATGACTCCGGTGTTGTCTATTTTGGGGACCGTCTTGTGGTGCCCAAGAGGGGAAATACCAAGGAGTTGATACTCCAAGAAGCACATGAGTGCCCCATATCTATCCACCCTGGTAGCACCAAGATGTACCAAGACCTCCGCAGCAAATTCTGGTGGACTCGCATGAAGCGAGAAATTGCCAAGTATGTTGCTGAATGCGACGTCTGTCGCCGGGTGAAGGCTGAACATCAAAGGCCAGCGGGTACCCTTCGCCCCATAGCTATTCCCGAGTGGAAGTGGGATGAAGTTGGTATGGAAAATATCACTGGTTTTCCAAGGTCATAAACGGGCAATAATGCCATCTGGGTCGTCATCGATCGTCTATCCAAGGTAGCCCATTTCCTTCCAGTCCGCGAGGATATAACTGCAAAGCAATTGGCTGAGTTGTATGTTTCCCGAATTGTTCCTCTCCATGGTGTTCCACTGAGGATCATCTCAGACCGTGGGAGCCTATTCGTTTCCAGATTCTGGCAGAGTTTCCAAAATGCTATGGGAACCCATCTCAATTTCAGCATAGCCTATCACCCTCAAACTGATGCACAGACTAAAAGGGTGAATCAAGTTCTATAGGACATGCTTCGGGCATGTGTTATCTCCTTTGGTAAGGGTTGGGAAAAGTATCTCCCTCTCACCGAGTTCTCCTACAACAATAGTTATCAAGCTAGTCTCCAAATGGCCCCCTTTGAGGTGCTCTATGGGAGAAAGTGTAGAACTCCTCTGAATTGGTCTGAAACCGGAGAGAGGCCACTCTTCGGTCCGGATGTGATCAATGAGGCTGAAGAAAAGGTCCGTATCATCCGGGAAAATCTCAAGATTGCCCAATCCAGACAAAAGAGCTATTATGATAAGCATCATCAGGAGGTTCACTATGAAATTGGTGACAAAGCCTATCTTCGAGTCTCTCCCCTCTGAGGCGTTCGTCATTTTGGGATCAAGGGAAAATTGTCACCTCGCTATGTTGGTCCTTTCACCGTCCTAGCCAAGCGAGGAGATCTCTCCTACCAACTCGAGCTACCCTCAAACTTCCCGGATGTGCACGATGTGTTTCATGTTTCTCAACTCCGTCGATGCTTCAAAGATCCTATCCGTGGGGTTGATCATGAGGTGTTGGACATCCAGGAGGATTTGACTTACCGTGAGCATCCTGTCCGCATCTTGGATGAAGCGGAAAGGAAAACCCTCAACAAGACCATCAAGTTCCTCAAAATCCAATGGTCTAACCATTCCGAAGAAGAAGCGACTTGGGAGCGTGAAACTAGCCTTCGTCAAGAATATCCTGCCTTCTTTACTCAAGCCTAGAATCTCGGGACAAGATTAATGTAAGGGCGGTAGATTTGTAACAACCCCGGTTTGATACTGAAAAATACGAATAATTTTTCCACTTTTTCATCTCATGTTTGCATCATGGCATGCATTTGAAATTGCTATTTCTAACAAGCAACATTTGGAAACCTTTAAAAGGAGGGAAGCAAACCTTCCAAGATCTCCAACCCCAATGCAATTGATTAACTTGGCAAACAAATTATTCTTTGACTTCCAAATTGTTTAGGAAGTTCCAGGTTTACATTTATAACCAATTCTCAAAATCCAACTATTGCCAAGCAAGAAATAAATTTGAGAATTCAAAATTGGTTCAATTCAAATTCTATTTTTGAAACCAAGTTAAACTTTCCAAAAATTCATAATAAAATTATGGGGAGCTTCATTATTATATTGGGAGCCTCCATGAGTATTTTCATTATTTTTGAAGATGCTTGAGTACTCCAAATAAATACATTTTGCAAATTATAAAAAATGACTATACTTAAAACCTGTGAACAAATGCTGTACAAAACAAGTTATTTTGGAGCCCAAATTTTTGTGGAGCTTCTACCTGTCAAGGGGAAGTCACATGAATTTTTTTAGAATTTTTAAAAAATGTTTAAGTGCCCCATTTAAATCAATAAAGGTGTTGCTGGACCCTTTTATAAATAAGGAAAATGGTGCCGAGGGTTTTTTTTGCAAAAACGTCGTCCCCTTCCTATCGCCACAGTGTCGCGAGGCACTGGCGCCATGCTCCCACGCCCATGCCGCCGTGCCACTCCTCACGCATGCCGCCGTGGCCATGGTGGTCAACCACACGCGGACGCCCACCTGCTCCCCTACCATTTCTCTGCACCTGCTCCCTCTCGTCTCGCTCCCTTTCTCCACCCGAGCTCCAAGACGTCGCCGTCTCTGTTGAGCTCGACACCGTCGACTGGAGCCGCCCCGAGTATATTGAAGACCACCGCGAGCTCCGCCGCATCCCCCTCTCTCTCCCCACCGGCGGAATCGAGCCGGGGTCGCCGGAGCCGTCGCCTTCGTCCTCGACTTCCCCAACCACTGCCGTCACGCGCCAGGCCCGATTCCCGTCGACGCCGTCCAACCCCGCCGTCGTCGAGCACCCACAAACAATGAGGGTGAGCTCCGCTCTCCCCTGGACATCCTCCCGCTCCCCCCTCTCTCTCTCCTTCGTGCTCGCGCCGTGCGCAGCCGCCGCCTCCGTCGTAGTCTACCCGGGAAATGGTCGTTCGGAATCACCCGGATTATTCTGGTTCCATTCCGGGTCAGCCGGAATTTTTCGGACCTTTCCGGGAAAATTCCGAAACCCTAACAGAAACTTTTTGAGGTCACCTCGGATTTGGTTCGGACTGAGCCCGGATTATTCCGGACCATCCGGAATATTCCAGACCAATCCGGATAAATTCCGAACCAGCTAAAAACTTGTGGAAATCATAACTTAACTTCTTTTAATTCAAATCTTGCAACTGATGTATCAAATTGATCAGCAATTCAAAAGCTATCTAATCATGCTAATATCACATCATGACACCCAATTTTTCTTTGATGTTAATCTTTAAATAGGTAAAAGAATTAAATTCAAATAATCTTTTAAATTACTATTTAATCACCGATAATCGGAAAATCACAAACGAGGTACCAAAATGATCAGAAGAGCAATACCTATCTAATCATGTCATGTTCATGCACATTTAAGCCACTTCTAAGTAATGTAGTAATTTATGAACAATGTGGTCACTAAGTTAAATATGGAATTGCTTCCAAGTAATTGCACTGATTATTTGGCACTCCATATAAATGGTTATATAAATTATATGAGGATATCATTGCATAAGCTTGACATGCCATCATGATTGCGCATTGCACCTTGTCTTCGTGTGATTTATTTGTTCGTTTGTTATTTGCTTGGGTATCGATAGATTCAGGAGTCGAGGGTTCCCCTACCTATCTCGACGAGCAGTACTACACGCCCCGTCAGCAAGGCAAGAGATAACCTAACCTTCTTGGCATATGGCATCCTATTGTTTATACAATTATTTTATCCACCATAATATTGCATTCGATTCCAATGTCTCTTTTGATCAAGTCGTAGAGTATCCTATGAATTGCATTGTACCCTAAACCATCACATGTTTTCCCCTCCTATGAACCATAGGTTTGTTGTGTTGGCCGGAGATGATATATATAACTATTGTATATATGCTGAGCTATGCTTAGTCAAATGCTATATTGTCCGGTGATTTAATTCCATGATTATGATGTTGATGGAATGTTCGGACATAGTGGTTACTGTTGGTACTTAAATAAAATTGCTTAAGAGGCTTGGATGAGTTGCCATCGGGGATGGTGTTTTGCCTCATTCTTGCCCCTAAGTGCGAGTTCTTGTCTTCGGAACCAAGGTTTGAGCGTGCTGCCATTGGTGGGGACATATGGAATCCCCTTTAACTAAATAACTTGTGCGGGCGTATCCAAGGGTCCTCTAGTTTGCGATTTCCATTTGCGGGTGAGTTTGTGGGTGGAAAAAGAAACGATGAGGATGGTGGTGTGTAGGGCGTGGCGATGGGGGCAGGGGCTGAAATATGCTGGATAAACTTGTCCTGTCGCCACAGATGATCCTTGGATAGTCTCATGCGAGGTAAAGGTTTAACCGCGCCCACTTGGCAGGTTTCCCCGGAAGAGAGCTAATCAGGCGAGCCGGACGGTACCGGTGGGTAAATTAGTACACCCCTGCAGGGTTTAATCTTTTCGAAAAGCCGTGTCCGCGGTTATGGACGCCTTGGGAATGGATTTACGAGATCATAGAAAACCTTAATCTTAAATAAAATTTGGCAACTAGAGGTTGCAACACAACGGGTGATAAAAGGTTCATTTCCTCGAGGGTGATTCGAGAGAGTGCCTTGGTGGAGATGAGTGATGAGAAATGGTTACTATGGGTTCGTTGAGAACCAAAGATGAAAGTTTACTCTCTTATCCTTTTTCGAAAAAACATTCTGAGTAGTCGATGCCATGAGTCATTATGTCTTTTGAATAGGAAAACTAGCTTTATGAAAATTAGCTACTATACAACTTTAGAGCCTTGTCATCATTGGGCCTATATCGCCCTACAAAACTTGCGAGTACGTCGTACTCAGTCTCTCCTTGTTGAATATTATTTGTTTCAGAGGAGGACGACACCGAGCAGACAGGTGAGTTCTTCGTGGACATCGACGATTAGTCTGGGGTTCCCAGGTGGCAGCTTGGGACGTCGTGGAACAAGCTGGCTGGGAAATGTTTATCTGCAGGCCTCTTAGGCCATATTTTGGATCTTGTTGTATTAGACAACTACCTCGCTTCTACATGATGTACTGATGGGTCAGTGACCTCTGTGTGTATGTTTGTATCTTTCTCTTATATGAGTTACTATATGATCTTTGTGTCGTAGAGTCTGTGATGTGCCAGTTGTTCCACAAGTCTTGATCTCTTTATTATACATTGATAGCTATGCCAGTGTTTATGGCATGATCGATGTGTTGCGTGGAAGCGGTAACCCCATGCCCTACGATTGTGTAGCATAGCCTGTGGGTCACATAGCCTCTCTGTATAATTCCAGGGTCGGGGCGCTACAAACTTCCAGGGTTTATCTCAAGACATGCCTCCAGAGGCCGGCGATCAAGCTCTACGCAAACTGACTAACGTCTTCAGCCCTGGTACACTACGTAAAACGGTTTTCCAGGAGTCCGCACCCCGACCAACCCCACCATCCCCGGAGATGAAGAAGAAGAAGCACAGGAAGAGAAAGAGGGGGTCAGGCGCCTCTGCGAGCCAGCCAGCTCCTAAGACTATCCGGGGTCATGAAGACACGGTATCACCCCGTGCGGATGGCTTGGCCCGAGTTCATGAAGCTGGTAAACCGATACTGCCTCCGGAGCTGCTCCGCCTCGCACGTGGACCCATGCACTCTTTGCATGAATCTATCTTGATGCTAGAGGGCCTCCTTCTTCAAGACAAGTAGCCAAATTATCCGGTGTTCACAATAAAGGTGCCAAAGGACTTGGGCTTCGTCCATGAAGCCCCCGCGGATCTGTTCTTCATAGCGTTCGAGGACGTCTTCAATCTGTTTCACTCTAGACGGCTGGACTATAACTTGGTCCGCCTATACGCGCTCAATATGGCGATGAAGATCAAGAGAGATAATACCCCGTACGTCGCGGTAGCGGATCGCTACTACATGCGTGACTGCCAGCTTGTGGAAGGATCACCGACACGGACCAAAGCGACAGAGTACCTCCAGAGGTTCATGCTAACCAACAAGAGGAAGAACAACCTTCTTGTGCCTTTCTTTCCCGAGTAAGTACACATCCGCTCGCCGCCGTCATAACTTATGCTTTCTTGTAGATTTGTTCCATTGCTGATCCTTTCCAACATTCCGTTTCAATTGTGTTGAGCAGGAACAAGTACTGCACACTCATCATCCTGAACCAGAGGTGGTCCACTGCCACTTATTTCGACTCGGGGAGTTTGATTATGAAGAAAGACTACACCATAATAAAGGGTGTTCTTGATGAGGCTCTCGAGGGCTAGGCCAAAAAGGGAGGCCCCTTCGAAAAGAAACAAGAAGTTTTCAGGAATGACGACACACACCGGTTCAAGCATATGACCGAGTTCTGCTGCATCAAGCAGAACTCTGGCAGCGTGAAGGAGGCCTTCTACGTCCTCCATCACCTTAAAGGGTTTGTCCAGGATGCTGAGAAAACGAGGTAGCCATCTAGTCTCCAAGAATGGACCAAATGTGTGGGAGATATCACCGATGCCGATCTTAGAGAAGACTTCCATCGCATCCAGGTGCAGTTATCGCAAATCATCGGCGAAGATGTCAACCATAATATGGGGTCCTTACACAACGCCAGAGGTAGCAATAAGTGCTTCTTTATTTTCTTTATTATAGACTTGTCCACTTAGATGAATAAATCATACTCTATTTATATTATTAACCAATATATATCCCAATCCATCTCCAGGGTTGCCTCAGAGGGAGATCGAAGAAATCCTAGAGGCTCAGCAGGACACCAGGACATGGACGACGAAAGAGAGCTATAAACCGTTCCCAGCGTCGATGAAGAAGAAGGATCCATGATCTCATCCTCCCCGCTCTTGCTCACCATCATCGCGGTTGTACTCTACTTGATCCTAGTGTAGGCGGTGACCTCTTCATTTGTAATGTGTGAAATAATGAACTTTTGTAATTCATGACTTGTGTAAAAATTCGGCACTTGTCACTATATGTATGTATCTCGGGATCTAAGTAATGTGATAACATAGTAATGTGTCTGTTATATTATTGTTTCTATTATATCTATATTATATCTGCATAAATCATGTATATCTGTATAAATTCTGTATATATACCTGTATTTGTACATCGCTATACAAATTGTGAATACCTGTAGAAATATTCTGTGGCGCATGTACTTCTTTTTTTGTGGCGCACCTATTTCTGTGGCGCACGGCAGTGCGATGCGCCACTGAAATATTTCTGTGGCGCACGGTTCTGGGTGCGCCACAGAATCTTGGAATTTCTGTGGCGCACCACGGGCGTGCGCCATAGAAATATATTTTAGTGGCGAGGTTTCTGTGGCGCATCCACCTATTTTCAGGATGCGCCACAGAAAGCCCAATTTGGTGCGCCAGTAATAGCCATTTTCCTAGTAGTGAGGCAATATAGCATTTTTAGTTAAAGTTGTGCTATTGTCCACATGAGGCTTACAAGATGTTACCATGGTAGTGATAGCCTCATGAGCTAACTTTAGACTAGCATGGGATGCTAGAAGATCATCATTATAGCTAGAGAGCTTTTCATGACTTTCTTCCAATTTCCCATACTTGCTAGTTAGCAACTCAAGTTGAGCCCTTAGCTCAACATTCTCCTTCAAAATAGATGCTTCACAAGAAGTGGGGTTAGTAGCACAAGCATCGTTAATATTAGCAATAGAAGAAGACAACATGGCAAGCTCATCCTTCAAGCTAGCATTTAATGACCCACAAGTATAGGGGATCTATCATACTACTTTCGATAAATAAGAGTGTCGAACCCAACGAGGAGCATAAGGTGTTGCCTTGCAGATTCGCGCAAGGTTTCACTGCAAATACTAACATACAAGTTTTTATGGGTTTTTATAGTAACAAGTAATTAAAGTGCGAGTAAATAAAAGAGAGCGATAATAATTGCAGCAAGTGGCCCAATCCTTTTTAGCACAAAGGACAATCCGGTGATGTTACTTATGATTGCTAAAACGCTCCTGAGTTCACATGGGAATTATGTCAAGTCACTTTCGCTTCATAGCGCTGCTTAATGTTTAATGTTTTGCTAAGTGTTGTGTGGGTGAACCTATGCTAATGAACCGCCCTTACTTGGACTAGTACACACTTGTGATTACACTTCCCTACAAGCATCCGCAAATGTAAGGAAGTATTTAAGAATTAACTAACCACAGCCTTAAACTCTAAGATCCTACACTCCCTCCTGCACTAGTTTACCGGCGGGGGTTCAGGTTTCTGTCAATCCAGCAACCACCACACAAGCAAACTAAATACACGATGCATTCCCCTAGGCCATAGAGGTGAAGTGTCATGTAGTCGACGTTCACACAACACCACTAGAAGAATAGCACCACAACTTAAATATCAAACCATTAAATACTACTCAACATAATTCCACTACTTGCAACAAGACTTCCTCATGTCCTCAAGAATTAAATGAACTACTCACAAGACATCATATGGATCATGATCAGAGGTGATAAATGAATGAATAGCAATCTGGTCATAAAAGTATTTCACCGATAAAACTCAATAGCATCAACTACACAAGGCAATCAACACCGGAAAAGTGATCCCAATGAACTACAACAAGTATAACCCTAGATGCAACAACGAAACGAAGTGGAGCAGTGGAGATGATGGTGCTATCGGTGAGGATGATGTTGATGATGATCCCGATGAAGCCCGTGGTGATGGCGATGATTTCCCCTCTCCGGGAAGGAATTTCCCTGGCAGATTTCTCCCTGCCAGAGAGCTTTTCTCTCTCTGTGGTTTCTGCACCCGAGGCGGCGGAGGAATATTTCTTCGAAGTGTCCCCCATAATTTTTAGGTCAAAAGGGATCATATACACGAAAGGGGGAAGCCGAAGGCGACACTGGGCCTCCAGGTGGGCCCCAGGCGCGACCAAGGGTGGGGTCGTGCCTGGGTCGCGCCTGGCCACCTAGTGGCCTCCCTCATGTCGCCCTTATGGCTCCCCTCGTCTTCTGACGAAATATTAATCTCTGAATTTTTGCGGAATTTCTGGAATTGCAGAAGTTCACTATCTTGATGGTGCTTTTTCCAGCTGATTCCATACTCTGGCGGCCAAATCACCAACGATCATCAATCATGCAAAATAAGATAAAATAACATAAGTATTGCATTCTAATATGAAATATATCCATGAATAACAGTAAATTATGATATAAAATAGTGGTACAAAATGGACGTATCAACTCCCCCAAGCTTAGACTTCGCTTGTCCCCAAGCGAATACTGAGCTCGGTAAACATGACCACAGGTTTATGGAGTGAAGTGTCGATAATAACAAATACGGACAAGAAGCATCAGTATTTACCAAACAAGCACACACTCATGTAGCAGTTAACACATAGATGAACAAAAGTAATGATTTCCACAATTCATCGGATCCATGCAAACACAATCATGTAGCAGTTACAGATAATATGATCTTGATCATGATAGGCAGCTCACAAGATCTAAGCAATGGAGTACAAGGAGGAGAGACAACCATCTAACTACTGCTATGGACGCGTAGTCCCGTGGTGGACTACTCACGCATCACTCCGGAGGCATGCATGGTGGTGTAGATGCCTCCGGTGACGATTTCCCTCTCCGGCACGGTGCCGGGAAGAGCTGCAAAACCCTCCTGAACTAGGGTTGGCGATGGCGGCGGCCTTGGACGTCTTCTGGAAAATATGATCGAGTACTTAGGGTTTTCGGGTCAAAGACGAATTTATAGGCGAAGGGGCAACTCGAGACGATGCTGGAGGGCACCAGGTGGGCCCCACGCGCGGCCAGCCCCTGGGCCGCGCCTGGGGGGAGTCTGGTGGCTGTTTGCCCCTACAGGCGTCCTCCTGGCTCCGGACTTGTTTCCTCGTGAATATAATTCACGTAAATTTCCAGCTGATTCCGAGAAAGTTCCCCGAACAACTTTTCTGAAACAAAAAGACAGCAGAAAACAGGAACTGGCACTGGGCATCTTGTTAATAGGTTAGTTCCATAAATCATGTCAAAATGATATAAAAACATTATAAAAACATGTGGCACTTATATATAATCAAGCATGGAACATAAAAAATTATAGATACGTCAGAGACGTATCAGCATCCCCAAGCTTAATTCCTGCTCGTCCTCGAGTAGGTAAATGATAACAGAATAATTTTTGAAGTTACATGCTACCAACACAATCTTGATCAAGTAATCATGTAAAGCATACGAACTGAATGCATTGATCCAAAACAATGGTTCATTGAATGAAACAAACAATGATTAACCAGGTGTAACATCTAAGCAAGAATTAACTAGAAAAGAGTACTTTGGAGATTTTAAAAGTATAACACTTGACAATGATTGATATCTCATAAAGCAATGTTATTTCGGCAAAAGAGTTTGGTCAACACAAAGGAAGATTTAAGTTTTCAGCAAAAAGCTTCAACTTGCAACATATTTATCTCAAGATAAAGTCAATACAAAGTTTTCACGGTTAGACATAAAGATAACATGAAGTAAAACTTGAACCAAAGTTGAAACCAAGTGATTTCTTGAGGGGTAAAGAAAGAAGAGGAAGACAGACTCAACATAAAAGTAAAAGAAAGGCCCTTCGCAGAGGGAAGTAGGGATTAATCATGTGCTAGAGCCTTTTTTTTTAACAGAAGTAAAACAGTTTTGAGATATGCATGCTTTCGTCAACGACTTCACAGTAAAGAAACTAGCTAGCCTCCCATTTCAAGCAAAGCTTTTAGACTTTTGAGAGCGGCTGGTACTTAGAGGAATGAGGTCACTCCTCGTTCTCCTTTGTTTCACCACTAACCAATGTTTGACTGATTTCTCAGGTTTACACTGTGCGGAGGAGAATGGTGGGGTTATATTTATATTTTGCTTAAGCCGCTCTCGGCAAATTCAAGTGAGCACGTAATCCATCGTCACCGGGTGAAAGGGGGGAAATTACCTTGCTTGTCACATGCTATATCTAGCTTCGCTGCTGCTTCCTCATGAGCTTAAAAACAGAGACACAAAAAGAAGAATTTTGAATGTTTTAAAGGTAGCACATGACAAATTTACTTGGAGTGGCAAGGAAATACCACATGTAGGTAGGTATGGTGGACACAAATGGCAAAGATATTTGTCTCAGGGATTTGGATGCACGAGAAGTATTCCCTCTCAGTACGGAATTTTTAGGCTTAGCAAGGTATCAAGCAAACACATAACACCAACTTGGTTCAATGAATGACTACAAATATACATTATGCATAACCATTAGACTTCACACCGTCTACCTTGTTAGCCAAACCAACTCTTTGCAAAAAGAATATCTAGACTTTGAGAGCAACCAAGCAGGACAAGCACCACAATTTTAAACTTTACGACAGTTCTTTACTAATCCATTCTTACTAGATGATCCACAAGTTCAAGCATTTAATCTACTTCATATCTCTAAACAATTGTCAAGTATCAAATATTCAAGACAGTGATCTACAAGATTATGCAAGCACTTTTCACACCTCCTACATGATAATTTCCATTCAACCAAACACCAATCAACTTATTTGAAACAACAAGAGCATTACTTCCTAACTACAAAACCTAACAGCTCTGAACAAAAGATAGAAGCGAAAATAACAAAAGCTAAACACTCAACACATATAAGTGAAGAACAGGAGTGCTTACGAAAAAGCGGAGCGTGTCTCTCTCCCAAACAAGCATGCATGGACCCAATTTATTGCAAAGACCAGAGAACAAAACACAAACAAACTGAAAGTAAAAACAAACTGACGCTCCAAGAACATCACATAATGTGTAAAGGAATAAAAATAGTACCATGAGAGAAACCGATGATTGTCGATGAAGAAGGGGATGCCTTGGGCATCCCCAAGCTTAGACGCTTGTGACTTCTTGAATATTTCAGAGGAGGGTCCATGGGGAGCCTCCCCAAGCTTAGGCTTTTATCCCTTCTTGATCTTCCTTCATCACCTCGCACTTGGATAGTTGAAAACTTCCTTCACGCAAAACTTATAGCAACTTCATTAGAGGGGTTAGTCCACAAAAACAATATCTTACTTCAGTTCCAAAGAACATATCATGAACTTATTTTTTTAAACATTAGCTACTGTCACAAAAATCTAAGTAAATCTATAGCCTTGAAAAGAACTTCACTTTGCCCGTGAAATAAACAATGCAAAACTAAGGACAGAATCTGCCAAAAACAGAACAGACTGTAAAGATGAATTTTTTCAAGGCACTTCTGGACCTCAAATCAGAAAACTTAAAACTAGAGAAAGGTAGAAAAAACCCTGGTGCTTGCTGTCACAAATTTCAGCCACAGATGACGCTCTGTGATTTTTTGGATTTTCGAACAGTGAAGAACAGAAATATGTTTCTGGACAGCAAACTCACCAATTAGTCTTCCTCTCTTTAGAGGCTATTCTTGGCACCAAAAACCAAAACAAGAAGATACAAGGGAGTTGTTACAGAGGTAACATCACCCAAACTCAAAGAAACCAAAAAGAAACAGAAGGTAAAAATAAAATGGGTTGCCTCCCATAAGCGCTTTTCTTTAACGCCTTTTTGCTATGCAGAAGGGCAAATTCAAGTTTGATCAATAGTACCAAATTCAAAACCACTCTTTGGCTTACCAATGGAATCAAATGGCTTATTTATCCTATTCCTAGGGAAATGTTCCATCCCTTTTTTCAGTAGGAATTGAAATTTAATATTGTCCACTCTAATATCAATAACAGCACCAACAGTTCTAAGAAACGGTCTTCCAAAACAGTAGGACAAGGAAACATAAAATCAAGATCCATAATAATGAAATCAACGAGAACATAATTACCATTAACCATGATGAGAACATCATCTATTTTACCCAAAGGTGTATGTGAAGTGGCATCAAGAAAATTCACATTCAAATCACAATCTTTTAGTGGTCCAAGATCAAGGGCATCATATAACTTTTTTTTGGCATAATAGAGATACAAGAACCAAGATCACACAAAGCATTACACTCAAAATCATTTACTTTCATCTTAATGGTAGGCTCCCAAGCATCCTCTAATTTCCTAGGAATAGAGAATTCACATTTAAGTCTTTCTTCCCTTACTTCAATGAGAGCATTAGTAATATGCTTAGTAAAAGCCAAGTTCATTTTACTAGCATTAGGTGTTTTAGCAAGCTTTTGTAAAAACTTTATAACTTCAGTAAGGTTACAATTATCAAAATCAAGATCATTGTCATAAAAAATAACAGGAGCATTGTCACCTAAAGAATTCATATTATCAAAACTAATTTCAGCATTTTTATCAACAACAGTTTCTGTGTTGACTAAAAGTAATGGGTTCTTCTAAGGAATAGTGGAAATTTGTCCAACTCCAATTCTTTTACCATTAGCATACTTAGGTGCTGTAGATGACTCTTGATCATTCAACATTTTAATATCCTCATTAGTATAAAATATAAATAGTGCAAACATTAGCAACCTTAGTAATTTTAGTAATTTCAACCTCTTTTTCTTCTCTTTCCCACCTAGCATGCAATTCGGCCAACATTCTTATATTATTACCAATTGTAATTCGTATGGCATTTCAAGTTTTATGTTCCTTAACATCATGAGGCAAAAATATTATTTTAAGGAAATCAACTTCATGAGAGAGACTATCAACTTTAGCAACAAGATTATCAAGTTTCTCAAGCTTTTCTTCAACAATTTTATTGAAAGACTTTTGTGAAGTGATAAAATATTTAAGCATGCTTTCAAGATTAGAGGAGACACCTCTATTATTTTTGTAAGAATTACCATTATTTGACGGATAAGGTATATAATTATTATTACCAAAGTTGTTCCTATAAGCATTGTTGTTGAAATTATTTTTGACAAAATTAACATCAACTTGATCTTCATGAGCAACCAGAGAAGCTAAAGGAACATTATTTGGATCAATAGGAACCTGTTTGCTAGCAAGCATAGACATGATCATATCAACCTTATCACTCAAAGAGGAGTTTTCCTCGACAAAATTTACCTTCTTGCCACTAGGAGCTCTCTCGGTGTGCCATTGCGAATAATTTGCCATCAATTCATCCAAGAGTTTTGTTGCAGCACGTAATTTGGTGGACATGAAGGTACCTGTCGTGGGGTTGTCACGGCAAGTACTTCCTCCGGGAAGCTAAGTTGTGGGGCCATGGCGACTAGGAACACACGAGCTGGTAAATCTCGACGAGGGACAAGGAGTTTACCCAGGTTCGGCCCTTGTCGATGGAGGTAAAGACCTACTTCCTGCTTGTTCTTTATTGCTAGGTGTTGATATCGATTACAAGGTTCCGATTTCGCTAACTCGAGACTCGGCGACTATGAGACTTGTCTGAGCTTATCGATTTAAGGTCCAGGAACCCCCTTATAAAGGCGGCCGGGTCCCTGGACTTACATACTATGCCGAGTTACACCTGAACACGGAGTCCTACTCTAGGTCCTTTTCTTCCAAGTTGGTACTCCGGGTTGTATTAAGACTCCGGTCTTTGCCGTGTTCTTTTCCTTCTGCTAACTCCTGGCGGGCTTGCGGGCTTGTACCTTGCCCAACCCATGTTGGTTGAAGTGTAACCCGGCTTGGGCCTTCTTGGTCTTGGCGGGTCCACTTTCCGACTCCATGGGCCTACCCGGAAAGTATCTCCCCATCAGTAGCCCCAGAATTTATCTTGGGCGCAGCCCTGCGTATTTGTCTGACTCCTTTCCTCCAACTTCTTCATAGGAGTTGATAATCCGGAAGTCGCCTGCTGCTCCAAGATGAATTCCTGCATATAAACAATGAACTTTTCGAAACGAGTCTCCCCTCTTCCCTTTCTGAAGTCCGCCCCACTCGACCCCCACTCTCTGGTTGGCCGGGTTGCTTGTTACTTCTGTAACAACTCCCTTGTATCTTTTTGTTTTGGTTTTTTGTGCCAAGAATAGCCTCTAAAGAGAGGAAGACTAATTGGTGAGTTCGCCGTTCAGAAACAAATTTCTGTTCTTCACTGTTCGAAAATCCAAAAAATCACAGCACGTCATCTATGGTTGCAAATTTTGACAGCAAGCATCAGGGTTTTGTCTACCTTTCTCTAGTTTTATGTTTTCTGATTTGAGGTCCAGAAGTACCCCGAAAAAATTCATCTTTACCGTCTGTTCTATTTTTGACAGATTCTTTCTCAGTTTTGCATTGCTTCTTTTACGGGCAAAGTGAAGTTCTTTTGAGGTCAAGAGATTTACTTAGATCTTGGTGACAGTAGCTAATGTTTAAAAATAAGTTCATGATATGTTCTTTGGAACTGAAGTAAGATATTGTTTTTGTTGACTAACCCCTCTAATGAAGTTTGCTATAAGTTTTGCGTGAAGGAAGTTTTCAAGTATCCAAGAGCAAGGTGATGAATGAAGATTAGGAAGGGATAAAAGCTTTAGCTTGGGGAGGCTCCCCATGGACCCTCCTCTGAAATATTCAAGAATTCACAAGCGTCTAAGCTTGGGGATGCCCAAGGCATCCCCTTCTTCATCAACAATCATCGGTTTTACTCATGGTACTATATTTTTATTCCTTTACACATTATGTGTTGTTCTTGGAGCGTTAGTTTGTTTTTACTTTCAGTATTTTTGTGTTTTGTTCTCTGGTCTTTGCAATAAATTGGATCCTTGCATGCTTGTTTGGGAGAGAGACACGCTCCACTTTTTCATAAAACACTCCTGTTCTTCACTTATATATGTTGAGTGTTTAGCTTTTATTATTTTTGCTTCTAGATCTTGTTTTTCATGCATCTCTTGTTCAGAGCTGTTAGCTTTTGTAGTTAGAAAGTATTCTCTTGTGATTTTACCTTTTAGTTGCTTCAAATAAGTTGATTGGTGTTTGGTTGAATGGAAATTATCATGTAGGAGGTGTGAAAAGTGCTTGCATAATCTTGTAGATCACTGTCTTGAATATTTGATACTTGACAATTGTTTAGAGATATGAAGTAGATTAAATGCTTGAACTTGTGGATCATCTAGTAAGAATGGATTAGTAAAGAACTGTCGTAAAGTTTAAAATTGTGGTGCTTGTCCTGCTTGGTTGCTCTCAAAGTCTAGATATTCTTTTTGCAAAGAGTTGGTTTGGCTAACAAGGTAGACGGTGTGAAGTCTAATGGTTATGCATAATGTATATTTGTAGTCATTCATTGAACCAAGTTGGTGTTATGTGTTTGCTTGATACCTTGCTAAGCCTAAAAATTCCGTACTGAGAGGGAATACTTCTCGTGCATCCAAATCCCTGAGACAAATATCTTTGCCATTTGTGTCCACCATACCTACCTACATGTGGTATTTCCTTGCCACTCCAAGTAAATTTGTCATGTGCTACCTTTAAAACATTCAAAATTCTTCTTTTTGTGTCTCTGTTTTTAAGCTCATGAGGAAGCAGCAGCGAAGCTAGATATAGCATGTGACAAGCAAGGTAATTTCCCCCCTTTCACCCGGTGACGATGGATTACGTGCTCACTTGAATTTGCCGAGAGCTGGCAAAAGACCCTATGTCTCAATCGAAATATAAATATAACCCAGCATTCTCCTTCGCAGAGTGCAAACCTGAGGAACCAGTCAAACATTGGTTACTTGGAGTGATGAAACATAGGAGAACGAGGAGTGACCTTATTCCTCTAATTACCAGCTGATCTCACAAGTCTAAAAGCTTTGCTTGGTACATGGGACTAGCTAGTTTCTTTATTGTGAACTCGTTGACGAAATCATTCATATCTCAAAACTGTTTTATCTCTGTTAAAAAAAAGCTCTAGCACATGACTAATCCCTACTTCCCTCTGCGAAGGGCCTTTCATGCATATCTCAAAACTATTTTACTTATGTTCAAAACAAATTAAAAAGCTCTAGCACATGGCTAATCCATGCTTCCCTCTACGAAGGGCTTTTCTTTTACTTTTATGTTGAGTCAGTTTTCCTTTCCCTTCTTTACCATTCAAGCAATCACATGGTGTCAACTTTGGTGCAAGTTTTACTTCATGTTATCTTTATGTCTAACCATTAAACTTTGTATTGACTTTATCTTGAGATAAACATGTTGCAAGTTGAAAATTTTGCTGAAACTTAAATCTTCCTTTGTGTTGGTCAAACTCCCTTGCCGAAAGAATATTGCTTTGTGAGATATCAATCATTGTCACGTGTTATACTTTTAGATCTCCAAAGTACTCTTTTCTAATAAATTCTTGTTTAGATGTTACACCTGGTTAATCATTGTTTGTTTCATTTAATGAACCATTTTCTTGGATCACTTCATTCAGATCATGTGCTTTACATTATTATTTGATCAAGATTGTGTTGGTAGCATGTCACTTCAAAAATTATTCTGTTATCATTTACCTACTCGAGGACGAGCAGGAATTAAGCTTGGGGATGCTGATACGTCCCAGACGTATCTATAATTTTGATGTTCCATGCTTGATTATATATCAGTGCCACATGTTTTTATAATGTTTTTATATCATTTTGGCATGATTTATGTAATACCCCACAGTTGTAGGTTCCGAAAGGGTAGAAATACAAAGTTTGCATCTTTGCATTCATGCATGCTTGAAAAGTCCGAATAATTTTCACGCTTTTATGCAAAAAGGACTACGAAGTCGAACTCTGACAAACGTCGATGATCTGGAAACATATCACTGACTAGTAGTCGAGACAATTCGATCTAACATTAGTCGTCTATTTCGAAACCCTAGTTTTAAAAGAGAGGTTGGGTTATCACCTCTATTGAAAGTTTACTAAGGTAAATTCAAATTTGAATACAAATGTATCAAACACTTGTAAACCTTATCTCTATTCTCACTCTCAAATTTTTGAATTCACATTCATATTCAACAAATACATTTTATCTTAATATTCTAAGAATTCATATCCTTTGTAATTCAACATTTAATTCTCCACAAAACTTCAATCATCATCATTACATTTCACAAACAATTTCATACAAATTAAATCTTACAACAGTCAGCTTATTACAAGTGGAATTGTTCCACAAATCTGTTACAAACAAATTAGAATTTCTAATATCAGGTCCTTATACAATTTCATTACAGAAAGTTAAAAATAAAAGAAAAACTTATAAACCAAATCCTTTAGTTAATCTTCAGAAGCTCCAAACCTACAAAATCAAACACAATTCACAAAGAAAAGAATTGTTAAGGTTAGAAATTTTAGCCAAGTACATTGGTACTGGCTGTTGCTATAATACTTGGCAGAGTGTCAAATTCCATGAGTTGGAATTGACATTTGAGTTCACAGACAAAAATCAAATCAAATATCCAACAAGAGGCAACTTGATCATGCTCAGCATGCATTAAGCATGTAAAAGGGGCAAAGGCAGAACCAGCATTACAACTTAGGCAACCTGAGGGACTAGCTGGTTATTACATGAATACATGATCATCTCCAAAATTTGTCCAAAGGCAACAAGGAAACAGAACAAATCATCTCTGCCAAATATACAATTTAAATCCACCTTCTTAATTGTGGTGTCACATTTACCATTAAATTGATAAATGGACCCAATAATTCTTAAAGCCACAGTTAAAGCCAATCACAACCAGTTACAAATTCTAGCCCACTAGAGAAGCCACCCAAATCCATCAAGTATATATCAATTCCACGGCAGCAGAGGGATGCCAAATAGTTCATAACCTTAGTACATAGCAGTAGTCGGCAGGAGTTTGATAAGATCAAGCGAGGTGGAGGGATAACTCCCTGCGCAAGGATCCTAGCCGAGAGTAATCCACCAGTGGATTTCAAACCATTCCACAACTCTAATGGATGGACCTGAACCATTCCATAACCAGATTGAACAACCACAGCCGGCCAGAGCAAGGATAGGATCAAAGAGGTGGAGGAGTTAGCCATGATGGAGTAAACAATACCCAGGCACAGAAATTCATTCTCCAGGGGATGAGAACCCCTTTAAAAAATTTAACAGAGTGGCAGCTCGAGGTAGAAGAAGGGCCACTGCAAGCAGCTTACACAACGCATGCAATTATCCTGGTGTCACCACCAGAATCACTCAAAAACCTTATAAATAGGGCAGCTAGCCGAATCCACAAGGTATAACACAACCAAGCACATCACACACATTTCTGAAAATGTTCATCATCAAGAACATTAGCCACAACACATCTTGCAGCTAGAAATATACACTTTAGGAAAATTGAAGCAGCTAGGAGGAGCAGGCTGTCCACAAGACGCAGGTTGTCAGCATAGCCAGAAGACCAAGCTACTCAGCAACAGCAGGTTGACCCTCTGAGTGTTATAGGCAGAGAAGGAGAGAATTAGCTAACTCTGATAATGACAGAGCCAAGCTAAGCATGTTTGCATGCATGGAAGGGGAAGAGAGGAAGTGAGGAGTATCTGTTCTTATCAGAACCATGTTTAACATGGATTATGCTAAGGATAGATGAGAGGGAAGTGCAGCACCTGTTCTTTATAAAATACACACAGGCCAGTAGCCTAGCACATCTGTCACTAAAAGAAGCACAGGAAAGCATAGAAAAGAATTTCCAAAAGCTAATTATCACTAGCCATCTTCTGTGTAACTCCAGTGGAGGCATCACAGCATGCATAGCTAATTTCTTTAGCCACAGAAATAATTCCACACTTGCACAGAGCACAGAACACAGCTATAGCAAGATATCCAATTCCAAAACCCTATTTTTCTCACCCAAATCTTACCTCTGTCAACTAAAGAAATTCTTCTAAATATACCCACTACTGAATCAAGCACTAAAACATCTAGAGCAAATAAATCTTCAACAACAAAACTTATCTAGTGTACCAGTGAGAATTTTTGCTAAGTACCAGTTAGGAGAGTTGAGCAGCTTAGCAATTAAGCTAGACCAGAGAGGAGTCTAGAAGGAGGAGATAGCAGAGAGGAGGAAGAAGAGAAACCTTACCGTGCGCCCATGGCCGTAACGGCATGACGACGGGGCAGTGCCCGTGTGGTCATGACGGAGGACCAAGGGAGGAGCCGCAACACAGCAACACCACCCCAGCACCACCGTAGCACGGAGGCGAGCTCCACACCGGCGGCGGAGCAGAGCGAGAGTCGGGAGCACGACGAATCGCGCTGCAACCGAAACCCTAACCCTAGGGATGGGTTGCGCACGACCCCATCGAAGGAAGAAAAGCAGATCGACGGGGAGGAGAAGAGAGAGCGTCGAAAGGGCTTTCTTTTGCGCCCTAGCACGACGGCGGAGATGACCGGAGCACGCCGGAATCGGTCGGCGACGGCGGAGGCGAAAAGGGGATCGCGTCGACCACGAGAGCGAGGGAGAGAAGAGAAGAAGAGAGGAGAGTGGTTCGGTCTGACCGAACCGGTGCGTTCGGGTTGACTCGGTTCAACCAAGTGACCAAGGACCTAAGTGCAATTTTAAGAAAATGCTGACTTCAAATCAAATCCAAGTTATAACACAAATTTTAAAGCCAAAATAAGAGTCCTAAAAATCAAATAAAAATATGTTTTTAACTCAAAATTTTGCAAGGATTTCAAAAAGATTTTTACTTGATTCATTGGAAAATATTTCTTGAGTGAAAAATTCAAAGATCCTTAAGTGGAAATGATTTGAATTATTTTCCAAAATTATTCAAAGATCCTTAAGTGGACATGATTTGAATTGTTTTTAAAATATTCAAGGATCCTTCAGTGGAAATGAATTGAATTGTCTTTCTAAAAATAAAATAAATTACCATTCTGTAAATGACTGTCCCGTAACTCATCCTAGGTAAAACACACAAAAAAGGAAAATCATCTTAAAATATGAAGGGGGGGGGGGGAATTTTCCAAAACCTCCAACAATCATTTCATCTATGCATAATAGCATGAATTGGATTTTCAAACATTGTCTTATAAAGACAATGATGTTGATTTTCAGAACACGAGGTTCACGAATCGCCGGAAGCTTTAGACTGCACTACTTGTCAGTCTCAAGGCAAGTTCATTCTTGCTTACCGTTTGATGTATTTTTATCAAAGTACTTGCAAAGTTACTTATACGTTCCTTTCACTTGCATCAAAAAGAAAAAGTATTTTCGAATGATGTGGTATATACTATTGGTTGGTGGTGTAACAATGGTAAGATGAATAGGTACGGTGTTCCATCGTATGGGAAGGTATATATCCTTAGGAACTAATAACCCCTGTTCCAGTGATCCTTTCGCCGTAGTAAAAGCATCAACCAACGGACTTTGTATGGGCGGGGTCAGTCAGAGGCTTCTTTTCTCATCCGCATATCCTCGGCAGGCCTACACCGGGTTGGGTCGTTGCGGCGGCCAACAGCGTGGAAGCGCGTGCTCTTCCTGCCCGACGGGGTAATTGGTGGGGAAGCTTAGGAGGGGTGTTGGGTATGCGTGGAACATGATTCCCCTACCGCATCACAAATGGGCGGATGTGTGTTGATTTGGGAGAAGCTCCACATGGCTGGATGTCCTGAGCCTTGGCTATAACACTCATGGAGTGTAAAGAGAGCAGATATAGGGCCAGGCAACTGTTGGGTAAAGTGATGCAACTCTGCAGAGTCAAAAAACAAATTTGTGATATCACAACCGTGTTCCCGGAATGGAACTACGAGATTGAGGCCGGAATGGAGTCCCATTTGGATTCACAAGACCGGTGGAGACTGTGGACATAGTTTTCAGAATAAAATCTATCTCTTGAAGAAATGTTTACAAAAACTTGCATCTATGCCAAAGACCCGAGGTTTTGGCAGTAGCTAGTGCATGATACACCTTATCTGTATATATTCAGAACTTGCTGAGTAACGCTGTTGCTCACCCTTTCCTTTTTGACCCCATGCTTAGACTTTGAGGAGGCAATCAAGGAGAGTTATGGAGCTTACCATGAGGACGAGGTGTACTACGAGGAACCTGATCTATCCGGAGGAGTGGAAGGCGTCGACTACCTGATTGCTTATGGAGGCGATGATGATGAGCCCGAGACTTAGTCTCCTATCTTAGGGGCAGGGCCAAACAATACTAGACTAGTACTACTTAGGTTGTTGAGCCCGATGGTTCTTAGTTTATTTCTTTCTATCGTTAATAAGTTGACTTCAGTCAACCATACTGTAGTTGAAATTCCTCCCATGTCGGAGGAAGACGTTGAAGCTTTTGTACATTTCTGGCTTGTAATCTTTAGCAGTGTGTAATAGAGTGGACCCGCAATGTTTCTGTTGCACTACTCTAAGGGATGTAATATTTACGGATAAGTCCTTCCGTGGATGTTATGTCAACGACTTGTACACTACAATATGCAGTGGTGTGCGGGGTCACCGCAATTTATGGAACTAACCTATTAACAAGATGCCCAGTGCCAGTTCCTGTTTTCTGCTGTCTTTTTGTTTCAGAAAAGTTGTTCGGGAAAGTTTATCGGAATAATCTGCAAATTTACATGAATTATTTTCAAGAAGAAACAAAGACGAAGCCAGGAGGGGAGCTGCAGGGGGCCCCACAGCCCCAGACGCCACCCAGGCGTGGCCCAGGTGCTGGCCGCGCCGGGGTCCCACCTGGGCGACTCCATCGCCTCCTCGAGTCGCCCTTTCGCCTACAAATTTCCTTCGATGCGGAAACCCTCGATACCCGATCATATTTGCCAGAAAACATCCGAGGACGCCGCCGTCGCCAACCCTATATCGGGAGGGTTCTGAAGCTCTTCCCAACACCCTGCCGGAATGGGGTGATCATCACCGAAGGCATCTACACGGGACTACGGGTCCATGGCAGTAGCTAGATGGTTGTCTCTTCTCCTAGTACTCCATTGCTTAGATCTTGTGAGCTGCCTATCATGATCAAGATCATATTATCTGTAGCTGCTACATGATGTGTTTGCATGGATCCGATGAATTGTGGAAATCATTACTCTTGTTCATCTATGTGTTATGTCTTGTCTATGACCTTGCATGCTCTCTGATGCTAGTGGATGCTTTGGCCAAGTAATTGTTAGTATCTTCAGAGAGAGAATTTATGCTAGATAGTAGGTTCATGCCTCTTTTTGTCTGAGCTCGAGTTGACAGAAACGTTTAGACTAAAGATGTGTTGTTGCTACTAGGGAGAAAACAACGGTGTAATTTCCTTATGTAATTTACATTGCTTACATTATGCACTTTGCTTATTGCAATGATCTGTTGCTTGCACCTTAATACTTCTGGGAGACATGCTGGATAGCGATCTCGGGGGTGGATTATTAGTCATAGACGCAGTTGGATAACGGTCTATATATTTTGACGTAATGCCCATATTAGATGAAACGGTGAACTATATTGTTTTATGATAGCATTGTTTTGCGGCTACAATTCTGTCAATTGCCATGCTGTAATTTGTCTACCCATCATGTGTATCTTTTGGAGAGACACCACTAGTTATCTGTGGACCCCGGTCCTATTTTCCTACACTGTTTACAACTGTTTTGCTAGCTTTCCGTTCTCATTTGCTCGCTGGTCCTATTTCACTTTCATCATATTTTACATCTACACATTTAATTCGTTGTGAGATTGACAACCTCTCTGTTTCGTTGGGGCAAATTAGTTTGTTTGTGATTGTGTGCAGGCCCACATCAACAGCTCTTTTTCTGGCGCCGTTGATACCCTGCAAGCCTTCTCCAAGTCCTACTGGTTCGATAACCTTGGTTTTGTAATCAAGGGAAACTGCTGCTTTCCTGCATCATACCTTCCTCTTGGGGTTCCCCAGCGAACGTGTGATCCACGTCATCAGTGTCAGACGCGCTCTCCCGTGGATGGCAGCCCTCCTACATTGGAGTGGCTGAGATGAAGGTCATGGTGGCGGAGGGGATCATCCCGCCATCCGGCAAAGGAGTGTGGAGGAGTGCATACGGCGACCCGGTCCCTACTCCGATAAGGGATGAACGGGTACTGCTCACTTCCCACACCCTTCGCGGAATGGCTTTGCCGCTTTCCGCCTTTTTCTTAGAGCTGCAGCCTCACAACATTACGCCAAATAGCTTGTTGTACATTGCCGGCTTTGTTGGGTTGTTTGAGGGTTACCTAGGCATAAAACCTAGGTTAGATTTCTTCACCTACTGCTTCAACGTCAAGAGGCAGACGGTGAAAGGCAAATTAGTTTCTTGTGGCACTGTCAGCTTCAACATGCGCCGGGATGACGACAAGTGGTACCCCCAGGTCTCCATTATGGACTCTTTCAAAGGGTGGACCACTTCTTTGTTTTATTGTAAGGATGTGCCAGCTCCGGGTCAATCTGTCGGAATGCCGCCTTTTGTTGATGTCGCCGGCGTCCCCAATGACGCCTGGAACGAGAAGCCGGTGAAAGTTCTTCCCAGCGATCTTAGCCTCATCAAAAGGCGGATCACTAAGCTGACTTCCGGCTCGCCCAAGCTCACAGGCGAAGACACCGTCCTTTGCTGGATAGTAAGGCGGATTCAGCCACTCTAGCATCACGACCAGCTCCTGTGCGATTATACCGGCGAGGTCTCTGATCCTCAGCAGACTTGCAAGGAAGACTTTGACGAACATCACCTGACGCACCGGATGAACCAGCTGGTGAAGAACCGGTCGCAGTACACGGAATCCTTTCCGATATACACGATGAATAACCCGGGTCCCCAGGTAACCAAGTTTATGATATGCTAAGCTTTTATTTGCTTTACCGCGACATGGTTTCACATTTCTTGTCTTTTCAAAACAGTTGTCAACACTTGGGGAAGCCGACCTTGCTCCTGCTCCGACGAAAGCCGGATCGAAGAAGAAGAAGAAGATTGTTTCTCCCCTCTCCGCGGCTGCTGCTGAAAGCCGAAAGAGGAAGAAAATCAACCGGCCAGTGTCAAAATCACCAACATCGAGGATGATGCCCTCGAGGGACTTAACATCCCGAAGAAGAAGTAAGTGAATTTTCCTCGTCCATTTGTCAACTTTGTTTGCCTATAAAATTGTCGGTGCTGATGGCTTGTTCTTTGTGCAAACTTAAACCTACCGCTCCTTTGAAGAAGAAGTTTGTCCTTGCACGGAACAAAGGGAGATCTGCTTCTCCCGCTGTCGCTCCTCCAACTCCTCCGGCTTCTTCTAAGCCGATCACAACGGAGGAGGAGACTTTTGCCGGTCCATCAGATCCGGCTTCCATAGCTCGGACTCGAGCCTCCACGACTCCGGCTTCTGAATGGACCGCCATGATGGGGAAGATGTCTCTAACTCCGGAAGAAGAAAGAGCTGAAGCCACGACTAATGATGCTCCCGCCTTCCGCCCAGTCAAGGAGGAACCTTTTGACGATGAGGGCTGCCTTAAGGAGGCTTTCAGAAGCCAGTTCGTGCCCCTGCCAAGCAGGCTCTCTCGTCAACAACCAAGGCCTTCTCCAGACGGCGAGCCGGACAAGAACCGTGTTCACAGCATGGTGGATATTGTCGATATTCTCGATGAGACCCACCAGTCATGGCACGAGCACTTTGAAGAAGGTGTTGCTCGCCTTAGGCAGCAAATGGAGGTAACCATCATAACCATCCTGTAGCCCCCGAGGATAATGCAGGAATTATGAACTAAATCCTGCATAATACTTAGAGAAATTTTTAAAAACTGATCATCCTAGCCCCCAAGCGCTGAGAAAGACTATGCCTTTTAGCTTTCTTAGTGCTACAGAACATAGGATCTAACATATAATACCTAACCCCAAGCGTGTTTGAGAGACTTTATGATTTTTATATGACTAGCCCCCAAGGATCAAGCCGTCTTTGACAAAGGCGGGTTTGATTCTTGAGTTAACGGCAAGATTATGCCAATAAATTTATTCTTTAGGTTGCGAAATTGCAGAAATCCCAAAATATGATGACGGAGACAATGGCGGCCCTTAGCGCGAAGAAGAAATAAATTCGTTGCCTTCGCGTGGAGCTTTATGACAAGGATGTCGTCATTGCCAGCCTAGAAACTGACCGCCAAACCAACCAAGGTAATTTTAACTTGACGACTTTTGTAGCAATGCTTTTGCTGATGTGCCTGCTGACGTTGTAATTTTTTGAAGCCAAGATTGACAAGGTGAAGGAGGTCCTTGGCAACGTTGGCAGCATCACCATGCTCCGCGAAGAAAGCGCGTCTGTCTTCAAAGAAAGCCAACGAGTTTCAAAGGAGCTTGAGGAGGTTAAGCGCGAGCTTGCCAAAGCCAAAGAGGACCTCACATCTGTTGCTAACAAGAATGCCAACGGCATCCAGGACCTGAAGGAACAACTGGGCCGGCGAGAGGATGAATCCACTGCTGTGGGTGACAAACTGCTAGGTAAGCTTTTTGGGATTTGTATATCAAATTACCTAGTTGTCCGAGTTGTTTGTCTAGAAAATGCCTTTTTTTGACCTTTGTATTTTATGCTGCAGGCCCTGCCGGCTTCGGAGAGAGCCTAGGGGATGACTCCCGGCTTAACCGGATTCTGGAGTTTGGCGAGCTAATGCCCAAGCTGCTGGCGTCGGGAGGAGCTTTTGCAAAGAAGCTTTTCCCGATGGACACGCCCAGCTGCTCGACTTGGACGGACCTGCCCGGCATTCTCAATCAAGCCGTTGAAGGGTTTGATGAGCGGTTGCGTTCTAGTGCCAGAGGTGGTGCCAAGACGTCCATGGGCCTGATGATGGCCCACTATCCTTACGCGGAACCATGGCGGGTACCGTCTGGCTTTCCAGAGGTCAAGGCAGATGGCACTCTCCTAGATCCGGAAGACGAGAAGGCGATCATGGGCTCAGTTGCCAGCTATGCTGCAAGGTGGCCAACATGGTATTACTTACCGTTATTTGCAAGGATGTCCCTGCTCCGCCAACTCCCGAAGGAGCTTCTCATGATGAGCCAGAGCCTGCCGATGATGCCCGAGGCTTTTCCTGAAAAAAACAATTACTTATGTGTTTAGCTGCCCCAAACATTTCATTTAGCATGTCTGTATATTTTTAACTTTAAGTTATCATGGTGCTTTTGGAGAAAACACTATGTGTTTTGTATAATATTCTGCCTGTTTATGTTATCTGGCTTTTATGCTTTGGCTTGTTCAAGAGTTAGCAAACCGCGAGCACGGAAACATCATGCCGAGTAACAGGGTGAAAGCACCAACCTGTTTAAAACCCGGAACAAGAGCTGGCTTTTGGTGCCGAAACTCCTACTAAGGCAACCCGGCATAAAAGCGATCAGAGAAATACATTTTGAGGCAAAGAGCGAAATCATTTTTCATCGCACGGGGAGGAAATATTTTTTGTCATCGCAACAAGGCGGAAACATTTTAACCAACCAGCAAGAAATACAATTTCGGGTTAACATTGATGAACAAGATCATTGGGAAATAAAAGACTGTAAATACGCGGATCAAAGAATGTGAGCGAACCAGACTTTATTTCATGATCATAGTGTAATGTTTGCAATAGAATTTGCTAAGTATAGAAGGGACATAGTTGTGCGATATTCCAGGGACGCTTGGTCTTATCTAGGTCATCGTCTATGCCTTTTCCTCTTGCGGCCTTTCTTGGTGGGATCTTTCTTTAAGTCCCTTAAGTCCAGGAGGTAGTACGATCCGTTGCTCAGAATTTTGCTGATGATGAACGGTCCCTTCCAAGGTGGGGATAGCTTGTGCTATTTGCTTTGAACAAGCCAGAGCAGTAAGTCGCTTTCTCGAAAGGAGCGATGCTTCACCCTGCGGCTATGGTAGCAACGCAAGTCCTGCTGGTATTTGTCATAACGGAAAAGTGTGAGCTCTCTCTCTTCTTCGAGGATATCTAAGCTGTCTTGACGAGCTTCTTCTCCTTCTGCTTCGACGTAGGCTGCAACACGTGGCTAGTCGTGGATCATATCGGAAGGTAGCATGGCCTCTGCACCGTAGACCAGAAAGAAATGCGTGAGCCCAGTGGATCTGTTTTCTGTGGTGCGGATGCTCCACAGGACAACCGGCAACTCATCGATCCATGCGCCAGCGGCACGATGTAGGGGTACCTCTAGACGGGGTTTAATGCCTTGCAAGATCATGCCATTGGTGTGCTTGACCTGTCCATTGGACTGAGGATGGGCTACGGAGGCCAAGTCAAGCCGGATCCCCACTCTGCTGCAGTACTTGGCCAGCTCGCTAACGACAAAGTTGGTGCCGTTGTCGGTGATAATGTTGTGAGGGATGCCAAATCGTGTTGTTATCTCAATTATGAACTTGGTGGTTGTTTTGCCATCAAGCTTTTTTATGGGTTTTGCCTCTACCCACTTTGTGAACTTGTCTAGGAGATGCGTGAGCCCACCTCTAGCCGTGCGGAAGGGTCCAACCATGTCAAGCCCCCAGACCGCAAACGGCCAAGTAATGGGGATGGTTCTGAGGCCTTGTGCCGACATGTGGTTCTGTTTTGCATAGCGCTGGCAGCCTTTGCATATCTTCACAATTCGGGCTGCGTCTTGTTTGGCTGACAGCCAGAAGAAGCCAAGCCGGAATGCTTTGGCTACCAATGCCTTTGGCGCCACGTGATGGCCGCATTCTCTAGAGTGAATCTCTTCGAGAATTTGGCGGCCCTCTTCTGGTGAGATGCATCGTTGAAAGATGCCGGATGTCCTCCGTTTGTAGAGCTGATCGTTGATGACGATGTACGCTTTGGACCGACGCTCAATTTGCCGGCTAAGTACCTCGTCATCTTTTGGGAGCTCCCTCCTGAGCAGGAAATTCAGGTATGGCGTCGTCCAGTCTGGGGTTACCAGAAAAACTGCTGCAGACTCCGCCGCCAATGGAAAGTCTTCGTTGCCGCCTTGAATTGTCGGATGATGAAGATGCCGAAAAAACATGTCCGGGGGGACCAAGAATACGGCAGCTGTTTGCTCCGCTGATGTTTGCCCTTCCCCGTCATCCTTGATGGATGGTTTATGCAGATGTTTGAGGGAAACATCTGTAGGCACCGGCCCCTGCTGTGAGCCAAGCCTGGCTAAGGCATCTGCTGCTTCGTTGTCGTCGCGCTTGATGTGGCGAACCTCCAAGCCAGCGAAACATCTACCAAAGTCGTCAACTGTGCGCCTGTATTCTGCCATTACTGGGCTTTTAGTATCCCAGGTTCCGTCCAGCTGTTGCACCACCAGGTCCGAATTGCCGAAGCAAAGCAGCCTTTTGACTCCAATATCCTTTGCCATATGAAGGCGTGCAGAAGGGCTTCATACTCCGCCACGTTGTTGGATGCATTGAAGTGGAATTGCAGGACATAGCTTAGCTTTTCCCATGTTGGGGACTGTAGAACGACACCATCTCCGGCGCCTTCCTTCATTTTTGATCCGTCAAAGTGCATAATCCAGTACTCTGATTCTGGGAGCGGCTTGCTTTCCATTGCTTCTATCCAGTCATCGACAAAGTCGGCCAAAGCTTGGGACTTGATGGCTGTCTGAGGCTTGTAGTGGATGTCGAATGCTGCCAATTCAATTCCCCACCTGGCAACTCTACCAGTGGCGTCAGCGTTGTTGATGATGTCCTTTAAGGGAGCTTTACTGACCACCGTTATGGAGTGGTGGTGGAAGTAGTGTCTCAGCTTTATGGCGGCAAAGAAAACGCCATATGCCAACTTTTAGTAATGCAGATACCGCTGCTTTGACTCTGAAAAGACTTCGCTTATGTAGTACACCGGGCGTTGGCCTGGCAGATCCTTTCCATCTTTAGTGCGTTCGACGACGATGACGGCGCTGATGACCAAGTCGGTTGCTGCCACGTATAGTAGGAGAGGCTCCATTTCTCTTGGGGCGGCCAAGACTGGTGCATTTGTCAATGTGCTCTTAAGTTGTGCTAAGGCGGCTTCCGCCTCTTCAGTCCAAACAAATTTTTCGGACTTTTTTAGGAGCTTGTACAGAGGCAAGGCTTTATCATCGAGCCGGCTGATAAATCGGCTGACTGCCACAACTGAACCCGTGAGCCGTTGTATGTCTCTGAGACAAGTTGGCCTTTGAATGTTTTGGATTGCCGTGATTTTTTCCGGGTTGACTTCGATGCCTCGCTCGGAGACAATAAAACCCAGAAGCTTGCCGGCGGGGACCCCAAAGACGCACATTGTCGGATTAAGCTTCATCTTGTACTTCCTTAGATTATCAAAGGTTTCCGTTAGATCGACGATGAGGTCGCCACGCTTCTTTGACATGACGGCAATGTCGTCTACATATACGTGGACATTGCGGCCTATTTGCTTGTCAAGACAACGTTGCATGCACCATTGATAGGTAGCACCAGCGTTCTTTAAGCCGAAAGGCATCGTGACGTAGCAGAAATTACCATAAGCTGTGGTGAAGGATGTCTTTATCTGATCTGACTCCTTCATTTTGATCTGGTGGTAACCAGAATAAGCGTCCACAACACAAAAATTCGGAGCCGGCAGTTGAATCAATGACCAGATCGATTCGTGGCAAGGCGAACGGATCTTTAGTACAGACTTTGTTTAACCCAGTGAAATCAATGCACATTCTTAGCTCAGAAGTGTTTTTCTTTGGGACGAGTACAAAGTTTGCTATCCATTATGTATGAACGACTTCTTTTACAAATTTGGCAGTTGAAAGCCGCAAAATCTCTTTTCCAACCGCTTTGCGCTTCTCTGTGCCGAGGCGGTGGAGATCCTGCTTGACCGGATTTGCGTCCTTTTTGACTTTAAGCGAGTGCTCGACGAGTTCCCTCGGGACACCCGGCATGTCGAAAGGTGACCATGCGGAAATATCCCGGTTCTCACAGAGGAACTCGACGAGCTCGCTTTCCTATTTATCGCCGAGGCCGGTGCCGATGGTCATCTCTTTGGAGGGATCAGTTTGCATTAACTTGATCTTCGTAGTACTATCTGAGGCCTTGAAGCTTTTGTCCAGCTTGTAAGATGGCTTCTCAGCAACCGACATCTCATCTGACTTGACCTCCTTCTTTAATTCCTCCAACTCTTCCTTGCTGAGCTCCGCCTCTGCACAGACAACGTTGTCGGCTTCGCGCCTTTTTGAAATCTCCACTGATTGTGATTATTCCTTTAGGCCCCGGCATTTTAAGCTTGCTGTAGATGTAGCACGGCCGTGCCATGAACCTGGCATAAGCCGACCGTCCAAATATTGCGTGGTATGCACTTTTGAAGGGTACCACCTCAAATGAGATATCTTCTGTTCTGAAGTTATCTAGGTTTCCGAAGGTAACCGGTAAGGTGATTTGACCCATAGATGATGCTTGTCGTCCTGGGATGATACCGTGGAATCTTATGTTGCTGTGATTTAGCTGAGAGACCGACAGACGCATCCTTTTGAGCGTTTCAACATTGAGTATGTTGATACTGCTCACTCCGTCCATGAGCACCTTTGACAGCTTGTATTTGTCGACAATTGGGCTGACGACTAAAGCATAGGTGCGCGTGTGCGGGATGTACCCTAGGTGATCCCGACGATCCAATGTGACGGGCCAGTCAGACCAAGGTAAGAATTGTGGCACTGCTGGTACCGTGGCGTTGATGTCACGCCAATCTGCTCGCTCCCTTCGCGCTAATCCAGTAGCCAGATTGATGATCAAGCTTTCCGTGTGCTTCGGAAACTTGCTGCTTTTCTGCTGCTTTGGTGACACTTCCCCTGACTCCGAGGCGGATTCCTCCTTTTCTTTGTCGTCTTTGCGAGCTTTGCGTTTGTTTCTTGGCTTGGCTGCACCCGGGTCCTTCGCAGCTTCTCTGTTGAGATGGCATTGGCGATTGGTGTGGGTGACTTTGCCGTTTACCTTGAGGTGATGGGCACATGGCTGATCTTTAATCATGTCCCAAGTTATCTTTGGAGGTCGAGATTGCTGATCCTCTTGCTTTTCCAGTTGTCGTTATTCTGGTTGCCTTTGTCAAAGGTGGCGGCGACTTCGGTTGAAGGGCCGGCCTGCTCATCGCCCGCCTTTTTGCTCGGCTGACTCTTTCTTCGCGAATCATGATCTTCGCGGTTGTCGTCGTCTGCGGCGGCGTACTTGTTTGCACAAGCAAGTAGGCCACCCAGCGTTGTAGATTGATCACTGAACACCATGAAGCGGAAGTGCGCACGCCACCCAGAGCCTAACATATTTAGGATTTGTGATTGAAAATTAAACGTGTACATCTCGACATTTTATGTGCGCACGCCAAGTTTCGCCGAAAACCGACATTTTTTTGCGGCATATGTAGCAAAGATAAAAAAACTCGTGAAAAGCCCCTTTTAGCACCGAATTTTGTCTTTTTCACACGATACAAAAAATATCGATTTTCCGTGAAACTATTTTGTGAGCACATAAAATGTCGAAATGGCGCAATTTTATTTTTTATTTTCAAAACGCATTCAAAAAACATTTTAAAAACCGGAATAGTGGCGAAACTCCCCTCAAGTCTCCCGTGTAGAGAAAAGTGTCTATTCTCTCCTTGGGTCATCGCTGCTTCCAGCGGCACAAGAGACGGGGTAGGGTTCCTTACGGCCGAAGCGGCCACGCGCGCACGCCTACCATTACACAGCACCACACCATAACTTGGACAGTCCACACGCCGCCTCCGCCTCGCGCCTCCAAAACCCTTCCCCCCCGCCGCACCCGGCACCTAGGGTTCGCGTCGCCTCGCCGCGCCGCGCCGCCGCAGCCATGGGTTCCTCGCTCCCGTCCAAGGAGGCCAACCTCTTCAAAATCATTGTCGTAAGCACCCCGACTCCTTCCCTCCCCCCTCGATACTCGAATCGATCTGTTCGGCCTCCGAATCCGCTTCTCCCTGGCCGCGTCCCGCTCGATTCGGGAGTCTGGATGCACCCGGCGACTGGTGATGCTCAAGGGGAGTGGACGCATGCTAGGGTTTCGTTGTCTAGGTGATTGCTCGGGTCGCCAGGCTGGTTCCGGGAGAGTTGAAGCTTGGACTTGCGACGGTTGGATCAGTAGGTGGTACCAGAGAAGCTGCAGCTTGAGAGGCGGTGGTTTCGCCAGTAGAGTGGATAGTAGTTTGCTTCACGGTTGGGGTCAAGCTTTCCTTCATCACGAGGCTGACTTTGTTGAAGCTGCTGGTGCTAAAAGCTAAAGATATCATCTTTGTAATGAATTGTGTGCCATGCTATATTTAATCGGGCATCAACTCCTTTTTATGAGTGTCATGTTAACAAATGCCCTCTTGTCACAGGGGCTTGCATCTTAACATTGTCTGTTTGCATTGTGTGATAGTTCAGTGGTTGGGACTGATTGTCGGTCGGAGTTTTACTATATGAGCATGTTGAAGTTTTTATGGTAACACGAGTACTAACTAAGCAGGAGGTGAAATAATATATTAGATACAGCTCTTGATTATTTTATAGGTGCCTAGTTTTCTTGTTTAACATTATGATGATTTGAGCATAGATAATGCTCTTCTCGAACTGTTAAAGTTACATAAATTGCACCATAGGCATGCAGATAGTGTGCTACTTTCGAGTCTTGCATGACTGTCTGCTCAATAGCATGAATGCATATGTACTTGACTGCGGCATGATGGCTTTTTTCCTCCTACCCCCCCCCCCCCCCCCCCCCCCCCCCTCCCCCCAAGTTTTCTGATGTTTTTATGTTTTGCGTATACAGAAATCGTATGAAACTAAGCAGTATAAGAAAGGGTTGAAGGCCGCGGATTCCATATTAAAAAAGTTCCCTGATCATGGAGGTCAGAAATATAACATTTTCTTATGTTCACTTTCTAGTGTTCTTCTCTTTCTCCCTGCAGCCTCCTCTGACCTCGTAACTACTTTGTCTCATTCCTTGTAGAAACTCTATCGATGAAAGGTTTGACACTAAATTGCATGGACCGGAAATCTGAAGCATACGACCTTGTTCGCCGTGGCTTGAAGGTTCTTAATTAGTACAAGGGATATGTTCCTAATTTTTTTCTGTGATGATTACAACAGTACAACTAATGTATCAATTTGCGCCAAACTTCTGCAGAATGATCTGAAGAGCCATGTGTGCTGGCATGTCTATGGTTTGCTTTACAGATCAGACAGAGAATACAGAGAAGCTATAAAATGTTACCGAAATGCTTTGAGGATCGATCCAGATAACATTGAAATTTTACGTGACTTGTCACTTCTCCAGGTTGGTACAATAAACTATTGCATTTCCCCCCTATTTTCTTCCTAAAACATTTTTGCTTAATTTGCCTCTGTGAACTTTGCTGCCTAATATATGTCTGCATTCATCTTTAGTTATTTCTCATGTAATATTTCGTCTATTGTTCATCATAGACTTGGTTGAGGTCTTAGTAATATATGCCTAGTAGACGTTTGGATTCCAAGCATCTGACTTTGTCATGGTCTTGGTACTGGATGAGTGAATAACAGAGGAAAATAGTATAATATCGTATGCCGGAGATATTTTTATTACCAGTGTTGGTCACATTACATAGCACTCATAGGAAATCCTGTTTGACTTTACCAATACCATGCTTATACCAATCCGAGTGTAAAGGTTTTCTGCCTTCTAATGAACGAATTTTATTCCTTTTAACAGGCACAAATGAGGGACTTGTCTGGCTTTGTTGAGACTAGGCAACAGCTCTTGTCATTAAAGCCAAATCACCGCATGAACTGGATTGGCTTTGCTGTAGCTCATCATTTGAGTTCCAAGTACGCCACTTTCTTGGTAGTGGTCAATTTAAAATCAATCAATTAAACTAATATGAGCATTTCATCAAAGATAACAAGGTCTTGAGCACCTGCTCAATTCATATGCTAAACATGGAATGATAAAATTCAAGTACCAGACGCTACTATTCAGAATATCTGTCGAATTCCTAGTAAGACCTTGTGCGATATGCCAGATGTCAGCAGTAAATACTTATGGACTGATTAAGCTCATGGCTGCATATATCACATCAGTTGTTGAATTGCTTCCTCACAACATGGCATAACTAATGAACAGAATGACACTTAGTATTTTTTGGCAGACTACTATTTGTATCTTGTCTTATCTCCTTGCTATGTCGATCGTGAGGGTTTTCTCGTCTAATTATTCAGAAGCTGCTTGCTGTTGCATGTATGGAAAGATGTAACCTTTATGGTATTAAAATTTCACCACTAATACGGTCGTTTTTGTTGCCCACTTGTAGTTCTTCCAAGGCTATAGAAGTACTGGAGGCCTACGAGGGGACACTTGAAGATGACTATCCTCCAGAAAACGAGCGATATGAACACGGTGAAATGCTTTTGTATAAGGTGCCTACAGTTCTCTCATTTTCTGGGTTAGGATTGCAGTACAAGCAATGTAGCCAGTATCGGTTTACATCTAATTTGCACTTTCATGAACACAGTGAACTCTAACCATAATTCACAACAGATCAGATATCTCTAGGGGTCAAATATGTTTTCATTTCATGGTTTGGTTAATGTTCTATCTACATGTAATAGCTGACATAGTGCTTTTAGAAAAATATTTAGGAATTGTTTATAAGCATTCCTTAACCCTGACACTAGCTTGCTGTCCATATCTTCTTTGAATGTTGCTGATGTTTTTGCTATGTTCTTAATTTTATGCCATTTGAATTATGTTTTCATGTTGATTTATTAGACTTATTATTGTTTTGATTTGACTTTCTGTTCTGTGTGCAGTATATTAGTTCTATTACTTTAGCTCCAGATAAAGTTTGTGGTTTCTAAATTGGTCAAGTGATATTTAGTACCATGGTTTTTAAGGCGGCAAGGCGTCCTAAGGCGTTCTACCCCCGCTCTGACGCCTAAGCGCCTATAGCGGGCAAATTTCCAAGGCGCTGCCAGGGCACCTTATCGCCTAAGCGTCCTAAGGCGGACACCTTAAGAACCATGTTTAGCACCTTTCCTCACTCCAATACATGCTGCTGTGGATGGTCAAACTTCAGCTATCAATATCTTTAGTAAAAAACCATCCTTTCATGAATAATGAATAATATACCAATACCATCCTTCATGAATAATGAATAAAATAAAATGAAATTTCTGTTCAAAGTTGTGTTGTGTGCTCTGTGTTAATTTCTCAAATGTCACTTATTTTGGCTAGAGATAGTACATGGTTTAAGTGTGCGGTATTATCTATCTTCAACCTTGCTCTGCTCCACCTTTATAGTTTCAAAGTTACTTTATGCTCTAACTCTAGAATTGACTCACATTGTTTCTTGCTATTCATTATTGTGCTATTGTGGTTTCGCAGATATCGTTGCTTGAGGAATGTGGGATGCTGGACAGAGCCCTTGAGGAGATGCACAAGATGGAGAGTAAAATTGTAAGTCTTATCTTTCCACGTGTAAAGGAAAAAATAGAACTATTGTATAACATGTTTTCTTCTTGAATTTTGTCTGCCAGGTTGACAAGCTATCATTCAGAGAACAAATGGCCTGCATTTTATTGAAACTTGGCCGTTTTGAGGAGGCTGAGAAAATATATAGGTCCCTCCTTTTTATGAATCCTGATAACTACAAGTAAGATGCTTGTACTCATTCTTATGCTTGCATTTGTTGGTAATTTTTGTCTATGTACTTTTGCTGCTACTTTCTTTACATATTATGTTTGCTCTTCATCAACTTAGATAGATACCTGTATTTTCTGTACTGTAAATAGTAATCATTCTGAGGGCAAATACATTTAGGCACTATTCTTCTACCTACTTAGGCATTGTATCAATAGATACAAGCTTTAGAAGCTTTGGTGAATACCGTCTTTTCATATATGTGACTTGACTAGCATTTTATTGTAACTAGATTAAAGTATGAAACTTTAGCCATTCGAGCAATTCAACCATCTACGGTACTTGTATCCTAAGTTGGTTACGATTATCCGCCTCCACATGCACAATTTCCATGTGGCAAATACTTTGCATGCTTGGCTCATGCCCTTTTACAGTTGTCTAAATGTAGTTACCCTCAGAATGATTACTATTTACAGTATGCAGTAATAAACAGACACAAGTTTGGGATTAAAAGGGGAACTATAGATGTAAGTGGGTCATTATTAGGGTACCCTCTACCCTATTTAGTTCATAAAATGAATTAACTTTTCTAATGACATCATCATTTTGAAGAAGTTCGTTATTTTTTTGAACTAAAGAGGGTAGAGGGTACCGTAATGATGACCCACTTGCATCTTTAAAGGAACTATTGCAAAACTTGACCTAAAAAATATGATGTCAACTTGTCTGTTACTCATTTGTATGCTAGGAGGAATACTGTTCCTCCTTACATCTTGTAGACAGTCCTACCTGGTATGTAAACCTACTTCCGGCAGTAATAAAGAGCCACACGTCTGGGATTAAAAAGGGAACTGTTGCAAAACTTGACCTAAAAAATATGATGTTGACTTGATTCTGGAACTCATTTGCACGCTAGAAAAAATACTGTACCTCCTTACATCTTGTAGACAATCCTACCTGGTTTGGTAAACCTACTTCCGATACTCTGAAATTAATTGTCACCCTGTTCTATTCAGGTACTTCATAGCCCTGCAGAAATGCCTTGGGCTTTACTCTGAGAATGGTCAATACTCGGCTGATGATGTTGAACGGCTAAGTGCATTATATAAATCACTTAAGGAAGAATATAGTTGGTCATCAGCTGTTAAGGTAAACCATCATAACTTGTAATTTCATTTGCATTGATATTTTTTTTGTTCTTTCGTGTATCCATGGTCCTTTGAGGGCGCAGCAAAATACCCAAGATGTAGGCATGTTTTTAATGTGATGAGAATTATTTTTTTCTATACGCAAAGTCAAAATTTATTTGTCATCCATACTGACTGTAGGTAGATCATATACTCGATAAGCTGTGAATCTAAATATTTCTCATGCCTTCTTTGCAACAGCGCATACCTCTTGATTTCCTGGAAGGTGAAAAATTCCAGGAGGCAGCGGATAATTATGTTAGACCCCTATTAACCAAGGTAATTATAGTAATTTTAAAGTGATAGTTTGTTAGTACCTGAAAGGTGTGTGTGAGACATTTCACCGTATGATTTTTTGGGCTTACTGGGCAGCATGCTGTTACTCATTGTTATAATTGATTGTAATGTGCCCCATATCTTGTAGGGAGTACCGTCACTTTTTTCTGATTTAAGCCCGCTTTATGAGCACCCTGGCAAGGTAACAGAAGTTCTACTAGTTAACATCATTTACCTTTTCTTATTTTACTGTTTGTGTTACAAGTCAGAGGGAGATTTATGGGATAACTCTGAATCTCATTAATAGGCCAACATATTGGAGCAACTGTTTCTTAAGCTAGAAGATTCAGTTAGGACTTCTGGATGCTTTCCTGGAAGGTAATCTTTTGTGCCTGGCCATTGTTCTCAGATTTATCATGTATTATTGTATCCCAATCAATCTGACACTGTATATTTATTGGTTGACACCTTTATCAGCCAAAGCTTCCTGTTAGGTTGTAATTTCTTATCACCCAACTGAGACCCCTTTTCTCGTAGCGGCAACTAATTGAACTCTTATTTGGTAGCGCATAATGATATTTATGTGCTTGTACTGCAATATCGGCTTTCCTATCTTCTGCTCTTCCTCCATTTGGCGTCCTTAAGATGCACAAAAAAATGAGATATAATCCACCTGGAGGAGATAATAGAGAGATTCGTTTGCAGGCATTGCTTCCTAAATGCAGTGCATCTTGTCATTGTTTTCTACGCAAGGAACAGTGATGCACACTTCAAATGACAGAATAATGAGACACCAAGGTTGTATTGTGAAAATATCCCACAATGACAGTCGTAAATCCCACACAGTTCTCTGATGTAATACTGCAGGTCTTAACTTGAAAGTGGTTTACCATTGTGTTGTTCTTTCCAAGCGTGCTCCTCCTTAAAAAATTGCTACCTATCACTCTTTGAAATGCAGTCGTGTGCTATTGCTAACCCTGTATGAGCCAATTGTGATTGTAATTTGACTTAATCTGCTAATATAGAAACTTATTTCTTTTAACTGTTTCTTCTTGCAGTCCGCAGGTGGAACCCCCATCCACACTCATGTGGACTCTGTTGTTGGTTTCCCAGGTTAGCATTTGGTGTGAACACTTATATATATATATCTACTGATGATCCACCGAGTTACTTTTAACAAATCTTTTGAAGTAGCATCATTATGTTTGTCACTTGTCTTGGTGCAGCACTATGACAGAAGATGCCAGTATGATATTGCTCTAGATAAAATTGATGAGGCCATGTTACACACACCAACTGTAATTGATTTGTACTCCATAAAGGTACACCCTCCCTATGTTTGAATATGTTTTACTTAGTATGGAATTAAGCTTTATCACCATCTTTCCAATGCTCAGTCATCTGGACTTTACTCTTAATTAGTGGTTTCTTTCAGTGTGGCTGCTTGTACTAAATGCTCGTACATCTCTCTAATATATGGTTCCCTGTAAATTTTGCAATTATCTGGAGCTAACTTTAGTTAATGGTTTCTTTCAGCTTTCAGTGTAGTGCTGCCTGTACCAAATGCTAGTACATTACTGCTGATAGAGTAGATTATATATATAGTAGTAGTTTTTGCATCATTGTTGCACTGCTGTTTCAAACTCTCTTTGGGTAAAACCAGCAGAGTTCTGCTGCACTTCCTAATAGAGTTATTTACCTTTGTTGCGTACCATCTTTTGTCTTGCCTTTCCAATCTGTATTTTTCTTCCTCCAACTATCAGTCTTTCTCTTATATTTTGTTGCTCTTATCCCATCTTATTCCTCTAAATAACAGTATCTAAATTTACTCAGTTTCACTGTACATTGTGTTGAATTGACCATGTTTTACTAACTTAGTTAGCATATTTCTTTGTTAATAACCCTGCTATTGCACATGCTTTTATTTCAGGGAAATATATTGCAACATGCTGGCAATTTTTCTGCAGCTGCAGCATTAGCAGATGAAGCTAGGTCCATGGACCTTGCTGATCGTTATTTAAACAGTGAGTGTGTAATGCAGATGCTTCAAGCTGATCAGGTATAATTTCAATTAAAAACACAAGTATATTTGCACAGTCCTGCTGATATTTGTTTTCAATATAAACGAAGCGTTTTGGTATTACATTGTGTTTGTTGGCGAACCTCTCATGGTTGTGAACATTACACATTTAACTACATATATTTTGTGGCTTGTGAAGGTTGGGCTAGCTGAGAAGACTGCTGTTTTGTTTACAAAAGACGGAGACCAGCACAATAATCTCCATGACATGCAGTGCATGTGGTACGTGCCCTCCCCCCATCCCTTACCTCTTACATTACCATTTTTCTAGTTTTTCTCCACTAACTCGTGCTCTCTTTTAAGGTACGAGCTTGCTTCTGGTGAGAGTTATTTTCGGCAAGGTGATCTTGGCAGGGCTCTGAAAAATTTCCTGGCTGTTGAAAAGCACTACACCGATATGACTGAAGATCAATTTGACTTCCATTCATATTGCTTACGCAAAATGACACTTAGGGCGTATGTATCTATGCTGAAGTTTCAAGATCGGTTGCATGCTCATGAATACTTTCACAAGGCTGCTGCAGGAACTATCAGGTAATGGTACTATTGTTCTTTTCCGTTGATTATTTTGTACTTCCGTTCAGAAAGTTTGTTAAAGCTGTTGTAACGAACTGTAGGTGTTACATGAAATTACATGATTCTCCATCAAAATCATCTGCTGAGGAGAGTGATGAGATGTCAAAGCTGCCAGCTGCTCAGAGGAAGAAGTTGAGGCAAAAGCAGAAGAAGGCAGAAGCTCGTGCTAAAAGGGTAACCTCCACACTTTCGTTTGGATCTGTTACTGCTAAGCCTGTCTTATTTTGCCCTTAAATCTCTCCAAATCTCTCCAGGAGGCTGAAGAGAAACAAGAGGATGAAACAACTTCATCAAACAGTTCGAAATCCGGGAAGAAACAACAGTCAAGACCGGTTGATTTGGACCCACATGGTGAAAAATTGGTCCAGGTATTCATTTTCTAAGCCACCAGTTGTACACTCCTAGTATTATGCTCTTTAAAAACACCAGATTTGATCTTCTAGGCCAATGAATGATTTTCATTTCTTTTATGCAAGGCTTTATATAGTGCGAGATGTTCATCCAAATATTCTCGTGTTGGTTATGCATTTTGCAGGTTGAAGATCCACTCACAGAAGCCACGAAATATTTGAAGCTTTTGCAGAGCAATTCGTCAGATTCATTAGAAACCCATATACTTTCGTTTGAACTTAACATGAGAAAGCAAAAGGTTTTACTCGCTTTTCAGGTATGTCTGATACTATCCACCTCACTATTTTGGGATGTCCTGTTATTTCCTTTTCTTTTACTGGAATAAATTTGACACTATTAAAAGACTAGTTTGTCTGATTATAAGAGAAAAGTATATATGACCCCCACAAGTTTCAGAAAAGGGACAGAGAGCCCCCTCAATTTTAAATTGGCTCACATTATCCCCTTAATTTTCTGAAACCAGACAAGTAACCCCCACACCGTCTAAAGCTGTTTTCCATAGCGGTTTTGCATATGTGATGACTTGACGGTTAATCCGGAGGTTCCGCGTCTCGTCCACCGACATTTTTGACCATCGGCCAACCTCCATGTGCCTTGTTGCCGTGGCCAGCGCCCCTCTCGCTCCCTACGGTATCTCTTTCAGCTCAGCCTCATACTCCTTTTCGTTGTTGGTCATAAGCATGGCTGGCTCGATTCTCCGGCGAGACGCGCGCGTATTATACAAGCAAGCAAGCAGCCACCTGGATGGATTCCCACTAGCTAGCTTCACGTACTTGACAAATCGCTGGACACAGGAAAATCAATTGGTTCCAGCCCTTCCCCTGACCTCGGGAGCTCCGTGGCGTTGTCCAGATGTCTGCAGATCCTCCCGGAGCTGGCCATCAACTTGGAGACGACGTCGCCGTGTTGTCCTGTTACACCCGCTGCCGGGGATGATCGTGTTGTCGTTCCCGCGCTTCTCTGTCGCGTTCGACTACTCCGACGAGTTCCCTGTGATCCCGTGCTTCTTTCCCCTCCCACGATCTCCCTCGCACAGTCGCACTGTGCTCTCCTGCGCCGAGCGCTGCCGCTGTTACCTCGTCGGCAGTTTCCAGCCACCGCGAGCTGCTCCAATCGATTCCAACATGTGTCCCTACAGCCACCGCACAGCCGCACTCCCCTGCGATGACCCGTGCGGACACCGCCGCGCGTCGCCGTCGTCGCCCTGTTTCGGTCGGTTGCCGCACCGCAAAACCGCTATGGAAAACGCACGTATGCAAACACCACTCTGAAAACAGCTTAAGATGGTGTCTGGGGGTCATTTGTCTGGTTTTAGAAAACTGGGGATTATGTGAGCCGATTTTAACTTGAGGGGGCTCTCTGTCCCTTTTGTGAAACTTGGGGGGGGGGGGGGGGGGGGGGGGGGGTATGTATACTTTTCTCTGAATTGAGAAAACCTCTATTGCTTTGCTTATATTGTTGATAGACTGATACTGGTATTTGTTTACATCTTCTTTTTGATTTGGATTTGTCGGAATATTCTAACAACTTATGTATTATAATTTTACCAACAGAAAAAACATATGGATATCCACAATTAATAGGCTATGTAGAATATTTTCTTTTTGCGAATATATAATCATAGAACATTGCCAAATGAATTGATTGGTCACCCTGGCAATGTCATCAACAACAACAACAACAACAAAGCCTTTCAGTCCCAAACAAGTTGGGGTAGGCTAGAGTTGAAACCCATAAGATCTCAAAACCAAGTAATGGTTCTGGCACGTGGATAGCTAACTTCCACGCACACCTGTCCATGGCTAGTTCTTTAGCGATGGGTTTCATCTCCATGAGAGTAGCTGAGTTTTTACGTTGGCTCGCCAAGCCTATCACAACCCTCCTCCTTTATCCGGGCTTGGGACCGGCTATGTTGAGACAACATAGGCGGAGTTCTAAGTCATGGACCCTGGCAATGTCATCACAAACAAATATTCTTAACTGTTCTAAGTGCAGTGCATATGCCATTATATCATTGCAGGAGTACTTTTTTCTTGGCCATTGTATAACCAGCCATTGTTGCCTCGTTAGTGTAGTTGGAGTTGTGGAAAATGAAAACTGAGTGAACTCCACTGAAAAAGAGTTCTTGGTAGTGCTTTATTTCAAAATAGAAGTTGTTTCATACATTGAGACGTTTCCCAATATATCACCTTGAGGCAGTAGGTTGTACATCAACATGTTAGTTTCTTTCGTAGTATTCATAACTTGATGGCAAATCTACTACTATCTCTTTTATCTGAGCAATAGTGGTAAGTTGTTTTACATGTAAATAGAACTATCTACTTATGAACAGATGTTGTAATATAATTATAAATTAGAACTAGATATATTTTCTTAATCTGTTGTATTGTTTTCTTAGTACTCTTTATCTATCTATTGTTACAGGCGGTTAAACAGCTCACTAAATTGGACGAAAATAATCCAGACAGTCACCGATGTTTGGTGAGTATCCAAATCTACTCATTGCACTTAGATTGTTTTAAAATAATTCTATAGAACACCATAAAATATTCATTGTCTATTTATTACTGTTTGGCGTGCTTATTGATCCAAGTTCTGTTGGCCTGTGGTTGCCATCATGAGTTTTACATATTTTTGTAGAAAACATCCTATCCCTGATTGTATTCTTCGACGTCAACAGTTTTTTTACTCTTTTATTTGCCTTGCTTATTGATCTAAGTTCTGTTGGCCTGTGGTTGGCACCATGAGTTTTACATATTTGTGTAGAAAACATCCTATCCCTGATTTTATTCTTCGATGTCAACACAGTTTGTTTACCTTTGTGAGGTTTACTCTTTTATTTGCCTTGCTATAAGGAATCAGACCATACAAATTGGGTGCACTTGGAATTTTACAAGCATTTTTATACTCGAGTTTTTCCCCTGGTTTCGAAGGAATTAGTTGGTGAGCTGAACCCTATATAAAGTCATGCCCTGTAAGGAATGGCGTGCTACAGGGTTTGTTACTGTTTTAATTCTTAAATTCTTTCTGGTGCACGTAGCTTAATTGAAATTACGAAGTATTTTGGTTGACCAAGTTCATAAACCAGAAATGGAATCCTTCTAGGAAATGGTGACTTGGGTTTATTGTCACTATCCATGAAAATTTTGTTAGTTTTTGGCTTCTAATCTGTTCAGGTTACGCTTTTTGTAGAATTCTGTAACACTTTCTAAGCATAACTCTTACTATATATTTAGAGTGTATTTAAATGCACACTCGTGTAAAATTTAGCAAATGCAGTAATTTCGAATGTATACATATCATCCAGATTTCATTCATGTTCTTTATTTATTTACTGCTTGATCTTTACTTTTGCAGATAAGATTCTTCCACAAGATAAACAGTCTTCCTGCCCCAGGAACTGATTCTGAGAAATTAATTTGGAACGTTCTGGAAGCTGAACGACCAGATCTAAGGTTCTAAGCTGCTGATTGATTTTATCAATATGCACTTGCTGCAGTTTATTTGACTGGCGTGTCCTTGCAGGCAATTACATGGGAAATCTCTTGTTGAAGTAAATAGTAACTTTCTTGAAAAGCACAATGGTAATTATATATATATTTGGTTTATGGACCTTTTTTTTTGGCTGAGGAATCTACTTATTCAAATCTCTCTTTGCTAGCTTCTTTGACACACAGAGCAGCAGCAGCTGAAATGATGTACCTCTTGGAGCCAGATAAGAAGCTGCAGGCAATTAAATTAATTGAAGACTCAACAAATAACACAGCGTCAGGGTAAAGATACAAAGGAATACCGCGCCTCTGATTTAATTCACCTGATACGTACATTGTCTTAACATCTGATCTTTATGCAGAAACGGTGTGATCGGTCCCATTAAGGAATGGGGCATTCAAGACTGTATTAATGTTCATAAATTGCTGGATACTGTTTTTTCTGAACAGGATGTTGCAAATAGTAAGTTTCAACATGCCATTCCCAACTTATTTATTGCACCCTTACATTGATGTTTTTTTCTGCTGCTTCTGTGATGTTTTGCCATTGCATATCTGTCACTGAGTGCAGTAGTGCAGTACCCTCACCCTGCTATCACTAATGATATGTACTGTTTCTGAGCTCTGATGGCATGCCTCATGCTGTGGGTACACCATCATTTTATTGAAATGGATTATCTATATCATGATGAAAACAATATTGTGGTTGTTGAACTGAATAGCTCCTAAAAAATTGGTAACGCACTATTACACTGTTCTAGGTGCTGGCCTGGCTAGGTACCTTTATACCAGGTCAATAGATTGGGCTATGTGTCAGGATTAATCTCACTATCTCTGCAGGGTGGAAGGTTCGCTGTGCCGAATATTTCCCATGCTCAACCTACTTTGAAGGTTCCAGGAGCACGACGTCATATATTGCTGACAGTAGTTTCGAGAGTTCAACAGAAAATGGAAATTTGCTAAACCCTGAAGCAAAAATCAAAGAGGGAGATGCAGGCACCTTGAATGGGACTCTGCATATTGTGGATGACCTGAGCAACCTTAGCATGAGGTAAATGCGCCAACATGACAGCAGCCTGGTTACAGCTGGAACAGAACATATTTTAGAACTGGTGCCAGTGTCCAATTAACCAAAGTGCACACCAGAAAATCTGAATGAGAAGGTGTCTCGAGCGCAGGGATTAACTTCTTGATATATTGATTTGAAGAGTATATTATTGGTTGGGAACTGAGATCTCTTCAATCTCCAGTGATTATCTCAGTTCCAGCTTGTACCTTTTCGCTGTCATCTTGCATCTGGTGAATGGTCAAACCTTTTAATCCCAGTTACAATGAGGCTTCGCCACGGTTTGTTGCCTGACAGCATCAGGATGTTACGATTCTTTTGTCGAAGCCTATCTTTAATTTGTTGCCCTGTTGGTTATTTTTGTCGCAGAGTGTCACCTGAGCACTTGTTGGACTACAAACATTTTTGGCATAATGCAGTTAATCTCAAATTTTTGTGAACCATGAACATGTTATTTGCAGTAGTTGGATGTACTGGGGTTGTCCTACCCCTGTTTTTTGCAACTTTTTGTCCCCGTAGTTGTAAATTAGTCAAGTTGATCCTGGACATAGATATTGTATTGTGGTATGTCTAGACAAATAATGATCAATGTTAACAGTGTTCTTCGCCTTGTGTAGTCGGTTACTGAGTAACCTTTCACATTAGGTGAAATAGCAATTGATGTGATGCTTTAGTATTTGCTGCTCTTGTTATCGTGTGCATATGTTGACGCTGAACATTAATGCCTAATTGGTGCTGGTAACAATATTTTAATACAAATGAATAACGTGACAGAGTGTACTATTTGCCACTTTGCTCGTTTTCAACCGTTACTAGAAATTTGGCAAATAATGAAGAAGTATTGGCCAGGGTTCAGATAGGGACTGGGCTGGGCTCTGGGCTTCGCAGCAAGCAAGGCCAGAATGAGGTTTTAGAAGTTCTCCTCCAGCGCCTGAATTTGCTTCCCGTTGCGGCGATTCACAGCGCTCTGCGTGCCTCTTCTTCTTTCGCCTAGTCTGTTAACCAGACAGAATGACATGGGTGCTCAACGAGCGACTACAGCTCTGTGCAGCATCTACCTTTTCTTGCAGTATTGACCATGCTGAACTGTCCTTGCGCGCCATTGCCAGAATGAAAGTAGCTAGTGGTTTAGGCCCTGTTCTTTTGACAGCTTAAAAAACTAAGCTGTCTCCTCACTAGCTTCTCCTATTATTTGGAGCTTAGCTTCTTCTATAAGCCACCCGTTTTTTAAGCTGTAAAAAAACTGGGCCTTAGTCGTTCATATTAGCAAGAAAGTTTCTAAATTTATTGATTAGAAAAAACTAATACACATACCTTTATTTAAGAAAAAACGGGCGAAAATATAAAAAACCCGGCAAGCCAACACTTAGCTAAACTAGGTCTAAACCACCGCAGAACATACAAGATGTCGGAACACGATACAGTTACACACAACCGGACACTCAAGCGTCGTTCCGCTACCAAAGTGCACACCGGAAACTGTCGCGTGCCCGGAAGAGGAGGACATGTGCCTCTTCGAGGCCACGCGCAAAGACCAAAGTGCTCATCTACTTCTCCTCGCATGTTCTAAAATCAAAGCGAATGGAATACTGAATAGCCGAGACATGCAATAATATCCCTTGTTACGCCCCAATAGGAAAATTGGGTTCTCGTCTATTCAGAAATGCGCTGCTACTATGAGGTGTCTTGCGTGTTGAGCTTCCACAGGTACACAAGACGACTACCTTTGTATGACCGAGTCCACATGCATTGACACCATGTACAAGTATTGTGAGGCGGTGGTGAAGGTGTTTGGACCGACCTATTTGTGAGCACCAAATGCAGCAAACACAACTCGGTTAATGACACAAGGTGCAACAGAACAGGGACGGAGCTAGGGGGGCGTGCTGGTGCCATGGCCCCCCCCTATGACGAATTTTTTGTATGAAAACCCCCCAATAAAATGTGTATTTTACCTCTAAGTTTGTCTAAAATAGCCCTAATGGCCCCCTCCAAGTTGATTGACATGTATTTGGCCCCCCTTAATTGTAATTCCTGGCTCCGTCCCTGCAGCAGAAGGATTTTCTGGGATGCTTGGAAGCATCGATTATACGCACTCGGAGTGTAAAAATGTCCATTCACTTAGAAAATATTGTATACAGGTCATCCATGTTGGAGCGTGCAGTGGAAGATTATGATCCGTGTATTTGGAATTCTTTCTTCCACATGGCATGATGTAACAATGACATCGAGTGATGCAACCTTTTCAACTGTTTGCGTGACTTGCTAAAGACCAAGCGCAAGAGATCAATGACCACCAACACACCAATGTGTGCTACCTAGCCTATTACATCTATCTTTGTTGGTAGCACACATATCTTTGTGAGATCAATGACCACCAACGCACCAATGAAGATTTTTGTTACCAACAAAGATAGATGTCATAGGCTGGTGGTCAGTGGGCCACTACCAATGCAACTGTGAGACCAAAGATAGATAATCTCCAACCCTGGTGGTAACAAAAAATCTTCATTGTAAACAGTGCATACTTCTTATGATAAAAAAAATCACATGTTACTTAGCTACACAACAAGAAAGTTATAAAAAGGATGTGAAGCTGATATTTGGTGTGCTCCAATTTGTTTTTCTATTGTATGGTACCCTACTCAAACATGGTCGCTAGATCAAATATGGGAGGTCATGAATGTTTGTGTTATCATTCAAAACATGATCGTGAAGTGTGAGTGTGATATTGGCTTAGTGTTTGATCAGCAATTTGACTATCAGGGTCTTCTTGCCGAGCCACATCAGAGCGTCCGATCAAGTTTTCTGAATTTCTCACCATGTTTCAAAAAAATCCATGATGAAAATTTTCTTCACCAACTACAAGATGATCCAGTTGAGCTCTTGTGAGTGCTAAAAACGAATATCTTAAGTGCCATGTTGTTTTTAGAACTCGTAGAATTTTTTTAATTTAATTGTTGTGTTAACTATATTATTTCTATGCTTACATATTTCTTGAACTAAATTATGTTCAATCTAGTTGTATCTCATTTAGATAGAAATGTGAATATATTGATACGAGAATAGCTAAAAATAAATAAATAAGGCCAACTATTTTGGGGAGGTGCCGTTGATCCAAAGATGTGTCAGGACGGTCCCATAGCGGAGAATATTTGGGGGTGCTGGTAGTAATGCTCTTGGTTGGACAACTGAGAGAGAAGATTATCTTGAGCCACCATTGCGAGGAGATGTCCAACTGACAATGCCGCGCTTCCGTGGGAGAGAAACTAGCATGCAAGTTGGTGGACAGAACGATTATATCATGGACATTGCCATCACCGACTGCAGCTTAATATATTGATCAATGCAAGGACTTGGGATATTTTATTCTTTTTGTTAAAAAAATTGGACTTACCTTTTGAGAGGAATTTGACAAACTATACTATCATTTCATCGGTCTTATGAGTTGATCAGATTTCACACGCTTCTGCATCATGTACTACCTCCGTCTCAAAAAGGATGTCATTTCTTTGTCCAAATTTGAATGTATCTAACCACTAAATAGTGTCTAGATACATTCAACTTTAGACAAAGAAATGACATCCTTTTTGGGACGGAGGGAGTATCTGCAAACCCGACATAATAAATATGCAGGAAATAAAAAAGAAAAAAACGGAATGCATGCATGACGTCTGACAACGGGCCGTAATCAAGTGCATGGAGGTTATTTGAGTCGTTATCGCCTTATCCATCGGAGGCCCTACCGCTGGCCAGGCATCTGGCACAAACGCAAGCAGGGGGGCCGCAGTTCAGCCCGCCGCCGACGTCGTGGACCATCCCTCCTTCTGGACCGCTACAATAGCCATCGCTAGATCTTGTTCTATGAGAGGAGCTGACAGCTAGCGAATCGGGACATTTGATTAATTGATTTTCATCGCGGTACACGATGATGATTATATTACGCCCCTTTATATATTTATTAAACTTTCATTCTTGATAACTGGAGTAATAAAGCATAGTACGTACCAGCTAGGATTTGGAGATGTCACCACATACTCCGTTGAAAATTCACTGTAAAATCTTTAAGAACACCTACCCTGACGTGCCATGAGTCACGAGGCTCAAAATGTCAAGGCGCTAATGACATCAACGCCAAAAAAAAGTTTCCGACGATATGATTATATGAACTCGTAACCTTCTCTAAATAGAAAAGTAGCAACAACATGCAACACCTCTAAGACTTGAGAGAAATGAAGTGTATATACGTAGCTCATAACACGATCGAGAGGAGTCGTACAACAAAACCCCATAATGAGGATGATCTACACGAATTGGATCGCGTGCGTGTGGCTAGCTAGACTAGGCTCGTTCCACTTAATTAAACTGTATTCCAAGACGGATGCGTCGGGTTCATGAGGGACATTGAGAAGATCAGTAGCCTTGACAGAATTTGATGTTTGTGATGGCGTCGATGTGAAAGCATCATCGAACGGCCGATGATCCGAGACGAGTCCTCCATTAATCTCGTATATAAAGATAAGCACTGGACAAGTAATACTACGATATATAGCAGTATAGATCGTTACCGCAGCCGTCACACAGTAGGCAATTTATCGTTGTCATCACACTGTGTATTTGTGTCACTTCACTGACTGTCGAACCTATACAAGTGCTAGTATATGATTAAGAAAGCTCAACATCTCTTGGAAGGAAAGCTGACTGCCCCAGATGTCCATGACGATCGAGTTCAGGTGGGAAGGCAACGAAGCTTTTTCGGCGCGCTCAGCTTATGCAGCCTATTTTACGATGCAGCAACACTGGCTAAGTAAATTTGGTCCTGGAGGGTGTCGACCAGCTGCAGATAGATTTTTTGCATGGAGATAAGGATAGATGTCGGACCGGCTCGTGCGACGGGGACTGCCCAACCAGCCAGCATGCCCCTTTTGTGACCAGTGTGCAGAAACGATGCAGCATACTATGGTTGATCACTTGATTGTGTGTTTATGTAGGAGGTGTGTGTGGGCAAACATCTTTGGTGCCCTAGCAGGGAGAGTGGGCGCCCACGGCTGGTGCGAGGCTCACTGATTTGATTGTGGAGTGGCCATACGAATTGCCAAGGGACATCTTTAACTTCGTCGTCTTTGGTGCTTATTTGATTCACAAGATTCTATAGACACATAAAAAAGGAAAGTAGAATTTTTGTCTAATGAATCATTTGTAGTAATATATTTCATAGGAAATCCAACATGCCCTCTACCTCTTGTCAATTCTACAAGTTGTCTGAACTGTAATTTGGAGGGTAGTTGTCTGAACACATAACTGCCATTGTCTTTGATGACGCCACCCCTTTTGATGCCGGAGATCCTACGACGGATACAAGTAAAAGGAGAAGGCTGGTACGACGTGAACCTTATAGGTATAATGGTCGGAGACGAATTCTTGTATGGTGGAAAGTCAGACGCAGGGTGTATCTTTCTGCTACTCAAATACCCCACCCCACCCCCCCCCCCCCCCCCCCCCCTCCCTTTAGTCAACGATGCACAACTTTTAAAATAATTTATACTTATAATATGTTCAAAAAATTAGTATAAAGATATATAAAATGAAGAATTTTACAAGACGAATCTAACGATACCATTTATACATTCTCAATCCATATAATTTACTATATATTAGTGGTTAAAATCGGACGTCATAGATCAACACAAAAATCGCGTTCCTTATATTTTAGAACAGAGGGAGTACTATGTTATGCCTATTCCAAAAAAAAATAGTTCAACGGCTAAACGAACGATGACTCCTATATGCACGGAGGTTGATAGCTTCATGTAAATACACTTTCCCCGTCAGAAAATGAAATCCTGGGCTCGTTGTGTCAACAACGGACCCCTAGGAAAGAAACCTTGTCCGACATGCATGAATTGTAATCTCGTAATTAAATTGTCTCATGTCGACGCTGTGTGGTCCAGCTTATACCCTGATACGATCAACCTCGATTGCACGCTAACTAGGGCTTGCATCTGGCTCTTCTTTGGTCGGCCATTGTGCGCACGCAGCGGACCTAGCTGGTAGTGCCCCTCTTTGTCAGTTGTCACATTTGGGCGTACATTTGGTTGGTGTCTGTCAGCTGAGGACAAACGAAAACCTCCGATCGATGAAGCAACTGTCGATCGAATATATAATCCCTCCGATCCGTAAAAAGTGTCACCATGTACGTATTTGTACTATTGATCCCGACACTTTTTTCGGATCGAAGGTAGTATCTACTTGTGGTTTCATACGTCGGAGCCTAAATATAGGGCTAGTTGTCGGGGCCCATAGGAGGATAAACCTCGTCCGGCAATAGTTTTCGGACCGGATATGGTTTTACTATGACACGCTGATTGAGAAGAGGACATGCACGCCACTTGGATGTGATAAGAAGAACATGTCATATAATAGGTTACTAATGTTCATATGTCTCTATAATTATGCGTGGAGGTCAAATTTTATTTAGAACATATGTGATTAAGATATGTATCTAGTGCAATAGAGAAAACCTCAAGTTCTAAGAGATCATGTACTAGTTTTTAATTAATAGAAGTAGAAGGCACGAGCTTTCTTTTCTAAAATGGAGACAAAAGCAATTTATTTTTAGATAAAAGGCACCGAGTCTCCGACGTTAAATTAATAAACCCACGAATGGCCAGAGTTTACAATGTGTTGAAAGACATCTTGGCAATGAGTACAACAAGCAAAGAAGAACAAACAAGATGAAACAGAACTTGAGCATCGAGAGTCTCGTCCAACCCCGCAATCCGATCGGAGAAGGGGCAATGCCAGTGAAGGAAGCACACCATTGGAGGACTCACGCCATCTTCGCCCCCGGGAGGTCAATCACCGTCACAGAGCCATTCGTTCCACCTCTAAAGAAGGGCCCTGCCTTCTCGCCAATCGAAGCGTATCGTACCATATAGAGCTGGAGCAACTCACCCTGAACACGCATGGACAATGGTAGACAAGAGGCGAAGATAGAGGACAATGAGCACTACCGCCTCACCAAACAACAACCTACAGACATCGCCGCCGGTCGTAGCAGAAACCACAACGCTAAACACACAAACTGCCAGACGAGATCGCCAATGAAGATGCGGTGAAAAGGGGTGGCGACATCAGTACTCCCCTTAGGTCGTGGACATCCAACCATGGAGTTTGCGGCGTTGCCGGTGAGTTAGAACATCGGGATGTTTCCATTCAAAGCTCCAGGAATTGTCAAATCATTTGCACGGTGATGCCTTGGGTCAGATCAACATTATTTATACATGTGTTGTCATTGAGGGAATTCTTGATTGTCCACTTCTTTCTCCTCGATATGCCAAAATGAGAGGAGTCAAGTGCCTAGGCCAACGTCCCTAGGGCTAGGGCCAAGCCAACTCCCAAAAGGGAGCTTTGAAGGCTTCAAGCCATTGCCGACCGTGATGACTGATCACCAAGGAGACATAGGAATTATCAATTTCTGCCTCCTCACATGAGTTTCCATACGGACCCAATTTTTGATGGGTCAGCCCACTCCATCTAAGAGTCATATCAATCGGAGCGTCCTCGCAATTTTACGTAGTCAACAGTTATCATATGTGGAAGCGTTAAGAAAAAACAGTTACGCAGGAAAAATCCGGGGGGGCGTGGGAAGGTTAGGGAGCGAATTAGAAGCGGACACGTACGCCCGTACGACTCAGCCCGTAGGCAATTCGTCTGTGGGTCTAGGATAACTAAAGAAAAAATCTGGCATCACCATGTTCTATATAACCCCAAGATTGGACACGGCGTTTCGGGTCACAGGTGCAAATGTACCCGCTGTGTAAAACATTTTTAATTTTTTTCTTCAAAATGTCAAAAAATCCTTTTAAAAAATCGGATAGACATCAGGACATTTTGTGTTAGCATAAAAAGTTTCACGGAGAAAATACTTTTTTTATGATCTGTGCAATAAAGACAAAAAAATATCTCGTACAAAGTCATTTTGAAGCGTGCAGATTTTTCTTTTTTTGCACAGGTCACAAAAAATGTCGTTTCTCCGCGGAACTTCTTGTGCTAATATAAAATGTGTTGAAGTATACCCAAAAAATTTATTTTGAATTTTTTGACATTTCTAAAAATTGTTTTTTGAGCAGTGAGTGCATCTGCACCCATGACCCGATAAGGATTTCCGCCCAAGGTCATGCAAAATTAAATTTTCTGTTTATGTCTTAGAAATTGTTAGGACCCCTCTGTAGGCTAGTGAGGCTGCTCAAGTTTAGTCCCACCTCGCCAACTGGAAGAGGCCATGAGCAGCTTATAAGTGAGAGTATCCCTACTCACTTCAATTCGGGCTTTTGGAATAGAGTGGGCTCTGCTCTTATAGTTGGGTCATGTGCGCATAAATGTTTGAAAGTAGGCCGAGTGTTGGACTGGGCTTGAGTGGACGCTAACATTTGGTATCGGAGCCAGCATCATTATGCCTGACTAGGGGGCTTCCCAGGGGGATGGGATGTTAGGACCCCTCTGTAGGCTAGTGAGACTGCTCAAGTTTAGTCCCACCTCGCCAACTGAAATAGGCCATGACCGGTTTATAACGGAGAGTATCCCTACTCACTTCAGTCCGGGTTTTTGGGATGGAGTGTGTTCTCCTCTTTTAGTTGGGCCATGTGCGCATAAACGTCTGAAAATAGACCGAGTGTTGAACTAAACTTGAGCAGCCTCACTAGCATATAGAGGGGTCATAACAGAAATATGAAAGACTCGTGGTTTTTTGCATAAATTTTACTCCCTCCGATCCATAAAAAGTGTTTCTCATTTTATACTAAGTTAGTACAAATTTTGTATTAAATGAGCTGACACTTTTTATGGATCGGAGAGAGTATCTTTTTGTGTATGTGGAAGAGAAATCTCAAGGACAACACAAGCTGTGTTTTTTTTTTAAGATGGAAATTGTGTTTGTTGGCAACCAAATACTAGAATGATGCATCCACGACCGGAACACCGGAGGCCGTAGTTAGATTTTGTTTGTTTCCGGCCGGGGACAAAATGGAGGTCACATCGGCGATTATTTGCACACAGTTATTTTTTTTTCACACAGTTAAGTAAGCGGATCTAACAAACTAGCGGGTCGCATCGATCGATAGTACTGTACGTGCGCGCACTCGATCGGCCTCTTGGGATAATTAACGGTCACGATCTACCTAAGATCAATTCAACGTCGTCGTCTGGAATCTTTATTCTGATAGAGAATCGATTCGGTCGTGCAGCCCATGCCCGCTTGGGTCTCAGAGACGATTGCTCAACTCTTCTTCTTTTTTTGGTTGAGATCTGGCGGCGACCGTCCGTGCGCGAGATGCTACCGTGCGCGAGAGCCACTCTTTTCACGTACGTAGGGTCGACAAAAGCAACGCCCAAAGTACAGAAACACGTCTGTGTATGTATTATTCGGTTCCCTCAAAGAAAGGCAAACATTTGTAGCTTGATTTTGTTCCCTTTGGGTTTTTCCTTTCTGTGTCTCCGATGATCTACCGCACAAGTCAGACGATCTTCATATCTATGCCACATTGCTTTTCTTCTTTCAAAACAGATTTTCACCACGCTTTATATTAATAATAGCAAACGGTCAAACGATACATGGTGTTGATAAACCCCTCAGCAACTGAACACAAAGACGCGATAAAACTAGCTGAAAACGCCAAAAAACGCACAAGTGCACCACTAAAAGCCACCAGCGAGTCGCCGAGAAGAAGCATAGGAAACACGCCATGGCGCCCGAGACACCCACACTCATCAATGATGCCCTCAACAGGGTCACGGCGCGAAGCGCCACCGCCGTTGCGTCGGCTGAGTCGGACTAAGGTTTTCATCTTAAATGTCGGAAAGTAGCGGAAGGGTCAAAGCCGCGCCCCAAGAGGAATGTGACACCCACAAGTACCTGCACTCCTCATCGAAGAAACCAAGGCTCTGACGGGGACGTCACCCTGCCGCCACCGACAAACAAAGCCAGGACCACCCACCACAGCATACCACGACACCCACATGGACGAAGCATACTACCAACATGTTCTACCACGCTGCTCGTCAGAGAGCCAACCCGTGTAGCCCGCCATCCATGGCCGCGGCCCCGGCATCCTTGGCTCCGCGCCCACCCCCACGTCAAGCCTACACCCCCGACAACCGTAGGAGATGGCGGAAACGCCACTCCTTTTCGAGTTTCCATCCACGACACACCCAATCTCGTGCCCACCCTCGAGCATGAGCAATTCTATCCTGCAGCGAGAACCACCCTTACCGCCACCTGCGGTAGCAGCTATCCGGACTGGACCCAACCGCAGAACCGACCTCGCCTTACCCGGCCTGGGCAAGGCGAGTCCCCGACAGCGCACAACCATACCAGGAGGGGGTGACCGTGACGCCCTGGTGGCAGTTTCACACCCGCATCGGCCGCCATATATGGGGTCAAAGGTCAACCCACCGTCACTGGCCCGCGTAAGCCTGACAGAGGGGCTAGGCGGCGCCAAAACCGGACCGGCGCCCAAGCAGAAGGAGGTCGCCGCGCTGAACCCGCCGCTGCCGCACACCGTCCTCCACCTCCGACCAGACACCAACACGTGAGAATCCGCACCAGCTTCGTCGTCGTAGTGTCGAACCACCTTCTCCTTGCCATGTCACCGCCGCCGCAGGAGCCGCTCGACCCCGCCGCCGGAGCCCACCATGGATCTTGTGTCCCTGCCATGGAGGGTTGCCGGATAACAAGTGTGGAATCGTCCGGATACTTTATATTGGGAAAAAAGAAAATGGGAGTCTAGTCGTCGCGGTGAAGTGTTACCACGTATCTACACGAGGAACGTTAACAAGATGCAGCTTCTTCTTCGTTTAGGCTGAGAACAAACATTGCATGCAGGTGTTCTGGATCCTCCGGTAGGCATGCATGTTATATGGTTTTGCTTGCATAAACCCACTTATAATGCATGTACATCGTCTCAATAGCAAGATGCATGGTTGCAAGTTGGAAGTGGAGCTCGCCAATATCACAAATACAACCGAATTTCTAGTATGTAGGTTGAGCTTGTGATTGGTTAATTGTGTTGTGCCGAACTTATTAACTACAAAAGGTAAACATAAAAGAGGAAATTAGACAAAAACCTCTGGTCATAATAGCGAGATAATCACAATTTATCTCAACGGGAAATACAATCTTATATGCAATTTTCTTTTTGCGGGGGTCATGCTCTCTTTTATGCAATCTTCAAATACAATTTCTCAACCTATGTCACAAGGTGATAATATCGGGATACATGTACCTTTGCGGATCGTATCAATCGAAAATATAAGCATGTTACAACCCAAACTATACAACATCAAGTATTTTTTTTCCAACCGCATGTGTATACATATGGAAACATCGAGTGAGAACGCGGTAAAATACGAAGGATGCCATCCCTGGCTCATCCTCTCTGAAACGAGAAAACGATGGGTCCCCTGTTCCACATGTCGCTCCAATGGGGTGGGGGGGATCCCTCATATGCGTTGCGGCGTTGTAGTTAGGTCTCTTAGGGTTAGGATTTCATCAATCGGAGCAGGCTCTTTCGAGACGATGTCGTTGCTATACATAATAAGAATAAAGTTTTCCAATCTTCATCCCGACGGACGGTCTCATCGGTGCTGTTGAGGAGGGTGGATGATCATCTAGCTGTTGTTCTTCTTGAATGGTGGATCTAGTTATGCATTCGTATTTTGCTGGTGATTCTCGTGTCTGAGTCTGATGGTTTCTTCTCCGACCCATGAGTTTCAGCCAGCTTCACCTTGGTCGCGGAGATAGTGAGGTCAGATCTCTGTTTGGTCGGATTCGAGGTGGTCGTCCAATCCATTCCACGCTTTCTTCTCTGAGACGACGATATGTTTCACAGATCACTGTTGTTCGACATCTTCCGGCTCCGACTTTCTGGCTGTCGCGCCAACAACATTTTTTGGCCCCGTTGAGGCCCAGAGGTAGCATCGAGTTTCGCGCACGGCGGGGTTGTAGGAGGAAGATATTGTCGATTTCTCCGAGAACTTATGTGTAATTTTTTTTCATTCATGGATTTTCCTATAAATATAGTATCGTCTTTGGCCTCTTGGAAAAACAAGTGCCAACACGGTGCAGATAACGACCATCCGAACGGTGCAACGTCAAATAATTTTATCCGGCATCACGTCGAAACAAAGTTGCATTAAAAAGTGTACTAGCTAGTAGTAAACTGTCAAAAGAAATCGGTGGCGGCAGCAGGACCATGAAAGCCGCGGAGAGAGGCCTGGACCGGGATGGCAGATCGAGTCAGGCCATGACGCCTCATGCGTGCATGTGAGGAGCCTCGAGATTTGTGGCACTGTCGTACCACCGTGTAATCTAGTACTAGTGCTACCGTGGTACAGCACTGGATGCGGACGTGCATGGGAAATGGTGCGTGATTTTTTCATCTCTATTTTCAAGAGGCAACCGCATATGATTTGATTCTCTCAACTTTTCGAGTACAGTCACGTGACGGGATGGCTATACGAGTTCGAGTTGTAGTAGCTGACCACTTCGAAGAATGACATTTGCATTGGCCATGTCTAGTTATAATTTGCTGAAGTGTGAGAGTATTTTGCTATCCCTTGTTGTGTTTTGCTCCCATCTACGGGACATTGCCAAGTGTAATGTAGGGCTGCCTTTTATTTGTCTGATCCTCCCATGATGCATGCATGTTATTTCACATGGCCTGCACTGGACAGGTGCATTCCCTGCAGCCTCCTCTGGCCTTAATCACATCTTCAGGGAGATCTAATTGCCAACTTCGTAACACTTGTCGGCCAATGATTTCATCTCTACAGGCATATATATGGGTGGGTCTGCTCTTTTGTAATACTATTTATTTATTAGTACAGAACATGCATGGCTAAATAAAATAAATAAAACAAATTCGGACACTTAATACAGAAACACGTATATATATAGGCAGGACTTATGTTCGCCACGTCGTATACTCCTATAGGAGTATGAGTTTCTCACAAAATCTTTTTTTAGTGTATCGAAATATTCAAACGAAATCGCGACCGGCGCCCCTACATATAGACGGCAAGATACTACTCCGTCCATAATAAATATCAGAAATTTAATATAAAAGTTGTACTAACTTAGTATAAAATTTTCGATACTTGTTATGAAAGTAGTAAATTAATGTCTAAATAGTTCTAGCTAGCTATTGAGAAGAACACGCTGCTCATTGCCCACGCACAGGCACAGTCGGCTTGTCCGCAATGACGCTATGCACTGCAGCAGAGCCGTCTGTACGCTCGCGTGGTGTCAACATGCGCTGTTCGTGACTAGGAAGGATAAGATTTCCGACGATGAGCCACATAGCTCGGGCATGGAAAAAGAGGTTCAACACACGTAGTTAATGTGACCCCATCTCCTTCCAATAGAATATGTACTAGTACTACCATACTGTACAGTAGTTACGAGTACTTATGTGGAGTTATGTAAGGCTTTATTCCAATATTTGTTCATTGACCTACAATTATTATCTACTTTTTTTTGGCATAGTTAGGCCTGTATTGTATTTAGTGGTCCCTTCGTATCACAAAAATATACTTCGTATGTGGTTTCCGTTAGTCAAACGTTTGAAAATCTGACTATGAATGTTGCTACGAATATTTAGAATGAGAACTACTTGTAAGAGCATCTCTAGCAACGACCGAAAACGCTGGAAAAACGCTGGAACAGTAAACGCGGTTTTCGGTTCGCGTTTTGCGCGGTTTACGGGTTGAAAATGGCGGCGCGCAGAACAGAAACCGAAAGTCAAGCGGTAAAACATTTTATGTTTCAACAGATATGTATCATTTGTTTATATAAAAGCAATACAAACTTAATCCAAATTACAATATAAAATCAATATGAAGTAAGAATATTGTTTATTGTACAATACAAACTTAATCCAAATTACAATAATGGTTCAAATTACAACCCAAATAAATAAATAATAATCCAATACAAACCGGATTCAAATAAATAATGGTACAAAGTACACATGAATAATCCAATAAAATGAATGAAAATGACAGATTACTGCCCATGCCTGTGCCAGTGGTGCGCAATGAGATCTTTTTGAAGCTGGCAGTGAGTTTCCTTGTTCTCAATCTCCCGGTAAGTCTGAAGAAATGCTCTAATTGCATCTGGGTTTCTTGCCGGTTTCACACGTTTGCCTACATTGTCATAGACTAAATCTAAGTCCAAGTCCCTCACATCCTCGACGATCATGTTGTGAAGAATCACACAACATGGCATTATGTTTTTGAGGGTTTTTTTTGTCCCAAAAACGAGCAAGACCTCGAACTATGGCAAACCTAGATTGCAAAACCCCAAAGGCTCTCTCAATGTCCTTCCGGGCTGCCTCTTGTACCTTGGCAAAGTGGATCTCCATTTTAGTCTCTGGTTTTGAGATGGTCTTCACAAATGTAGACCGAGGGGGATATATACCGTCGGCAAGATAGTACCCCTTTGTTTACTCATGCCCATTGACAGTGTAGTTGCATTCCGGAGCATCACCACTAGGTAGCCTCGCAAATAAGTGAGACATTTGCAAAACATTGATATCATTGAGTGTGCCCGGCAAACCAAAAAAGGAATGTCAAATCCACAAATCCTCATATGCAACGGCCTCGAGAACAATTGTTGCATCACCACTCTTGCCACAATACTGCTTGTGCCATTCCTTCAGGCAGTTTTTCCACGCCTAATGCATACAATCAACACTACCCAGCATGCCCGGCCAACCACGAGCCTCATTTTGTGCCATCAACCTCGTCGTGTCGTCCTCATTCGGTGCTCTAAGATAAATAGGACCGAAGAGGCAGATTATCACTTTGGCAAAAATACGCACTGACTCGATTGTAGTATCCTCGCCAATGTGAAAATACTCATCGGCATAGTCCGCCGGAATGCCGTATGCAATCACCCCCATCGCTACGGATACGCGCTAAACCCCAACAATCCGGCTGCATTCCTCCGGCGAGTAAAATATCGACAATTGGCCTCGCAAGCCTCTATAATTTTGAGGAACAGGGGTCGACGCATTCGGTACCTTCGACGGAAGATGTGAGCCAGGTAGGTTGGTCTCTCGGCAAAGTAGTCTCACATGAGCAGCTCGTTGCCGTAGAAACGATTCCGGGGAATGCATAGGCGGCCGACTTTGGATCCTCGCCTCATCCTCCTATGCATATCCTCGAACTCCTTCACGGCGAGGACCACCACCACCATTTTCTGCCGGTGGTTTGCGAGCAACATCTCAATGTCCGAGTCGTCGGACTCGGACGAGTCCTCGAGCAAAAATTGGTCGCACGGGCTCAACTCCATCTAAAATGAACACAGGAAGAGAAATCAACAACAAATCCACCGGAAAATCGACCGGGATCGAGCGGAAAGTAACTCACCGACGGATCCGATGCGACGACGGAGAGTGGGCGGGGAACGGCCGGAATCGAGGGCGAGCGAGTTGGATCCGGTGCGGCGGCGACTTGGCGGGAGGAAATACGGCGGGAAATGGCTGGGATTGAGGACGGCTAATACGTGTCAAACGTATCTATAATTTTTGATTGATCCATGCTTGTTTTATGTCATTGTCACATGTTTTTGCCATCTTATTATATCATTTTAAGGCATTTTATTGGACTAACCTATTGACAAGATGCCTAGTGCCAGTTCCCTGTTTTTGTCATGTTTTTGTTGCAGAAAGTTACTTCTGGAAAATATTCTCGGAATTGGACGAAAATTTACGGGGATTTTTTATTGGACAAATGAAGACCGGAGCCAAAAGGGTGACCCAGGGGAAGCCCACAGGCCAGGGGCGACCTGTGGCCGCGGCCTAGGGTCCACCCGCGGGTGGGACCCGCCCCTGCCCTGTGGGGCACCTCTCGGCCGCCTCCGACGCCTATAAAATCATCCCCGACGAAAAAAACCCTAACCCCCGAAGGATTTTCCCAAATACGATACAGAGCTCCGCCGCCATCGCCGACAAGTTTCGGGGGTTCAGAAGATCCTGTTCCGGCACCCTGCCGGGACGGGGATCGACCGCCGGAGCCACCTCCATCAACACCGCTGCTTCCCGTGATGAGGAGGGAGTAGTCCCTCACCGGGGCTGAGGCTTATACAAGTAGCTATGTGGTTATCGCTCTCTCCCATGATGTGATCTTCGTTGTGATCATGAGTTTTGTTAGTATAGTTGGATACATAATGTTTCCTTGGATGCCAAAGGGATTCAGACTAACATCGGAGACCCCAAAGTACGATGGCCTACAAGAACCCTCTGCCTGGCTGGAGGACTACCTCACGGCAGTGACTTGCCAAAGAGGTTCCACGTCCATGGCCATGCAGTACATTCAGCTCATGCTCTCAGGGTCTGCCCGAGCCTGGCTTAAAAGCTTGCCGCGGGGAGCATATACTTGATGGGAAGATTTCAGCGAGGACTTCATCCGCAACTTCGCCGGCACATGCAAACGGCCCGCCTCGTTCGAAGAACTTCGAGCTTGCAAGCAGCGATCGGACAAGACGCTGCGCGAGTACATCTAGCGGTGGACCCTCCTCCGTAACTCGGCAGAGAGAATCTCAGACGACAACGTGATATATGCGTTCACCCGAGGTGTATATCGACTCGAGCTGAAGGAGGTGCTCGGAAGAGTAAAGCTGAAAACCATCGCTCACCTCATGCAAATTGCTAACGAGTGGGCAGACGGGGAAGATACTATACGCAACGAGCACAGCGGCACACCCGCAGAGAACGGAGACCAAGGCCACTAGAGTCACCGCAGCAGCGATCGCCGCCGCAATCGGAAGTCACGAGCATATGATGACAACGAAGGCGCAAAACTCATGGCGGCGGGTTTTCCCGACAGCCGCGAGCAAAGAAACCGTGACAGCAGTCGCTATGAAAGTGGCAGCCGAACAACCGGTTACAAGGACAACAAGAACATCAAGCAGGAGTGGCGACCACGCCAGTCGCGCAACGGGCGAGTGCCGCGCCCTCCCCCTACTCTGCAAGGAGCCTGCAGATTCCACATGTTCAGGTACGAGCATGGTAACCTCACGTTCTCTCACCTCATGAAGGATTGTGAGGGTTTTCAAGATCTGCATGCGCAGTATACACGCCTCCTCCAGCAGCAGGCGCAAGTCGTACCAGGCGCGCCAGCCATTGGAGCACCATCTGCACCAGCTCTGCCCCCACCAGTACATATGGCGGGAGCTATCCAGCTCGAACCACGCATCGAGGAACCTCAAGCAGGCGAAGACTCCTACCCGAAACCCGTCGGGCGCATGTTCATGATACAGAAGGGATGCCCTTCCAACCGGGACCAGAAGCTTATAACGAGGCAGGTGCACCTTGCCGTCAAGTCACCACCGGCGCTGCCGGAATATCTTAGGTGGTCTCACGCGAGCATCGTCTACTCTCGCGACGACCATCCACCGCAAATGCCACGGCCAGGTCATGCAGCCCTCGTCCTCGACGCCCAGATCGGCGGCTTCGCGATGAGCCGCGTCTTCATGGATGGCGGCAGCGGCATCAACATCATGTTCGCCGATACGTTGCGCGGGATGAACATATTAACAACCAACCTCGCGCCGTCGGTCAACACCTTCCACGGAATCGTACCGGGGCGGCCGGTACACCCCCTGGGCACGATCACGCTCGACATCATCTTCGGCGAGCCAAAGAATTTTAGGAAGGAGAAGATAGAGTTCGAGGTGGTGGACTGTAAGTCGCAGTACCATGTCATCCTCGGGCGACCATCTTATGCCGAATTCATGGCAGTACCGCATTACGCCTACCTCAAGCTCAAGATGCCAGGACCTTATGGGACCATCACCATCAACGGCGACTTCGAGCCGTCCGACGAGTGCGACCGCAAGTTCAACAAGATCTCTGAGTCGTTTGGAGCCCAGGAGCAGCTCCAGGAGCTGGCGCTCACCAACGATCGCACCCTCTTCCCTGAGGGCAAAAAATCACCGCCCGAGTCGTCTTTGAATGCGACCAACGACGCAAGGGCGCACTAGATACATCCGACTGACCCCAAGAAGACGGCCCTCATCTCGACAAGCTTGCCTCCTGCATAGGAAAGCGCGCTCATCGAGTTCCTACGTGAGAATTGGGATATGTTCGCCTGGTGTCCAGCCGACATGCCGGGCATACCCAGGGAATTCGCCGAGCATGAACTACATATCTTGCCTAACGCAAGACCCGTCAAACAAACTATGCGCTGCTTTGCCGAGCCGAAGCGTCTTGCCATCGGGCAGGAAATCGATAGGCTCCTGGCAGCCAAGTTCATCCGAGAGATCAAGAAGTCAGACTGGGTGGCTAACCCTGTCCTGGTGCCAAAGAAAAACACGGACATACTCCGCATGTGTGTTGACTTCACTTCATTAAACAAGTGTTGTCCAAAGGATCACTTCCCCCTGCCGTGTATCGACCAAATTGTCGATTCGACGGCAGGCTGCGAGTGCCTCTGCTTCCTGGATGCCTACTCAGGCTACAACCAGATCCGGATGAAGGAGGAAGACCAAGACAAAACAGCATTCATCACGCCTTTCGGCGCCTACTGCTACACAACAATGCCCTTCGGGCTCAAGAACACGAGTGCCACCTACCAGCGCATAATGCAGAACTGCCTCAAGAAGCAAATAGGACGAAATGTCCAAGTCTATGTTGACGACATAGTCATCAAGACCAAGAGAGAAGCAACGCTCCTTGACGACCTGCGCGAGACATTTGCCGCGCTCAAGAAATATCATATCAAGCTCAACCCAACGAAGTGCGTGTTCAGTGTTCCAGCCGGGTAGCTGCTCGGGTACCTCATATCCGCACGTGGTATCAAAGCAAATCCGGAGAAGATACAAGTGATGGGGTCGCAGCATGGAAAACAAAAAAAATTCCTACGCGGCAAGCGGAATAAACCCCAAGGATCTAGATCTACTAGATGAAGATAGCGAAGGTGAGATCCAATCTCTTACCCTTGAAGATCAACAAACGCATTTTGTCGGTGCAGGGGTTGGCTAGTCGATCCCCGCAACGAGACTCGTCTAGTTGCGAGGAGATGTATTATCCTCGAGATCTAATCCGGTAAAGTGCAGCAACGGGCAGCACCTCCGCGGCGTCCACACGTACGGCTCGATGAAGACGTCAACTCCTTGATCCCGCAAGCGAGAGGACGTGGCCTTGATGATCTCAGCAGCACGACGGTAGTGCCGGTGACGATGACGATCTCCCCGAGCAGGGCTTCGCCAAGCCAAGCAAGAGGAGAGGGAGAGGAACAAGGCGCAGCAGCCCTAGGGCATAGGGGTGGTGCGGCTATGGTGTGGAGGTGGAGGTGGCGCAGCCCTTCGGGGAGGGGTGCGGCTAGGGTTAGGGTTTGGGTGAGGAGGTGGTGCGGCTAGGGTGCTTGGGGGGGCAGCCTCTTTGTCTACCGCACCCCCTCCCCTCACCCCTTTATATAGGTGGAGGGGGAGAGCCCTAGGGCCGGCCGGCCAAGGGGTGGCTTGGCCCCCAAGCCGAGTCCCCCCCTAGGACTCCTCCTAGGGTTTGGCCGGCTCCCCCCTCCTAGGCCAATTCGGTTTGGCCCATGTGGGCCTTAGGTGGTGCGGCTGGCCCAAGTGTCCAGCTTCACCCCTTTGGTCCATGTGGGCCCCATACAATATGTGGTCCCACTTCTAGAACCTTCTAGAACATTCCGAAACCTTCCGGTACCCTGCAAATAATTTTCGGAACTTTTCCGAAACCTCCGGAAACCACTTTCCATATATGAATCTTATTCTCCGGACTCCTCTGGAAACTCTCGTGACGTCCGGGATCCCATCCGAGACTTCGAATCACCATTCGTTCATTTCATCATTTAATTCATCGCAAAACTTAATTTCATCGGAACGTTAAGTGTGTGACCCTACGGGTTCGAGAATGCATAGACATGATCATATCAATAATTAATAGCGGGACCGGGATGCCCATATTAATTCCTATACACTCAACGAAAACCTTTTTCTCGATTGAACCACGATGCCGGAGATTCAATTAATCTCATATACGATTCCCTTTGTCTCACGATATTTTACTTGCCCGAGATATAATCGTTGACATCCCCATGTCCAGTTTGATCTCGCTACCGGCAAGTTCTCTTTACTCGTCCATAATATACGATCTCAGTGATTACAACCTAATCACATGTCTGTAGACTTTTGATGCTATATTACCGAGAAGGCCTGGAGATATCTTCTCCGTCACATGGAGGGACAAATCCCACTCTCGATTCATATCACCCAACAACCCACCATCGGAGATACCTGAAAGCCACCTTTATAATCACCCAGTTACGAAGTGACATTTGATGTCCACAAAGTATTCCTCCAGTGAACGGGAGTAATATAATCTCATGGTCTAAGGAAACTATATTTGGCATATTAAAAGTGTTGACAACAAAACTTTTGTGACACGATTAATTGCAACTCTTTATTGTTTGGGTCATGTCCATCACACCATTACTCCTAATGATATGACTCCGTTATCAAGTGACTATAACAAGTCCATAGTTAGGAAACTCTAACTATCTCTTGATCAACGAACTAGTCCTGTAGAGGCTCACTAGGGACTCTGGTGTTTATATTCCACACATGTATTATGTTTCCATTTAATACAATTATAGCATGGATAATAAACTATTATCATAAATGTGAATATGCTTAATAAACCATTTTATTATTGCCTCTAGGGCATATTCCCAACAGTCTCCCACTTGCACTAGAGTCAATAATCTAGTTTACATTTTCTCGATCAACACCCATGGAGTCTCACTCATGAAGTCTTAGTGCTGATCATGTTTGCTTGTGGAAGAGGTTCTGTCTGTGCTCTGTACTTTACAGCTCTTTATGTCCTTTGCAAAAAATTGTAACTGTCACCTAATTTGACATTACTTTATCATCACATGATAAACTTCCTATCATCCCATGATAAAACTCATTATCATATATTGTATATAATATGTTTGGTTATAGAGTGAGATATTCATATCCTTTTATGCCTATATGTATGATCAGTCAAATGGACTTTCTCATAACATATGCATCCGGAAATCACTCGATCTTGAAACAACTTTCTCAAACCAAAATATTATATCTTATTTCAATCCTTGAATTAATCATATACTCCTATATGTTGTAGACTTAACAAATCGACAGTGTATCATGTCACTTCGATATTTCCGATCATCCTTTCGCTGTGCTACTCTGATATTAAGAGATCTCCAATTTAGTTTGGCTTTATGACTTCAATCAAGTCTACCATATTCTAAATTCATCTCAATTCCATGAAAAATGACTCCTCATTTAACATGTTCTTACAATTAAGAACTTGGGTCACATATCGTATAAAACAAACACATGGTTCTTATATGTTGAGACCTATGAACGATTCATAGTGAATTCCAACATATCCTCCAACCATCAATTTTGTACTGAGTTCTCAACTCAATGTTTCACCTATATGTTACAATGAGATGAACCATTCTTCTCTTGTTTCTATTTTGAACTCCTTCAAAACTATTTAGGTTAAAACATCCTGACTTTAATGTTTATCAAACTTATCTATCCTCCATAGATACATTCATCTACATGAATATTTGACGTTCAAACTAACTTCATAAGTTATGCATTGGTCCATGACAACATTTACGAAATCTCCATTTCATTCAAACACGATGTTGTAAACTCCCACTCAAATATATACCATACACATATTAAATTGTGAAGCCACTATGGCTCCCACTCAGAAATATGTTATCTTTATATTTGACCATGATTAACTAGTTCCCACTCAAACATATGTCACCACATATTTTGATTATGGAAATTAATTTCTGCTCTAACTTAATATATGTCACCACATATCTTAATTAGATCCCACTCAGTTTCTTATGCACTTTCTCGACACTTTGGACTCCTCCAAAAATTCTTAACTCTTAAGATTCGAGAACTCATATACGAAACGCCAACACCTTGCCAGCTCTAAGTTTTATTTATTCCACACAAACTCTTTGCAAAATAAATATGTGAAACATTCTTTTCACAAAATCAAGTAACAATTACTTTGTGATTTAAACTTAATATAGAATGACTTTTAGTCACTTTCGTATTTTAAAGTTTCTATTTCTTCTTTTGTAGTTTTGCAGGTATGTCTTGTTTCTCAAACATGACAAGTAAATCATGAATATTATTTGCAACCTTTGACAAAATTTCATATTCTTGAATCTCACTGCTCTTTAGATAAGCTAAACCAAAATTCAATGATCACCATCATTAAAATCTTTTATGTGTCAAGTTTTAACCAACATAGCACTTTACATATGTGCCACTTGATACATAAACATGCAAGGTTTAAGCTTTCTAAATTTTATTCCAACAAATCTTTTATCCATGAAACCATTTCATGATAAACCCACTAAAATACACAACACAACCAAACACATTGGTTTGTCCCTTTTAGTCTCACATTGTGGAATCTCTATTTCATAATCCCATATGAATATTCTACAAAACTTCATTTGCTTTGGCTTTTAATTATCTCATAATTATTGAAACCACTATTTCACATAACTCATATGCGAAACGCAAATCATTAAATAGATCCTTTATTTAAAACAGAGTGTTATCAAAATAAATCTAAATGATACAAATAAACCCTTAAATTCAAATCCCTTCTTTATGACCACATAATATCAAATATAATGTGACTACAACACTTTAGGTTTATCAAAACACTTTTGAATAATCTCTAAATATTGTAATTTGTGATAACACTTGTCACAAGTCTTCATACTAAACAATAACTCAAATATTTTGACTCTTTTGATCAAATCGAAAAGACTCAATTATCTTGTTAACTTAATATCCTTTACTTCCAAAAATGATATGGTCTCATCATGACTTGAATAAATACACCTATTTACTCATTCATGATGAAGAACATAAAACAATGATGTCTCTTATTAACTGAAAAAATCCACCAACACTTGTGTTTATTTTCCAGCTACTCATGGCATTTTCAGAAAATGGCATTTTTAATTATGCTACTTGGTGATGCGCATCAAAATACTCACCAACACTATAGCACAACTAAAACAAATCTCATCATTAAGTATTGGATATTTTAGCATGTCTTTATTTTATAAGTGTTTAACTAATTATCGTTTAAATCTAACAAAGGACAATAATCTCATAATCGAAACGTGATCTCCAAAAAGGATTACTCATGAAAACAGAACAACCACTTGTCTTTAACATGAATGACCGTCTCACAAACCGAGACACACTAATTTAAGATCACACTTAATTCGATTACAAAACTCATTCAAATCCTCTAATTTAAAACGATAAATGTAGAAGTGAAATGACGCCAGCATCAACTCCTTGATTTGCCATCTTCCCGCGAAATCCACTCAGTCCCTCCATGCACTTCTCAAACGGCGGGCCCTGTTTTCACAAAACAGCACAAGTATCAAATACTTAGCTCACCACAAGTGTAAATGGGATATTTTAACATTTATAACTAGTATATCAAAATATACCTACTGCATTGACTACTTCTCCTGCTATGGGTTCCACTTTAACATGACGCAGCTAGGAAATAAACTCACAGAAAGTGATCGAATCCCTTCCCATGACATAGTCCCTGACATAATTCTTATAGCTGGGGGGAAGCGAGCGCAACACCCCATCTATTGCCATCTCGTCAGTTATCTCATGGTTCCAAACATCCACCATAGTAAAATGCAGCCGGTGCATCTTCCTCAGGTGTTGTTCCAAGCAAGTGTTTTCTTCCATCTTAGTTGAAAGAAAATCATCCAAGCATTCAAACCTTGCAACTCTAACTTGTGCTATGAACCTTCTTCTCAGCTAATCGACAATCTCCATTGCGCTCAAGTTTCCAAATTGTCTACCAAGGTTAGAATCCATGAAGGTGCACATTAGCCACTCGACTTTCAAGTAGGTGGTCTTTTGATCGTACCACTCCATGTACCCTTCATAGTCAGCAGTAACATCAGGGCGTTTTTCTAAAGGTTCATCTATCACGTAGAGCTCGCCGTTGGTGTGTAGGACTTCTCTCAGACGCATGTACCACTCAGCAAAATTTGACCCATCGAGACGCGGCTCCTCAGCAAGAAACATACTACTGTAGTCGGTCATGATCTACAAGGATTTTGCAAAGACATCTTTAGGACTCTTGTTTATGATAATTTTGGTTCAACTTAATCAAATTAATATATGAACTCCCACTGAACTCAACATCTCTCTGGTTGATTAGTGACACACGATCCAAATCCACTACACCACAACTGATCATCACGTGAGATGATGTAGCTTCAATGGTGAACAACTCAGTGTTGATCATATCATTCATATGACTCGTGTTTAACCTTTCGGTTCCGTGTTCCCGAGGCCATGTCTGTACATGCTAGGCTCGTCAAGACAACCGTAGTATTTTCGCATGTGTAAACTGGCTTACACCCGTTGTATGTGAACGTTGAATCTATCACACCCGATCATCACGTGATGCTTCGAAACGACGAACTTTCGCAACGGTGCATACTAGGGGAGAACACTTAATTATCTTGATATTAACATGAGAGATCACCTTATCATGCTACCATCGCGATCACATCTAAGCATAACAATAAGGTGCATAAAAAGGGATTAACATCACATGCAATTCAAAATTGTGATATGATATGGCCTTTCTTCTTATGCTTTTTGATCTCCATCTTCAAAGCACCGGCAAGATCTCCATCTCCGGCATGATCTCCATCATCGTGGCGCCATCACCATGGTTGTCCACCAACTATTGCAACTACAACTAATGCTACTCTTAGCAATAAAGTAGAGCAATTACATGGTGATTCAATGACTCGCAGGTCACATAAAATAATAGACAACCATATGGCTCCTGCCGGTTGCCGTACTCGTCGACATGCAAGTCGCGAAATATTACAAACATGGTCATTGCATACATTATCACAAATCACATTGGCCATATCACATCACATGACCCCCTCTGCAAAAACAAGTTAGACGTCCTCTACTTTGCTTATGCAAATTTTACATGGCTTGGGTCAACGAGATAGAACCTTTCTAATCTACGCAAAAACCACAACGGTGATATAATAGTTGCTTATTTACTCATCCTTTTGAAAGGCCTTCCATTGAAAATTGCATCCTAACTAAAGCAAGAGAAACAGACACCCGCCAGCCACTTATGCAAAACAAGTTGCATGTCAGTCGTGGAACCGGTCTCTCGTGCGTGGACGAGTAAGGTTGGTCCGGGCCGCTTCAATCTCACAATACCGCAAAGATGCAAAGTGCACGCGAGAAGGTATCAACATAAAATATCAACGCCCACAACTCCTTGTGTTCTAATCGCACCAACATCTACGAATAGATCTAGGCTCTGATACCACTGATGGGGTCGCAGCATGGAAAACAAAATTTTTTCCTACGCGGCAAGCGGAATAAACCCCAAGGATCTAGATCTACTAGATGAAGATAGCGAAGGTGAGATCCAATCTCTTACCCTTGAAGATCAACAAACGCGTTTTGTCGGTGCAGGGGTTGGCTAGTTGATCCCCGCAACTAGACTCGTCTAGTCGCGAGGAGATGTATTATCCTCGAGATCTAATCCGGTGAAGTGCAGCAACGGGCAGCACCTCCGCGGCGTCCACACGTACGGCTCGATGAAGACGTCAACTCCTTGATCCCGCAAGCGAGATGACATGGCCTTGATGATCTCAGCAGCACGACGGTAGTGCCGGTGACGATGACGATATCCCCGAGCAGGGCTTCGCCAAGCCAAGCAAGAGGAGAGGGAGAGGAACAAGGCGCAGCAGCCCTAGGGCATAGGGGTGGTGCGGCTATGGTGTGGAGGTGGAGGTGGCGCAGCCCTTCGGGGAGGGGTGCGACTAGGGTTAGGGTTTGGGTGAGGAGGTGGTGCGGCTAGGGTGCTTGGGGGGCAGCCTCTTTGTCTACCGCACCCCCTCCCCTCACCCCTTTATATAGGTGGAGGGGGAGAGCCCTAGGGCCGGCCGGCCAAGGGGTGTCTTGGCCCCCAAGCCGAGTCCCCCCTAGGACTCCTCCTAGGGTTTGGCCGGCTCCCCCCTCCTAGGCCAATTCGGTTTGGCCCATGTGGGCCTTAGGTGGTGCGGCTGGCCCAAGTGTCCAGCCACACCCCTTTGGTCCATGTGGGCCCCATACAATATGTGGTCCCACTTCTAGAACCTTCTAGAACATTCCGGAACCTTCCGGTACCCTGCAAATAATTTCCGGAACTTTTCCGAAACCTCCGGAAACAACTTTCCATATATGAATCTTATTCTCCGGACTCCTCCGGAAACTCTCGTGACGTCCGGGATCCCATCCGAGACTCCGAATCACCATTCATTCGTTTCATCATTTAATTCATCGCAAAACCTAATTTCATCGGAACGTTAAGTGTGTGACCCTACGTGTTCGAGAATGCATAGACTCGATTGAACCACAATGCCGGAGATTCAATTAATCTCATATACGATTCCCTTTGTCTCATGATATTTTACTTGCCCGAGATATAATCGTTGACATCCCCATGTCCAGTTTGATCTCGCTACCGGCAAGTTCTCTTTACTCGTCCATAATATAGGATCTCAGTGATTACAACCTAATCACATGTCTGCAGACTTTTGATGCTATATTACCGAGAAGGCCTGGAGATATCTTCTCCGTCACATGGAGGGACAAATCCCACTCTCGATTCATATCACCCAACAACCCACCATCGGAGATACCTGAAAGCCACCTTTATAATCACCCAGTTACGAAGTGACGTTTGATGTCCACAAAGTATTCCTCCGGTGAACGGGAGTAATATAATCTCACGGTCTAAGGAAACTATATTTGGCATATTAAAAGTGTTGACAACAAAACTTTTGTGACACAATTAATTGCAACTCTTTATTGTTTGGGTCATGTCCATCACACCATTACTCCTAATGATATGACTCCGTTATCAAGTGACTATAACAAGTCCATAGTTAGGAAACTCTAACTATCTCTTGATCAACGAACTAGTCCTGTAGAGGCTCACTAGGGACTCTGGTGTTTATATTCCACACATGTATTATGTTTCCATTTAATACAATTATAGCATGGATAATAAACTATTATCATAAACGTGAATATGCTTAATAAACCATTTTATTATTGCCTCTAGGGCATATTCCCAACAACAAGCACTCCTGAAGATGCCGAAGCCTTCAAAGCTTCGGGAGGTCCAGCAGCTCTCTGGGCGAATAGCTGCACTCAGCAAATTCATCAGCAAGTTGGGCGAAAAAGCGCTCCCGTTTTATCAGCTGATAAGAAGACAGATCGGTTCGAGTGGACGCCAGAAGCTCAAGAAGCATTCATCAACCTCAAGCGCATGATGTCGACTCCACCAATCCTGGTAGCTCCTCAGGAGAAGGAGCCATTGTACCTCTACATAGCTGCCACGAACCGAGTGGTCAGTACAGTGCTGGTGGTCGAACGCGCAGAAGAAGGAAGATCCCATGGAGTGCAGAGGCCCATATATTACCTCAACGAGGTCTTATCCCTCTCCAAGCAAAGGTACCCTCACTACCTGAAGCTTGCTTATGGCATATTCATGACTTCGCGCAAGGTGGCACATTATTTCCAAGAGCACCCGATCACGGTAGTGAGCCCTAATTCGATGCTCCATTTGGCTACCCTGCCGGTTGCCTTGGAGTTGTTCAGGATGTTCGCAAGTGGTGCCGCGCTCCTCTGGACCTTGAAAGAGCATGGTTGCCCCTATGTGTTGTTTTGGTAATTAATTACAATCTCTATGGACTAATGTGTGCTTTGAGTTATATTTGCAGTGTTGGTCCATAAGGAATGCTTGGACTCCATATGTTGGAGTCAAGGCTAAAAGAAGAAGACTATATGTTGATCAAGGCTAAATGCAAGTTGATCAACATACAAGATTAGGGCATGTGAAGAAGAAGATCATTTGTTGATCAAGATCCTATGTTGTCCATGGTGGATGGCGTCACGTGGTGATCAGAAGAAGATCATTTGTTGATCAAGATCCAATGTTGTCCATGGTGGATGGCGTCACGTGGTGATCATCAAGATAAAGGCCATGTGAAGATATGTCGAAGAGTGCCTCTCCCATCTTGGTGTATGGGGGAGCAATATGCGTGTCTTCACCAAGCGGAGCAAAATCAAGAAAGGTGATCCACTTGAGAGTAGATCAAGATCGTCATCATCGAGCTCAAGTGGAATGCGCAAGGCAAAGGTATGTTCTTGATAGGGTTTCTATTTTACCGGTCTCGCGGTGTAGTTGTGAGACCGGGTTTTTATATAGGTAACCGTACTATCAAGAGGGGCTCTCAAGTGAGCTTTAGCGTATCGGTCGTAGAGAGCTCAAACCTTTGCATCCTTGGCATCATCTTTATTGGTTCCTATTTGGCTCTTATCGTGGTGTGGTATTGGTGCTTGTCATGCTTGTCATGACAAGGCCAAGGTCACCGAAAACGGTTTTCATATGTGTTCCCTATTGAGTTTTCGGTGTCGGAGATTTTGCCGGTCCATCTATGTGGAAGGTTTCACTCTTCCATTTAGTAGCAAAATCTCCCTTGCTTGGTTTCAATATTTTCACTTGTTAATGGATAGCATTTGTCGTCCTCTTTCCAACAAAAGTGGTTTTGTGTCATTCGGACTTCATTTGCAAAAAATATGGTTTTCCGGTTTTCAATAAAAGGTTTTTACCTCTCATCATTTGGTTTTACCATATCTTGTTGAACAATGATGTTTCTCTGCATAATCTTGTAGTGCTCGTTGTGACGATTCCAACGAGTCCAAGATCATCGAAAACGGAGTTCGTATGCAAAAGTTATTGAAGTTTTCGTATCGCCGGGTGGGTGGCCAGCCCCCAGGCCAGCCTAGGCCGGCTCCAAGGCCGGCCGGCTCAGGTGGGTGGCCAGCCCCCAGGCCAGCCTAGGCCGGCTCCCAGGCCGGGCTGCTCTGTGGGGTGGCCGGCCTCCAGGCCGGCCCAGGCCGGCCCACAGGCCGGCTGCCCTGTTTTGGCTGCCCGAAAACAGCTCCAACGGCCATATTTTGGCCTCCTATTTGAGGGGCTTCTTCCACAAATAAACCCTAACTTTTGCCAACCTCTTGAGCTATTTTATCCCTCCATTGTTGCCCTTCTCAAGCTTGGTTTTCTCTCATTCTCTCCACTAGTTCGTGCTACTTCTTTGAGAGAAAAGAGAGAGGAGATTTAGATCCGTGTTTCCACCAATTGATTTCTCCTCTAAGTGAGGAGAACACTTTGGATCTAAATCTTTGGAGTTTCTTTGTGTTCCTCCTTTGTTCTTCCTCCCTAATCCCTCCCAAGCATTAGTTGCTTTGGTTGGATTCGGGTTGGAAGAACTTGACCACTTAGTGTGTTCTTGCCATTGCATTAGTTGCATCGGTTTGAGTTCTCCACGGTGATTCGTGGAAAGTGAAGTTGAGAAGCTTGTTACTCTTGGGTACTTTGGTGCCCTAGAGCTTGTTCCTCTAGGGCACGTTGGTACCCTAGACGGTTTGATTTCTCGGAGTCTTGGTGGCTTACGGGATTTGTTGGGAGCCTCCAATTGTGGAGTGTGGCTCAACCTTGTTGCTTCGGAGCTTTGGTAGCTACGAAGATATTGCCGGGAGCCATCAATTGAGTTGTGGTGTGTGCCCCGGCCTTGGGCATCGAGTCTTGGCGGCTCGGTGCATTTGGTGAAGACCCTCCAACTTGTGGAGTGAGCTTCACCCTTGTAAAGGTTCTAGTTGTCAACCTCAACGGCAACATAGTGACAAGTGCCTCGCCACATTGGTGGTAAGACACAACGGAGATACGGTGTGCCATATTAAGGCTACTCGATGCTTCACATTGGTGAACACCGCGCCGCTCCAACGGAGACTAGCTTCCATTGGGAAGTGAACTTCGGGATAAAATCATCGTCTCCAAGTGCCTCGGTATTTCTATCCAGAGCTTCTTACTTATGCTATTTACTTTGTGATAGACATCTAGATTAAAGTCATATATCTTGCTATCACCTAGTTGATCATATTGCTTAGCATAAGTTGTTGGTGCACATAGGTGAACCTAGCTAGTTTAGGTTTTGGCTTGATAAATTAAACGTTAGTTTTATTCCGCATTTATTCAAGCCTTAACCGTAATAATTTTAAATCGCCTATTCACCCCCCCCCCTCTAGGCGACATCCGTGTCCTTTCAATTGGTATCAGAGCGGGTTCTCTCTTTATAGGGCTTCACGGCCTAGAGAGTAAAGATGTCGTCTAGTGGTTTAGTGCACAATGATTCTTTAATATTCGATGGCACTAATTATAATGATTGGAGAAATCGCATGCTAGATTATTTTCGGGACATTGATCCATATATAGAGCAAATTCTAGATATGGGTTTTTCTCCTCTAGAGGGTGAGGAAAATTCTTATCTAGATGATGGAGCTTGTAACGTGATTTTCAAGTCTATGAGTAATGCAGTTGCTTTGTCGATCTCTCCTTATCGGAATGGCCATGAGCTATGGACCAAGCTTCAAGACAATTATGGTGTGTCCATGGATAGTGAGAATGATTGTTCTCACTCCACCTCCGGGCGTAATAAGTTCTCAACTTCTTCTACCTCACCTACATGTGGCAAGCCACAAAATAATGCAATGGTGAGTAGGGATAAATCTTGCAATAATGATAGTGAGCTTCTTCTAGATAATATTTCATCTCTATCTCATTGCAATGATTTATCTTTGGACTTAAACACATCTAGCACTATAAATGTTTCACATGCTTGTGTTGATAGTCCTTCCATATCTTCAAAAAATTACTTATATAAATCTAATGATGATGAAGAAAATTATGATGAAGATAAGGATAATAGTTTTGACCTCCTTATGAATAAGAGTGGAATGGTTGAACGTGCTCTTCAAAAAGATAAAAATGCTCATGATAGTTTCATAGAATTCATAACTACCTTTGTTGGGTACAAGCAAGAATTAGATGATTTGGAAGCACGTGAAGATGAAAGTCTTCGCCGCGAACGTGGTTATGCGAACACGATTGCGGATCTTAAGGAAGCTCTTGAAGAAGAACAAACCACCAAGAAATCTCTTGAGGGGACATTTACTCTAGAGTTATCCAAAGTAAATGAAACCTATGATAGAGCTCTCAAGGTGGCTAATGATTTTAAAATTAAAAATGATGAGCTTGTTGTTGAAATTGTTAGACTCCTTGAGGCTAATGTGAAATTTGAAAAGGATGTCAAGTCCTTGGAAGATTCTCTTGCACATCTCACTAAGTCTCATGATCAACTCCAAGCTCAATTACTAAAAGAGCTTCCTACTTGTTCTCCCATTTCTATTAATGTTGATGCTTGTGCTACTAACTCTATTTCTTGTGAAGCATCCATTTTAAAGGAGAATGTTGAGCTAAGGGCTCAACTTAAATTGCTAACTAGCGATTATGAGATATTGGAAGAAAGTCATGAGAAGCTCTCGAGCTCTCATGAAGATCTTCTCGTATCTCATGATAAGTTAAAGTTAGCTCATGAGGCAATTGCTACCAAGGTAATATCTAGTGAGCCCCATGTGGACAATGGCACAACTTCTAATAAAAATGCTAAAATGCCATGTGCTAGTCCTAGTAATTCTTCATCTCACACTAATGCTAAATCATATGTTGAATTACATTTTGTGCCTAGTTGCTCTAACAATGAAGCTTCAACTTCCTCTAGTACTTGTGTAGCTACTAACCTTGTAGGGAAGACTAAAGAGCACAAGGCACAAGCCACTTCTTTGAAGAAAGATGTGGAGAAACGTCATAAAGGGAAGGCCACACTTGACAACATGTTGAGTGTATAAAAATCCCCCAATGACAAGAGTGGACTTGGATTCAACTCCAATATCAAGAACAAGTCCAAGAGTAGCAATAAGAAGGGCCAAGAACAAGTCAATCACTCGGCCAAGATTGTTTGCTTCAAGTGCAAAATTGAAGGGCATCATGTTAGGGATTGCCCAATGAAGAAGAAGCCTCTTAGTGAGAAGCAACTAGGGAAGAGGCCTTTTGTTCAATCTCTTGCTCAACCTCGGGTTGAACAAAGGCAACCTCCTAAGAAGACTCAAGTCATTGCTCCTCAAGTTGAGGTGCCTATTAAGAAGAAAGAAAAGAGTCGATATTGCTACTTATGCCGTGTGAAGGGCCATTTGGCCTCTTCATGCACAAACGGTACTCTATCCAACCCCATAATTATTGATGATGTTTATTCTCTTAGGAAGGATAGGGTTGGCAATGTGTTTGCCAAATATGTGGGAACTCAAAGTGGTGTCAAGAAAAGAACCATTTGGGTTGCCAAGCCTATTGTGACTAACCTCTTAGGACCCAACTTGGTTGGGGACCAACAAGCTCAAACTTGATCAATAGGTTGTGATGGAGGACATTGGAGACTTGGCTATCCTTGAAGAATTAAGGGACCTTCTTGATTATTATTTCCACAAGCCAAGTCATTTGGATTATATTATCATATCTCATATCCAATGCTCCTTCTTACGGTAACTTATATTTAAATTATATATACATTGAAAGTTGCTTGCTCCCTAGCATGTGTTAGTTTTGTTCCTAGCATGTGCTTGTATATGTTGTGCTTATTACTTACCTTGAGTAATCAAGTTTGTGTATGTTAATGTGCGCTCCATATATGTGTAAACTTTGTGTTGAGCCCTTATTGGATCTTGTGTTGATTTCAATGGGCTCTTTTGAGAAATTAATGGACTATCCCATTTTGGGGGAGTGATATGCTTTGTGCACTTCACTAACCTAAAAATGTGTGTATATGAGTAACACCACCTAGTATTTATATATCAAGATTATCTAGTAACTATGTGGTGTGTCATGCTCATGAGAAATTCAAATTCTATAATGTCTATTAATTATCTCTATTTGATTTTATTTGCCTCTTGTTAAGAAGAAATGAATTATCACATTGTGGGGGAGTAATAAGCTATGTGCATATTACAATCCTACAAAATGTGAACATTTGAGGTTTGCCACTTAGATTTGATATTGTAAATTATCTTATTCCTATGTGGCATATTAGCTCGAACAAGTTCCAATTTGCTTTCTAGCTATCGTTTGGCTCTTGTTTGTGTGAGTTTGCTTGGTGTGGTTTTTCTCTAAAATGCATTTCCATACATTAGTTGAGAAACCATTTGTTCCATATTATTCTAACCATGGCATTGCCGGTTGGTTTGAATAGTTGGAACTACCAACAAACCTTATTAAAATATGGTGTTTTATTTCTTATCCCTTGCCATATGTTTTATCTTGTGAGGATATTCTTGGATACCTCTATCACCGGGAAAATAATTCCAAATGGTCATTGTCCTTGGACAATCCATACTTATGTTTATGGTAGAATATTTTCGATTATCCTTACATTGGCATTGGTGTTTATTTGCCACATCTCTTGCCAAAATATTTATTTTGACTCCCATTGCCTTCCTTGCCTCTTGCTAGGATCCTAATTCTCAAATTGGTAGTGTTTAGTGTTGTAAATAAAATATGAAGAGTAATGATCCCTTGTGTGTGCATTTTGTATTCAAATACAAATATCAAAAAAAATAATGCATGAATCTTGGGGGAGCATTCCTTTTATTTAGAACACTATCCTATCTATCAATATTTGATCCTTTCAATTGGCATTTGATCTCTATCATATGTGTTTATGGAAGACAAATCTTTTCTCTTGATGCTTAGTGCCATCATGAAAATTGTAGAGGGTGTTTGGTTTATTTAGTGTAACCTTGCTCTCTCTTGGGAGTCTTGCAATCTCATCTCTTGTTTTATGTTTTATCCTATAGAATGAGAAAACCCTTTGGGCATGTCTCTTTCTTTCATCTTATATGCTCATTGGCCTTGCCTAGGTACCTTCAATTGGTATTAATTGGAATTTAATATCTCCTCCATAGATGTTTGTTTCAATTGATATTTATTGTGGAAATCTTGATACCTTATTACTTTATTTTACTTTACTTGATTTCGGTCAAGTAGTAACCTCCTCTTGGTATCTTGTCTCCTAAATGGTATCTTATTTTTCAATTGGTGTCTTATCTCTCATGTGTTGTTTGATTTGATTCCTATTGATGTCACACTTCATGTGTTGACGTGTTTTGGAATCAATCATATGTTGATTTGATTTTTCCTCAATCATGTGTTGATTTGGATTTTGATATAATTTGGACAACCTTTTTGTGTCACACTTTGGTGTGCTCTCTTCTTGGTTTACTTAGTGTTTTGTCCAAATTGTATCTCATTCGGTTCTCGTAAGTCCATGCATGCATATTTACTAATATATTTATTTTATGGCATGCTAGTCTTTCTTGATCCAATATATAGGGGATACTCCACCAAATCCTAATTTGGCTAAGATGTGCATGAAATTCAAGTTCATCTATGTGCACATATTTATGTGGAGTGCTTCCTATGTATTGTAGTGTATCTAACTACTATGGAACCCAATGAGTTTGGGAACCATGTTGTACTTGAATTTTGTTTTAGGTACAATGGAGATGCATTGGATGCTTGCCTCATTTATAAGGAAGGTGTCCTCACCATGTGATTATTAGAGTCAAGCTTTGATGATAAACAGAAATTCTCATCTTCATCATCACCAATGCTATTTCGGTAACAAGTATCTATCCCATGCATATTTTTCTTGTATTCAACCTTGTGTAGGTTTCCCCTTGGCATGACAACTTTAAATGTACAATTGTTGTGGCTTTGGCTCTTTCCTTCACTTGGTATATCTTTGTGATATTTGTGATGGAAGTGCAAAAATCTTTTTCTTCAATTGGTATTATTTCTTTGTGATACTTGTTGCCTATCTCAAAGCATCTTCACTATCTCTTGTTCCCTTAGTGATATGTGTGATGTCTTTGATATTTTTGAAGTTCATTTATATACAATGAGATAAATTTGAGCTATGTGCTATGCTTTTAAGCAATAATATCTTTTGTATATTCATGACTTCCCTTTTGGATACCATGGTTTCCACTTTATCAACCATCTCATATGTGCAAGTTTCTTTGTGGATGTATATCATCAATGATTTGTCTACTTAGAAACCCATACATATGAGAGAGGTCACCTTTTAGTTGGTATCCTAATTCTTTTGAGCTACCTTGCTTTTATCTATAATTCTTTGGTGGCTCCAATTTTGTCTCATGAGTGCTTGTCTAATTTTTTTTATCGGTATCTTTGCACACTCATGTATTTGTGAGGATCTTTGTCTTCATGCTTACCTTGGTGAGCATGTTGATTTTTATCGGCTAAATTCTCTCACTATCTTTTGGAATTTTCAATTGGTTTTAGTTTCCAATTGGTACCCCTAAGCTTGTGAACATACTCCTTTAAAAGATCTTCCTTTTATCTCGGTTGGGCCAATCCTATGTTGAATGTTAAAAAAAATTGGTATCCTCGAGTTTGTGAACATATTCTTTATGAAAAATCTTCTTTGTAAGTTATGTGTGTCAATACTTGATATATAACTTATCTCCATTTGGTTAAGACTATGTGTCTTATCAAATTAATTGTCTTGTCACACACACATACTCTTGGTTCGGCCTTCATTAATAATTTCTTTTAATTGGTATCTCCATATGGCTCAACCACATCTTTGGTGCAAGTGCTTTGTTTTGCTTTAATGGTTACATCCTTGCACTTTGTGAGTGTTCTAGATGATTATGGGGGAGTGAGGATTCCATATTTGTTCACTCCGCAATAGTGTATGAACATTGGGGAGCTTCCCTAATTTTATTTAGAATTATCAGTTAGGATCTTCTTGATTGCTTTTCTCCTTTGTGGAGATGTTTAGAATGATTTCATCCTTTGCCATCTTTGGATCCTCAATATAGTTTGATTTCCTTTATTATTCATCAATGGATATGTGCATTTAATTTCACTCATATCTTGAGGAATGCATACTTGTGGAGGAACTCATATTATATTGGCCATCTAAAATTTTTCTTCCCATTTCGGCAATCGATGCCAATGGGGGAGAAGTTTTAGAGGGTTTAAGGGAATTGGTTCTATGCTTTAGTTTGGTTCTTAAGCATTTGCCTCTCATGCTCATGCATCCTTGTCTTGCAAGGTTGCTTAATTCATTATATAAACCCTCTAAAAAGGGATTGTCATCAATTACCAAAATGGGGGAGATTGAAAGAGCATGGTTGCCCCTATGTGTTGTTTTGGTAATTAATGACAATCTCTATGGACTAATGTGTGCTTTGAGTTATATTTGCAGTGTTGGTCCATAAGGAATGCTTGGACTCCATATGTTGGAGTCAAGGCTAAAAGAAGAAGACTATATGTTGATCAAGGCTAAATGCAAGTTGATCAACATACAAGATTAGGGCATGTGAAGAAGAAGATCATTTGTTGATCAAGATCCTATGTTGTCCATGGTGGATGGCGTCACGTGGTGATCAGAAGAAGATCATTTGTTGATCAAGATCCAATGTTGTCCATGGTGGATGGCGTCACGTGGTGATCATCAAGATAAAGGCCATGTGAAGATATGTCGAAGAGTGCCTCTCCCATCTTGGTGTATGGGGGAGCAATATGCGTGTCTTCACCAAGCGGAGCAAAATCAAGAAAGGTGATCCACTTGAGAGTAGATCAAGATCGTCATCATCGAGCTCAAGTGGAATGCGCAAGGCAAAGGTATGTTCTTGATAGGGTTTCTATTTTACCGGTCTCGCGGTGTAGTTGTGAGACCGGGTTTTTAGATAGGTAACCATACTATCAAGAGGGGCTCTCAAGTGAGCTTTAGCATATCGGTCGTAGAGAGCTCAAACCTTTGCATCCTTGGCATCATCTTTATTGGTTCCTATTTGGCTCTTATCGTGGTGTGGTATTGGTGCTTGTCATGCTTGTCATGACAAGGCCAAGGTCACCGAAAACGGTTTTCATATGTGTTCCCTATTGAGTTTTCGGTGTCGGAGATTTTGCCGGTCCATCTATGCGGAAGGTTTCACTCTTCCATTTAGTAGCAAAATCTCCCTTGCTTGGTTTCAATATTTTCACTTGTTAATGGATAGCATTTGTCGTCCTCTTTCCAACAAAAGTGGTTTTGTGTCATTCGGACTTCATTTGCAAAAGATATGGTTTTCCGGTTTTCAATAAAAGGTTTTTACCTCTCATCATTTGTTTTTACCATATCTTATTGAACAATGATGTTTCTCTGCATAATCTTGTAGTGCTCGTTGTGACGATTCCAACGAGTCCAAGATCATCGAAAACGGAGTTCGTATGCAAAAGTTATTGAAGTTTTCGTATCGCCGGGTGGGTGGCCAGCCCCCAGGCCAGCCTAGGCCGGCTCCAAGGCCGGCCGGCTCAGGTGGGTGGCCAGCCCCCAGGCCAGCCTAGGCCGGCTCCCAGGCCGGGCTGCTCTGTGGGGTGGCCGGCCTCCAGGCCGGCCCAGGCCGGCCCACAGGCCGGCTGCCCTGTTTTGGCTGCCCGAAAACAGCTCCAACGGCCATATTTTGGCCTCCTATTTAAGGGGCTTCTTCCCCAAATAAACCCTAACTTTTGCCAACATCTTGAGCTATTTTCTCCCTCCATTGTTGCCCTTCTCAAGCTTGGTTTTCTCTCATTCTCTCCACTAGTTCGTGCTACTTCTTTGAGAGAAAAGAGAGAGGAGATTTAGATCCGTGTTTCCACCAATTGATTTCTCCTCTAAGTGAGGAGAACACTTTGGATCTAAATCTTTGGAGTTTCTTTGTGTTCCTCCTTTGTTCTTCCTCCCTAATCCCTCCCAAGCATTAGTTGCTTTGGTTGGATTCGGGTTGGAAGAACTTGACCACTTAGTGTGTTCTTGCCATTGCATTAGTTGCATCGGTTTGAGTTCTCCACGGTGATTCGTGGAAAGTGAAGTTGAGAAGCTTGTTACTCTTGGGTACTTTGGTGCCCTAGAGCTTGTTCCTCTAGGGCACGTTGGTACCCTAGACGGTTTGATTTCTCGGAGTCTTGGTGGCTTATGGGATTTGTTGGGAGCCTCCAATTGTGGAGTGTGGCTCAACCTTGTTGCTTCGGAGCTTTGGTAGCTACGAAGATATTGCCGGGAGCCATCAATTGAGTTGTGGTGTGTGCCCCGGCCTTGGGCATCGAGTCTTGGCGGCTCGGTGCATTTGGTGAAGACCCTCCAACTTGTGGAGTGAGCTTCACCCTTGTAAAGGTTCTAGTTGTCAACCTCAACGGCAACATAGTGACAAGTGCCTCGCCACATTGGTGGTAAGACACAACGGAGATACGGTGTGCCATATTAAGGCTACTCGGTGCTTCACATTGGTGAACACCGCGCCGCTCCAACGGAGACTAGCTTCCATTGGGAAGTGAACTTCGGGATAAAATCATCGTCTCCAAGTGCCTCGGTATTTCTATCCAGAGCTTCTTACTTATGCTATTTACTTTGTGATAGACATCTAGATTAAAGTCATATATCTTGCTATCACCTAGTTGATCATATTGCTTAGCATAAGTTGTTGGTGCACATAGGTGAACCTAGCTAGTTTAGGTTTTGGCTTGATAAATTAAACGTTAGTTTTATTCCGCATTTATTCAAGCCTTAACCGTAATAATTTTAAATCGCCTATTCACCCCCCCCCTCTAGGCGACATCCGTGTCCTTTTAGACCTAACATACAAACACCCAACATCGATCAAGGCAGAGGTCTTACCTGACTTTACCACCAAATGGATGGAGATACAGCTGCCCTCAGTACCTGATACATCAAAATCTTGGACCATGTACTTTGACGGCTCGAAGAGGAACGAAGGAGCAGGCGCAGGCATTATCCTCATATCATTGAAAGGTGACAAGCTGTGCTACGTCCTGCAGATGGACTTTGAGAAACCATCCAACAACGAAGCCGAATATGAAGCTCTCATACATGGGATGAAGATGGCCAAGGAGTGCGGCGCTGACCGCCTAATGATCTACAGCGACTCCAACTTGGTTGTACAGCAGACCATGAAGGAGTGCGACGCCGCAACAGACAACATGATCGCCTATAGGAACCTGTATAACATCATGGAGGGCAACTTTGACGGTTGCGAGCTCCGTCATGTCGGGCGCAACAGCAACGAAGAGGCGGACACCTTAGCAAACATCGGGTCCATGAAAACTAAGGTGCCCCCCGGAGTCTTCTTGGAAAAGATAAACAAAAGGTCGATCAAGGTTGCGCGACCTACAGCTCCCTCTACACGAGCAATTGGGACACCCGAGGTTGACGCCTCGAGCTCCGAGGCACCCGACTCGGCAAATCGGCCAGTCGAAGTGTTCCTCGTCGAGTCCATATGGACGAAACCATTCCTGGCATAAATGCTACGTCAAGAGCTTCCAGAAGACACAGTCGAAGCACGACGCATCACTCGCCGTGCCAAAGCATTCACAATAATCAACGGAGAACTATACAAGCGAAGCATATCAGGCATCCTCCAGAGGTGCATCGCACCCAAAGATGGCAACGCTATTCTCCTTGAGGTCCACGCCGGCACGTGTGGGCTCACGCCAGCAGACGGGCCCTAGTCGCCAAGGCCCTGCGAGCCGGGTTCTACTGGCCCACAGCGCTCCATGATGCTGAGGACATCGTCAGGCGATGCATCGGCTGTCAGAAGTTCGCCACCAAGCCTCACGCACCTGCTTCAGAGCTGAAAACAATCCCTCTGGCGTGGCCGTTCGCCCAGTGGGGACTCGATATGGTCGGGCCACTAAGGAAATCTGCTCATGGTGGACACACACACCTCCTGGTGGCAGTCGACAAGTTCACAAAGTGGATAGAGGCTGTGCCAATCACAAACGCAGCGGCAACAACTGCCGTCAACTTAATCAGGTACATCATTTTCCGCTTCGGTGTGCCACATAGCATCATCACAGATAATGGAACAAATTTCACCGCCGAAGATTTCCAAGACTTCTGCAAAGAACAAGGCATCAAGCTCAATTATGCCTCGGTCGCCCATCCACAGTCCAACGGATAGGTGGAAAAAGCAAACGGCCTCGTTGATACGTCTCAAACGTATCTATAATTTTTTAGTGATCCATGCTAGTTTTGTGATATTGTCACATGTTTTTACTGTCAATTATATCATTTTTTATGCATTTTGTCGGACTAACCTATTGACAAGATGCCCAGTGCCAGTTCCCTGTTTTTGCTGTCTTTTTGTTTCAGAAATTTACTTCATGCAATATTCTCGGAATTGGACGAAAATTTACGGAGATTTTTTATGCGACGAAAGACACCTGGAGACCAAAGGGCAGCCCTGGGGGCCACCCACAGGGCAGGGACGGCCTCCTGCCGCGGCCCCCCCTTGGCCCGCGGGTGGGACCCGCCCCTGCTCCTGGGGCGTCCCCTCGGCCCCCTCCGACGCCTATAAATTGCCTTTTACCCTAAAAACGTCGAAGCAGCCATTATTTTCCAGAAACTCGACCCCGACACGCCGTCACCGAAAACCCTAGTTTGGGGTCCAATCTGAAGCTGATCCCGGCACTCTGCCGGAGGGGAGATCGATCCCGGAGGGCTCTTCATCGTCATGCCCTCCTCCGGGATGATTTGTGAGTAGTCTCACCTTGGACTACGGGTCCATGGCAGTAGCTAGTTGGTAGTCTCTCTCTCTCTCTTGTGCTTCATGTCTTATGATCTTGTGAGCTGCCTAACATGATCAAGATCGATTATTGTAATGCTATGTGATGTGTTTGCTGGGATCCGATGGATTATGAAGTTATGTTCAGATTGTGCATGATTCTTATATGAGTAATTTATGTTCTTGCATGCTCTCCGACGTGCGTAGTTACTTTGGCCAAGTGATTGTGTGTATCTCCAAGAGAGGGTATTTATGTTAGATAGTGGGTTCATGCCCCTTTTGTTCCTGGGCACGAGTGACAGAAACGTCTAAGGGCGAGGGTGTGCTGTTGCTACTAAGGGTAAAACAATGGTGTTAATGTCTCTTTTGATATTAGTATTGCTTACTTCATGCACTTTACTTAATGCAATTGTCTGTTGCTTGCAACTTAATATCGTTGGGTGACAGGCTGGATAGCGATCCCACGGTGGACTTTTTAGACAAAGACGCAGTTGGACTCAATGGTCTTTGTTCCTTGTCGTGATGCCTCCATAAATATTATCATGTCCTTTTTGTCATAGCTAAATTGGGTTTGTGTCATGATCTTGTCAATTGCCTAGCTGTAATTCGTTCACCCATCACATGCATATTTTATTTACTTGAGAGACTCCACTAGTGAACCCATGGCCCCCGGTCCATCTTTTTACATTGTTTACAACCTCATTTACTTGCTTTTAATCATCATTACTCCTCTGGTCACTTTTCATATTTCATCATACAATTAACCGCTTTGTTTTCTGTAGAGAATGAGTTTAGCAATTTTTAGATGAGTTTTGCTACACCTACGGACGGTTTTCTACGGAATCATTGTTAGGATTCTGTAGGTGTTGTCCGTAGGTCTAGCATTTCTGTTCTTAGAGCCACGTCCAATCAAAAAATCATTATTTTCATCATAAATAAATTCAACTAAAGCAACAAACGTAGAGCCCCTATAGTTCAACACAATTGCATCCACATGTGCGAACTATGATTCCATAATCCATATTAGCAAATGCAGGTATTGTTGTTAACAAAGTCATGGAGCCACACGGACGAAGAACATCCAACATAAAGATGCACACTCCTCCATGTGAAATAGAAAGATCATGTAACATATGTTAAAGTTTTGAAGAAAGTACCTTTTGACATCCGATAATTAATACTATTAGTGTAGAATAAATTGGGTTTGCATAGATATTTTCTTACTTTTATACTCAACTAATGCACATATCGACTTCACAATTGACGTTGTGTGGAAAGAGGTCCGAGGGTAAGAAGAAAGGTGAAAAATGAAAGTTAATGTAATAATTAAAATGCAATGTACAAAAAAATGAATATCTTGAGAGGAATATCCTACGAATATGGTCATTTGGAAGATAAATGGATGGCTAAGATTTACATGAGATGTGGAAGCACACATGTGCATCAAAGTAGCTATTTAATGACTTATAATGGGATTTGTCTAAAATATATAGATAGATTGTGAAACTACTTTTGTGAGACTAGACCACAATGGATTAATTTTATTTTCCTCGCGGCCACTCTTTTCAATATTTTAAAGACGAGCCACCAACTGTGCCACTTTTATACTCTTAATGTTTTTTTTCCAGACTCTTAGCTGGTGGGTTTCTCGAACATTTTACCTCGATTGTTATTTTTTTTATGTTTATATATTGATATAGCTAATATCACATAGGGTATTTGTAGAGAGGGTTTGCCTGCATAAAATGGTGCAGATGATGATTCAGAAAGAAAACATTTACAAGACACATAGAGGAAACATAGTGGCGGAGCCACGTTGAGACCTATGTGGTCAGTTGACCGCACAAGCTTTTAACAAAATCCTTTGTATACAAGCATAAATCATAAAGAAAAATTTAAAAACTAGTAAAAGCACATGTATTTGACATCATAGATTTGAAATTATATCACAGGCTTCAGGTCCTGGCTCCGCCACTGAGGAAACATGTGGTGTTTATATGTGACTCCATACACTATTAGTATATACCGAGTTCGGAACATCTGATTGCATAGGCACACAAGTGTTCTCTTGTTAGAATACAAGAAAATTGGCCAACAATGAAAAGAGCATTATAAAGTTACCTCCAAAATGTATTAGCGAGGTCAACTCAACCATCGATTCGGCCGATTTGCTAGAGTATCTAGTGGCTTCTTACTGTATCCGACTACATGCAGATGTATAAGCAATCTAATTAGGTGTATGATCTTATCTTTTTGGGAAGCATTCGCCAAGGGTTGACCATATAGTCACTATAGTGCTCTTTACCAATGTGTCAAGATGTTTATGCAAGGAGTCATAATGTGGTTCCTAAAAATATAGATGCTAGCGAGTTGCTCGTGTACGTCCTCAATTTTGTTACTGCATTACTGTAAGGGAAACCTCTAAGTTGTAGATTTTCTCATTAATAAAAGGACGAAAAAACCTCAATTATCAAGTCATTCATACACTTAGGGATTAGCATGGTTTTTCGTGATCTGACAATCACAAATTTGATCTTGAAGATCATGACTTAATCTTGCTAATCATTATTATATCTTGAAGATTGATTTGATGCGTTATTGCTACTAAACTTATCATCGTTGGAGACAAAACATGCACAACTTGTATAGAAGAATTGTGCGGCACGAACACCATATCATTCGAGTAATGTGTGCTAATTAGTTAAAAGGAACATATCATTCAAACAACTCTGGTAAATATTTTTCCTCCCCGGCTGGGATATTCATGCCCACGGTCAGAACAAAAGAGGGAAGAGGGGGCTTGTCATCTTCTTCATCTTTAGTGATGATCAGTGGGTAAGTGGGAGAGAGAGGAATGTTTGGGACAACAGTTAGGGATGGATGTGTTGCCATTATATATCAAGTAGACATACATGATGTAATGTGAACCCTTGGATATTCATCCAAGGGGCTAACAAGAAATGAAAGATTTCGAAAAAAAGAAACTAAACTGTGAAACATATATTTCCATAGAAAAAAAATAAAATATAACAACATCTACCAGTAGTTTCCAAATCACCTTTCTTATTCTTCCTCACGAAAACAGGGGAGAGACAGAAAATGAAAGGGAGAGTTAGAAAGAAGAAGGAAAAAACAGAAATAAAAAATAAAAAATAAAATAGGGAGAGAGATTTGTGAGCTATAAATAGTCCAAAGCCCTCCTCTCTATCCCCTGCGCCTCCATTGCATCCCCTTTTTCCTTCCTCCTCTCCTCTCAAACGGCTGGGCGGTTCCCCAATCCCCTGCTAAAACCTCTCCCCCCTCTCCTCCGACCTCACGCGAGCGCTCACAGACACCAAACCCACCTAGCCGAAGCGCACGCGCGGCAGCCCGGCTCGCGGTGCAGAAAGATTCGGGCGGCGGCGGCGGCGGATTGACCCGAGATTCCCGGCGAGATGAAGTACGTGCTGGTCACTGGCGGCGTGGTGAGCGGCCTCGGCAAGGGCGTCACGGCCAGCAGCATCGGCGTCGTCCTCAAGGCGTGTGGCCTCCGCATTACGTCCATTAAGATCGGTACGTGCCCGCCGCCGGCCATGTGATGTTTTTCTTTGCACCGGTCAAAAACTGCCTTTACGCCCCCACCCCCCTGAAAAGGCGTGGTTTGGGGCTTTCTCAGGAAGGGGTTGGCTTTGTTGTTCTTGAGCCCGCCCTCGATCCGGTTTCCGGCGAAAGATATATTTTGATTATGTTTTCATTTTTGTTTTGAGCGATTCGTGCGGCTCAAGGCTGCTAGTGGGAGTAGGTGCAGGGAGGCCCCGGGATTCTTGGTTGGGTTTGGTGGAAAGCCTCTCTTTCGAACATTCCGCCCAGGGTTTTAGCCTTTAGGGGTTGTGGTGTAGGAATGGATATGATGTTGATTACCCTGCTAATCTTTACCTTTCACAAATCTTTGTCCCAAAATATTGGCCAGATTTTATTATATTTTTCATTTGAAGAGATTTGTTTCGTTAGTGGCCTAGTGGAAGAGAGCTTTTAGACTCTGCAAAGGGAAACTTGTCCCGGGGTTTCTACTTCGGTAGAAGACCACTACTAATAAGATCTTATATGGGGTGGTGATTTGTGGTATCTTTTGCTCGAGGAATAAAGGTTTGAGGTCTGAACAATGGTGGCCCATCGAAGAAAGCTTCTCACTCGCTAGCACTTGTGCCCGTAGCCAATATTTTGCGGCAAAGATCTGTGAAAGGTACATGGACGACTTCCCAAATATCTGAACTGCTGGAACTCTCAGTTTTGGGCTGATGCACTTTCATCCTCTGCCGTGGTTGAAACAGGTGCTTTGAAAAGACTAGGTTTCCCCTTCTCTCCTTGTCTTTGTCTTTCAGTGCCTCATGATCTGCAGGCCTCACTGATGCTGATTTACGTATAGGCTGGATATCCTGGTGTCACGAACCATTGGGTGCCAGCTTAGCTCGTTGGAATCTTTGACCTGAATCAATGTTATACTACATCATACATGTCTTGTTTGCTCCTAGTTGTTATTCTTATCCAGTATCACCTAAACACTACTTTGTTTTTGCTGTTGTAAGCTTGTAGCCTTGTGACTTTCTGTAACATTGCGGCACTTGGGGCTTGATTGTACCTTTTGCCTTGTAGAACTAGTGGCGGCATGCCAGCTAATACTTGCTCGATTGCTCTAGTTGCTTGCTCTTGGCTTCATGAGGTTGACATGTTCTCTCTGCATTATCTGATTATGCAGATCCGTACCTTAATACTGATGCTGGGACTATGTCCCCGTTCGAACATGGTGAAGTGTTCGTGTTGGATGATGGTGGTGAGGTACTGACAGAGGACTATAAGTCAAATATTACAATGGCTAGAGAATTTTGGTCATCTCGTTAAGTGATGTCTGTGCATCTGACAGGTGGACTTGGATCTTGGGAATTACGAGAGGTTTCTTGATATTAAACTTACCCGGGACAACAATATAACCACTGGAAAGATCTACCAGGTAGCAGGCACAATAATGTATTTAGACTACCAACCTCAGTTCTTTTGGCATGCAGACATTCAACAGTTTTGAAATCTTTCAGTTGATGCTGACGTTGCTATACTTGTACTTTATAGGAAGGAAAGGGATGTACTTGTTGTGTTATGTTACTAGAATGCCGAGTAGATTAAGAATGCAAATAATTTGTAGTGTTGTTTAACCACAAGGATATATAAAAGTTATGGCATGTAAAATATGTCACATCATAAATACAGTTGCTATTCCCTGCGTAACAAACATTTCTGACTTTTCTTATTTTGTCTCTTCCTTTTGTTGATGACAGTCTGTTATTGACAAGGAGAGGGAAGGGGAATACTTGGGAAAGACTGTGCAGGTGAGGATCACCTTATGCACACTTACCTTCGTTTTCTCTGTCCTGGTAACTACTGTATGTATGTTTCTTTGTGTGCTGATCATTAAACCGATGTACCATCAAGGTTGTGCCACACATCACAAATGCCATACAAGACTGGATCGAGCGTGTTGCGATGATACCGGTTGATGGCAAGGATGGACCAGCTGATGTCTGTGTGATAGAACTGGGGGGAACAATTGGTGGGCATGAGATAATTCATTATTTGTTCAGATCTGTCCTTTGTGTAGCTGTCGCTTGATTGTGTTGTCACTCCTGCTACAGGTGATATTGAATCTATGCCATTCATTGAAGCTTTGGGTCAATTCTCTTATCGTGTTGGTGAGAAACTCACAGTATATTGATACATGAACACTGTACTCCATCTTTCCTGAGTTAGTGGGCACTTAAAATCTTCTTTTGGATATTACTTTTGTTGCCAGGATCTGGTAACTTCTGTTTGGTGCATGTCAGTCTTGTTCCAGTTCTGAATGTTGTTGGTGAACAGGTAGCCAAACTCTCGTTGATTCATTAATTATGTTTCACTGCAACTATTTTATGGTGTACATCTTATTATGTGGAAAAACATTTTAGCTCTGTTGGCCTAATATTTGTTCTGTCTGTTATTTATACTCTTGTAGAAAACCAAGCCAACTCAACACAGTGTGCGTGGTTTAAGGGGACTCGGCCTCACTCCAAATATATTAGCTTGTCGCAGTACAAATGTTAGTTAGCCATTCATGTACCTCAATTTTGTAGCTTAGTAGACTCGTCTTTCTTGCTTTTCTTAACCTCACTTTTCATAAACTGTAATTCCGTTTGATAGGAACTGGAAGAAAATGTGAAAGAGAAACTCTCCCAGTTCTGCCATGTGCCGGTAATTGAACTGTATATTTTATTGTTAGCGATTGCTTCATAATCTTGGTAGATTTTTTCTCCTGGTATCTCATGAACAATTGTATTCTGCAGGCAGCTAACATTGTCACTCTATATGATGTTTCCAATATTTGGCGTATTCCTTTGTTGCTACGGGTATAGTACATCTCATCTTCTGTGTACTAATTCATTTTGGTTCATGAACATTCGTGTTCGATGCTGAATCTTATTATGCCCTGTAGGACCAAAAAGCACATGAAGCTATTCTTAAAGTTCTGAACCTTGAAAGGTTTGTCTCTACATATATAGTCAGTATGTTTTTCTAGAAGCTGTAGTATTTTGTGTCGGTGCAATAAATATTTGTATGTACGCATTTTCAGCTTTCCCTGTGAGCCAAAGTTGGACGAGTGGGTTGCAAGAGCTACTATGTTTGACACCCTTCAGGATACTGTTAGTTTTTTTTTTGGTCCACTTCAATTGTTGCCCTTGGTATTTTCGTTCATAGTTCCAACTGACTAATGATCTCATTTCAGGTGAGGATTGCTATGGTTGGAAAGTACACTGGCCTATCTGATTCTTACCTCTCTGTGCTGAAGGTGAGTTTGATTTGCACAGTTATAATATTTGTATACTTTTTTAATGATTACTGGTGTCTAATAGTTCAGTCTGATGCAACAACAACAAAAATTGCAGGCCCTCTTGCATGCTTCAGTTGATTGCCGCAGGAAGCTTGTTGTTAATTGGGTTGCTTCTACCGATCTCGAGGACAACACCAAAGTTGAGGTTTGGCAGTGTCATATTTTCCTGTCTGCATGTTCAATCTGGGTCGTTTCCTTTACTTACATGATCCCTTCTAACTTTTCTAGGCACCTGATGCTTACGAATCAGCATGGAATTTATTGAAGGTGAGGAATTTTCAGCAACAAAAATGTTTTGCAGTCAAAGCTGAATGTGCCACGTTTATGATTTATGTATTTACTTTCCATCATAGTTATCTTAAGATCTTTCATTTCAGGGTGCCGATGGCATTTTAGTACCTGGTGGCTTTGGAGATAGAGGTGTTCAAGGAAAAATCCTGGCTGCTCAGTATGCCCGTGAAAACAATGTACCATATCTCGGTATATGTCTTGGAATGCAGATGGCTGTTGTAGAGTTTGCTAGGAATGCCATGAATCTCTCTGATGCGAACAGCACTGAATTTGATCCAAATGTCAAGACCCCATGTGTTATTTTTATGCCCGAGGTAATTATACTGTGAAGTTCTCGCTATTTTTATTCTGAATCATCACTGGTTGTCATTAGACTTTTAATGGGAACAGAGCAAATTTTTCTCAATCCCTTGCAGATGTTGGAATTAATGTTTTATTCATTTTTTTAGGGTTCCAAAACACATATGGGTGCCACGATGCGCCTAGGATCAAGGAGGACATTCTTCAAGGTTGCTGATTGCAAGTCTGCTAAATTGTGAGTTTACATATATTCTTCTCTAGGATTATTGCCCTAAGTCTAGGGTTGTATTTTCTTAGCATTCCTCGTTACATAATTGTGGGGTTTCTTACTATTTTAACTGTTAGGTATGGCAGTGTGGATTATGTAGATGAGAGGCACCGACACAGATATGAGGTCTGCTTTTAATAATTGTTTATTCATAGATGCAATGAAGAATCGATCAAATGATCTCCATAAGTTCTGGCCTGTTCATCGGGGTCTGAAACATGTTCATCTTCACAGGTAAATCCTGATATGGTGCCAGAGTTTGAAAATGCTGGACTTCAATTTGTTGGCAAAGATGAAACTGGCAGGAGAATGGAGGTTTGACTAAAACCATGTATTTCTTGAAAAACTTTCAATTTGGTAAAAATCGCGACTTAATAAATTTGCTAATTTTCCAGATAATTGAAATACCCAACCACCGATATTTTATTGGCACACAATTTCATCCTGAATTCAAGTCAAGACCTTCAAAACCTTCTCCACTATTTGTTGGTAAGCTGCTGAAAATGTCCTAATCTATTTCTGGTATGTTCACTTATTAAGAAACAATAATTTATCATATGTTAATCCTTGTTTGTATGTCTGCAGGGCTAATTGCTGCCTCATCTGGGCAATTGGCTAAGGTTCTGCAGGACTGCTCGAGTGACCATGTGATTCGTGCTATACATCAGTTGAACAATGGTCCATACGTGCACCAAAATGGGCACGCTAAGAAGCTTCCCAATGGTTTATCGAATGGAACATACTATCCCAATGGGAATGGTGTCCATGCCTAGTGCTTCACTTGGCTGCTCAAGGATTTGCACCCTATTACTTCTTTTTTGCAGTTGTCGCATCAGTTTTGTCGTGGCTGGCTGGCTAAACTACCATTGTCGCTCGAGGAAGAAAAAGTTCTTGTGCTCGATGCCGACTGTCTGCAAGGGATGGTGCTCGTTCGGTGTTTTTTAGTGAAAGAACCGAGCTGGATCTGCGTGAGAGTGGTTTGCGTGTTGTTCTCTACCATTTTCTGTAAGAGAACAGAAGTGGGTAAGAAGAGTTTCCATGCTGTACATCTCCAAAAGGAAAGGCTGAATGTTTCATTTGTTCTTGTTTAAAATAGATTTTAAGTGAGTTCTGAAGCTGGTGCTGAGAAATGCTTGGGGATGTAAGAGAACTTTGGTGTTTGACAGTTTGTACTTGGAAACGGTTCTTGTGCGTTTGCACAAATAAGTTTGTGCTTTGTTGTGTGAATTTTACCTGCGTGCCTTGTTATTCTGCATTATGACAGTTAGTTAGCTAGTACTAGATTCGTGTAGTGTTTTGTACTGAGACTAGGCATCATCTGTCGGGATTAAGTGAATGCCCTGTTAAGTTCGAATTCAACAAAGCTAGCAAAGTGAAGCTCTACAGAATTTCTAGAATGCATTGTCAGGGAAAGAACATTGTTGTACTATTTGTTCTTAAGAAACAAGAACATTACAGTATTAAAAAAACATCTCATCCTTCCAAAATATTACAACCGAAAATCAGCACAGCACAGAAAAATGTCCAGATAGTAATGAATCGTACAGTATACCGATGGCAATGGGTACCCATTACCCGCATACCCAGTGGGTTTTTACCCGTTAGGGTGAGGGTTTGGTAACGAAGTTGTACCCATGGGTAAGTAAATGGTAAAAAGTGTGCACCCAATGGGTATTGCGGGTGTGGGCATGGTACACCAAAACCCATACCCGCATACCCACATACCCGGTTATTTTTATATATGACTGTAATTCTGGAAAAAACCCCAAAATCTAGTATACTAACCGCCTCCAGCCTCCACGAAGGTCCAATCGTAGTCTACGCCGCCCCCTCGTATTTTTCGCTCGTGATTATCGCTCGATCTGCACGCCCTCGTTTCCTCTCCCAAGCCTCCTAAAATTGTAGATCGAATCGATGGCGAGGCGATTTTCCGATCTTTCTTTTTGCTATCAAAATGTGATGAACTTATTTATGTTGCAGTCATGTGAACCTTTATTGTAATCGTTAAATTGTGAACTTCTGGAGTTACCGTCATGTGGCTGTTTTGCACTTGTGCTGCTACAAAGTTTGAACTATATATTGTTATGCTTTTATGCAACTTATGTTGGGCTATAATGATGTTATTTTTCCTATACGCACTATGTTATTTTGATATCTATAGTATATTGCTGGTATGAACTTTTGATGTTAATTTTTTGTGGGTTTACCCGCGGATTTTCAATACCCACGTGGGTGCGGGTATTGTATAAAATTTGTACCACACGCAGGTGTGGGTGCGGGTGTGGTTAATATACAAGGACATGGGTGCGGGTTTGGTTAAGGTATACCCACACCCCATGGGTGCGGGTGCAATCGGTAGTACAGTAACACTCCTCGGAGATTCTTTGACAGGTCGCTTAAAGAATACATTGATTTTCTTACGCATCATCACAGAATATTTCTCATTTTCTCTCTTGATCAATATTATTCTTAAATGTTCGTACGCATAGAAATTTGCAAATATTCCAAATGCTGCAGCAATCCAGTATCAATCAACACAGCAAAATGCTCCTCTCAAAGAGTGTAAAAGATTAACACTGAATTGCCAGATTTCTTAGTAGCAATCCGGTTATAGGGTAGCCTCTGGAGTATTTCCACCCTTTTGCATGATCCAAAGCAGGGAACGGCCTCCATTTGCCAGTTGGTCATTCCTAACACTTCGAGAAGCTTGTCGATATTCTGTCCCATACAACCTCCCCCAGTTTCTGTGAGAGTCGGCCCCATCTGCGGCCATCTCCCAGAACGCTATGCGCACATTCTTGGGGTCCAGAAGCTTGCAGAATCCCGCCATGGTGATATAATAGGTGATGCTGTTGGGAGGCAGGGCCAGTGTCGCGGGCACGGGGCATCCCACTGGGCATGGGAGCAGATAAGTCCTCAGTGATCACAGAAAGTTCGCCATATTTGTGCAGGAATAGCAGATGCTTCCGCAAAGTCTTTCGGAAATTCTCAGTATTCACCAAGGCGCTAGTCATAAAATTGACAGCAGCCCAATGGCAAGCTGCAAAATCATGTAACCAGATCGCAACCATTATCTGCCGATTCCTGAATGTGATCTTCAGGATATGCAATGCAAAGTAAGTACAGAACAAGCAATAATAGGGGAGAAACGAAGGATTTGCTTCTTCCCAGGTTTTAGCTGTGAAAGGTGTTCTTCAGAAGTGAGCTGAAGAGAGAGCAAAATATGCAATACTGGTATGGATACAGATTGATGCATATTGATATAGATAAAGTTCAATCATCGGGAGGAGCAAATTCATCATGTGCGGCCTCAATCCAACTACAAATACAGGATTGCAAATTCATCAGTAATAAGTCAGCAGCACAACAACAGGGAACACAGGACACTAGGCCATGTATCGATGGTGCAGCAAGATATCACATCCAAAAAACGCGTGTGCCATTGACGAAGCTAAATGATCAACACTATTAAGAGTCTTGTAACCTAAGAATATTCTTTATTGAACCGGTAATAGGGCCTCACGATTCATCAAACAAACACAGAACATCACCTCGAGTCTTGCCGTGAATGCTCACACTGCGGCCGCCGTCTTTGCTGGCTGCTGCTCGTCCTCCTCCACTTCCTCCTCTTCGTTGCTGGCACCCGGTGTGAGGCCCGCCTCCTCCTCAAGTTCCTTCCACGGGCCATCGAACTGGTCAGGGAACTTCTTACGCAGCCCGACCACCACCCGCCTCGCTGCCCGCCCCTTGCCAGCCTTCATGAGACCCACCACCAGCTTACGCACCGTGCTCAGGTCCGCCACCTTCCGGCACTTCACCCCCTCATAGTACACGTCCTCCGCCTCTGACCACCTATCCGCACTGCACAACGCAGTCACCATGCATCCATATGTGGCGCAATCCGGCGTCGACTTCTTCTCCATGCTCCCCTCTGCCCCCACCTTCTCCTGCAAGCTCCTGTATACCTCCAGGGCCTCGTCCACCCTTTTGTGCCGCCCCAGCACCCGGATCAGCCCGTTGTAGGAGACAATGTCTGGCTTGAGCCCTGCCTCCTCGCTCATGGCCCGGATCAGCTCCTGCACCTCCTCCACCGTGCCGGTTGAAGACTTGTAGGTGATCCTGACGTTGTACGCGGCGGCGTCCGGCGCGATGCCGTGTTCGTTGACCATGTCGCGCCACAGCTCCTCGGCGCGGTGCGGCTTCTTCTGCTTGTAATAGGAGTCGATGATGGCCGTGTAGAGGTGGAGGGTTGGCGGCTCCTCCCCGTGGAGAAGGTACACCGCTTCGTCGGCGCCTTTGGTGATACAGATGGACTTGGCGAGGATGGACCACGTCTTGGCATCGCGCGGCGCGGAGGGGTGCGCGTCCAGGAGACGGGGCACGAGCTCGGCGTGGCGGCGGCGGCGGAGGAGCGGTCCCAGGAGGGAGTTGAGGTGCTCGGCGGTGGGCGAAGGGATAGTAGAGAGGATGGCGGAGGCCTGGTCGGAGAGGCCAACGAGGGAGAGGGCGGAAATCACCGCTTTGGGGTGCGCCGGTATGAGCGGCGCGACAGTGGCGTCGATGTCGGCGAGGCGGCCCGCACGAGCGAGGCTGCGGATGCGGGCTATCGAAACAGGGAACTCGGAGGCTGCGGCGGCGGTGGAGAGCAGGCGGCGGCCGGAGGCGCCGAAGAAGGCGGCCATGGGTGCGGCGGAGCTGGGTCTGATCGATCCGAGGTTCCGGGGTTAGGGTTTAGACAAGTGGGGGAAGATTTCATTTGGGGGTTTGTCATTTGGGAAATGGAGGTGGGACGAACGAGTTGGAGTAGGTGGGCCTATGCCTGGGCTTATTCTCCGGCCCAGTTGACCTGCTTAGTAGATTCTGTTGTTTTTCAGAAGAAAGTATACAAATCACCCCCAAATCCACCTCTAGGGACACATCTCACCCACACCTTTAATTTGTCATTAATTTTTGTCACATCCATAGCTGTTGTGTCCCCTGCTGATGCTTTTTTTAAGTACATACGTATATATTAAGCCAGAAGCATACAGAGAACAGAATACGTACATACGGAGACAGACTGGTCCAGATGGACACACACACCCGTACAAATTGCAGGAAATCCCCTGAGGAAATACAGTATTACACCTAAATCCCTAGGGTTCACCGCACCAACACGACACCGCCGCTCGACTCCGGCACCGGAGCACCGCAAGAGGAAGAAGCGGAAACCAACACTCCCGAGGTTGAAGAAGCTCCATCGCCTAACGGCTTTGTGAACCACGAGAAGAAGCATCAGAGATGCCCACCTTTCGCTGTGGCATGCGGGTCGGGGACCTACCCCAAGCTCACCTTCAACCTCCAGATCCAGCGCCTCCAGTCGACGCCGTCGAGGAGCACCACCAGATCTGCCTTCCGCAGACCACACACCAAGCACGAGCTGCGCCATCTTCCAGCACGCCACCAGCCCAAACAGGTCAGCAGCAACAGCTCCAGCACCGCTTCCCCCTTCTCCCCACCGGCGTTGGAGAGGACACCGACAAGATGCGGCAGAGACGGAGGAACAAAAGTCCATAACGAGACCACCGCCGCATCGATGGCCTCGCCTAGACACACAAGCTCCGGCGAAGTAGCTCGCAGATCCGCTCCCGGCCGCCGCCAAACCGGCCACCGCCTACAGATCCGGAGCATCCTTGACCCCCTCCGCCGCCAGCATCATCACCAGCGACTAGGAGAGCACCGAAGAAAACTAAGCTACCTAGCTAAACTAGCCTAGAAGCAGAAAGATCCGCCCGGCGATTCGACCCCCCACCCCCTCCCGCCGGCACCAAGGCCGACGGAGAGGAGGAGGGCGGCGGAATCGCCGGCGGAAGAAAAGTCGCCCTTCGGTCGCCTCCTTTTACTGTGGAGAGGAGAAAGGAGGGGGAAAGAGCGGATCGTTTTCGAATCTCACCCTCCCCTGCTGATGCTGATTAGGCGTTGAGTTGGCTATGGTTTTTTGTCAAATTCACGGTGAAATAAATGCCAAATTAAAGGTCAAGGTGAGATGTAGATTTGGGAGTGATTTGTATATTTTTTTCTTGTTTTTTAATGAAGATAAAGTTTTACTTTGTCTTGTTAGTTAATAATAAAAATAGATGCATGTAAAGAAAAGAATAATACTATCTGAATACCATGTGTGTTGTCACGATGTCTAAAAATGTCTTCGTCAATGAGTTATCATGGATAAAAAAATATTTACATATTTTTTTACTTTATGAATACGCATTAAAATGATTTATTTTCGCCACCATCCACCCCCATACGACAACAGTAAAGAGGTGCCTCCACCCCCATTCGATGATAGAAATTAAGGTACCCATGCCAACCACACATCAAGTACGATGCAACTCCGATTGTGTTACGAGCCTACCCGGAAAAAGTTGCAAACCATGTGTAGGAGATCACTAAATACTGAAACCAACTTTCACAAGGCATAGTTGGACATCGTAAGAACAATTGCTTTCAAGTTTAATTCCGTATTTTTCTGTTACCGGATTTAGTTTGGGACCGGTCTATTAATAATGTTATAAGTCACTTTTTCATCCATAATAGCATACATGAGATTTTTTTTTGCCAGACTAATAAACTACAAGAAATTTATTTTGTTTTCTGAAGAATCATAAGTTATGGTTCCATGCACCTGACTCCTGCACCAGGGCACTATGTCATTTCCCCTTAGATCGTTTACATATAGTAACCATACTAGACCATGATGACGCGCGTTGCATTGCATCGCCTATCCTGCCGTTAGTGTGTAGAATGAATTGATAGATTTTCGCAAAATATATTGATAAATTTAAATTTACATTAACTTATTCATATTATTGAAATGACAAATTAATCGGGTTTACACAACAAAAGGTACTCGTGATGCACTCAAGTGAATGATTTGTTCTTTCCAAATTTATCTCCATCACAATATAAGAAGGAAAAAATAGAGACAGAGAGAGAGAGAAGGTGACCCCTCCGCGTCGATCCGCCCACCTCTGATAGCATTTCAATACTGAAATAGGGCGATGGACCCTAGCCACTCGCCACGGGAGGGTTCTCGTTTCTTGTTTTAGTTAATGTATTTTGTCTTTGTCGGCGTGATGAGGCGGCGACAACATTCTTGTGTCACAATAAGGTGCTTTTGGCCTTATTCCCGCTCAGGTGATGCGCCTAGTGCCAGCTGGAGGGCATGTGGAGTTTTGCATTGACGATCTCCTGGCATCAGATCAATTCCCGTGTTCGTTTGTGTGGTTGTTAATTGTCCGCAAGTGCACAATGTCGTTGTAACTGTCGGAGAACTGTCTCAGGAACTGGGTGTGTCTCACTAGGTATCGAGTAAGGGGCTGAACATGGAATCAAACAACCCTCAACGTGCCTCGGCGACGGAGCTCGTCGAGAATCGCTGCGGGACGGCACTGCAGAAATGAACACACGATGTTACCCAGGTTCAGGGCCCTCTTGGAGAGGTAAAACCCCTACGTCCTGCCTTGGTTGTATTGCACTTGCTTGGAGAGGTTTTAGTACAAAGAGAGCTTGGCGAGCTTAAGGTGGCTAACAATGGCTAACCCTAGATCTCAGATTGCCAACTGAAGACCAACCAGGATCGAACCAACTAGCTATCAACTCAAGAACCCTTTGCCCGGATGTGCTCCCCCTCCTTTTATAGGTGTCTTGGACCTCTTCCCCCAAATATCTTGGCGGGAAGGGTTACCACATGGCGACGAAGGAGGAGGACGGGTGCACGATAAAGGTAGAGTCCATGGGCGCGGTCCATGGCAGGGAGCGGTGTCACCAAAGCTGGAAAAGGCCACCATCCAGCCAGGACGGTGGGCTGGCACCGCTGAGGTGGGATGTGTCCCACGGTGACGTCGCCCTTGGAGGGTAGCTGCAGACGGTCCCCTTATCACCAAAGTGGCAATTCTTGGAGCTCCTTTGCTTGGTGCAGCGTTGTTGACTGCTTTATACACGAGAACGGCAACTGTGGCGCTACCGTCACCGCGCGCAGGCGCGGTCGTCACCGCGCGCTGGCGCGCCCGTGACTCTGCGGAGGGCGCAGAGCCCATGTGCGCTCTGCCGCGGAGGCAGAGCTGGCTTCGTGGGGAAGGAACCCCGCGAGGCATGGAGGCCTCGCCGAGCCTTTGGCTTGGTCCTTAGCAGAATCGAGGACGGCGTCCGAGATGTCCTCTCGAAGAGAGGTCCCTCGTGAGGGGAAAAGCCCTCGCGAGGAGGAGGGGTCCCTCGCGAGGCTCGCCAGGCTTGGAGAGCCTGGTCCTTAGCGAAATCTTCTGAAGAGTGTCGTGGGCCCTGGCAGGCCGGCCCGTGGTACCCTGGTTTCCACTGTGCCGACAGTAGCCCCCGGGCCCGCGATGGGCACGCCGAAGCCCATGGATGGAGGCGAAGCGTCGGGGGCCCAACGATGCCTGCCGGGGCCGGACACGTGGGGCGCAGCGGTTGCGCCCGAGGCCACGATCTCCTCGGCTTCAACGGGCGACCCGGTGGGGCCCGCCACGTCCTTGGTAACTGGCCAATAAAGCCTGCGCGCGCAGAGGGCGCCCATCACTTCGTCCATTACTCCGCCGCACACTTCCCCCAAACGCCTCCTTCTTCCCAGAGCACACCACCTCCAAGGTCTCCTTCTCCTACGACCATGGCGCCCAAGAAAGCAACCGCTGTCCAGAAGGGCAAGGCCACGATGCAGGCCGGCAAGTCTGCGGCGGCGTCGCGGGGTGCTGAACCCCAGGGGGCGCTGCCAAGGTCCCGCGTCCACTCGGCGGCAATTGAAAAGGTGCGCCACCTGGCGGCCGCGAAGACCAACGAGCTCGGCGCCACAAGCATGGAGCCGGCCGGCAGCAGCAAGCTCTGCGCGGGGTACTACCCCATCTTCCTTCACACTCTCTACGCCGGTCTCATTCCTCCTTTCTCCAGCTTCCTCATGGGGATTTTGGAGGCATACCAGATCCAACTCCTCCATCTCCATCCCAATTCCATCCTCATCCTCTCCATCTTCGCCTACCTCTGCGAGGCATACGTCGGTATCCGCCCTTCTGTGGACCTCTTCCGCAGCTTCTACGCACTCCGGTCCACCGCGCAGAACGAGCGGACCGGGTGCGTCTCCTTCCGTATCGCCGACGCCAGGAGCAAGGACTACATCCCCATCGCGTGGTGCGATGAGAATGCCATCACCAAGGTGACGAAAAAAGTGGAGGACTTCCGCCAGCGGTGGTTCTTCGTCGACACCAAGACGTCGAACCACCTCCTGGATATACCCGTGGCGCCCCCGAAGAAGTGGGCGAGTTGGGCGAGCGGTGGCTTCGAGGGCCCAAAGCTTGACGCGGTGTACGGGTGCATCCAGGGGCTCCGCGAATCCGGGCTCACCGGCCAGATGGTGGCGAAGGACTTCACGAGGCGTCGCATTGCCCCCCTCCAGTGGCATTCAGAGCCGATGTGGGCGTACACAGGCCGGGGGGATGGGATGCGCCTGTGCACAGACAACTTCTCTCCGGAGGTGCTGAGCCAGGTCATGGGGATTCTATTCGCCACGACGGCCATCCCATCCCCAGCCGTCGACGATGCCCGGCCGCTCTTCACCTTTGTGGACGAGAGCGTGCGCGAGCACCGCAGAGGCCTGCCCAGATTCGATGAATGGGGCATCGTGCCTGAGGGACTCCGCGGGCCCCGCAGCAACCCGTGGGCGGCGGAGCTGGAGCAGATGGACGAGTCGCCAGAGCCGGACGAGGTTGAGGACTCTGGCAAGGTTGAGGTCTCGAGAGGCGCTAACCCCTCTGGCGAGGACGAGGCCTCGAGAGGCGCTAACCCCTCGGGAGGCTCCGCCGGCTCCCCAAGGAGCGTACCGCCTGAAGAGGACCTCCAGGTGATTTCCTCCAGCGGCGACGAGGATGCCTTTCGCGTAGCTCCCTCCCGACGCACCGCAGAGGAGGAGGAGGAGAGCGGCAGCAAGGAAGGACGCTGCGAGCCCCGCTCCAAGGCCGTCCACGACAGGAACGCCACAGCCGCGAGGGGCGCTCCTCGCGAGGAGGCAGGAGCGCCTCGAGAGGAGGCCAGAGCGAGCAGCCCCCAGCCGCCAAAGGCGAAGAAAAGGGTGTGGAGGATGGCCGACGAGTAAGCCTTGGTCCTTCTTATTTCCTTTAGCATTTTGCTTTCGAAAACCCTCTTGACGGATCTTCTGCTTGTCTTTCTTTTCAGGAACCTTGCGGCGCCGAAGAGGCGGGGCGGCTCCGCAAGCTTGGGGAGACCGTTGGTGCCACCGCGGCGACGCCTGCGGCTGGCGAGCCGTAGCATGTGGCTACTCCTCCCGCGGGTGAGCACCGCGCGGAGGAGGTGGTTGAAGAGGTGGCGCCGTCGCCAGCTCGGGCCGCCACTCCTCCCGTACTGCAGGAGGCAACGGAGGAGGAGGCGGCGGCCGAGGCCGCACGAGCCTCAGCGAGGCCGGATGAGGAGGAGGAGATTGAAGAGATCATCGTGGAGCCGCCTCCGGAGGAAGAGGCTCCCACAAGAGGGGCTGACGTGCCCGAGGCCGCGGCAGGCGCGGCCACCACGGAAGGGGCGGAAAACGCCCCTGAGGAGCAGGAGGAGGAGCGCCTCCGGAGCCCATGGACGCTGGAGCCGGGGGCGAGAGGACGCCCAGCCCCTAGAGGGCTCCTGACGCGGGCGGCGAAGGAGGCGCCCACACGAGCCCCCAGGCCGCACCAGAAACGGCTGTGAGCCCGAGGCAGGGTGCCTCGGGCGCCTCGCCAAGAATCGAGACCTCTGCACGCCGCAGCGGTGCGGGGACCTTGGCACTGTGGGAGCCGCGGTGCCACGCGGTTCGCTGCAGCGTCGTCTTCAGCCAGGCGCGGCGGACGCTCGACGAGCTGGAGGCGCAGTACGCCGAAGAGGAACTCGCCAGGGCGGAGGAGCGGGCGAGACTCGACGAGGCCTGGGCCCTCCTCCGCGAGAGCGTGGAGAGCTGCCGCCGGCAGGATGCGGCGGCCCTGGCGGCATGCCAAGAGGCCATGCGCTTCGCCAAAGAGACCCGCGACAGCGTGAAGCGGGAGGCGGCGGAGACCATGGAGCAGCTGGACACCGCACGGGAGGCGCTCGAGGCGGAAACTGCCTCCAAGCGACAGGAGGTTGCGGCCTTGGAGCAAAACTTCATCACGCACTCCAAAACTGTGGAGGGTAGCTTGAAGGAGCTCCGCGAGAGGCTGGATGCTCGCGAGAAGCAGCTGACGCAGCGCGAGACGGAGCTGACGCGACGCGAGGGAGAGCTCTCCCCCCGCGAGGAGGAACTGCGCCGGCGCGAGGAGCAGGTCCAGCAGCTTGAGGCGGACCAGGCCACCCGCGAGGAGCAGCTGCGGGCTCGCGAGGGCCGGGTGGCCAAGGACGAAGCCTCCTACGCGGAGCGCCTCGAGAAGGCCAACGCCGATTTCGCGGCAAAGCAGAAGAAAATGCAGGAGGAGGCCGACGACAAGGTCAAGCTCATCCGCCAAGATCTCTCCAAGGATTATGGCGAGAAGGTCAAGAAGCAGGAGGAGCGCTTCACGATGAAACGGAACGAGCTCCAAAACCGCATCAAGGGGCTCGAGAAGGAGGAGAAAGGGATGGCCTCCCGCCTTCAGAGCGCCAGGGCCGCCCAGGCCCGCGCGGAAGAGGAGGTTGCCGCCCTGAAGAAGGACCTGAGCGAGCTCCACCAGCAGGTGGGGCCGGTTGCGGACCTCGTGGAGGAGGCACAGCGCAACGCGCAGATCGGCCGAACCATGTCGCGCCAGCGCCAGCGCGGCTCCGTGCGCGCGACGTTGGGGATCGCCTGGGAACCGAGGTCCCCCCCTTCGCCGCCGGGGGGAACGACGACGAGGCCGGATACGTGTTCTTCTTCGAGCAGTTCCTCGCGAAACTTGAAGAGACCGCGAAGGACCTCAACGACCGCGTCGTGGAGGAGAGCCGCGATCTCCTCGTCCTCGCCACCTGCCGCATCTTTGCCAACCTCGCGAGGCTCCAGCCCTCCCTCGACCTCGAGGCCGTGACGGCGCCCGTCGATCTCAGCAGCCGCATCGCGCTGAGCGACAGGATGCGGAAGGCCGCCGAGGAGTACGCCAAGAAATTCGACCAAGTCGAGGTTGAGGAAGACGAGGACGATGGCGAGGAGGACGCCGCAGGGGAGGAGGAAAACGCCACGGCGGACGGCGTGGGGACCTCAGGAGGCCCGACGGCCTAAGCTCCCTCCTGCAGCTGGATGTGCATGGGGCACATATTATCTTAGCATTTTGTTTGCAAACCTTGTAAATACTTGTTTAAGCTTTATTTGAATGCGCTTGTGGATATCCCTCGGGAGGCTTTTATCTTTCCCTTCATGTCTTTTTCGCTCTACGTCTTAGGACCCTCTCTTAGCGCTACACCACCGCCGCTTCGGTATGTGAGAGTCAGGGCTCCACAAGGCCGGGGGGTGCGCGAGGCCTCGAGAGGTAAGATCGCCCGAGGCGCGATGCTCGGGGCTCCCCTTTAACGCGCAAGCAGCCCATGAGGCATAGGAGAGAGAAAAGAGGCTCGAGGGACAAAAACCAGCAAAAGGAAATTTTAACCAAGTGTTTGGACTTAGCTTCGCGAGGCGTTTTTGCCTTGGAGAGGGTGTTGGTTCCCTGATGAGGCGTTTTTGCTTTGGAGAGGGTGTTGGTTCCCTGATGAGGCGTTTTTCTTCCGAGATTGCCTGAGGCTTGTTTTGAACCTGCTTTCCTGCGTTTGGACAGATAGGCATACCCACAAGCAATACATAGCTAGATAACTCATGCGTGCTCGTAGGTTCCTTCATGTGTGTCTCGCGAGGAGAACAGGCACCAAGGTCCTTGGTGAGTTGATGTGCACGGGAGCCGGTCCATGAGTTCAGAGCTCCTTGGGAGTTGACATGCATGAGAGCTGACCCGTGAGTTCAGAGCTCGGATTCCTTGGGTTTGAGGCGCTGCTGGGATGCTCCGAGGCACAGGCACCATGCTCAGATCCCGCTAGCGAGATACACAGGAGGGATCATACGAGCAAGGATGAAAAGTAATAACATAACTGCTTACCGAAGCAACAACATATGCTGGCGCGAAGCGCAAAGGTTCAAAGTGACCTGAAACAGATGTTCATTACACTGGCGTGGCCAGAAATACAAAATCCGCCATGTCTGGGCATGGGGTTCCACATGGAGTGGCTGAGACTCTCGCGGCCCGAGGCGACGCATGTAGAGAGAGCTCAGAGAGGGAGCCCCTATGCGGGGGTGGCTTCAAGAGCCAGCGGTCCACCATGGCTGGGCATGGGGATCCACCTCGCCAAGGCATGGTGCTTGAAGAAGTCACCTTGCCGAGGCGTGGTGGCTTGGGAGTCTTCTCGAACGGCCCGCGGCAACGTATAGTAGAGAGGGGAGCCCAAAGTTTTTCCTCGTGGAGGATGATGGCGCAAGGCTCTCCCTTGATGCAAAAAATTGCTCGTCGAGGACGATCAGGGGTAGAACTTGCGCAGGTGCTGGATGTTCCAGGGGTTGGCGACAGGGATGCCGTCCTCCATCTCGAGCTGCGCGGAGCCAGGCCTGGCGATGTGCACGACTCTATAGGGTCCTTCCCACATTGGCGAGAGCTTGTGGAGGCCTGCCGTGGAGAGGACTCTCCTCAGGACCAGGTCTCCTGCTTCGAGAGTGCGCGGGCAAATGTGGCGGCTGTGGTAGCGACGGAGGTCTTGCTGGTACCTTGCCGCTCTCAGGGCCGCATTGCGGCGGAGCCCCTCGAGCAGCAGTAGGTCGTTGTTGCGGTGTTCGTCCAGCTCAGCCTCCTTGAAGGCCAAGACTCGTGGGGAGCCGTGGGTGATCTCGCTGGGGAGAACGGCTTCAGCGCCATGGACGAGGGAGAACGGCGTCTCACCAGTTGGCTTTGTTGGCGTGGTGCGGATGGACCAGAGCACCGAGGGGAGCTCATCGATCCAGTGCTTGCCACTGGCCTCGAGGCGGTTGAAGCTTCTCGTCTTGAGGCCCCTGAGCACCTCGGCGTTGGCTCGCTCAGCCTGCCCGTTGCTTCGTGGGTGAGCCACCGAGGCGTAGCAGATTTGGGCGCCGAGGCTGCCGCAGTAGGACTTGAAGGCGCCGCTGATGAATTGTGAGCCGTTGTCGGTGATGATGCGGTTGGGCACGCCAAAGCGGCAGACCAAGCTCCTGATGAATTTCACCGCTGATTTCGCCGGGATGGTGCACACGGGTTCCACCTCAGGCCACTTGGTGAATTTGTCGATGGCGACGTAGAGGTAGCGGTAGCCCCCGAGCGCTCGCGGGAAGGGTCCCAGGAGGTCCAGCCCCCAGACCGCGAACGGCCAGGAGAGCGGGATAGTTTGGAGTCCTTGCGCGGGCTGGTGAATCTGCTTGGCGTGGAATTGGCAGGCGTCGCAGGATTGGACGATTACGGCTGCATCTTGAAGCACTGAAGGCCAGTAGAAGCCACTCCGGAAGACCTTGCCTGCAAGGGTGCGTGAGGATGAATGGTGGCCGCACTCTCCACTGTGGATGTCGTTGATGAGCTGGCGGCCTTCCTCGGCAGGGACGCACCGCAACGCAACCCCATTGGGGCGCTTACGGTACAGGTCTCCGTCGTGGAGGCAGTAGGACTTGGCCTAGCGAGCAACCCTTTCGGCCTCTGCATCTTCTTCGGGGAGGACTCGATGTTGCAAGTAGCTCTTGATCTCGTCGATCCAACCAGTGGCGTACCAGGGTCATCAGCAAGCGATCGCCTGAGGGCAGCTCGCAGTTTGGTGCTCCACTTGATGGGGCTGGTGGGAGCTCCTCATTGATGCTCGTGTTGACCGCTGGTTGCTTGACGGAGGACTTGGCGAGTCTCTCCTCGAACACTCCAGGCTTCTGGGCTTCCCTTCTTGTTGCTCGCCTGGCGAGTTCATCTGCTTCTTGGTTTTCTCCTCGTGGGATATGCTTGAGCTCCATGCCCCTGAAGTGCTTCTCGAGTTTGCGTACCTCTTCAAGGTAGGCCACCATGTAGGTGTCCTTAGGCATGTAGCTTTTGTTGGAGAAGTTGACGAGGAGCTGAGAGTCGCCCTTGATGAGGATGCGCTTGATGCCGAGGGCAATGGCAGCTCTGAGCCCGGCGAGGAGGCCTTCGTATTCAGCAATGTTGTTGGAGACCTTGTCGTTGTCTTTGAAGCACAGCTGGACGGCGTAGTAGAGCTTGTCGCCTGTCGGCGAGGTGAGGACAGCACTAGCCCCTGCACTCCGGGCCGCGAAGGCGCCGTCGAAGTGCATGGTCCAGTAGCTGGGCTCCGTCCCTCCTGAGGCCGCGGCTTCCTCCTCTTAAGGCTCTTCTTCACGCGTGTCCGTCCATTCGGTCATGAAATCAGCTAGCGCCCTGCCCTTGATGACCCTTGTGGTGTCAAACTCCAGCTCGAAAGGTTGTAGCTCGATGCCCCAGCTTGCGACGCGATCTGTTGCGTTTGTTTTGCGCAGGACTTGCTCCAGGGGGTATGAGGTGACCACCTTGATGGGGTGACCCTGGAAGTAGTGGCGCAATTTCCTGGAGGCGCTGAGTAGCGAGAAAAGGAGCTTTTGCTGCATGGGGTAGCGCTCGCGAGCGTCCCGCAGTACTGTGCTGACGAAGTACACGGGATGCTCGACGAGGGTAGTTGGCAGCGTGGCAGCGGTTGGCTCCTGTCGAGGCTCAGTGGAGTCCTTGTCGAGGTTTTCTTGAGGCCCCACTTGTAGAGGCTTGGCATGAGGCTGGAGGCTTGACGAGGCTGCTTCCTTGTCGAGGAGTTCTGGGCTTGGCGAGGCAGAGCTCTGCTTGGCGAGGACTGGATCTTCCCTTTCAGCCACCAAGACCGCGCTTGCCGTCTGAGGATTGGCTGCAAGATACAACTTCAGAGGCTCACGAGGGCGTGGGGCAACCATGATGGGTGGGCTCGCCAGGTATTTCTTCAGGTCCTCGAAGGCCTTTGCTGCTTCAGGGGTCCACTTGAAAGGACCGGACCTCATCATGATCTTGAAAAACGGCAGCACCCTCTCGCCGAACTTGGATATGAAATGGCCAAGGCTGGCCATACATCCCGCTAAGCGCTGCATGTCCTTGAGGCGATGAGTAGGTTGCATCTCTTCTATGGCTCTGATCTTGTCGGGGTTTGCTTCGATGCCGCGATGCGACACCAGGAACCCGAGGAGTTTGCCTGAAGGGACCCCGAAGACGCACTTGGCGGGGTTCAACTTGATGTTTACCTTATGCAGGTTGGCAAAGGTCTCCTCGAGGTCCTTGGTGAGCGTGTCCTTCTCGCGGGTCTTGACTACAATGTCGTCGACATAGGCCTCTACATTCCTTCCCATTTGAGCTCCCAAGGCGATCCTCATGAGGCGCTGGAAAGTGGCACCGGCGTTTTTTAGGCCGAAAGGCGTGCAGACGTAGCAAAACACACCACAAGGGGTGAGAAATGCTGTCTTCTCCTCGTCCTCCTTCGCCATCTTGATCTAGTGATAGATTGAGAAGGCATCCAGAAAATAGAGGAGTGCACAGCCGGCGGTGGAGTCCACGATCTGGTCGATCCTCAGGAGGGGATAGGGGTCCTTGGGGCAGGCTTTGTTGAGGTCAGTGAAGTCGATGCAGAGGCGGCTTCCTCCGGTGTGCTTGGGGACGACCACACCATTGGCCAGCCAAGTGGGATGGACAACTTCCTTGATGATGCTGGCTTTCTTCAACTTTTCTACTTCTTGGACGATGAAATCTTGCTTCTCTGACGCCTGGCGTCGCGCCTTTTACTTCACAGGGCGTGCGTTTGGACACACGGCTAAGTGGTGCTCGATCACCTCCCTCGGTACTCCGGACATATCTGACGGTGTCCATGCGAACATGTCAGAGTTTGCCCTGAGGAAGGCGACGAGCGCACTTTCCTATTTGGGAGGCAAGTTGGCGCCGATGGTGACGCTAGCCCCCGAGCCGTTTGCCTCAAGAGGCACTTTCTTCGTCACGGCCTTCTCCTGAGAGAACAGCTTCTTCTTCTTCGCGGGGGGCCTCGGGAGGGGTTCCTCATCCTCGTCAGCGGGTGACGCCACCGCGGCAGCCTTGTAGGCCGCTTGCGCAGCGTACAGGGCGTCTGAGACCATGCCGCGGATGACGATGGTGCCACCCAAGCCAGGTAACTTGACGAGGTTGTAGGCGTGGTGGGTCACCGCCATGAACTTGGCGAGGGCGGGGTAGCCGAGGATGGTGTTGTAGGGCAGGCCGATGTGCGCGACGTCGAAGTCGATCAGCTCGGTGCGGTAGTTGGCTTGCGTGCCGAAGGTGACCGTGAGCCTCACTTGCCCCAAAGGGGTGGTGAGGCCCTCTGTCACCCCCGAGAAGGGCCTGGTGGGCATGAGCCGCTCGTAGGGCACCTGCAGCTTCTCGAAAGTCTCGACAGAGATGACGTTGAGGCCTGCACCCCCATCGATGAGCGTCTTAGAGACTGCAATGTTGTTGATGGTGGGAGTGCAGACCAGCGGGATGGTGCCAACAGTTGAAGTGGACTTGGGGTGGTCGCTGGAGTCAAACACTACTAGGGAAAAGCTTACCCGTGGCGCACCAAAATGGCTTACCCGTGGCGCAGGGGCCTGCGCCACGGATTGCCACGCCACGGGTAACCACACTTACCCGTGGCGCAGGCACAGATGTGCGCCACGAGTATTGCCCATGGCGCACATGTCTATCTTGCGCCACGGCTAAGGGCAAGTACCCGTGGCGCACCTCTTACTCGTGCGCCACGGCTAGGGTGCGCCACGGCTACCTTCTGTCGTGCGCCACGACTAAGTTTTTCTGTATTTTTTTATATACAGAAAATACAGTATTTATACAGATATTTATACAGGTATTTATACAGTTGTTAATACAGATGTTAATACAGATTGCAGAACAATATACAAAATACATAGATCACACATGCACTATAACTGAAAATATATCACGGATCATCATATATATACATCGAGCGGTATCGAGTAGCAAGTTCGAACATCACATTACAAACTAAAGAAGGTTTAATTACAACACGTGTTTCCATCCATTGTTGGAACATAACCTAAGACAAGCATAAGATAGCTAGGCGTCGACGGTCTTCGGGGCCGGGAAGGGGCGGACGCCGTCTTTCGTGAAGGGCCGGATGTCGCCTTGTGCCTTTAAACGTCGTTCCACCTCCGCATTATCGATTGGAGCGCCGTCGTAGTAGAACTTGCCTCCAACGGTGCAGACATCGTATAGTATGATCCGCGCGAACGTCTCCTGGATGCGATAGAATTCTTGTCGGAGATCAAGATCTTGGATCGTCGCCAAGTTCTCGGCCCAGCGTTGTAGTTGTTCTGGCAACTTGAGTTGCTCTGCATCCCGTACGAAGGCACGGATCTGGTGGATGGCGTAGTAGGCATCCCTCTCGCTGTTGTTTGGTTGCGTGACGCAAGCAAAGTTGACAATATGGTGGAATATGGCAATACCTCCTCTTCCCTTTCTCTTCCTTTTGAGGATGCCTCCCCTCATAGTGAAGCCAACTAGAGCACTATCCAAAGCCTTCTTGAGGTTGGTGTAGTCTTTCGGTTTGTGCTCCCTACCCGAGTCCAAATATGTGACTAGGGAATAAGCCGGGCAAAGAACGAGCAGGACGCAATACTTGTCTCTGGGCAAAACAACAATTTAGACAGAGTGTTAGAAAAACAATGATACAAAACTAATTTAGACAGAGTAGAGAATGACTACTTACTCTGGATAGTAGGGCAAGAGAATGTAATCCTTCCACTTATTCTCCACCATGATTTCTTCGAGGTGTTTTGACATAAATTGCCAACCTTGATGGCTTCTGAAGTTGGTCTCGATCATGTAGTAGGGGTCCACTATTGCGACGCCCCCGATCTTCTCCTTTTGTACTTGGTGGGCCATACTGAGACAGAATAAGCGGACTAAGTGAGGATGGAGCCGCCTCAAGTTAAACATCTTGAAGATGTCATCAAACCGTAGGAACAGCAAATCAGCCGGCTCTTGTATGCAAAAGCCATCAACTCCCTCTGGCACCTTGGCAGTGAAAAGCGGGTGTGGGTGTGTTGGATCTTTCATTTTAAGAAGATCCAGCTCTCGTGTCAGAACACGCTTATGCAGCATCTGCATATCCCCACTCATGAGGCTGAGCACATCACGCGATACCATCGGTAGGCCCGCAATATGTATTTGCTGCATAACATCTTTGCTGGGTCCTGGCCCGTCCTTAAACCGGATCGGTTTCGGAGGCATGGGAGGCTGGCTGCTCGAGCCATGGCCGGCACCCTGCTGCGGCTTTGGAGGCATAGCGGGCTGGCTGCCGGATGCATAGTCGCTCTTCCTAGTTCTTTTCCACGCCTTCTTAGGATTTGAAGGGATGCCTCCTCCGGCCGCTAGCGCTTCACGACAGGTTCCAAGTAGTGTGTTGGGGCTCAGGATAGCTTGTGATGCTTCTTTCTGCGTGAAGTCGTCGGCTGGAGGCGTCTCTTGAGAATCGAACAGACGCTTCGTGCACGCGACTTTATCTGGTTGACTGGGCTTGTGAGTGTGCGGAGCACTTGACAGTTCATCAAGAGAAGCCATGAATCCTCCGTCTTCGCAGCGGTCATCATCGATGTAGCAGTCATCGAAGATGTCATCTTACCGTGCCGCAGGCTCTTTCAGTTGTGGTGGTGCTGGTGCGCTGGCCTTGACAGGGTTTTGCCCCAACCCGACTTCGGGTATTGTGTGTGGAGTGTCCGGGCTAATACGGATCTGGGTTTTCGGCCACATCATGGCCCAGGGGATGCATTCACGGAGGAGCAGGTGCTCCTCGGCTCCCACGGGTTGAACAGGAGGATCCACCTCATCGCAGCCCGCAAACACCCTAATCAGTGAGACCTTGAAGAAGCCATCTGGTATCGGCCTGTTGTGGTGCATGCGATTTTTGGGCGCAACGATGGTAGCCCTAGCAACATCCTTTAACTCTCCATTCACATGGTGTAGGAGAGTGCATCTAGTGTCGCCCTGCGAAGAACATGCATGTCCGGCGTTAGATATGCAAGGCAAAGGAAAAATGGATGAAGTAATATGCGCTGAGCCTACGACGCTTATATATTATGAGGGCGTCGAGCTCGGCCATTGTTGAGACACCGCCGACAGCTTGAGACAAGAAGTCGGAGTGGGCACCGCTTGGCGCGGTGCCGGCCGGCGAATTCTCCGGAGCAGGCGACGGCGTGGTGAGGACCGGTGGAGTATCCTGGACAGGTGGAGGTGGCGGCGCGGTGTTGGCGGACGAAGCCGCCGACAAGGTGTTGTCCGCCGTGTTGCCTCCAAAGTTGGGCACTGGACACGGCCCTTGTCGACCTCTGTCGATCCAATCCGTTACCGAGGTCACGACGGAAGGAAGGAAACCGGCTAGCGCCTTGGCCACTAGTTCGTTGACTATATCCTCCTGCTTGCGCTTCTTCCTCTCCTTTCGTGTGTCCTTGTCCTCGGCATAATAGTCACACCATAGGACCTTGCCATGGCCGACAACACGGCCACCTGACGGTGGCTTGTCCAGATCCCGCCCCTTGACCTTGTTCAACGCCGCGTTGAATGGAGTGTCCCACACGGGCTTCGTCAAACTCTGGGAGGAGCTTTCTTCCGTGGCTCTAGACTTTTCCACTTCCTCCAGAGCCTTTTGGAACTTCACGACTACGGGATCCGTCGTAAGTTCCTTGGTAACCGGGTCCTCCGTGAACCGAGCCCTGACAAAGTTTCTAGTCTGCTTGTGTTTAATTTTGGCGAAGGGGTTCTCTATGCCCTTTTCTGCCCACTCAGCGTCCTGCTTCTCCCATTTGGGCTCTGCTGCGAAATAACCACCACTTCCAAGATGGTGGTGACCTACATTCTTCGAGTTCATCCACCTCCCCCATTCACTCATTTTCTTGGATACAGGTAGTCCGAGCCTGCCCCGGAAAATCCTAAGGTCTTCTTCGTTGACCCGCTCCTTGTTCCAGATCTCCTCGGGACTTTTATCGTCTTCGATCAATTTTTTGACCCTAGTTCTCCAACTGGCCAAGGCCTTGCTCATCTTCGTGAGGGCAAAGTTGTTGACGGCATTGAGTTTTTTCATATCATGGTTACCGTCTTCATCGGCCCTGTAGGCCGGCGGGAACTCATACCGTTCGTGCAGCCTCTTGATGAGGCGGAGGCGCAAACCCTCTTTACTAGCATCCCTTATGTTATCCTCATAGACCGGGACGACATCTCGAAGGATGCATGCCACTTGGAGGCCATACCCTCCGGCGACCCCTGTAGGCTCTAGAGGCGCCCCATCGGGGGACACTTCGGTGATCGCTTGCCTCAAGGCCCGGACCTTGTTCTTGCTCCTCTCTTTCCTAGCCTTTTTGGCTTGGCTACCATCTGTGCGTCCTCCGCCATCCGTGGTCTCGTTGCCATCCCCGGCGCCACTAGTGGTGGTCTCGTCATGGTCATCCTCGGCAACATGAGCGTCCTGGGCAACATCCCCCGTCGGCTCATTGTAGAAGCTCCAGAAGTCCGTGTTGTTCTCTCTCGCTAGTTCTTCCACGCTTAACTTCCGAGAAGCTCCGGCCTCATCGTTGTTAGCCATGTGTTCTGCGTTTGACAACAAAATGGAACGTGTTAGTTAAAAGAAACAAAAAATATATGCCGATGTCGAATCATTTCCGTTCCGGCAAATTTCCGGCGGCACTCCTAGTGCCAAAAATTAGCAAAGGTCATGCCGAATATTTCACGGAAAAATTCGGCATGACCTTTGCTAATTTTTGGCCATAGGAGTGTCGGAAATTTGCCGAAATGGAAATGAATCGACATTTCGGCAAAACATCGACACTCATATAAAATCCCTGCAAATTTACAACAATAAAAACCGGCACACAACTCCGGCAAGATACAAACATTCATCACCTATATAAACATATATTCATCACAGATGAACCGGCACACAACTCCGGCAATATAGAAACATTCATCACACATATAAACCGGCACACAACTCCGGCAGTATAACATTGAAAAAAAAAACCGGCACACAACTCCGGATTCCATCACATGCATCCTACCTTGCTTCAACTTAACCAGCAGCAAGCAAATGTAGCACCCCTACCAGCAGCAAGCAACACCACCACCACAACCTGCAAGCAACATCAGAAACACAATTAGAGGAGCAACCTGGCAGCAGCAGTTTTCAAATTTTTTGGTGAACCAAACAAGCTCTGAAAATTCTGAAATTTTTACAAGAGCAATGTATAACTATTGTTGACCTACTATAAAAATTTCAGCTAAATAAGAGTTGATTTGAGTTTTTCAAAAATTGTAGAGCATTTCAGCCAGAATTTTGCCAAAAAATTCAAATTTCATTTTCCATTTCAGTTTTTCCTAAACTCCAATCATTACCCTAACCCTAACCCTAACAGCAAGCAGAAGCAATAACACTAACCCTAATTTCATTTTGCATTTCATTTTTAATTTTGCATTTCATTTTGCTACACTAACACTAACCCTAAATTCGAAATTTTCTAATACTAACATATTAAAAGCAACATTCACAAGAGCATCCATATATGACAAGTATGACCAGGATCTAGCAATTGCAAACACATGGGCTACATGATTTTCTGCCATTTCTTATTAAGGTGTGATTTGTCATCTATCTACTTTAGATGTGCCCCTACTGCTAAGTTGAAACAATATGAAATGGTAATGAAAAAATTAAAAAAAATGTGGCAGATCATCAGATCATCTGTGGTCTAAATCTACCGATTGTTGCATCAACTAGTGGGAAACCCTAGCTAAATCGACTATAATTAGGAGGAGGAGGAGGAGGGACCGGGTCACCTTGATCCGGCGAGGAGTAGCGGCCACCGGCAGAGCAGCGGCCACGGCCAGGAGGGGGAGACGGCGACGGGGCGGGGGCGGTGCTTCGTGGAGGCGGTGCTCGGGGTGGCGCACGGCCTGGAGGAGGCGCGGGGCAGGGGCTCCGGGCCAACGCGCTCGTGATCGTGGGAGGTGGAGGGGGCGACGGCGACGGGGCGGCGGCGGTGCTCCGCGGAGGCGAGGGGGCGACGGCGACGGGGCGGCGGCGGTGCTCCGTGGAGGCGAGGGGGCGACGGCGACGGTGAGAGACGGCGCTCGAGCGGTGGGATAGGAGAGGATGATGCGGTGGAGGGAGTTGGGGAACGGTCGGGCGCGCGCGAATTTTAGATCTAGGTTAACTTACCCGTGGCGCACGGCCACTCCCATGCGGCACGGGTACGTAGAATAGCCGTGGCGCAGGGTCACTAACCTGCGCCACGGGTAAGTTACCCATGGCGCAGGGTAAGTTCCCTGCGCCACGGCTAAGGAGTTTTTTTATATTTTCTTTTGTGCATTTCATTTAAGACATTCATATAATATTTAATGTGATATAGTATTCCAATTTATGATTTTAAAAATTTAATATTAAGGTAGGATTACACATATCATATTCCTATTTAATATATTAAAAATACTTAATATTTGGATTACAAATTCTAGGATACTTAATTTATAATATTAATTCATAGGGTTACAAAATCAAGCGTCGTATTTCCCACACCATCTAGCTACCGTTTCACAATCTTCTTTCCCTTCTTGGTGGCGGTTGAATAATTTAGACCCGGAACATCTCGACTTCTTCTTGCGAACGGAAGACCACCTGACTTGGGTAGTGTTGTCCTACTTCTTCTTGTGGTGTATGTTTCTTCATCGTCGTCGTCGTCATCTTCCATCTTTGGGTCTCCGTACTGGTCAAAATCTTGCTCGTTGGCGACTCCATCCATTCCGATGATGCTCCTTCTTCCTCTTCTCACGACAACACGGCTAGGCATTGTCGGGTCGGTGATGAAGAAGCATTGGTCAACTTGGCTAGCCAGTACCCACGGTTCAGTTTTCGCGATGACACTCGCGGTAGCAGCAGACTTGGAGGCTTCGGGTATAGACATGGTGGTGAAATATCCGTCTTCTTTTTTTGGACTGACGCTCTTAGCCCATCTGACACGGAACATCGACACCTTGTCTCCAGAGTAGTCCAGCTCCCAGATCTCCTCGATCCTTCCATAGTACCTTTCTTTGACGTCACCGGTGAAGGATTCCATCGTTACCCCTGAGTTCTGATATTCGCTATTCCTGTCTTTTTCCTTCGTGTAGAACGTGTAACCGTTGATATCGTATGCCTGATATGTCATCAGGTTGGGCGCAGGGCCCTGTGACAAGAGGAATATGAGTTTTCCTTCTGCGGAAGTCATTGACGGAGGATTATCTAGAAGGTGGTGTTTGAACCAACGTGTGAAGGTGGCGTTGTGCTCTTTGATTATTTCGACGTCCGTTCGATGCTGACCACGTTCACTGTACTTCTTCTCAATAAAGTTTTTGTGCTTTTCCAACCAAGGATCGACCACTTGTATGTGTCTTAGCGCTACAAAGTTTGCACTGTCAAAGTCGGCGCGTCGGCCAGAGTCGTCCACTTGTAGTTCCCTCCTGCCTGTTTTGTGACCTGCTCCATCGAGCCTGCCAATGTGCTTATTTTCGGGCAGACCAACATGGTTCTCGACATCTAGAAAATTCGTGCAGAAAGAGATGCACTCTTCGGTGAGATAGCCCTGGACGATGCTTCCATCTGGACTTGCCCTGTTACGAACGTATCCTTTGATGACACCATTCATCCTTTCGAACGGCATCATGCCGTGCAGGAACATCGGCCCGAGCTGGATGATATCATCCACGACATGGATCAGCAAATGCACCATAACGTCGAAGAATGCGGGAGGGAAGTAAATCTCAAGCTCATTTAGTATCACAATGATCTCTTCCTGTAGCCTTACGGCTTTCTTCATGCTGATCGACTTTCGAGAGATGACGTCAAAAAAGTTGCATAGGTCCAATAGCGTTTGGCGGACATGTGGGTCCATTATCCCTCGGAGTGCAACCGGAAGTATCTGCGTCATCAGCACGTGACAGTCATGAGACTTCATCCCGCTGAACTTTTGTTTCGATGCGTCCAGATATCTGCTTATCTTCCCCGCGTAACCGGAAGGAAATTTCACTCAGAGAAGGCACTTGATAAACTATTCGATCTCCTTCTGGCTTAGAGTGAAGCACGAAGGAGGGCAGTAATAGTCATTCTGTTTCGCCTTTTTCCCCTTTCGACGACCTTCCATCTCCTCCTCCTCGGACAGATCATTATCATCGTTAGGGCGTCCTCCGTGGAGATCTTTCCTGATGCCCAATGATCTTAGGTCGTTTCTTGCTTTCGGCCCATCTTTGGTCCTCTCCGGCATGTTGAGAAGGGTGCCAAGCAGACTCTCGCACACGTTCTTCGTGATCTTCCAATATGGCAAGTCCCAGAAAACAGACCTTGTTTTCCATACCTTCAGCAGTGGTGGCGGAGCCTTTTGCTTCTTCCCCGGCGGAGGGCACTCATCCCAGCTTCTCAACAGCATGTCGATTTCTTCGCCGCTCCTCTTACGTGGGGCTCTTCGGATCTCAACGGTACCATCGAACAGCTCTTTGCGGTTTCTCCACGGGTCGTCCCTGCGAAGCCACCTTCGATGTCCCGTGAACACTGTTTTTGAAGACCCGGGATCTTTCTCTAGCTGCATATATGTTGTATCGTCCATGCACCTAACGCATGCACAGTGTCCGTGTGCCACCTGGCCTGCGATATATCCGTAACCGAGATAGTCTTGCACCGTCGTGATCAATGCGGCTCTCATAGGGAAGTAATCTTCCGCGACGGCGTCCCATGTGCTGACCCCTACATTCCATATCTTGTGTAGCTCATCTCTCAAGAGCTGCAGATACAGATTGATGTCGTTTCCTGGTTGTTTCGGCCCTTGGATTAGCATGCTCATGTGAATGTACTTCCTCTTCATGCACAACCATGGGGGTAGGTTGTATATCCATACAAACACGGGCCACATGCTATGTGTGCTGCTCTGGTTGCCAAACGGATTGAGCCCATCGGTGCTCACGCCCAACCTGACGTTTCTTGGATCGTTCCCAAAAGTTGGGTATTCAAAGTCTAACGCTTCCCACTGCTTAGCATCTGAAGGGTGTCTCAGCGTCTTATCTGTCTCTTCGTTTTCCGGCTTATTCCTTTCCGCGTGCCAGCGCATTAACTTTGCTTCCTTAGGATCTGTGAAAAGCCGCTGCAGACGAGGAATGATCGGAAGGTACCATACCACTTTCTGAGGAGCTTTCTTTTTCCCTTTCTTGTATCGAGCAGCGCCGCACACCGGACATGCAGTTGTCTCCGCGTCATTTTCCGGATAAATGAAGCAATCATTGATGCAAACGTGGTATTTGATGTGCGGTAAATCCAAAGGGCACACGATTTTCTTGGCCTCTTCGATACTACTAGGACACGTGTTCCCCTCAGGAAGACGATCGTGCCAAAATTTCAAGTTATCATTGAAGCTTGCATCTGTCCATTTGTGTTTTGCCTTCATCTGCAGAGCCATGAGCGTTACTTTCAAGCGGGTATCCTCGGGCCGACATCCCGCATACAACGGAGCATTCGAGTCTATGTCCAGCTGCGCCAACTTAGCCTCTCTAGCAGCGTTACTCGACTTTTTGAGAAGCAATTCTTGAACATGAGGGTCCCGCACGACTGAAGTTAGCAGCGTCGGTGTGCTCGCGTCTTCTCCACCGTTTACATCGACTTCTTCTTCATCATTATGCCCGACATATTCTTCGTCATCATAATCGGGAGGCGCCTCATCATCTTCCTGATCATTTCCCGCCGCGCCCCCACGGACGTCCTCATCATCATCCTCGTAATTGAAGTCATCCATAAAACCTTTCCTGAGCAGATGCTCCTGCAATGTGCCGGAAAAAGGATCGAGCACGGTGCCGAGTTTGCATGTTCGACACGGACACTTTATCCCGGTGTCATAGTTTTTAACCATCACGGTCGTCGCATATTTCAAATATCTAGCAACAATACTTTCGCTCATCATGATGACCATTGTCGGCTACGCTCTACATATAGAACAAAAGAATTATATTAGAAACAAAATATTTCACGGAAAAATTCGGCATGACCTTTGCTAATTTTTTGCCCCTAGGAGTGCCGGAAAATTCGCCGAAATGGAAATGAATCTACATTTCGGTGAGCACATCGGCAACTCATCATTTTGATCATGACATACACATATGCAAACACACGCAACCACACACACATCTTCATCCATCACACAATTAATGCAACCAAATTCATCCATCACACATGCATATATATACAACAACCACAAACATATCACAACCCTTCTCATCCATCACATAGAACCACACACATCAAAGCCTTCTCATGCATCCATCACATACACTCACCTTCCAACGAAGACGTCGAAAGAGAGAGCGCCCGGAGGAGGAGGATCGAGCACGAGGTGTGGGAGATGTTTCCTCACATATACATGAAGAAAATAAGTAGATTTATGTGGCAAAATATGTGAAGAGAGAGAAGAAAATGAGGTGGGGAGAGGAAGGGGGGCGTGCAGATCTGGAATGAGAGGTGGGGAGGAGGAAGGGAGAGGAAAGAGGAGAAAAGGGGGTGGTGGGGTTGGTGGCACACAGCCAAAAAGTGCACCCAGGCTTAGCCGTGGCGCACATAGTGTCTCTGCGCCACCAGTATTTACTAGCAGTGGTGCACGGTAACGCCCTGCGCCACGGCTAAGTGGGGTAAAATTCGCGCCAGAAATGGTAAAGGTGGGACCCACGCTTACCCGTGGCGCACAGGGGCACAGTGCGCCACGGCTAAGTGGGGTAAAATTGGCGCCAAAAATGTGCACCGAGTCCCACACTTAGCCGTGGCGCAGTGTATTATGGTGCGCCACGGCTACGCTCCTACCCGTGGCGCACATGTTTCCACCGCGCCACGCCTAAGTGCGCACAGGCCAGCCGGCCAGGGCCCAACTTAGCCGTGGCACACATCTTAGAGGCCTGCGCCACGGCTAAGTTAGTGTCCGTGGCGCAGCCCGAAGCGGTGCGCCATGCATACTTAGCCATGGCGCACCATTATTCCAGTGCGCCACGGATATGTGGCTTACCTATAAGCCTTTTCCTAGTAGTGAAAGGTGATGGGGTACTGGGACCACTTGAGGGGCCTGGAGGCCTCAACCCCGGGAAGCGCTGCCGCGATCTCGCGGGCGAGTTGCTTGAAGTGGCGGTTGGAGCTGGGGGCCTGAGCCCCGCCGAGGATGCAAGCGGCCCCGCGAGGCACCTGGTAGCCCTCAGGAGTCTCGGCAAGGAGGTTGTCGTTCGCGGGCTGGGCGGCGTTGGCTTGAGGGTTCTGCTGGTAGTTGTCGTTGTAGTTGTTGTTGTTCCAGCGTCGCCCCCCGCGGCCGCCGCGGCCGCCGCGACCTCGCTGCCGCTCGTTAGCCTCACGAGCCTCGTGAAGCCTCTTGAGGTCGTAGCAGTCCTCGGTGGCATGGGAATGCCTGTTGTGGTAGATGCAGAAGGGGCGATCATCTTTCTTCTCGGGGTCCGCGGCTGGAGCGGCAGTGCGAGGCTGCTTGGCGTCAGGCTCAGCCGCGAGGACCGCAGTGGTCTTGCGCTTCTCGGTAGATTTCTTCTTCTTCTTGGATCCCTCGGCGGGGTCCCCTGGCTCGTTCTTGACGAACAGGCGGCCCTCCTCAGCCTTGGCGCACTTGTCCGCCAAGTTGAAGAGCTTGACGACGGTGGTGATGTTGTCGTGGATGCCAAGCTTCTCGAGCATCCGCACATCCATGACCCCAGCCTGGAAAGCCGAGATGACCTGCACGTCGGTGGCGTTGGGAATCTTGTTGCGCACCTGGCTGAAGCGCTGGATGTACTTGTGGAGGGTCTCGCCAGGCTTCTAGCGTACGCCGCGGAGGTCGTTGTACGTGAGGCCGCGCTCGTACGTGCCCTTGAAGTTGGCGACGAAGCACCGGCAGAGGTCCTCCCAGGTGTTGATGGACTCGGCGGGGAGGTTCGTGAGCCACGAGGACGCGGAGTCCTTGAGGGCCATGGGGAACCAGTTCGCCATGACTTTGTCGTTGCCCCCTGCGGCCTGGATGGCCAAAGTGTAGAGCTGCAGGAACTCCAGGGGGTTGTTCTTGCCGTCGTAGCGCGGAGGAAGATCCGGCCTGAACTTGACCGGCCAGACGACGCGACGGAGGCTGTGGGTGAACGCGGCCGTCGTGCCGTAGGTGACCGGGCCGTTGGCGAGGGTGGCGCGAAGGTGGCGCCCCGCGGTGGCGACGTCCTGGACGGCGCGGTGGTGGCGATCCTGCTGGCGCTCGATGCTCACGCGTGCGTCCTCCGGGGCTCGCTGCACGATTTGGCAGTCATGCGGCGACGACGCGTGTGACGCAGCGCGGTTGTCGCGAGGAGGAGCCCCGACTGGAGCAGGTTGCGGTGGAACTGGTGGAGCTGGAGCGGGCGCGGGATGACGAGGAGGTGCATGCGGCGCGCCGTGCGCCACGTCCCCTGCGCGTGCAGAGAGAACCAGCGAACGAGACGGTGCAGGAGCGGCGACGCGAGCGGCGCCGACGAGCTCGGAGAGGCGGTTGAGCCAGGCTTCTTGAGCCTCCGGCGTGGGGCGATACTGCAGCAGCTCCTGCGCCATGAGAAGCGCAGTTGCCGGGCTGGACGCAGGGCGGCCCAGCGAGAAGGAAGCACGGTCCCGCGACGGGTGCAGGGAGGAAGCCTCCTGATGGGGGGATACTTTATAGGTAGGCCCATGGACCCGGAAAGTAGACCCGCCAAGACCAAGAAGGCCAAAGCCGAGTTATGCATCAAGTCGCATGGGATGGGCTGGAGACAAGCCGACCGAGGCCCATAACGGAAAAGGGACCCGTCAGGAAGGAGTCCAAGTACAACCCGGAGCCCTAACTTGGAAGGCCAAGACGTAGAGTAGGACTCCGTGTTCTAGTATGAATCGGTGTAGGTTGTAAGTCCAGAGACCCGACCAACTTTATAAGCGGGGTCCTGCACCTTAGATCGGAGGTTCTAAGCAATCCATAGTCGCCGACTCCCAAGAGAGGAGCCGGAGCCTTGTAATCGAGAATCCACCCAATCAATAAAGAGAAGCAGGAAGTAGGTCTTTACCTCGATCAAGAGGGGCCGAACCTGGGTAAATCTGTGTCCCTAGGCGAGATTAACCTCTCCTACGTACTTCGTGTATCAATGGCCCCAGAACTCACCTTCCCAGAGGAAGGACTTGCCGTGACAACCCCATGACAGTTGGCGCCCACCGTGGGGCTGGAGATGCGAGGAGTTGAGATCATGGGAGCCGCTCGCCGGGCCATGGAGAAACTTGCCATCGGGCGAGTCTACACTGATGAGCATGGAGAAACCGAGATCGATGACTCCGGCTGGACTCCAGAGATGGAGGAAGTCGACGAGGGTTATCAGCTTGTCTTTGGAGGGATCAACGTGTTCGTCGGCATGGTTTGCGCATCAGGACTTCGCGCTAACTTGGCGGAATCAGTATCAGAGCCTACAATTGTTGTCGAGTCCGACGGCGAGGAGTCGGTCGGTACATCAGAAGTCGGCATCATCGCCGAGCCAGAGAAACAACTTGCTGTCAACCATGAAGAGGAGTCGCTGGCGGAGCCATGTATGGAGCCAGATTACGACGCCGATTCAGAGTCTATCTTGCCCTTGTTCGAAGATCGGCTTGGGTATGGAATTGAGGAGGAGGATTACACGGAGTCGCCAGTACGCGCCTGCGTCGTTGGAGTCTATATGTCTGGAAACGGCGGAAATCAGTTTGATCCAAGTCTACTGACAAAGGAAATCAATGCAAGCAATGCAGCAGAGCGGGCGGCTGAATTAGCCAGTGCTCGTGCTGCGTTAGAGAGGCAGCTAGCGGAAATCACATAGGCAAATCGCAGATTGGCGGAAGAGCAGGCCCGGGTCCAAACAGAGGCCCAGGTTGTGAGGAGTCGCCAGGAAGAACTCACCTCAATTCAGCATCGCAGGGCGAGGAGTCGCCTGCGTGGCGGAGTCATTGTCAACCCTACTGCTTTGTTCAACACACCCAATGGTCCAGGCGCAGGAGCCGGGCTAGGGAGCTCATCAGCTGCAGGAGGCGACGCAGGAGGAGGAGCAACACCACCACCACCACCACCAGAGGGACCCGGCGGCAACGGTACCAACGGACCGCCACCTGAAGGAGGAGTTGGAGGTGGATCAACAGGTGGTATGGGATCTCCACCTGGCAGGTTTCGTACGCCAGAAGGGCATTACTCTAACCCAATGGACAATGTTCATGTGGCAACTATGAGACTAGAGAACATTGAGATACCAGAAGGAGCAGCGGGACAGGAGACCCGCCGTGCTATTGAGATGCTGAAGACAACAATGACTCAGGAAGCTCTTTATCCAGCATTTCCAGATGCAAGTAGGCTGCACTCGACACCGTTCAACTCGGGTACGAGGAGTCGGCATGACGAGTCTCACCCGGCCAACTCTACAAGCGCAAGGCACCGTGAACAAGAGAGGAACAGGGCAAACATACCAACTGTAACATCCCAAATTTATAATAAGAATTAACAAGACCCGAAATTCAGAACCAACAAAAACTTTTTGAAATACTTCATTATTGGTTGTGTTTTTCTTTATATTGTTCTGTTTGATCTTGTGTGACTTGTTGTTTATGCTTGTTTGGTTAGTAAATATTAATCGAAGAACCCAACCCAAGTAAAAATATATTAAACTTGGTGCTCATGTTATGACAAGAGTAGATTCCATATATTCTTTTTCTAATCTTATTTTGGCCAAAGTTTATTTCAATGATGTTTGATTTTAGCAATAAATAAAATACCCTTTAGTTGAGAAAGTAAAAGTATTTCCCAAATTATGTGTTCCCAAAAATATGGAGAGCTATATGTTATCTCCTATCTAAAGCTAACCATGATATTTTGCATGTATATGCAACTCCCATTTTATAAACCCTGATTTCCACTCCTTTTGAAAACAACTCTAGTGGGAAATATATTACCCCACATATTTCCTTTCTCAAACCTTTTTGAAAACAATTAAATTATGAGTTGAGATATTTCTTAAACCTCATCTTGTCATAATTGAGTGTGATCATTTTTTTTATAAGATAGTATTGTGAATTATGGAATTGGTGGTGTGATTAATCCTTGTGGTTTGATTTGTGTGCTAATGGTTGTGATGTGAGTATTGCTTGTATTATGTTACTTGATGTGTGTGTGTTGCCTAGTAAAATATGAAGAAAGGAAAAGAAATAAAAGCAAAGCATCGACACATAAAATCATGGGACAAGTGCCACACAAATTTCTCTAAGTGAGAAATTAATATTTTCTTTTAAACCAAAAATCAGTGGGGTGACATGATGATCACCTCCACATTGCCCTTGTATCTTTTCCCTCTTCAAAATCTATTTTTCAAAATTCCAAATTGAAAATTTTATTTCTTTCTTTATTTATTTGAATCACAAAATGTGCTATGATGCACTTACCAAAACAATATCCTCATAGCACTAAAAATCCATATTAATATATATGGAACCAAATGTGGAAAACAATTTCAAAATTTTGAATTTAAATTTGGTTGGGGAATTTGATCGAACAGGTGGTGAGCACCACCTTGTTCTTCCCCAAAACCGAAGAACTGAAGATCAAATCGACGGATTTGTGTGTTTGCTCTTAAATTCCTTGCACACCATCACCTCTCCCCACCCCACGGACCTGCCTAGCATGCCATTGTGGCAAGGGAGCCACCCTGGTCGTCGCAGTGGTCGCCGTTCATCACCGTGGCCAGGGAGCACGCGCTCCTGTGGCCATGCCGCCATGCCGCTCCTGTGGAGGAGACCACCCCGCCGCCTAGCTAACCTAATGCCGCACCCTACCACTCCACCACTCCCCTCTTCTGCCGCTGGACATCCCCGAGGCAACCCGGAGCCCCCGCTCGCGTGCCCTGCCCGCGCCAGAGCGCGCCGTGCGCCGTGGCCGACCACGGACGGCGCGGACGCACGCCGCTCTCCCCTGCCTCCCCCGACCAACCGACCACTCCCACCGCACCTACGACCTCGCGCCAACCCTACGGACACGCCCGGCCGTCCCCTGCACCACCCCTGCGCCCTGTCCACCGTGCGCCGGAGCTCTGCTATAAAGCAAGCCGCCCCGAGCACGAATTCCTCCACACCACGCCACCCCGTCGCCCACTGCCCCTTCCCCAACACTCCTCCCTCTCTCGTGCACCGCCTGGAGGGCGGAATCGCTGCCGGAGAGCTGCTGCTGCCCTGCATCGTCCTCGGAGCTCCGCCGCTGCCGAGGAGGTCGATAACCAATTCGTGGCCGTGTGGCCACTCCCTCTCTCTCTTTTTCTTTCCCTAACCTCTTCCATGCCTCACCGCCGCCGCACGCTCACATCCTCACCGTTTCGTGCACAGGGAAGCCGCCAGGAGTTCGCCGTCGCCGCTCTGCATCCGTGGAGGCCGCATCACCGTCGCCGACGAACCAGACCACCCCAGCACCTGTGACTCGCCCCAGCATCTTCCCCTCGCCTCCGCCGCCGTTCTACACCCTCGCCGCCCTCTCCCGAGCCCCCTCGGTGAGGATCCATCCACCCCCGTGCCGCCGGCGCGGTGGCGCCGCCCAAAGTTGGTCGCCGCCGATTCTTTGAACGTGGGCCGTTGGATCCAGATCCAACGGCAGCGTACCGTTTCGTTTATTTTTTTGAAAACGGCTAAGTCTGGAAATAACCGAGTTGATTAGCCCACTTTGCCATTAAATTGTGAAAAATCCACTGAGCCAAAATTTACAAACTTTATATGGTTGGAAAGAGCTCGATTCATAGATTCATCTGCAAGTCTTGTATTTCGAAAATAACTAGTGTAGCATCCTCGAATAAATGGACAAAGTAGCTATGTCCTATCTGTTTCAGAAAAGTTTCTGAAACAGATATTTATTTCTGTTTTTAGCTGTTGATCTTAATTCACATAATTTTATTTAGGAGATGTTCTTAGCACAGCATGTTAGTATAGTTAGCATACTGTCATGAGCAAGTAGTTTGAACCCTGAATTAAAATATGGCTAAAAGATTTAAATTGGACAATATAGCTAATCAGTTAGCTCAACACTGAAATAACAGAACATAGCCCTTTTCCCATGCAAATTGCTATTGAACCAGAGGCCTAAAATTACCAAACTAAAATCTTATAGCTAGTATAGCATGCCATCTTCACCTAGATATAGGCCATGATCTTGTTGGATAATTCCCTGATTCAAAATAAAAATGACAAATCAGTTAGTTATAAAACTTAAATAGGTGAATCTTCTGTCAGAAAATTGATTAAGATTTGAAAATCAATATCTAGAGATCTAGGAATCTAAAAATAGAAAATGAAAATGTTCTGGAAAGCTTATGAAATTATCTAACTCACTAAAGTGGTTTCACCCCATTTAGATTAATAAATAAATAATGATATCCAAAATGCCACAGAAGGTATAAAACCTAAACTTGTTTGTTTCTGATACTCTACTAATCCAAATGAGGTCAAACCAATTTTGTTAGCTCACATTTAAGCAATACTAGTTATCCCTAAGAGGATTTAACTTTTGAGTAAAATTAACTTGAGTTGTAGCAAAAACTAGGAAATTGACTTTCTGGATTAAAACATTTATACAGGGAGTTTAATAACTCAAATTGAATTAAATCCAATTGGGTTAGCTTCTACACCTCAGTAGCTATCCACAGAATTTTAGTTCACATTTTTGTGACCAACAGAACAAAAGTTATGTAATTAAACATGAAACCCTTGTTTCTGCCATAATTGTGACACATTTGAATAATGGGTAATTAAATCAAATGGAATTCAAATTGTGTGGCTTTGTGAGTGTAGTAGCTATGTGTGATGCTTGATAGTTGTTGTGATGCTTGGTTGAGTAATTTAGAAATGGTATATACTGCTTGTTTATTTTGATGATTAGATTACTTTGTGTGATTAATATAATTGCTTGCTTGTTAAACTTGGTTGTCTTAAGTTGAGTACTAGCTTGAGTATCTAGCAATATCTCTACCATAGCTTGGTAAGATATTTAGAATTAAAGAAAGTAATTGGTGGATTAACTTTTGTCTGAAGTATTTCCTGTTTAAATAAAGATGCTTAATCACAACTTCAATCATAATTTTTTATAAACATGAGTAGTGAGGTGACTGCCAAACTTTTTTGTTAACTAATAGTTTTCCATCATGATTGTTGTTTGTTAGTAATTGTTTGATGATTGTTGTTGGAGTGCTCTACTGTATGTTGATTGTGATCTTTCCTTTTTACGACGTTAGATACCAACGCTATCGGAGTGAACCTTGGAAAGGATTTATTGGAGAAGAACCGGAGTTCATTTCTTTGATCAGTAAGGAGAAGTCCAGGGACATTATGCTGAAAACAGGCAAGCTACTTCGCTGAGCTTGCATTTACATACCTCTAATTTAATCACATGCAAGTTCCTAAAGTAGTGGTATTGATTTTCTGAAAAGCCTTTTCACAAAGGATATGAAAACTGCTTTATCACCCTATGTAGAATGTAGAGTAGACACCTAAAACTATAGGATGGGAAAAATATGATTATTCCAAACTCCTTTTTAAAGTACCTAGTTGATGATGAAATGCCGAGTTATCGGTGTTAAAGTGGAGAAGTGATAAAGGGAGTTGTTTATAAAAAAAATGCACATTGTGTCCTAGTACTTACGTCGACCAGCCGATAATCTGTGCGACCACATCTACCCAAATATGGGAACGGGCGTAGTCATATAATTTGCTCGTGTTAGTACTGGATACCTCATCGATGGAGACGACTCCATTATGCATGAGGGGATGAGCATGGCGACTCTAACCCCTGACCCGGGTCCCGGCAATCTGAGGGATTGAGGGATTGAAGGGCTTCGTGCTCGCCGGGCAAAACTACGAGTCCTTACATCTAGGTTCCTCGACGGGGGATCCTGTACTAGGTGTTGAAGGAATGGTGAAATCGTAAGGGCAGGGTCCTATACTAGCATGAGCAAAGGAAAGGCTATGGCCGGTGGTTCAACTTCGCATACACCTTGTATGGCGGGACGTGGCAGACACGATGAGCTACCGGATGGGTGTGGGAAAAGCGTGCTACCTCTGCAGAGGGTAAAAACTATTCGAATAGCCGAGTCCTCAGATATGGACAGTTGGGAGGCCCTACTAGACCATGTGCAAAAGCAAAAGTTTTTGATAAAATGTGCAAGATTGGAAAAATAAGGAAATAATGTTTCCCAACTATACCAAATGGAGTGGTATGAGTTGTGGAGGAAAAGAGACCATGATGAGTCGTGGTCGGGAAAAAGGAGGAGTTTTGGATAAATAATAAAATTGTGATTCTCTCTAAAGATAGTAGTAAATCTCTTCTTACCCTTTTCAACAAAGATATAGAGATAGAGTAATAACTAAAAGTGCTTTAGGCAACAACTTAAAATTGGTGCATACTCAGTAGAGGAGTAGTTTGCGAGTACAAATTGTACTCATATTGGTTTCGTCCCTGGCTATTGTCTTAGCCAGATTTTAAGGAAGAGTAGCTTGAAGGAGGAGAAGGAAATGACGTCAATGCGAACTAGGGCGCTTCCCAGTCAGTTGCCTGTAGGGTTAAGGCGAATGACTTGGGCTCCACATTGTTTGGTGATTTTCCGCTGCAAGTACCTATTGAAGAGTATGACTTCAATCAAGTAAGTATATTCCTTCGGTAATTATGGATGTTCCTTGATTACCAGTTTGATTGTGCTCAGCGACACACTGATCATGGGATCGCTGATGTAGGCACAAGGGTATTTCGGACAGCTAGTCCGGGGTCCCCACAGACTTGGTATCAGAGCAATCCTGACTGTAGGAGACCTTAGTTAGCATGGACGTTAGTTAGGAAAGCAAATATTTTTGTTAAAAATATATTTCTACCAAAATATATTTTTATCTAGAGAAGTCCGAAAATGGCTTCGCTCCTCTCATCTCCTCAAATATTTCAACGTCTTACCCCTCTATTTTAAGATTTTCAAAGGCATTCTTCTATTATCTTACCTTCATTCAAAACCTACATATATACCCGACGATGAACCCAAGTGAGACCTAACTGACCAGTAGCCAGAAGGAGAAGAAGGTTCCATCCCAAATCCTCGACATTCAACATCAAGGTGGTTGATTCGCAAATGCCAAGATCGTCAATGTCAACAAAGCAAGAGACTTCCGAAGACCTCAGCTCAACATCAACAATTCTACTCAAGTTGCAACCTCGACGACCTCAATTTCTCCAGTGGAAGACTAAGGCGATAAAATGAAGACTTCACCAGCAATGTTCGACAAAGACCCCTAGGAAAAACTCATGATAGGAACTTTGGTTACCCCGGCTACCACGAGTATTAGACGTCCGTTGGTACTAGACGTACCTTTTGTGCACCTTGCTTGGGTGTAATATGTTTGTGTGTTGTTTGCAATTTCTCCGTGTGTGTGTTGTTTTTCTTGTGTGTTCACTATCACGCCTTGTCGGCAGCACAAAGTAATCTCAAACTTCTCTTCTTTAACTCTTCATCATAGTTGCACCTTGTTGCGGATGTAAACCCGCCAAGGGAAATCTTTCTAAAATGTTTTCCCTCTCATCTAAACCATCTCCCGTTAAAGATCTGACAGTTCCGCAAGATACGAAAGACCCCTGATCCTTAGCCAAATAGCCGGAAATTTTTGTAACCTAACTGGCAAGTCAGACATTGGACTTCATGCACCATCGGGAGCAAGTGCGTCAAGATCTTGAAGGAAACTACAATTGCACGCCAACCTCGTGAAGACACGAGCCCCCACCTCACAAAAATTAACTTGTGAAATTACAAGGATACTACACTAACTTATCGTATCTAACTTTAGGGTAACAACTGACTCAAGTCCACGATAGTACCAATTAATCTTCTACGACCACAAACCTTGACATGAAATGAGGACATAAGGAGACTCATTTAGGATTGGTAACTAGAGGAACTCAAGGAGTGGATGAAAATTGCTATGAAGATTCGAACTCAGAGACTGACGGTAATGATGGGCTTCAAAGAGGACCATATACCTACCCGCTTGACGAGCAGTTAGTGGCACCTTAATCCCTTGCGCTAACCTTGTTAGGTTTGACCCACCCAAATTTTGTCCCGTGGAATAAAACCAAAGTAAAACCTCGACTAACTCCTACCTATCACCGCAAACTTGGGAAAGATGGATCAGAACCCTAGCCTGCCGCTGATTTTCTGAAATTTATATGAAGCCTCAAGCACAAGACTCATCCAAGGGATATCGCCACCAGCAAACCCGAAGGAAACCCACTTTAAAGATCGTCAACATGAAGTTACCCCAGGAAAAAGGACGCCATCGATGTCATCTGCCAAAAAAAAAAAATCTTAGTTTAACACGGCTCAACTAGTCGAAACAAGAAAGACAGAGGTACATGTTTGGGAAACAACTGGTGTGAAGATTTTTCACTAACCTTTTTCTAAAAGTCCATTAAGTCGTGACTTTTGAATCAACTTACCAAATCCTAGATTAACATCTAACCCCGGTTTGTGACCGTACTAACTGGCCTTATCTAACCACAAGTTTTAACAAAAAGAGAGGAATATAGAAAGAATCACATATAGTTGGTAATGAGAAGATCGCCATCATCAAGGCCGAAGTCGATCAACACTGAAGACCATTTGCGCGGAATTGAACCAAGAAGCAAGCACCGTCAACGTTACCTATCTAGCAATCATCCTTTTCAACTTGGCTCGACCAATCACACCGAAGGAGGATTCAAGAAAGCACGAACATCGACCGCTGACATGAAGCTCTTTCTCTAACTTTTTAAGGTTAACTGAGAACGCGACCCTTGCACCCTCGTAAAACAGCAGACCAAACCACCTACCTTTAGGGTCCTTGTACGGACTTTTAGATTCCTCTGGGAGCTCGATACCCTAGACTGTACTTCTGAAGATTCTTACCAACGCTTCATGAAGCTCAAGAACCAAGGAAGTCAGCAATGAAGTTCCTCCTTTACTCGGCTAAAGAAAGGCAAGCATGAAGACAAATAACCCATGGAATACCCAGAAGAATCAAACGACATAAGCACCTGCTATGGACAACATCACCCGCCAACCAAGTCTAGACGAACTTAGACGTTTATAACATCCTTTTTCTAATTAGAAACCAGAGAGAGTTGAGTACGCCGACTCGACGCATCCTGAAAACCACGCGTCCCCATCTGCGACCCTCATAAGGAGAAAATAGTACGAAGTGATATCTGCACCGACCCCAAGTACCAAGGAGTGACAACCGAGATGAAGATCGTCAAGAAGGACAATGCCTCCAAGTCAACTCCGGCTACAAACTTCAGCAAGACCGATTAAAAACCCCTTTTTAAGGGGGGAAGACCTGCAATGGGTATACAAGAACGTGGTAATGATTAGTTCCTTGCGCCTCTGCCCCGTAGAAACTGGAACCAGCTAACCAAGACTATCCATCAGCATCGATCGTCAAGTCAACCCTATCATCCAGGATCTGAACCCATCAGAGAAAATCATCGACAAGGAACGACCTCGCAACATCAAATTGTCAAGATCTCACCTGGCAACCTCACTGAAGAAGCAACAACCTCGAAAGTTAACCAGCCCAGAAACCGTGCCCTCGTACTCTCCTGTACCCCCGGGCAAATCTCGGGACGAGATTTATTTTAAGGGGGGAAGGATTTGTAACATCCCAAATTTATAATAAGAATTAACAAGACCCGAAATTCAGAACCAACAAAAACTTTTTGAAATACTTCATTATTGGTTGTGTTTTTCTTTATATTGTTCTGTTTGATCTTGTGTGACTTGTTGTTTATGCTTGTTTGGTTAGTAAATATTAATCGAAGAACTCAACCCAAGTAAAAATATATTAAACTTGGTGCTCATGTTATGACAAGAGTAGATTCCATATATTCTTTTTTCTAATCTTATTTTGGCCAAAGTCTATTTCAATGATGTTTGATTTTAGCAACAAATAAAATAACCTTTAGTTGAGAAAGTAAAAGTATTTCCCAAATTATGTGTTCCCAAAAATATGGAGATCTATATGTTATCTCCTATCTAAAGCTAACCATGATATTTTGCATGTATATGCAACCCCCATTTTATAAACCCTGATTTCCACTCCATTTGAAAACAACTCTAGTGGGAAATATATTACCCCACATATTTCCTTTCTCAAACCTTTTTGAAAACAATTAAATTATGAGTTGAGATATTTCTTAAACCTCATCTTGTCATAATTGAGTGTGATCATTTTTTTTATAAGATAGTATTGTGAATTATGGAATTGGTGGTGTGATTAATCCTTGTGGTTTGATTTGTGTGCTAATGGTTGTGATGTGAGTATTGCTTGTATTATGTTACTTGATGTGTGTGTGTTGCCTAGTAAAATATGAAGAAAGGAAAAGAAATAAAAGCAAAGCATCGACACATAAAATCATGGGACAAGTGTCACACAAATTTCTCTAAGTGAGAAATTAATATTTTCTTTTAAACCAAAAATCAGTGGGGTGACATGATGATCACCTCCACATTGCCCTTGTATCTTTTCCCTCTTCAAAATCTATTTTCAAAATTCCAAATTGAAAATTTTATTTCTTTCTTTATTTATTTGAATCACAAAATGTGCTATGATGCACTTACCAAAACAATATCCTCATAGCACTAAAAATCCATATTAATATATATGGAACCAAATGTGGAAAACAATTTCAAAATTTTGAATTTAAATTTGGTTGGGGAATTTGATCGAACAGGTGGTGAGCACCACCTTGTTCTTCCCCAAAACCGAAGAACTGAAGATCAAATCGACGGATTTGTGTGTTTGCTCTTAATTTCCTTGCACACCATCACCTCTCCCCACCCCACGGACCTGCCTAGCATGCCATTGTGGCAAGGGAGCCACCCTGGTCGTCGCAGTGGTCGCCGTTCATCACCGTGGCCAGGGAGCACGCGCTCCTGTGGCCATGCCGCCATGCCGCTCCTGTGGAGGAGACCACCCCGCCGCCTAGCTAACCTAATGCCGCACCCTACCACTCCACCACTCCCCTCTTCTGCCGCTGGACATCCCCGAGGCAACCCGGAGCCCCCGCTCGCGTGCCCTGCCCGCGCCAGAGCGCGCCGTGCGCCGTGGCCGACCACGGACGGCGCGGACGCACGCCGCTCTCCCCTGCCTCCCCCGACCAACCGACCACTCCCACCGCACCTACGACCTCGCGCCAACCCTACGGACACGCCCGGCCGTCCCCTGCACCACCCCTGCGCCCTGTCCACCGTGCGCCGGAGCTCTGCTATAAAGCAAGCCGCCCCGAGCACGAATTCCTCCACACCACGCCACCCCGTCGCCCACTGCCCCTTCCCCAACACTCCTCCCTCTCTCGTGCACCGCCTGGAGGGCGGAATCGCTGCCGGAGAGCTGCTGCTGCCCTGCATCGTCCTCGGAGCTCCGCCGCTGCCGAGGAGGTCGATAACCAATTCGTGGCCGTGTGGCCACTCCCTCTCTCTCTTTTTCTTTCCCTAACCTCTTCCATGCCTCACCGCCGCCGCACGCTCACATCCTCACCGTTTCGTGCACAGGGAAGCCGCCAGGAGTTCGCCGTCACCGCTCTGCATCCGTGGAGGCCGCATCACCGTCGCCGACGAACCAGACCACCCCAGCACCTGTGACTCGCCCCAGCATCTTCCCCTCGCCTCCGCCGCCGTTCTACACCCTCGCCGCCCTCTCCCGAGCCCCCTCGGTGAGGATCCATCCACCCCCGTGCCGCCGCGCGGTGGCGCCGCCCAAAGTTGGTCGCCGCCGATTCTTTGAACGTGGGCCGTTGGATCCAGATCCAACGGCAGCGTACCGTTTCGTTTATTTCTGAAAACTGCTAAGTCTGGATAAAACCGAGTTGATTAGCTCATTTTGCAATTAAATTGTGAAAAATCCACTGAGCCAAAATTTACAAACTTTATATGGTTGGAAAGAGCTCGATTCATAGATTCATCTGCAAGTCTTGTATTTCGAAAATAACTAGTGTAGCATCCTCGAATAAATGGACAAAGTAGCTATGTCCTATCTGTTTCAGAAAAGTTTCTGAAACAGATATTTATTTCTGTTTTTAGCTGTTGATCTTAATTCACATAATTTTATTTAGGAGATGTTCTTAGCACAGCATGTTAGTATAGTTAGCATACTGTCATGAGCAAGTAGTTTGAACCCTGAATTAAAATATGGCTAAAAGATTTAAATTGGACAATATAGCTAATCAGTTAGCTCAACACTGAAATAACAGAACATAGCCCTTTTCCCATGCAAATTGCTATTGAACCAGAGGCCTAAAATTACCAAACTAAAATCTTATAGCTAGTATAGCATGCCATCTTCACCTAGATATAGGCCATGATCTTGTTGGATAATTCCCTGATTCAAAATAAAAATGACAAATCAGTTAGTTATAAAACTTAAATAGGTGAATCTTCTGTCAGAAAATTGATTAAGATTTGAAAATCAATATCTAGAGATCTAGGAATCTAAAAATAGAAAATGAAAATGTTCTGGAAAGCTTATGAAATTATCTAACTCACTAAAGTGGTTTCACCCCATTTAGATTAATAAATAAATAATGATATCCAAAATGCCACAGAAGGTATAAAACCTAAACTTGTTTGTTTCTGATACTCTACTAATCCAAATGAGGTCAAACCAATTTTGTTAGCTCACATTTAAGCAATACTAGTTATCCCTAAGAGGATTTAACTTTTGAGTAAAATTAACTTGAGTTGTAGCAAAAACTAGGAAATTGACTTTCTGGATTAAAACATTTATACAGGGAGTTTAATAACTCAAATTGAATTAAATCCAATTGGGTTAGCTTCTACACCTCAGTAGCTATCCACAGAATTTTAGTTCACATTTTTGTGACCAACAGAACAAAAGTTATGTAATTAAACATGAAACCCTTGTTTCTGCCATAATTGTGACACATTTGAATAATGGGTAATTAAATCAAATGGAATTCAAATTGTGTGGCTTTGTGAGTGTAGTAGCTATGTGTGATGCTTGATAGTTGTTGTGATGCTTGGTTGAGTAATTTAGAAATGGTATATACTGCTTGTTTATTTTGATGATTAGATTACTTTGTGTGATTAATATAATTGCTTGCTTGTTAAACTTGGTTGTCTTAAGTTGAGTACTAGCTTGAGTATCTAGCAATATCTCTACCATAGCTTGGTAAGATATTTATAATTAAAGAAAGTAATTGGTGGATTAACTTTTGTCTGAAGTATTTCCTGTTTAAATAAAGATGCTTAATCACAACTTCAATCATAATTTTTTATAAACATGAGTAGTGAGGTGACTGCCAAACTTGTTTGTTAACTAATAGTTTTCCATCATGATTGTTGTTTGTTAGTAATTGTTTGATGATTGTTGTTGGAGTGCTCTACTGTATGTTGATTGTGATCTTTCCTTTTTACGACGTTAGATACCAACGCTATCGGAGTGAACCTTGGAAAGGATTTATTGGAGAAGAACCGGAGTTCATTTCTTTGATCAGTGAGGAGAAGTCCAGGGACATTATGCTGAAAACAGGCAAGCTACTTCGCTGAGCTTGCATTTACATACCTCTAATTTAATCACATGCAAGTTCCTAAAGTAGTGGTATTGATTTTCTGAAAAGCCTTTTCACAAAGGATATGAAAACTGCTTTATCACCCTATGTAGAATGTAGAGTAGACACCTAAAACTATAGGATGGGAAAAATATGATTATTCCAAACTCCTTTTTAAAGTACCTAGTTGATGATGAAATGCCGAGTTATCGGTGTTAAAGTGGAGAAGTGATAAAGGGAGTTGTTTATAAAAAAAATGCACATTGTGTCCTAGTACTTACGTCGACCAGCCGATAATCTGTGCGACCACATCTACCCAAATATGGGAACGGGCGTAGTCATATAATTTGCTCGTGTTAGTACTGGATACCTCATCGACGGAGACGACTCCGTTATGCATGAGGGGATGAGCATGGCGACTCTAACCCCTGACCTGGGTCCCGGCAATCTGAGGGATTGAGGGATTGAAGGGCTTCGTGCTCGCCGGGCAAAACTGCGAGTCCTTACATCTAGGTTCGTCGACGGGGGATCCTGTACTAGGTGTTGAAGGAATGGTGAAATCGTAAGGGCAGGGTCCTATACTAGCATGAGCAAAGGAAAGGCTATGGCCGGTGGTTCAACTTCGCATACACCTTGTATGGCGGGACGTGGCAGACACGATGAGCTACCGGATGGGTGTGGGAAAAGCGTGCTACCTCTGCAGAGGGTAAAAACTATTCGAATAGCCGAGTCCTCGGATATGGACAGTTGGGAGGCCCTACTAGACCATGTGCAAAAGCAAAAGTTTTTGATAAAATGTGCAAGATTGGAAAAATAAGGAAATAATGTTTCCCAACTATACCAAATGAAGTGGTATGAGTTGTGGAGGAAAAGAGACCATGATGAGTCGTGGTCGGGAAAAAGGAGGAGTTTTGGATAAATAATAAAATTGTGATTCTCTCTAAAGATAGTAGTAAATCTCTTCTTACCTTTTTCAACAAAGATATAGAGATAGAGTAATAACCAAAAGTGCTTTAGGCAACAACTTAAAATTGGTGCATACTCAGTAGAGGAGTAGTTTGCGAGTACAAATTGTACTCATATTGGTTTCGTCCCTGGCTATTGTCTTAGCCAGATTTTAAGGAAGAGTAGCTTGAAGGAGGAGAAGGAAATGACGTCAATGCGAACTAGGGCGCTTCCCAGTCAGTTGCCTGTAGGGTTAAGGCGAATGACTTGGGCTCCACGTTGTTTGGTGATTTTCCGCTGCAAGTACCTATTGAAGAGTATGACTTCAATCAAGTAAGTATATTCCTTCGGTAATTATGGATGTTCCTTGATTACCAGTTTGATTGTGCTCAGCGACACACTGATCATGGGATCGCTGATGTAGGCACAAGGGTATTTCGGACAGCTAGTCCGGGGTCCCCACACCAATTGCCTCACGAGCTCAGCTGGTGGTTGATGAAGCGAGACAGCGACGAGAGAGGGAGGCGGCCAGGGCACGGGAGGCTGAGAGGGACAGAGCCCTAGCTGGTCCAGATAACCAGCCTCAGCCAACCCGGGCGCACACAGAGGTGACTTTTCCTGGTACCTCTCCTTCACTAACAGGACCAGAGTGCCTGTCAGATGCCATCAGGTCCGAGTCTTTCCCCAGCGACTTCAAGGAGCCGCGCAAAGTTCCCAATTACGAGCCCAACATGGACCCGACTTCCTGGTTGGGCACATACGAGATGGCGATGAGTATCCGCAATGCCACAGGTAATCTGTGTGCCAAATTCATGTACCTTATGATGGAGGGAGCAGCCAAGGTTTGGATGCGCAACTTGCCTCCTAGATCAATCAATTCTTGGGAGCAGTTGAAGTCGGCTTTCGTACAGAACTTCCAGGGAACATGCAAAAAGCTTAGTACCATAGAGGACTTGGAGTGGTGTGTTCAGAGAAAGGGCGAGTCTGCAAGGCATTGTATGAAGCGGGTCTCGGAGATCATCAACTCATCGCAAGGACTCCCAACGATTTCAGTGCTAATGGCAATGGAGAGAAATTGCAGCTACAATCCCTTGAGCTGGAAGCTGGGTCGTATGAAGGAGAGCCTGAATCAAGGTATTCCCCTTACGATCGGCGAGATCATGGCAGGTGCTAATAAGCACGCTGCCACAGATAAAACAAAGGATCAGGAGGAAGGGCCTAAAGGACACGGTGGCAACGGTCAGAACCAGAATCAAAACCAGAATCAGAACCAGGGAAGTAACAAGCGGCCATATGGAGACAACTCTGACCTAGTGGCTAACACAAACACTGGGGTCAGACGCAAGGACAACAATTCTCAAGGGTATCAGGGGCGTAGGCATACCACAGAGGAGGTTCTGGCGAGTCCATGCCCTAAACACGCCAGAAACGGCAAGTGTGGTCACACCTTGGGACAGTGCGTGGATTTGCAGCGTGCCAGGTTCCCAGGACCAGGAAATAGAGGCAACAACAACGGATATAGAGGAAACAATGATGGTGGAGGACCCGACAATCACGGTGGAGGAGCCGCCAATAACCCTAAGCAACCTCAAGCAGGAGGTAACCAACAGGGCGGGTTCCAGCAGAACCCGAAGCAGCTTCACGATGACAATGGGCAGTATTATGTCACAACTCGGCCACAGAACCCAAGTCGTGGCAATTACCATGTCTTCACAACAAGCACGTCCAAGCGTGCCAAGAAATTAAAGGTTAGAGCTGTAAACACAGTGGAGCCGGCAATCCCACAGTGGCTCAGGTGGTCAGAGCAAACCATCACATGAAGTCGGGCAGATCATCCACCAAGAGTCGACGACCCAGGGCAGCTAGCCTTGGTGGTGGCACCTCAAGTTGGGGGCTACACATTGAACAAAGTGCTCATGGATGGTGGAAGTAGTATCAACATTTTATATTATGACACATTCAAGAGGATGCAGCTGCAAGATAGGCAGCTAATACCCACTGAGACAGTTTTTCATGGAATCGTACCAGGGAAGTCAGCCAAGCCAATCGGTAAGATTTATCTTGAGGTTGCTTTTGGCACAGTGGAGAATTTCCGTTCAGAGATTATGCCTTTTGAGGTAGTGGATCTCAAGAGTCCATACCACGCTCTCTTTGGTCGACTAGCATACTTTAAGTTTATGGCTAGACCATGCTATGTTTACTTGAAGCTCAAGATGCCAGGTCCAGCAGGAGTCATTACAGTCAATGGCAGCAAACAGATGGCATTGGAGTGTGAACTAGGAGATGCAGCAATGGCCGAGACAGCTTGTGCTCAAGAGGAGCTGAAATTTTATAAGGCAAACGTGGACCCGGAGGACAACTCGGTCCTTAAGAAGCCGGCCACAGAGGAGAAGATGAAATTCAAGTCAGCTCAGGATACAAAGCAAGTCGACTTTACCCCTGGTGATTCTTCCAAGCAGTTCACCATTGGGGCACACCTCTCTGATAAATAGGAAAGCGCGCTCGTCGAGTTCATCCGTGAGAACCGGGACGTCTTTGCATGGAAGCCATCGGACATGCCAGGAGTCCCCAGAGAACTCGCCGAGCACAGCTTACACGTTAATCCTAATGCAAGACCAGTTAAGCAAGGTTTGCGCAAGTTTCACGATGACAGGAGGAAAGCCATCGGAGAAGAGGTGGCTCGGCTCCTCGTAGCCGAGTTCATCAAGGAAGTCTTTCACCCAGAGTGGGTAGCCAATCCAGTGCTAGTGCCAAAGAAAACAGGAGAGTTGCGCATGTGCATCGACTTCATGGGTCTTAACAAGCATTGCCCTAAGGACCCGTTTGCATTGCCTCGTATTGACCAGATCATTGAATCCACAGCGGGGTCAGAGTTACTTTGTTTTTTGGATGCCTATTCAGGGTACCACCAAATCAGACTCAACATAGAGGATGAGCTGAAGACGTCTTTTATCACGCCCTTTGGAGCATCTTGTTATACAACAATGCCCTTTGGACTCAAGAACGCAGGAGCTACATATCAGAGGTGCATCCAAAATTGTTTCAAAGAACAGATTGGAAGGACTCCTTCCTGACGGGTCCCTTTTCCGTCATGGTCCTTGGTCGGCTTGTCTCGAGCCCTGCCCATGCGACTTGATGCATGACTCGGCTTTGGCCTTCTTGGTCTTGGCGGGTCTACTTTCCGGGTCCATGGGCCTACCTATAAAGTATCCCCCCATCAGTAGCCCCCGAATTTATCTTGGGCGCAGCTTTGGCAGCTTCCTCCGACTCCATGGTTCGACTCCTTCATTCGACTTCTCCAATCGGAGTCTCAGGCTCAAAAGTCGCTTGCTGCTAGCTCCAAGATGAATTCCTGCATAAAAATATAACACACATATAAAATGAGTCCATCCTCACCCCTCGTTCAAGTCACCACTCTTGCCTTTGCATTAGCTGGCCGAGTTTGTTATGACTCTTGTGAACAAAGACTGAAGAACTTGACTCTTATTAACTCTCACTGTCACAGGACTCGCCATTCTGAGACAAGCCGGCTCCTTCCACTTCTGTGACCTTAATTTCTATTATCATTTCCTGTCTGGCTTTTAGCCACTGAACCGTTATCCACTTAACTGTCATGGTCCGTTACTGTAGCTGCCTAGGGTTTTTCCCCTCTTATAAATCGCAAAGGGTAAGATCTAAAACCCTCACTTGTCCCTTTCGCCTCAAATTCCCCTTTCTCTTTGCTCCTTGCTTTCCCGCGCTCAGCACACACCGCCCGCTCGCCATGGCACCCAAGCGCGCCAAGGTTGCTCCCAAGGCCAAGGCCTCCTCATCAAGTAGGACGGTTGACATTGCTGCCGCGGCCGCCGCCGCCGCCAAATCCTCATCAAAGCGGTCGATCTCCGCCGATTAGGGCGGATCTACAATTACAGCTGAGCAACTGAAGACGCACCGGCTGACCGGCCTTCTTCCCTCCAATGTAAAAGCTCGGGTCCTAGGGGATGAGGTGGTGCCCGCTCCCGCGAAGGATGAGGTGGTGCCCGCTCCCGCGAAGGATGAGGTGGTGATTTTCTCAGAGCACCTGTTCCGCGGATTCACGCCCCCGGGTAATCTCTTCTTCCGCCAGCTTCCCGCTTTCTACAAGCTGCGCATCCATGACCTAGCTCCCAATTCTGTTCTCACTTTGTCCAATTTCGTGACTCTTTGTGAGGATTACCTGCAAATCAAACCCGATCTTGATCTCTGGCTCGAGCTCTTTTATTGCAATCCTCAACCTGAAACATCCAGCGGCCCCCTTCTGCAATGCGGCGCCGTCGCCCTTCAACGGCGCCTCCATTCTGTCTTCCCTAAACCTGTCTTCCCCAACCGTGTCAAGGACTGGCACAAGACTTTCTTCTACTGCAAGAACACTTCTCCTGCAGATGAACCTAAACTCCCTCTATTCTCTAAAGACCACCTGGAGGCGACTCCCCAGATGAAGGCTAGATGCTCAGAGGCCGCCCGGCCAAAAGTCGAGTCTTTGATCTCTCGGATTCGGGCCCTTCTATCCCACAACCTGGAGAATATGGACCTAGTCCGCTGCTGGACAACTTGGAGGATTCAGCCGCTGAGTCATAGGACTCGGCTTATTTGTACGTATACTTGCTGCACAGGTGACGACCTCCGAGTGACAGAGCAACTGTCATATGGTCCTGAACTCGGTCGGCTCATCAAAAAGCTGACCGGGAAGCCGGTGAAGGACCAGGCACACTTTGGGCTCCAGCCCTTCTGCTCCACCAACCCAGCCCCTGATGTAAGCTTTACTCTTTACCACATTTCTAACTCGCTTCTATCTGTATCGCTTGTTAACTCATTTTCTTTGACTCTCTTGCAACTCACTGACTCTTTCTGGAAGCCGGCCTCTGGAGCTGGCACTAGGAATGAAACTGAAGCTAAGGTTGAGGTTGAGGAAGAGACCCCTGTCACAGAGCAAACCACTGTGGCAGAGGATGCTGATGATGATGCAGACGAGGAGTCCTCTCAGGAGGCCCCGGCTGCAAATGATGGTGATGATGACAATGAGGATGAGGAGTCCTCTCCAGAGGCTCCTATAGTAGAGGATATTGATGAAGGTGAGTCCTCCCCGGAGGCTCCTGTTACTGAGCAAGCTCACACGGCTTCTGGCGGCGTGGCTGCTCAGCCAACCTCATCAGAGGAGTCCTCAGCTGCGAGAAGTCACTCCTCCTCATCCCCTCCTTCCAATACCAATGTATCTCGAGAGGCTGTCCCCAAGGTACCCCTTTCACGAGTCCTTGGATCAACTCGCTCGCCTGCTAAGCCTGAAGAACGTGTGCAGAGCGTTATTGCTGCTAGGAAGAGGAAATTGCGCTCCGATGGGCCCGCAGATGCTCCTGAGCCTCTGCCGGTTTCGCACCAACGGAAGTCGGCTTCTCCTCCCAGCAAGGACGACTCCTACCACTCCGGCATGTCTATGCTCTCTTCGGACTCTCAGGCCTCCTTGGACCTGGAAACTAATGCTGGGTATGACTCCTCTGTTTACTGTATTTGCATTCAAATGACTTCTGATTTTCCTTTTCACTAGATTTATTGCTGACTTCTGTCTTTGTCTATTTTAGGGCTCGGCCTTGTGTCAAGGTGACCAAGCTCCCAGGCATGACTAATGTCACCTCTGCTCGTGGACCTGTCCCTCCTTCGGCTTCTCAAACAACAAGCACGAGGACAGGTCCCTCCACTCCTGCATCTGCTGGTGCAACCACAGCTCCCACTGTTCCCGAGTCCCCTTCAAGGACTCGGGAGGCGACTCCACTGGTGGTCCAGCCTTCCTCTGGGACTGGGACTCCTGTCACCGCGCCTCAAGCTCATCCGGCTCCTCCGAAGGCGGCTCCTGTAGCTCAACCGAACGACAAGGCCAAGTCCTCTATTGACTACAGCCGACTTCGGGTGGCTGATAATATGTCTTTCTCTGAAGCCTATGCTGAAGCAGTCGACCTGAACGATCAATCCGCCAGGCTAAAGGATGATGAGCAAGCGGCTCTTAGGTCCCTTCACATGATTCATAACGTAAGTTCTTATGACTTTTATCCTTTACGCTTTCTGATAGCCTCCTATTGCATTAGCCCCCAAGCACCTATCTGCGGTGACTTGTGACTAAGATAGGTGCTTTGCTTTGAAATTGAACTCAATTGCTGTGTAGAAAAAATTTGCACACTGTAGCCCCCAAGCACTGAGTCCTTAGCTCTAGTAGGACTCGGGGCTGCTGATTTGTGTAGCGCCCCGACCCCAGAACTATACAGTGGAACGTTGTGTAACCGGTCATGCTACACAATTGAGGGTTACTGGGTTTACCAATCCCAGGCCAATACTCCTTGGCAGGTGTGCTCGGAATGGATCATCGACACACAACACCTCAATCATGCCATAAGCTCAGACATCGCTTCCATGTATAGTAAAGAGACCGAGACTTGTGGAACGAACTGGCACATCACAGACTCTACGACACAAAGATATCATAGTTCAACTCATATAATTGAGAAAGATAGCAAATGACACATCAGAGGTCACTGACCCATCATTACAACAAGCGGAAGCAAATTAAAGTTGTCTAAACAACAAGATCCAAATTATGGCCTAAGAGGCCTACAGATAAACATCCCATGCCAGCCTGTTCCATGACGTCCCAAGCTGCCACCTGGGAACCCCAGACTACTCGTCGAAGTCAACGTAGAACCCACCTTCCAGTTCGGTGGCGTCCTCCACTGAAACAAATAATAATCAACAAAGCAAGGCTGAGTACGACGTACTCGCAAGAATTAGTAGGGCGATATAGGCCCGATGCTGACGGAGGCTGCAAAGCTATATAAGTGGTTGTTTTGCATAAAGCTAGTTTTGTTTCCTTCCGAAGACCAGGACTCATGGCATCGTCTAATCAGAAGGTTTTCATAAGGGATAAGAGGGTAACACTTTTCTCTTCGGTTCACGGGGAACCTACTGTAATCAGCAACTCCAACTATCTCCACCAAGGCACTCCCTCGAATCACCCTCGAGGAAATGAACCTTTATCACACGTTGATTATGCAACCTCTAGCTGCCATTTAATTAAAGATCAGGTTCAGGTTTTCTATGAGCTAATCCGCCTTTCCCAAGATTTTGTCCATAACCGTGGACACGGCTTTTCGAAAAGATTAAACCCTGCAGGGGTGTACTGTTTTTAGCCACCGGTACCGTCCGACCCCTTGCCTAGCTATTAGCTCTCTTCCGGGGAAAGCCGGCAGGGCGGGCGCGGTTAAACCTTTACAAAGCATGGGACTATCCAAGGGTCATCGTGACAACAGGACAAGTTCAGCGCCTATTTCAACACCCTGCCCCATCGCCACTCCTATCACCATCATCATCATCATCTTCTTTTTCGTCACCATCCACACACTCGCAAATGGAAAGCGCAAACTAGAGGACCCTTGGATACGCCCGCACTAATTATTCGGTTAGTAAGGGGCCCATACCCCCACCGATGGTAGCACGCTCGGTTCTTGGTTCTAGCTAAAAGCACTCTCAGCCTAGGCGGCAAGAATGAGACAAAACACCAACGACCTTGTTGGCAACTCATCCCAGCCTTCTTAGCAATTTATTATCAACACAAGTCTCCACCACTGTCCGAACATTCCATTCAATTCACAAGTATGGAAATAATCAACGGACAACTCTAGCATTCGACTAAGCATGGCTAAGCATATCTAAGCATGACATACAACAGATATAAATTATCTCAGGCCAACACTTCAACCTATGGTTCATAGGTGGGGAAACAGGTAATGGTTCAGGGAACATGCAATGATAGGATATTATATACACTGACCAAAACTTGTCACCAGAATCGAATGCAGCAATAGTATGGTGGATAAAATACTTGGGTAATATGAGATATGCCAAGAAGGTTAGGTTAGCTCTTGCCTTGCTGGTAGTACTGGTCGCGCTGGTTGTCAAGGTATTGTGGTGGAACCTCGACTCCAGAATCTACCGAAACACAAACAACACAAGAAAGGAAATAAATAACAAGAATACAAGGTGCAATGCACAATCATGATGATATGGTCATATTATGCATTGAAAAGGTATTGGGCATCTCCCACAAGTTAAATGGAACCCCTAAAATAATTATTGCGATTAACGGGTCAAAACTCCATCTTTAACTTAGTGAATTAGGTGAATATCCAAAATGTCCAGTACTGAAATATGGGGTAAATATGCATGAAAATGACATTATTTGATAGATATTAACCCACTGATCGTTTTGGTACCTTGTTTGCATTTTTCCGATTAACGGTGAGGAAATAGTGATTTAAACGGTTAAGCAATTGATATCATTTTAACCAATTCGAAAATGACATCAAAGTAAAAGTTATTTGCATGCTGTGATATTAACATAGGTAGATAGCATTTGCTTTGCTGGTCATTTTGGTATATCATTTGCAATTTTTGAAGCATTATTCACCAAGTTATGAATTATTCAAAACGGGACTTAAATCTGCCATTTTAGCAATTTTTGGTAAACAGCACTAAAAATTAATTCCCCAACTCTCTCAAATGACATGAAGTGATAGCTTATTGTCCACTGATCATTTTGAGCTATTGAACACAATTTTTGGACAAATAGAACTCAAGTTATGGAATTAACAATTTCAAAATTATTTCTGTCATTTTAGTATTCATCAAGTAAAGGCAATTTATTTTGACCAATTAAATTACCCAAAGGTACTAACAGATAGACATTTTGGTGCTGAGCATTTTGACATATTATTTGCAATTTTTGGACAAGTGGTTCAAAAGATATGCCAATTCAAAGTTCAACTTCATTTTCTGTTTTTGATTTTAATTCCAGAAATTTGGCCGAACGCTTTTGCACCGGGCCAGTGGCTAGACAGAGCCACTGACTGGTGGGCCGGCTGCCACGGTGGCAGCCACGTCGACCGGCCGGCCCAGTGCCAGGTTTGACCTGGGCAGGGATGCCAGGACCGGCGCGGCGCGATGGTCACCGGCGGCGGCGTCGTGGATGGATCCGTCGATCACGTGCGCTAGGGAGGCAATGCGGGGTGCATCGGGTCCAGCACGGCGAGGAGAGGCTAGTGGCGGCGGGGCGTGACCTAATGGTCACCGGATGGACCCCGGCGGCGAGCTACGGCGGAGGCGTTGTCTCGGCCTACGGCTAAGCGGTGAACCAGAAGGGGAGAGAGAGAAGGGAGGGGTCCAGGAGGACCGGGTGCTCACCCTGAGCACGTACAGCTGCTTGGCGGTGGCGGGGAAGCTTGGACGGCGACGGAATCGTGGCGGCGGCGCGGCGGACAGCGGCGAGGAAGACGAGACCGACGCGTCGATGTAGGGCGTCCCCGTCCGAGTGCTTGCCGGAGGAGGAAGAGGAGACCACGGCGGTTCTGGTGGTGCGGCTCGATCTGCTCCCGGCGGTCGGCAACGTCAGCGACGAGTGGCGGCGGCTTGGTCAGCGCACGGCCATGGCGCGGCTTGCTTCTAGGGTTTCTGCAGGTGGGGGAAAAAGGAGGGGAGGAGGAGCACGCGGTCGAGGACGCGCATCTTAAGCTCCAGGGGGCCAGGGGAGAGAGAGAGCGGCGACAGTGGCGACGAGGTCCGTCGGCAACGGCGACTGTCGAGGACGCGGTCGCTACAGCGTGAGGAAGACGGCGACTTTGCAAAAAACCCCCTGCCTGCCTTTTCCTTTTTCTGTTTTATTTCCTTTAAAAGAACAGCAGCCTTTTCTATTTAATTGAGGCACCAAAACAGTTTGTAAAATTCTGGAAAAATTCACAGAGCCATTATATAATATTTGGAACCTGTGATAAAAATTGCAGCCCATTTGGAAAATATTTCATGTGGTAACATTTCAATAATTGCTCTCTTGCATTTTAGGCTTTTATTTAAATAATTGAATTTGCAATTGCATTAATACTTGCCACAACCATATTTGTTATTAGTTAGGACTTCCTGGACAAATATGATTAGTTGCTTTGCAATTTTGTTCACTACTCACATCATCCATTTGGTTTCTCAACTATTGCTCCTTTATTATCTCATGTGAAGCAAAAATGGATGAGGAATGCTATGATGCAAATGAGATGCAAAAGTGAAAATTTTACTCATATTTTCTGGGTCCAAAAGTGGGGCTGTTACAATTTGCTGACTGTCGGGTCCTTAGACCAAAAAACTTTTCCACGAGTAGCCCCCAAGCGCCGAGTTGTCAGCCTGCGACGACTTGGAGCTACAAATCAGTGCAATTTGCTGGCACTTAACTTGTAGAAAAAATTTCTACTCTGCGAGTAGCTCCCAAGCGCCAAGTTGTTGACTTGTGACGACTTGGAGATGATGACTTGTTGACTAGGACCCATGCCTGATGGTTGTAAAAGAAAATTTTGACTCCTGAGTAGCCCCCAAGCGCCAAGTTGTTAACTTGTGACTACTTGGAGCTCATGAGTTCTCTGCTTGACTTGTAAAGCTGACTTGTAAAATCTGACTTATCGATTCTGACTTGTAAGCTTTGACTTGCCAATTCTGACTTGTAAAAATTTGACTTGTGATTGCAGAGCCTTATCTCCAAGATGAAGAGGGATATGAAGGAGCTAGAGGACCAGGCAGCTGCTAGTGCCAGGTCTGCTCAAGCTGAGAAAGAGCACTCTCTTCAATTGGCTGAAAGCTTTATCTGCTCAACTGGAGCAGGTGAAGAAAGAATCTGCAGATGCCAAAAGAATTGCTCAAAAGGCACACAACAATCTGAAAGCTGTCTTTGACACTTGCCGCAAGGGCATTGGGGCCATGTGCCAACACATATTTGGTAAGTTTGTAACTTTTGCTTACTCCCTTTTTGCATCTTTCTGAACTGTTTTTAGACTGACAATCACTGATTTCCTTTCTGCAGGGGCTGACTCCCCAAAACTCAAGATGCCCACTAGCAAACAACTTCATGAGATGCTTGACCACTTTCATGGGCTGCAAGAGGGAGCCCGTGCTGTGGTGAAATATATGAATGCTAAGGGCAAGTGCCCCAAAGAGCCTGAGCGTCTGGTGGACGAGTTGTCTAGGGCACTAGGGTATATGCGGCTGTGGGAAGCAATCTTCTTTGAGGAGAGCATCCATCAGAATCCTTGCCCTGGCCCACAGCTATTATCCCACTGTCTTAGAGCCAGCACTGCTTACTATGGGAAAGCCAGAACAACATGAGGATGGCAAACCCTTCACCCAAGACGACTTCAAGGCTGAGGAGAAGCTGGTGCGGCCATACGCTTGTGAGATTGCCAACAAGATGGACCCTGAGGTATGGGTTCATCACTATGACTTGGAGAACAAAAGAGTTGCTCCAGAGACTCCTGAGATTGTAAAATTTGGCCGCCCCTCACAGGACCCAGCTGGTGTCCCCTCCTCTTCTACTGGGCCGAGTTCCTCATCACCGGCGGCTCCTGTTCCTGGTGCCGAGCCTACATTAAAGACTCCTGCTGCGCCCACTCCTTCAAGAGCTATCTCCGGTGACGCCCAGAAACAAGAAGAGCTGGCTAAGCATATGAAGAGTCCTAGAGGCACTGGTTTTCAAACGAAGAGAGTCGCCACCAAGCCTCCTGTGAAGCCGGCTCCTGCTTCTGCTGCTCAAACAAAAGACAAGTCTCCTGTGAAGAAGGACTCCCCGATTCTGGCTGAGAAATCGACTCCTCTAGAGGATCATCCCTTGAATGACTTTTGAATTTGTGTAATGATGTGCTACTGGTGTTTAAACTTTGTAATGATGCACTGCTGGTGCAAAACCTTTTTAGGTCTTTTGAACTACTTGTTCTGAAATTGTGCCAATCGGCTTGTAATGACTTGCTTGTTAAACTGTGAGATTTGATATGTATTATCTATGCAAGTCATTTTGTGGTTCTTATAACCCATCTAATTATCCACTGATGAATAAGTAGGCCCTGCATGACTTATCTTACAGCTTGTGCTGACAGGCTCCTGACACCTCATGTCCCTTAGGATTCATAAGAGCCGGAGACAAGTCATGCCTGTAGATTAATCATATTGTGCAGGATGCATCTGACTTACCAGCGAGAAAATTAGGAAAAGTTTGGCTACTGTGCCGGGTTCAAGAGTCTAAGATTTAACTTTTTTCACTAAAAAGCAAGCCCCCAAGAACATGATGATCAAAATTTAAAAAGATAAAGCGCACTCGCTGGGTGACTCGACTAAAGGACTCATATTCACAGAAGCCGGCTTTACTTCCTTTGATCATAATAATTTGATTACATCTAGGCATGGCTCACTGGGCTCTTTGCCTTTCAACTCATAAAACTATTACAACTTAAGTATAATAAGGACGTAACTGAGCTATGTTCCATGGCCTCTTTGCCTCTGCATAGGGATCTAGCGTATGAGCTGTGTCAGCTCCTTTACTTTCACTTGCCGGCTCTCGTACATCCATTAGATAGTACGACCCATTGTGCAAGTTCTTGCTTATGATGAACGGCCCTTCCCATGGTGGAGATAACTTGTGCATCCCTTCCCTGTTTTGGACAAGGCGAAGCACTAAGTCGCCTTCCTGGAAAGTCCGAGTCTTGATTCTGCGTGCATGGTATCGCCGCAAGTCCTGCTGATAAACTGCTGATCTCTCAAGGGCTAACTCCCTTGCTTCCTCGAGTGCGTCCACCGAGTCCTGGCGAGCGAGTTCATTCTCTGTCTCGACATAATTGGCGACTCGTGGCGAGTCATGCAGCAAGTCGCTTGGCAGGACGGCTTCTGCTCCATACACCATGAAGAAAGGTGTGAAGCCAGTGGATCTGTTAGAAGTCGTCCTTATACTCCAAAGTACTGCTGGCAGCTCCTCAACCCAACACCCGGCGGCTCTTAGCAAGGGGACTCGGAGCCGAGGTTTAATTCCCTTCAGCAACTCCTGATTTGCCCTCTCTGCTTGTCCATTGGACTGTGGGTGTGCCACTGAGTCTAGGCCGAGTCTGATGTTGTTCTGACCGCAGAACTTGGCCATCTCTCCAACTGATAAGTTGGTACCATTATCTGTAATGATGCTATGAGGATATCCAAAGCGCGTTGCTATTTTCTTGAAAAATCTCACTGCTGATGCTCCGTCGACTCTGCTGACGGGTTCGACTTCTACCCACTTGGTGAACTTGTCAACTGCTACTAGCAGATGGGTCTTCTGACAGGCGACTTTGAGAAAGGACCAACCATGTCAAGCCCCCAAACTGCAAACAGCCAAGTGATAGGAATAGTTCTGAGTTCTTGGGCTGGCACGTGGTCTTGCCTTGCATACCTTTGGCACCCGTCACAGACTCGTACTATCTTCTCTACGTCCAGATGTGCTGTTAACCAAAAGAACCTGTGCCTGAAAGCTTTTGACACCAAGGATCTAGTGGATGCATGATGACCACAATCACCTGCATGAATCTCTTGCAATATTTTCCTGCCCTCCTCTGGAGACACACACCTCTGGTATACTCCAGTGACACTCCTTCTGTACAACTCGCCATCAATGACTGTGTAGGACTTGCATCGCCTTATCAGCTGTCTCTGTTTGACTTCATCATGTGGGAGTTCACCCCTAAGGAGATATGCAAGGTAGGGCTCTGTCCATGCTGGTATTGCTCGTACTGCTGCCACCAGTGCTGACTCTGGATCTGGGGAGGCTAACTCCTCCTCTGAGGGCAACTTGAATGATGGGTGGCGAAGTTCATCCACAAATACATTTGGGGGTACTTTCTCTCGACAAGAGCCGAGTCATGATAACGCATCTGCGGCCTCGTTCTTGCGTCTGTCAATATGCTCCACTTGATAACCAGAAAAGAACCCAGCTATCTGTTCGACTGCTCTTCTATAAGCCGCCATGTTTGCATCCTTCGAGTCCTAGGTTCCAGATACTTGCTGAGCTACAAGATCCGAGTCTCCAAAGCACCTGATACGCTTGACGTTCATCTCCTTTGCTAAACGCAGGCCGTGTAACAAAGCCTCATATTCTGCCATGTTGTTTGTACAATCAAAATGCAACTGAAGGACATATGCCAACTTATCTCCTTTTGGTGAAGTTAGAACCACGCCGGCTCCTGAGCCCTCTAGCTGTCTGGACCCGTCGAAGTGCATTGTCCAATATTTGGTGCAAGGTGAACTTGGTGAGGATGTGCAATCAGTCCAGTCATTGACGAAGTCGACCAAAGCTTGAGATTTGATTGCTGTCCTAGGCTCATATGTGATATGGTAAGGACCCAACTCGATTGCCCACTTGGCAACTCGACCTGTAGCATCTCTGTTTTGTATGATATCGGCTAGCGGTGCTGAACTCACCACTTTGATTGGATGCTCTTGGAAATAATGCTTAAGCTTCCTGCTTGCAAGGAAAACTCCATAGACTAGCTTCTGCCATTGAGGGTACCTTTGCTTTGACTCTGTGAGGACTTCACTGATGTAGTAAACATGCCTCTGCACTGGGTACTCTTTTCCTTCCTCTGATCGTTCCACAACTACTATGGCACTGACCACCCTTTCATTGGCAGCCACATATAATAGCATGGGCTCCTTATCTGTAGGAGCTGCAAGTACTGGTGCTGATGATAGGGTTTTCTTCAAGTTCTCAAAGGCATCATCGGCTTCTTTGTCCCATATGAATTTGTCTGACTTCTTCAGGAGTCGGTAGAGAGGACCCGCCTTCTCTCCGAGTCTTGAGATGAATCTGCTGAGAGCTGCTACACAACCAGCGAGTTTCTGAATGTACTTTAGACAAGTCGGCTTCTACAGATTGTGAATAGCCTTAATTTTCTCTGGGTTTGCTTCAATGCCTCTCTCTGAAACAATGAAGCCAAGGAGTTTGCCTACAGGGACTCCAAAAGCACACTTGGTTGGGTTGAGTTTCCTCTTGTACTTGCGCAGGTTATCAAAGGTTTCTGTCAGGTCTGTTATCAGAGAGTCGGCCTTTTGGGACTTGACAACTACATCATCCACATAAGCATGAATATTCCTTCCAATCTGTTCTTTGAAACAATTCTGGATGCACCTCTGATATGTAGCTCCTGCGTTCTTGAGTCCAAAGGGCATTGTTGTATAACAAAATGCTCCAAAGGGCGTGATGAAAGACGTCTTCAGCTCATCCTCTGTGTTGAGTCTCATCTGGTGGTACCCTGAATAGGCATCCAAAAAACAAAGTAACTCTGACCCCGCTGTGGAGTCAATGATCTGGTCAATACGAGGCAATGCAAACGGGTCCCTAGGGCAATGCTTATTAAAACCCGTGAAGTCGATGCACATGCGCAACTCTCCTGTTTCTTTGGCACTAGCACTGGATTGGCCACCCACTCTGGGTGAAAGACTTCCTTGATGAACTCGGCTGCGAGGAGCCGAGCCACCTCTTCTCCGATGGCTTTCCTCCCGTCATCATGAAACTTGCGCAAACCTTGTTTAACTGGTCTTGCATTAGTGTTAACGTGTAAGCTGTGCTCGGCGAGTTCTCTGGGGACTCCTGGCATGTCCGATGGCTTCCATGCAAAGACGTCCCGGTTCTCACGGATGAACTCGACGAGCGCGCTTTCCTATTTATCAGAGAGGTGTGCCCCGATGGTGAACTGCTTGGAAGAATCACCAGGGGTAAAGTCGACTTGCTTTGTATCCTGAGCTGACTTGAATTTCATCTTCTCCTCTGTGGCCGGCTTCTTAAGGACCGAGTTGTCCTCCGGGTCCATGTTTGCCTTATAAAATTTCAGCTCCTCTTGAGCACAAGCTGTCTCGGCCATCGCTGCATCTCCTAGTTCACACTCCAATGCCATCTGCTTGCTGCCATTGACTGTAATGACTCCTGCTGGACCTGGCATCTTTAGCTTCAAGTAAAAATAGCATGGTCTGGCCATAAACTTAAAGTATGCTGGTCGACCAAAGAGAGCATGGTATGGACTCTTGAGATCCACTACCTCAAAAGGCATAATCTCCGAACGAAAATTCTCCACTGTGCCAAAAGCAACCTCAAGATAAATCTTACTGATTGGCTTGGCTGACTTCCCTAGTACGATTCCATGAAAAACTATCTCAGTGGGTATTAGCTGCCTATCTTGCAGCTGCATCCTCTTGAATGTGTCATAATATAAGATGTTGATACTACTTCCACCATCCATGAGCACTTTGTTCAATGTGTAGCCCCCAACTTGAGGTGCCACCACCAAGGCTAGCTGCCCTGGGTCGTCGACTCTTGGTGGATGATCTGCCCGACTCCATGTGATGGTTTGCTCTGACCACCTTAGCCACTGTGGGATTGCCGGCTCCACTGCATTGACAGCTCTAACCTTTAATTTCTTGGCACGCTTGGACGTGCTTGTTGTGAAGACATGGTAATTGCCACGACTCGGGTTCTGTGGCCGAGTTGTGACATAATACTGCCCATTGTCATCGTGAAGCTGCTTCGGGTTCTGCTGGAACCCGCCCTGTTGGTTACCTCCTGCTTGAGGTTGGTTGGGGTTATTGCCGGCTCCTCCACCGTGGTTGCCGGGTCCTCCACCATCATTGTTTCCTCTATATCCGTTGTTGCTGCCTCTATTTCCTGGTCCTGGGAACCTGGCACGCTGCAAATCCACGCACTGTCCCAAGGTGCCGTTTCTGGCATGTTTAGGGCATGGACTCGCCAGAACCTCCTCTGTGGTCGGCCTACGTCCCTGATACCCTTGAGAGTTGTTGTCCTTGCGTCTGACCCCAGTGTTTGTGTTAGCCACTAGGTCAGAGTTGTCTCCATATGGCCGCTTGTTACTTCCCTGGTTCTGGTTCTGATTTTGATTCTGGTTCTGACCATTGCCACCATGTCCTTTAGGCCCTTCCTCCTGATCCTTTGTTTTGTCTGTGGCAGCGTGCTTATTAGCACCTACCATGATCTCACCAATCGTAAGGGGAATACCTTGATTCAGGCTCTCCTTCATGCGACCCAGTTTCCAGCTCAAGAGATTGTAGCTGCAATTTCTCTCCATTGCCATTAGCACTGAAATTGTTGGGAGTCCTTGCGATGAGTTGATGATCTCTGACACCCGCATCATCCAATGCCTTGCAGACCCGCCCTTTCTCTGAACACACCGCTCCAAGTCCTCTATGGTACTAAGCTTTTTGCATGTTCCCTGGAAGTTCTGTATGAAAGCCGACTTCAACTGCTCCCAAGAATTGATTGATCTGGGAGGCAAATTACGCATCCACACTTTGGCTGCTCCCTCCATCATAAGGTACATGAATTTGGCACACAGGTTACCTGTGGCATTGCGGATACTCATCGCCATCTCGTATGTGCCCAACCAGGAAGTCGGGTCCATGTTGGGCTCGTAATTGGGAACTTTGCGCGGCTCCTTGAAGTCGCTGGGGAAAGACTCGGACCTGATGGCATCTGACAGACACTCTGGTCCTGTTAGTGAAGGAGAGGTACCAGGAAAAGTCACCTCTGTGTGTGCCCGGGTTGGCTGAGGCTGGTTATCTGGACCAGCTAGGGCTCTGTCCCTCTCAGCCTCCCGTGCCCTGGCCGCCTCCCTCTCTCGTCGCTGTCTCGCTTCATCAACCACCAGCTGAGCTCGTGAGGCCGTTGGTATGTTTGCCCTATTCCTCTCTTGTTCACGGCGCCTTGCGCTTGTAGAGTTGGCCGGGTGAGACTCGTCATGTCGACTCCTCGTGCCAGAGTTGAATGGTGTCGAGTGCAACCTACTTGCATCTGGAAACGCTGGTTAAAGAGCTTGCTGAGTCATTGTTGTCTTCAACATCTCAATAGCACGGTGGGTCTCCTGTCCCGCTGGTCCTTCTGGTATCTCAATGTTCTCTAGTCTCATAGTTGCCGCATGAACGTTATCCATTGGGTTGGAGTAATGCCCCTCTGGAGTACGAAACCTGCCAGGTGGAGGTCCCATACCACCTGTTGATCCTCCTCCGACTCCTCCTTCAGGTGGCGGTCCGTTGGTACCGTTGCCGCCGGGTCCTTCTGGTGGTGGTGGTGGTGTGTGCTCCTCCTCCTGCGCCGCCTCCTGCAGCTGATGAGCTCCCTAGCCCGGCTCCTACGCCTGGGCCATTGGGTGTGTTGAACAAAGCAGTTGGGTTGACAATGACTCCGCCACGCAGGCGACTCCTCGCCCTGCGATGCTGAATTGAGGTGAATTCTTCCTGGCGACTCCTTACAACCTGGGCCTCTGTCTGGACCCGGGCCCGCTCTTCCGCCAATCTGCGATTTGCCTCTGTGATTTCTGCTAGCTGCCTCTCTAACGCAACACGAGCACTGGCTAATTCGGCCGCCCGCTCTGCTGCGTTGCTTCCATTGATTTCCTTTGTCCTGATGCGCAAACCATGCCGACGAACACGTTGATCCCTCCAAAGACAAGCTGATAACCCTCGTCGACTTCCTCCATCTCTGGAGTCCAGCCGGAGTCATCGATCTTGGTTTCTCCATGCTCATCAGTGTAGACTCGCCCGATGGCGAGTTTCTCCATGGCCCGGCGAGCGGCTCCCACGATCTCAACTCCTCGCATCTCCAGCCCCACGGTGGGCGCCAACTGTCGTGGGGTTGTCACGGCAAGTCCTTCCTCTGGGAAGGTGAGTTCTGGGGCCATTGATGCACGAAGTACGTAGGAGAGGTTAATCTCGCCTAGGGACATAGATTTACCCAGGTTCGGCCCCTCTTGATTAGAGGTAAAGACCTACTTCCTGCTTCTCTTTATTGCTCTAGATCTGATCTCGATTACAGGGTTCCGGCTCCTATCTGGGGAGTCGGCGACTATGGATCTGGTGTTTCTAGATTGCTTAGGACTTGTCGATCTAAGGTCCAGGACCCCGCTTATAAAGGTGGCCGGGTCTCTGGACTTACAACCTACACCGAGTCATATTAGAACACGGAGTCCTACCCTACGTCTTGGCCTTCCAAGTTAGGGCTCCGGGTTGTACTTGGACTCCTTCCTGACGGGTCCCTTTTCCGTCATGGGCCTTGATTGGCTTGTCTCCAGCCCAGCCCATGCGACTTGATGCATGACTCGGCTTTGGCCTTCTTGGTCTTGGCGGGTCTACTTTCCGGGTTCATGGGCCTACCTATAAAGTATCCCCCCCATCACACCAAGTTCACCTTGCACCAAATATTGGACAATGCACTTCGACGGGTCGAGACAGCTAGAATGCTCAGGAGCCGGCGTGGTTTTAACTTCACCAAAAGGAGATAAGTTGGCATATGTTCTTCAGCTGCATTTTGATTGTACAGACAATATGGCAGAGTATGAGGCTTTGCTGCATGGTCTCCGTTTGGCCAAGGAGATGAACATCAAGCGTATCAGGTGCTTTGGAGACTCGGATCTTGTAGCTCAGCAAGTATCTGGAACCTGGGACTCGAAGGATGCAAACATTGTGGCTTATAGAAGAGCAGTCGAACAGATAGCCGGGTTCTTTTCTGGTTATCAAGTGGAGCATATTGACAGACGCAAGAACAAGGCCGCAGATGCGTTATCACGACTCGGCTCTCGTCGAGAGAAAGTACCCCCAAATGTATTTGTGGATGAACTTCACCACCCATCAATCAAGTTGCCTTCAGAGGAGGAGTTAGCCTTCCCAGATCCAGAGTCGGCACTTGTGGCAGCAGTACGGGCAATCCCAGCATGGACGAGCCCGACCTTGCATATCTCCTTAGGGGTGAACTCCCACAGGATGAAGTCAAACAGAGACAGCTCATAAGACGATGCAAGTCCTACACAGTCATTGATGGCGAGTTGTACAGAAGGAGTGTCACTGGAGTATACCAGAGGTGTGTGTCTCCAGAGGAAGGCAGGCAAATACTGCAAGAGATTCATGCAGGTGACTGTGGTCATCATGCATCCACTAGATCCTTGGTGTCAAAAGCTTTCAGGCACGGGATCTTTTGGTTAACAGCACATCTGGACGTAGAAAAAATAGTACGAGTCTGTGATGGATGCCAAAGGTACGCAAGGCAAGACCACGTGCCAGCCCAAGAGCTGAGGACTATTCCTATCACTTGGCCGTTTGCAGTTTGGGGGCTTGACATGGTGGGTCCTTTCTCAAAGTCGCCTTGTCAGAAGACCCATCTTTTAGTAGCAGTTGACAAGTTCACCAAGTGGGTGGAAGTCAAACCCGTCAGCAGAGTCGACGAAGCATCAGCAGTAAGATTTTTCAAGAAGATAGCAACACGCTTCGGATATCCTCACAGCATCATTACAGATAATGGTACCAACTTATCAGTTGGAGAGATGGCCAAGTTCTGTGGTGAGAACAACATCAGACTCGACCTAGCCTCAGTGGCACACCCATAGTCCAATGGACAAGCAGAGAGGGCAAATCAGGAGTTGCTGAAGGGAATTAAACCTCGGCTCCGAGTCCCCTTGCTAAGAGCCGCCGGGTGTTGGGTTGAGGAGCTGCCAGCAGTACTTTGGAGTATAAGGACGACTCCTAACAGATCCACTGGCTTCACACCTTTCTTCATGGTGTATGGCGCAGAAGCCGTCCTGCCTAGCGACTTGCTGCATGACTCGCCACGAGTAGCCAATTATGTCGAGACAGAGAATGAACTCGCTCGCCAGGACTCGGTGGACGCACTTGAGGAAGCAAGGGAGTTAGCCCTTGAGAGATCAGCAGTTTATCAGCAGGACTTGCGGCGATATCACGCATGCAGAATCAAGACTCGGACTTTCCAGGAAGGCGACTTAGTGCTTCACCTTGTCCCAAAACAGGGAAGGGATGCACAAGTTATCTCCACCATGGGAGGGACCGTTCGTCATAAGCAAGAACTTGCACAATGGGTTGTACTATCTAATGGATGTACGAGAGCCAGCAAGTGAAAGTAAAGGAGCTGACACAGCTCATACGCTAGATCCCTATGCAGAGGCAAAAAGGCCATGGAACATAGCTCAGTTACGTCCTTATTATACTTAAGTTGTAATACTTTTATAAGTTGAAAGGCAAAGAGCCCAGTGAGCCATGCCTAGATGTAATCAACTTGTTATGATCAAAGGAAATAAAGCCGGCTTCTGTGAATATGAGTTCTTTTAGTCGAGTCACCCAGTGAGTGCACTTTATTTTTTAACTTTGATCATCAGGTTCTTGGGGGCTTGCTTTTCAGCGAAAAAAGTTAAGCTTAGACTCTTGAACCCGGCACAGTAGCCGAACTTTTCCTAATTTTCTCGCTGGTAAGTCAGATGCATCCTGCACAATATGACTAATCTACAGGCATGACTTGTCTCCAGCTCTTATGAATCCTAAGGGGCATGAGGTGTCAGGAGCCTGTCAGCACAAACTGCAAGAGAAGTCATGCAGGGCCTACTTATTCATCAGTGGATAATTGGATGGGTTATAAGAACCACAAAATGACTTGCACAGATAATACATATCAATCTCACAGTTTAACAAGCAAGTCATTACAAGCCGATTGGCACAATTTCAGAACAAGTAGTTCAAAATACCTAAAAAGGTTTTGCACCAGCAGTGCATCATTACAAAGTTTAAACACAAGTAGCACATTATTACAAAAATTCAAAAGTCATCCAAGGGATGATCCTCTAGAGGAGTCGACTTCTCAGACGGAATCGGGGAGTCCTTCTTCTCAGGAGACTTGTTCTTTGTTTGAGCAGCAGAGGCAGGAGCCGGCTTCATAGGAGGCTTGGTTGCGACTCTTTTCGTTTGAAAACCGGTGCCTCTGGGACTCTTCATGTGCTTAGCCAGCTCTTCTTGTTTCTGGGCGTCACTAGAGATAGCTCTTGAAGGAGTGGGCGCAGCAGGAGTCTTCAATATAGGCTCGGCACCAGGAGTAGGAGCCGCCGGCGATGAGGAACTCGGTGCAGCAGACGAAGAGGGGACACCAGCCGAGTCCTGTGAGGGGCGGCCAAATTTTACAATCTCAGGAGTCTCTGGAGCAACCCTTTTGTTCTCCAAGTCATAGTGATGAACCCATACCTCAGGGTCCATCTTGTTGGCAATCTCACAAGCGTATGGCCGCACCAGCTTTTCCTCAGCCTTGAAGTCGTCTTGGGTGAAGGGTTTGCCATCCTCATGTTGTTCTGGCTTTCCCATAGTAAGCAGTGCCGGCTCTAAGACAGTGGGATAATAACTGTGGGCTAGGGCAAGGATTCTGATGGATGCTCTCCTCAAAGAAGATTGCTTCCACAGCCGCATATACCCTGGTGCCCTAGACAACTCGTCCACCAGACGTTCAGGCTCTTTGGGGCACTTGCCCTTAGCATTCAGATATTTTACCACAGCACGGGCTCCTTCTTGCAGCCCATGGCAATAAGTCCAGCATCTCATGCAAGTTGCTTGCTAGTGGGCAGCTTGAGTTTTGGGGAGTCAGCCCCTGCAGAAAGGAAATCAATGATTGTCAGACTAAAAGCAGTTCAGAAAGATGCAAAGAGGGAGTAAGCAAAAGTACAAACTTACCGAATATGTGTTGGCACATGGCCCCAATGCCTTTGCGGCAGGTGTCAAAGACAGCTTTCAGATCGTTGTGTGCCTTTTGAGCAATTCTTTTGGCATCTGCAGATTCTTTCTTCACCTGCTCCAGTTGAGCAGATAAAGCTTTCAGATCCTTCTCCAATTGAAGAGAGTGCTCTTTCTCAGCCTGAGCAGACCTGGCACTAGCAGCTGCTTGGTCCTCCAGCTCCTTCATATCCCTCTTCATCTTGGAGATAAGGCTCTGCAATCACAAGTCAAATTTTTGCAAGTCAGAATTGACAAGTCATAGCTTACAAGTCAGAATTGATAAGTCAGATTTTACAAGTCAACGCAGAGAACTCATGAGCTCCAAGTTGTCACAAGTTAACAACTTGGCGCTTGGGGGCTACTCAGGAGTCAAATTTTTCTCTCACAACCAGCAGGCATGGGTCCTAGTCAACAAGTCATCAGCTCCAAGTCGTCACAAGTCAACAACTTGGCGCTTGGGGGCTACTCGCAGAGCAGAATTTTTTCTACACGTTAATTACCAGTTAATTACATGGATTTGTAGCTCCAAGTCGTCGCAGGCTGACAACTCGGCGCTTGGGGGCTACTCGTGGAAAAGTTTTTTGGTCCAAGGACCCGACATACAGCAAATCAGCAGCCCCGAGTCCTAGTAGAGCTAAGGACTCAGTGCTTGGGGGCTACAGTGTGCAAATTTTTTCTACACAGCAATTGAGTTCAATTTCAAAGCAAAGCACCTATCTTAGTCACAAGACACCACAGACAGGTGCTTGGGGGCTACTGCAATAGGAGGCTATCAGAAAGCGTAAAGGATAAAAGTCATAAGAGCTTACGTTATGAATCATGTGAAGGGACCTAAGAGCCACTTGCTCGTCATCCTTTAGCCTGGCGGATTGATCGTTCAGGTCGACTGCTTCAGCATAAGCTTCAGAGAAAGACATATTGTCAGCCACCCGAAGTCGGCTGTAGTCAATAGAGGACTTGGCCTTGTCGTTCGGTTGAGCTACAGGAGCCGCCTTCGGAGAAGCCGGATGAGCTTGAGGCGCGGTGACAGGAGTCCCAGTCCCAGAGGAAGGCTGGACCACCAGTGGAGTCGCCTCCCGAGTCCTTGAAGGGGACTCGAGAACAGTGGGAGCTGTGGTTGCACCAGCAGATGCAGGAGTGGAGGGACCTGTCCTCGTGCTTGTTGTTTGAGAAGCCGAAGGAGGGACAGGCCCGCGAGAATATGTGACATCAGTCATGCCGGGGAGCTTGGTGACCTTGACACAAGGCCGAGCCTTGAAATAGACAAAGTCAGGAGTCAGCAATAAATCTGGTGAAAAGGAAAAGCAGAAGTCATTTGAATGCAAATAGAGTAAACAGAGAAGTCATACCCAGTATTAGTCTCCAGGTCCAAGGAGGCCTGAGAGTCCGAAGAGGGCATAGACATGCCGGAGTGGTAGGAGTCGTCTTTGCTAGGAGGAGAAGCCGACTTCCGTTGGTGCGAAACTGGCAGAGGATCAGGAGTCTCTGCAGGCCCATCGGAGCGCAATTTCCTCTTCCTAGCAGCAACAACGCTCTGCACACGTTCTTCAGGCTTAGCAGGCGAACGAGTTGATCCAAGGACTCGTGAAAGGGGTACCTTGGGAATAGCCTCTCGAGACCCATTGTTATGGGAAGCCGGGGAGGAAGAGGAGTGACTTTTAGCTGAGGACTCTTCAGATAAGGACGGCTGAGCGGCAGCAATCCCAGAAGTTGTGTTAGCTTGCTCAGTGACAGGAGCCTCCGGAGAGGACTCGCCTTCATCAGTATCATCCACAACAGGAGCCTCTGGAGAGGACTCCTCATCCTCGTCATCATTGTCATCACCATCATTTGCAGCAGGGGCCTCCTGAGAGGACTCCTCGTCTGCATCATCCTCAGCATCCTCTGCCACAGTAGTCTGTTCTGTGACAGGAGTCTCTTCTTCAACCTCAGCCTCAGCTTCAGTTTCATTCCTAGTGCCAGCTCCAGAGGCCGGCTTCCAGAAGGAGTCGGTGAGCTGCAAGAGAGTCAGAGAAAATGAGTTAACAAGCGATACAGATAAAAGCAAGTTAGAAATGTGGTAAAGTGTAAAGCTTACATCAGGAGCCGGATTGGTGGAGCAGAAGGGCTGGAGCCCAAAGTGCGCCTGGTCCTTCACCGGCTTCCCGGTCAGCTTTTTGATGAGCCGACCAAGTTCAGGACCATCTGACAGTTGCTCCGTCACCCGGAGGTCGTCACCCCGCGCAGCGAGTATACGTACAAATGAGCCGAGTCCTATGACTCAGCGGCTGAATCCTCCAGGTGGTCCAGCATCGAACAAGATCCATGGTTTCCAAATTGCGTGATAGAAGAGCTCGAATTCGGACGATCAGAGACTCGACTTTTGGCCGGGCGGTCTTCGGGCACCTAGCCTTCATAAGGGGAGTCGCCTCGAGGCGATCTTCAGAGAATAGTGGGAGTTTAGGTTCATCTGCAGGAGAGGTATCCTTGCAGTAAAAGAAGGTTTTCTGCCAATCCTTGATGCGATTAGGAAAGACAGGTTTGGGAAAGATAGAATGAAGGCGCCGTTGGAGAGCGACGGCGCCGCATTGCAGAAGGGGCCGCCAGATGTTTCAGGTTGGGGATTGCAGTAAAAGAGTTCAAGACAGAGATCAAGATCGGGCTTATTTGGAGGTAGTCCTCACACAGAGTGACGAAATTGGACAACGTAAGGATGGCATTGGGAGCCAAGTCATGGATCCGCAGCTTATAGAAGTCAAGGAGCTGGCGGAAGAAGAGATTACCCGGGGGCGTGAATCCGCGGAATAGGTGTTCTGCGAAAATCACAACCTCATCCTTCGTGGGAGCGGGCAACACCTCATTCCCTGAGGCCCGAGCCTTTACATTGGACGGAAGATGGCCAGTCAGCCGATGTGTCTTCAGTTGCTCAGCCGTAATCATAGATCCGCCCCAATCGGCGGAAATCGAGCGCTTGGAGGAAGGAGCTTTAGCGGCGGCGGCGGCCGCGGCGGCGATGTCAACCGTCCTGCTTGACGAGGAGGCCTTGGCCTTGGAGGAAACCTTGGCGCGCTTGGGTGTCATGGCGAGCGGGCGGTGTATGCTGAGCGCGGGAAAGAAATGAGCGTGAGGGAGAAGAGAAATTTGGGGGCGAAAGGGACAAGTGAGGTTCTGGTCCCCACCCTTTGCAATTTATAAGGGAGTAAAAACCCTAGAAAGTTACAGTGGTGGTCCACGGTAAATTGTGGATAGCGATTCAGCGCTTGAAAGTCAAAACAGGAAATACCTGAGAGAATAAAGTCACAGAAGTGGGAAAAATCCGGCTTGTCCCAGTAAGGCGAGTCCTGTGACTTCAAGAATCAAAAAGAGTTAAATTCCTCAGAGCCAGTTCACAGGAGCCATAACAAACTCGGCCGGTGTCACAAAGGGCAAGAGTGGTGGACTCGAACAAGGGATGAGGATTGACTCATTTTATATGTGTGTTATATTTTTATGCAGGAATTCATCTTGGAGCTAGCAGCAAGCGACTTTTGAGCCTGAGACTCAGATTGGAGAAGTCGAGTGAAGAAATTGGACCAAGGAGTCGGGTGAAGCCGCCAAAGCTGCGCCCAAGATAAATTCGGGGGCTACTGATGGGGGGATACTTTATAGGTAGGCCCATGGACCCGGAAAGTAGACCCGCCAAGACCAAGAAGGCCAAAGCCGAGTCATGCATCAAGTCGCATGGGCGGGGCTGGAGACAAACCGACCGAGGCCCATGACGGAAAAGGGACCCGTCAGGAAGGAGTCCAAGTACAACCCGGAGCCCTAACTTGGAAGGCCAAAATGTAGAGTAGGACTCCGTGTTCTATTATGACTCGGTGTAGGTTGTAAGTCCAGAGACCCGGCCACCTTTATAAGCGGGGTCCTGGACCTTAGATCGGAGGTTCTAAGCAATCCTTAGTCGCCGACTCCCCAGAGAGGAGCCGGATCCTTGTAATCGAGAATCCACCCAATCAATAAAGAGAAGCAGGAAGTAGGTCTTTATCTCGATCAAGAGGGGCCGAACCTGGGTAAATCTGTGTCCCTAGGCGAGATTAACCTCTCCTACGTACTTCGTGTATCAATGGCCCCAGAACTCACCTTCCTAGAGGAAGGACTTGCCGTGACAACCCCACGACACCTCCTCTTCGCCGAGGTCATCCTCGGCGTGGCCGTTGTCATCGTCCTCTGGGTGCTCGACGCGGGGCTCGGGGTCGACATGGCGCTCCGGAGCAGCACTTCCACGCGGGCGGCCGCGCGGGGTTGCCAGCGGGAGTGGTGGCGGCGCTGACCGTCCGGCGAGCGAGACGTTCGGCGCGAGAGCCGGCCATGGCGGTGTCGAGGTTGAAGATGCGCCTCAGCCCCCTACCTGGCATGTCAAATGTCGGAGAACTGTACCAGGAACTGGGTGTGTCTCACTAGGTATCGAGTAAGGGGCTGAACACGGAATCAAACAACCCTCAACGTGCCTCGGCGACGGAGCTCGTCGAGAATCGCTGCGGGACGGCACTGCAGAGATGAACACACGATGTTACCCAGGTTCAGGGCCCTCTTGGAGAGGTAAAACCCCTACGTCCTGCCTTGGTTGTATTGCACTTGCTTGGAGAGGTTTTAGTACAAAGAGAGCTTGGCGAGCTTAAGGTGGCTAACAATGGCTAACCCTAGATCTAAGATTGCCAACTATAGGCCAACCAGGATCGAACCAACTAGCTATCCACTGAAGAACCCTTTGCCCGGACGTGCTCCCCCTCCTTTTATAGGTGTCTTGGACCTCTTCCCCCAAATATCTTGGTGGGAAGGGTTACCACATGGCGACGAAGGAGGAGGACGGGTGCACGATAAAGGTAGAGTCCATGGGCGCGGTCCATGGCAGGGAGTGGTGTCACCAAAGCTGGAAAAGGCCACCGTCCAGCCAGGACGGTGGGTTGGTGCCGCTGAGGTGGGATGTGTCCCACGGTGATGTCACCCTTGGAGGGTAGCTGCAGACGGTCCCCTTATCACCAAAGTGGCAATTCTTGGAGCTCCTTTGCTTGGTGCAGCGTTGATGACTGCTTTATACACGAGAACGACAACTGTGGCGCTACCGTCACCGCGCGTTGGCGCGCCCGTGACTCTGCGGAGGGCGCAGAGCCCATGTGCGCTCTACCGCGGAGGCAGAGCTAGCTTCGTGGGGAAGGAACCCCGCGAGGCATGGAGGCCTCGCCGAGCCATCGGCTTGGTCCTTAGCAGAATCGAGGACGGCGTCCGAGATGTCCTCTCGAAGAGAGGTCCCTCATGAGGGGAAAAGCCCTCGCGAGGAGGAGGGGTCCCTCGTGAGGGAAAAAACCCTCGCGAGGCTCGCCAGGCTTGGAGAGCCTGGTCCTTAGCGAAATCTTCTGAAGAGTGTCGTGGGCCCTGGCAGGCCGGCCCGTGGTACCCTGGTTTCCACTGTGCCGACAGTAACTATTTTCGAACTAAGAGTATCGATCCCACGAAGAGGTTAGGAATTATTCGCTCTGTTTCAAAATATAAGATGTTTATATATTTTAATTTAGATCACATAAGGTTTGAAATGAGTGAACCAAGACACTAAAAAAAGGATAAAAGATGTTGTGTTTAGAAACTGAGCGAGTAGTCATTAGCCTTTTGCAAAGTTTTATGGAGAAGTGTATGCAGTAATTCCAAAGAAAAGTGTAACACAATTATGAAAATTGTAGAGTGTTTAAAGTGTGATTAAATTAAATGAATAACTGGAAATAAAAACAAGAGCTCTTGTCACCGCTGTACCTCTCGTGTCTGCTTTGCACCGATATTAATATGCTAAAATATTACATGGCCGACTAAACAACATCATGAAAGAACATTACCACAATCAAACATATTATTACATTTAGTTGACATAATTGATACTACCTCTGATCACATTTAATTGTCGCTGGAAATGAGCTATTCAAGTACACTTAAGTAGCACTACTCACGACAATTTTTCCCGGCCGGAGCGAGTAGTATTCTTTTATATCCCTCAATTATAAAACTACTCGGACATAGGCCCACAAGAAATCATCGAGGTTTTTATATGAATAACTGATGGAATACCAGCATGCTCCCATCCAAGTACTTCACTTACCTAATCTCTTACTGACTTATACTCATTTGTCGGGAATCTTTCTCATTCACTCTTTCTTGTCAACGGCGTTGTATTCAACACAAAGTTATCTCCTTGTAAATGTCCAATCTCCAATCATGAACTCGTGTTTGGTAGTTAGTGTTGCTTTTTCTGTCATTGGCGATGACTACTATAGACGATCAACTTCCTATTTATTCTTCCAGAACTGAAAATATCCACATTCTTATTGTCTTCATCCTCCTTTGTCTTCAACCTTATAGTACTCTTGGACACATAAGTGTTGATGAATTTCTTCTCAAGCTCAATCCCAGTAGTATTAATTTCTCTTAATTGCTCCTACGATACCGCTTCCACCAAGTTACGGCAATCTCGTCAACATGTATATGCATTTTATTGCTTCTTCTTTCAAATGTATTTGAATTACCCTTCAGTCTCTCTCTACCAAGAACACCATCCTTAAGTTTGACGGCCACGAAAAGACTTTATGAGTTGATATGCAAAAACTTCCTACCTTCCTTCTTGATTATGTCTCCTTATGTAGCTTTTCTTGCCTCATCCCTGGTAGATCTTGTCAAACTTACTTGTTCATCCATCCTTCTTAATACTAGTGAGATTTGTCTCCATATCCTAATATGAGGTGGAATATAGTCCATCACCATCAATGGCTTCATTGACTTTTATATTCCTTTGACTTCCTTCTCTTCACAAGCTTCCATTGATACCTCAATTCTGATCACTCAGAACGCTCTCATACTAACCTATGTACCCTCTAGACCAGTAACATCAAGAAAGAACAAAATGTTGCAACATGCATTTGCACATCAAATTCAAACTTCATGCTCGGATCTAGTCAATCAAAAATCCAATAAGAACCAATAAAACCCAAATATAATTATATATCACTCATGCACCATAAGCCCATAACATAAATTGTACTCCCTCCGATCCAAAATAAGTGTCGATGATTTAGTACAAACTTTGTACTAGACTAGTACTAAATCTCCGACACTTATTATGGATCGGAGGGAGTACTTTGAATATAAACATCTCAGGCTCCAAGGCTCAGATGCTATACACAACAAGTTAGGTATACTAGCTAAACGCCCGTGTGTTGCAACGGACAGTAGCTGATATATATAATCATTGATGAAATGGTTATTATATTTTGTGAACACGTATTAAGAATAGCTTCCATGAAACTTAATTCAAAACATATATATTAGGATAAATGCTTTATTATTCTCGGTTTTTCTATTGGTTAATGTCATCTTCTCTATTTGTGGTAAATTTGCAGAGAATAACCATCAATAAAAGAGACGCAAAGTCAGCCATACTTTTTAAATTAAATTCACCCTACCACCATTCTGACACAGTCGTGTCGCTGGTCCCGACCTACCGCTTTTTGACATTGGAGCCAACGCGATTTCTGGTTTCCCAAAAGCCGGCAACACTACTGCACTATCTCTTCGTTCATCCTAACCATCGACACTCTTTGTTAGTTTATCATTAACCATCGGCCATCCCTCTAAACCCGGGAGACACTTGATAAACCCAGGCACGAACATGTCTTTGAGGTAACTTTGCAGAGAATAACCATAAATAAAAGAGACGCAAAGTTCAGCCATACCTTTTAAATTAAATTCATCCTACCACCTGACACAACCGCGTCGCTGGTCCTGACCTACCGCCTTTTGGCACTGGTGCCAATGCTATTCCTGGTTTCCCAACAGTCGGCAACACTACCACGCTATCTCTTCATTCGTCCTAACCGCTGACATTCCCTGTTTGTCCGCCATTAACCACCGGCCATCCCTCTAAACCTGGGAGACACTCGATAATCTCAGGCACCAACAATGGACCCCCACCCCACACCTAAGTCTCTTCGTCGCATCCATCATCGTTGCTGCTTCCGCCTCGAGCTCCGTCTCTGGCTCCAATTCGTCCTAGGTGCCGGAGCTTGCAAGGTAGGTTGAACCTATCTTTTCATCTTTCTCTTTCATTAAGAAAAAGAGCCACAACAATATTACAAATCTTGGCACATCATCGTCTGGTCGAAAGGTCGACTGAAATGAGGACATGAAACCATTGCATCTATATAATAGAAAATCGTTGAGAAAAATCATACCATTCAACATTATAAGCATGTTCATTTATTACAAAACACATCATATGGCAGCAGACATAGGTGCATTACATGGAGTGGCCTTAAGACTCGAGGAATGACATCTGCTCACGTGATGCAGTAATATTGTTGGTATTGTGACTTCATTCCTTTGCAATGTGATGCGAATATTTAACGAATCCTACATACATGTATGTGAGTTTTGTGCGCCTGCATGAAAAAGCCCTATCTAAACATTAGAAAGAATCAATAAAAAATACAAAATACGAAAAATCGTTTTGAAACATGGGAGCATATGCTCCCGCCACTCGGGAAAACATTTCAGGATATCAAAAAATTCCGAACAAAAATTTGGCATGAACATCTTGACATTCTATGTGCGCAAGCCAAGTTTCACGCAATACCAACATTTTTTATTAAATGTATCATTAAAAACTTTTTGGAGCACAAATTTTTGTCTTCTTTACACATGACAGATAAAATGTCGGTTTTCCGTGAAATGATTTCCTGAACTCATAGAATATCGAGATGTACAGACGAAGTTTTTTGAAAACCGAAAACATATGCTTCTGAGCCAACACATCGCCCGTACAAACATATTAGTTATTAGATGGAATAGCAGGCGCCATGATATTCCTATTCACCACGAAGAGTAACTCGGGACTTTGGTTGTATTCGGCCACGATCGTGTCTTGACATTTTTGTTCATAGCTACTATGCAAAAGTAATTAGTTTTAATTGAGGCGTACGTCATTTTTCGTTCTGCAAGTGAGGGAACACGTATGGCTCAGAACTAGGGGGTCATATTAGTGTCATAAGCTGGTCAGTTGCGATCGAAACAGGGGCCGATGAGCCACACCGTGCGGTACAGTTTCAGGATTTTTTTTCCCGTACTCGCCTCACCTGTGCGTGCATTTTTCTTTTAAGAAAGGAGCCGAATATGGAGAAGTTGTTGCGTGTTAGTTGTGCGGTGTGTACGTGAGATGAGATGATTAACAAAATAACAAACTCCATCCAATTTTGTTGGTCCATTGAGATGGTTCGTTGTGTGCTGGCATTTTTTTGTAATTAGAAGAACGTGTGACACCAGGCATTCAATGATGGATTCAGCTTTTGTAGTAAAAGATTAATGTGTAAAATACGTAAACGTAGACATGGATATACAAGAAAATAATCTCCAATGCATTCATGGGTCATGACATGTTCCTTTGAAGTGAGAGGAACACAAAAACAACTCCACCTTAATATACCAGAAACCATCAGATGCTACAGTCCAAACATCTCTTTAATTTATTAATTCTAGCAGAATCAGTAGTGACAGAACATAATCAAGTCACCCGGGAGATATTCCAGGGAAGCAACATACATAGATGGGAAGCTGTAGGGGCGGTAACGAGCTACAGGGCTGTTCCAGGCAGCGATTCAGGAGTGGACAAGGGAGCTTGGGGAAGATTGCATCGACAACTGGAGATTGGAAAGTTTGGCACTCGGCATGGATGGCGATCTACGTGTTGAGGAGGAGCAATCCAGCGAGAAGTTGCGTCAGAGAAGACCAAGGCCTATACATGTAGCTCGTGCGGACTGCTCCTGCTGGTGTTGGAGGTAGGGCGGTGCAGCTCCCCGGGGAGGAGTAGCACGGCTTCAGCCGAGAGCTCTGAGTTGACCCGGCGGCGCCGTTTTTTCCCCTAGTCGCGTCGGAGCTCGAGATAAAACAGCGACGTAACCGGGAACCCTAGCGCTGCCTCATGTTTCTCCACGGGAGGAGAACAAGAACGAGAGGAAAACAAGGTGAGAGAGAGGGTGTTGGGGATACAGTCTCATGGTTTGGTAGTATTATTTTAGATACTGTTTGTTGAGGTTTTTCAGATAGTTTGTTGAGATATGCTAGGAGAGGGAGGGGGCGGAAAATTAAATCTGAGTATGGTTGAGAAAATAAAGGAGAGTTTGTTGTATTCGCACGGTTGCATAGCTGTGAACTTCTTGTTGTTGAGAATTAGAAGGAGTTTGTTCTATTATTATGTGTGGCACATGTCGTTGCTATCCAAGTGAGACAAAATAGCATGCGAGGTGTAATTAGTTTTTGCGGTGGCATTGAATGTAATTAGTTACGACTTACAAGTGTGACACCAGGCATTTACCACGGAACCATCCTTTATAGTTGACCCGGCTTCAGCCGAGAGCTCTGAGTTGACCTGGCGGCGCCGTTTTTTCCCCTAGTCGCGTCGGAGCTCGAGATAAAATAGCGACTTAACCGGGAACCCTAGCGCTGCCTCATGTTTCTCCACGGGAGGAGAACGAGAACGAGAGGAAAACGAGGTGAGAGAGAGGGTGTTGGGGATACAGTCTCTTGGTTTGGTAGTACTATTTTAGATACTGTTTGTTGAGGTTTTTCAGATAGTTTGTTGAGATATGCTAGGAGAGGGAGGGGGCGGAAAAGTAAATCTGAGTATGGTTGAGTTCTATTATTATGCGTGGCACATGTCGTTGCTATCCAAGTGAGACAAAATAGCATGCGAGGTGTAATTAGTTTTTGCGGTGGCATTGAATGTAATTAGTTACAAGTGTGTCACCAGGCATTCACCATGGATCCATCCTTTATAGTTGACCCGGCTTCAGCCGGGAGCTCTGAGTTGACCCGGCGGCGCCGTTTTTCCCCTAGTCGCGTCAGAGCTCGAGATAAAACAGCGACGTAACCGGGAACCCTAGCGCTGCCTCATGTTTCTCCACGGGAGGGGAACGAGAACGAGAGGAAAACGAGGTGAGAGAGAGGGTGTTGGGGATACAGTCTCATGGTTTGATAGTATTATTTTAGATAATGTTTGTTGAGGTTTTTCAGATAGTTTGTTGAGATATGCTAGGAGAGGGAGGGGGCGGAAAAGTAAATCTGAGTATGGTTGAGAAAACAAAGGAGAGTTTGTTGTATTCGCATGGTTGCATAGCTGTGAACTTCTTGTCGTTGAGAATTAGAAGGAGTTTGTTCTATTATTATGCGTGGCACATGTCGTTGCTATCCAAGTGAGACAAAATAGCATGCGAGGTGTAATTAGTTTTTGCGGTGGCATTGAATGTAATTAGTTACAAGTGTGACACCAGGCATTCACCACGGATCCATCCTTTATAGTAAAGATATATTACCTTATAGACCTACTCAATATAACAACTCTTGCCTTACTGTCTTATGGGACAGGTTTATCCTTCACTCAAAGTATTTACCACAATTGACCATTCGCAATTGAGTAGTTGTGACCTAGTGTCTATTAATACTTGTGTCCATCTTAACTCCAAAGGAGCTAAGTCTTCTTGACATTGAACTTCGTCTTCGAGCCTTGGCGTACTTCCATACTTCTTCATGACATCAAGTGTAATCTCACATTCTCTCGTGTAGATACTATTGGTATACATGAATACCATAGTACTTTACTTCTGGGCAAGTGCACTACTCCATAATCTCATTGAAAAGGTATCTAATTATCCGACATCCAGTTCGGACATGAACCATATTAAAGTGGCATACTTACCCTAACTTACATGGTTTAGTATATCCAACTCACCATTATCATCATCTCCACTTATCTTCTTTCTCCATCATCACCTCGTGATAGGGATCTACTTCATAGGATGCTTCTATCAATGATACCACATAGATATCACTGACTTGGATATAACTATAACTATTATATAGGGCATTCACTCATTTGGTATACCAGGTTTAGAAAGAACTAGATAAGTTCTATACATATAGAAGACTAGATAAGAAGACTCTATATAAGTATGATGTTATTGTTCTCAAGTGAATAACCGTCGTAAGTCATAGAAAGATATAGTTTAGATAAAATAATTTCCTATAGTCTTTACCAACCTACAAGTCTCCTAAAAGGTTTTAAACCTAAGGTCGCTTTGCTCTGATACCAGCTGCAGTGACCCAGCACACCACTGCATGGTGTAGTGTGCAAGTCGCTGACATAATACTCACAGAAGGACTTATCTGTGAATATTACATCCCTCAGAGTGGTACAACAGAAACATAGTAGGTCCAAGGTAACACTATAGTATTACAACAATACTCATTACAAAACTTCGAGAACCTCCTCGATACATAGAGGATACTCTCGTGCAAATGAAGTCCAGAAAAGATACAATTCGTATCACTAAGCTGGAGATTAACTCTAGCTCTAATTCCTAATCCACTACTGCTGTTGCCACAATATTAATCTACTCCATCTGGAATTTCTTTATTCAAGATAGGACCCGTCCTTCCATTCGACGTTGACTCCTTAATTGTCATTGTGGTCGCTGATCGTCTGTGGTTGAAGTTGCGGTTGATTCCTTCTAACTCTACCAAGTTGACTGGATCCTTGTGGAAGACCTTCCCGACGTTGTTGTGTATACCTGACATTTCTTCTGATGGCTCCAAAATCTAAGCAGGGGGTCAAAAGGGAAAGGGTGAGTAACCAGCGTTACCCAGCAAGTCCATTATGTACGGTGGGTAGTTTGATGCACTAGCTACAGCTTTAGACTCCAGGGAGCCTTAAGCTTAATGCAAGGTTTTTGTAAACACTTCTTCAAGAGGTAGCTTTTATTCTGAAAACTATGCCCGTCATCCTTCACAGGGCTAGAACTTCATGGAGTTCCTTTCCTGCAGCGTTCGCAGCTCCTTCCCGGAACAGGGAGTAACATGTTACAATTCTTTACACTCTGCAGAGGTGCGTTACTTTACCCATAAGGGATCAAGACCTTGTTGCACAACCAGGCATACTTTCCTGTCACACTCTCTGAAAGAACGAGATGTCGTCTAGAGGGGGGATGAATATGCGATTTAAATTTTTTACGTTTAAGGCTTGATAAATGCGGAATAAAACTAGCGGTTAATTTATCAAGCATAAAATCTAATACACTAGGTTCACCTATGTGCATCAACAACTTATGCTAGGCAAGTTAAACAACAAGAAAAGCAAGATATAGTACTTCAAACTCGATGGCTATCACAAGGTAAAGGCATAAGTAAAGGGGTTTGGTTATAGAGATAACCAACACAAGTGGAGACGGAGGTTTGTTTCCCGTAGTTTCTTCTCAATGAAAGTACGTCTACGTTGGAGAGGTGTAGAGGCTCCTTGGCCCTCCTACAAGCACGTCCATGCTCACCCTATTCTCCGTGAGCTCCTCCCGTGGGGAATACCCGATGGGGAATTTGCTCATCCACTATGAGGTCGTCTTGAGGGCGTTGACCAAACCCGTACACGAGGTTGAGGCAATCTCCACAACTTAATTGGAGGCTCTCAACAAAGCTTGTTGCAACAAGGTGGAAGCTCCAAGCACTATCAAGCTCTCCGGTGCCAAGCGCCCAAGAGTAACAATCTCTCCGGTGCCAAGCACCCAAGAGTAACAAGCTCACAAACTTCACTTTCACGTATCTCCGTGGAGAACCCAAACCGATGCACCTAATGCAATGGCAAGAACACACAAGGTGGTCAAGTCCTTCTCTCTCAAATCCCACCAAAGCAACTAATGCTATGGAGGGAGATGGGAGGAAGAACAAGGAAAACAACTAATGAATCCCAAGATCTGTTTGGTGGAGTTGTAGATCTAGATCTCCTCTCTCTTTTCCCTCAAGTGGAAGCAAGAATCATTGGAGGGATTGAGAGATAGCAAGCTTTTGGAGTTCAAGAATGGAGGACAAAACTTGCTAGAAGAGTTTGGGGTCAAATGGGAAGAAGCCCCACTTATATGGGACCCCAAAAATGCAACCGTTATGAGCTGAACTCGCGCAGCAGCGGTACTACCGCCACTTGCAGCGGTACTACCGCTGATGTGCACCCGAGGGGTGTTTTGGCGGTAGTACTGGCGGTACTACCGCCGGAGGGAAAAACTGCAGAACACCCCCAAACGAAAATGTCGATAACTTTTGCATTCGGACTCCGATTTCGATGTTCTTGGGCTCGTTGAAATCGCAACGACGAGCACTACAAGAATATGCATAGAAAAATCATAGTACAAAATGGGAGGATAAAACCAAATGATGAAAGGTTTGACCTACCTATGTCGGAGAACTGTCCCAGGAACTGGGGGTGTCTCGAGAAGGATCGAGTAAGGGGCTGAACGCGGAATCAAACAACCCTCAACGTGCTCCGGCGACGGTGCTCGTCGGACTCGCTGTGGCACAGCACTGCAGAAAGGGAACACTCGGTCTTACCCAGGTTCAGGGCCCTCTTGTGGAGGTAAAACCCCTACGTCCTGCTTTGGTGTATTGCACTTCTTGGAGAGTTTACAGTACAAGGAGAGCTTGCCGAGCTCGAAGTGGCTAACAATGGCTACTTGCTAGTCTTCAGATCTAGGGTTTAGGCACTGGAATCTTGGAACCCTTTGCTTGGGCGTGCTCCCCCTCCTTTTATAGGCGTCCTGGACCTCTTCTGCCCAAACATTTGGGCGGGAAGGGTTACCACACGGCGACGACGGAGGAGGCGCGGTGCACGATAAAGGTGAAGTCCACCATAAAGGTAAAGCTCGTGGACGCGGTCCACGGCAGGGGAACGGCATCACCAAAGCTGAAAAGGGGCACCGACCAGCTGGACGGTGGGCTGGCGCTTGCCGAGGTGGGAGGTGACCCACGGTGACGTCGTCCTTGGAGCGTAGCTGCAGACAGTTCCCTTATCACCAAAGAGGCAATACTCGTTGTCCACTTAGCTTGGCTCCGCTTTGTTGACTGCTTTATACATGGAAACGGCAACTGCAGCGTCGTCGTCATCGCGCGTAGGCACGCGCGTCACTCTGCACATGGCGCAGAGCCCATGTGCGCTCTGCCGCGGGGGCAGAGATGGCTTCACGAGGAAGGAGCTTCGCGAGGCGAAAAGCCTCGCCGAGCCATCCGGTTGGGTCCTTAGCGGAATTGCGGGTGGCGTCGGAGACACCTTGTCGAGGAGCGATCCCTCGCCAAGGGAAGAAACCTTCGGCGAGGAAGGGAAGATCCTTCGCGAGGGGAAAAACCCTCGCGAGGCTCGCCAGGCCAGAGAGCCTGGTCCTTAGCGAAAATCGTCCAAAGAATCTTGTGGGCCCTGGCAGGCCGGCCCGTGGTACCCTGGTTTCCACTGTGCCGACAGTAGCCCCCGGGCCCGCGACGGGCACGCCGAGGCCCATGGACGAAGGCGAAGCATCGAGGGGCCAAAGATGCCTGACAGGGCCGCGACACGTGGAGCGCAGCAGTTGCACCCACAACCACGACCTCCTCGGCTCCAACGGGTGACGTGGCGGGGCCCGCCACGACTCGGGAGCCGGTCAATAAAACCTGGGCGCACGGTCGGCGCCCATCACTTCTCCCATAACTCCTCCGCACACTTCTCCCCACGCCTCCAATCTCTCCAGAGCGCTCCAACTCCAGAGTCCTCATCTTCTTCTCCGGCGACCAATGGCGCCCAAGAGGAACAACGCCGACTTGAAGGGCAAGGCCGCGATGCAGGCCGGCACGTCGGCGGCGATGGCGCGCGCCGCTGCTCTCGAGGGAGCACTACCGCGGACGCGTGTCACCGCGGCGACGATAGCAACGGTGCGCCACCTGGCGGCGGCAAGAACCAACGAGCACGACGCCACCGAAATGAGGCCGGCCGGCAGCAGGCTCACCGAGGTGTTCTACCCCATCTTCCTCCATACTCTCTACGCCGGCCTGGTGCCACCGTTCTCCGACTTCCTCCTGGCGATCTTGGAGGTGTACCAGATCCAACTGCTCCATCTTCATCCCAACTCCATCCTCATCCTCGCCATCTTCGCCCACTTCTGCGAGGCCTACATCAGCATCCACCCCTCGGTGGCGCTCTTTCGCGGCTTCTACTCCCTTCGGAGCACCGCCCAGGGCGAGTGGCTCGGGTGCGTCTCCTTCCGCATCGCCGACGCCAGGAGCGAGAACTACATTCCCATCGCCTGGTGTGGTGAGGACGCCATCACCAAGGTGACGAAGAAGGTGGATAAGTTCCGCTAGAAGTGGCTCTTCGTCGATGCCAAGGCCACACACCCTCTCCTAGAGGTGCCTGAGGGGCCCCCGAGGAAGTGGGCACGCTGGGCGAGCGCGGACTTCAGGGGCTCGAGGCTTGACGCGGTGTACGAGTGTATCCGACGCATCCGCAAGGCAGGGGTCACCGGCCAGATGGTGGCAAAAGACTTCACCAGGCGCCGCATCGCCCCCTCCAACTGCACGCCGAGCCGGTGTGGCGCTACGACGGCAAGGGGGACGCAATGCGCCTGAGCAAGGATGGCTTCGCGCCTGAGGTATTACGCCAGATCATGGGCGTCCTCTTTGCGATGTCAGAGATCCCGTCCGCCACCAAAGAGGCGGCCAAGCTGCTCATCTGCTTCGCTGAGGAAAGCATCGTGGAGCAGCGCGCGTGCATGCCCACGTTCGACGAGTGGGGAATTGTGCCCGCGGGGCACCGCGGGCCTCGCCCTAACCCGTGGGCGGCGGAGCCGGAGTACATGGACGAGCCTCCGGAGCCCGAGGAGGCTGAGGAGTCCGCCGAGGAGGAGGCCTCGAGAAGCGAGGACCCCCTTGGCGAGGACGAGGCTTCAAGGGGCGCTGACCCCGTTGGTTAGGACATCGGCTCCTCAAGGAGCGTTCATGCTGAGGTGGACCTCCAGGTGCTCTCCTCCGGCGACGAGGAGGATGCCTTCCGCGTCGTCCGCTCCCAGCGCGCCGAAGAGGAGGAGGAGACGAGCGGCGGCGGGAGAGGGCGCTGCGAACCCCGCTCCAAGGCCGTCCACGATAGGAGGGCCGCAACTGCGAGAGGCACCCCTCGCGCGGAGACAGGAGCGGCTCGGGAGGAGGCCGGAGCAAGCAACACCCAGCCACCCAAGGCGAAGAAAAGGGTGTGGGTGATGGCCGGCGAGTAAGCCTTTGATTTTTCTTTTTCCCTCAACATTTTGTTTCTGAGAAAATCCCCTTGATGGATCTCCAACTTGGCTTCCTTTCAGGCAGCCTGCGGAGCCAAAGAGGCGGCAGCTCTGCAAGGCTGGAGGGGCCACCAGCGTCGTCGCGGAGACGCCTGCGGCTGGCGAGCCGCAGCAGGCAGTTGTTCCTCCCGCGGTCGAGCACCGCGCGGAGGTGGTGGTGGTCGAGGAGGCCACGCCGTCGCCGATTCGGGCGGCGACTCCTCCCGTGGCGGAGCACCGCGCGGAGGAGGTGACCGTAGAGGCGGCGCCGTCGCCAACCAGGGCGGCGACTCCTCGAGCGATGGAGCACCGCGCAGGGGAGGCGAGGACGGAGGCGACGCCTCTGCCGCCAACCAGGGCGGCGACCCCTCCCGTCCAGCAGGAGATGGAGGAGGAGAGGGTGGACGAGGACATCGTCGTGGAGCCGCCTCCAGAGGAGGAGGCTTCCTCGCGAAGGGCTGATGCGCCCGAGGCTGCGGCGGACGCGGTCATTGCAGAGGGGGCCGGAGGCGCCCCTGAGGAGCAGGAGGCGGAGGCACCGCCGGAACCCACTGGCGCTGAAGCTGAGCGCGAGAAGGCGCCCAGCCCCCAGAGGGCAACCGAAACGAGCGCCGAAGGAGGCGCCCCCACAAGCCCCCGGGTCGCACCAGAGGCGGTCGCGGGTCCGAGGCAGGACCCGGGCGCCTCGACGAGGATCGAGGACTCTGCACCCAGCAGCAGTGCGGGGGCCTTGGCGCTGCAGGGGTCGCGGCGCCAAGCAATTCGTCGCCGGGTCATCCTCAACCAGGCGCGGCGGGCACTCGACGGGCTGGAGGAGCAGCTCGCCGAAGAAGAAAACGCTCTGGCAGAGGAAAAGGCAAGGCTCAGCGAGGCCTGGGCCCTTCTCCACGAGAGAGTGGAGGTGTGCCGCCGGTGGGACGCGGCGGCCCAGGCGGAGCGCCAAGAGGCCCTCCGCTTCGCCAAAGAGACCCGCGACAGCGTCAAGCGGGACGCACAGGAGGTGATGGAGGAGCTCGATGCCGCCAGGGAAGCGCTCGAGGTGGAAACCGCCTCCAAGCATGACGAGCTGGCGGCCGCGGAGCAGAAGTTTGCTGCCGACTCCGAGGTCGCCCGGGCCAGCCTGAAGGAGCTCCGCGAGCTGCTTGATGCCCGCGAGGGGCAGCTGGCGTCTTGCGAGGCAGAGCTGAAGCGGCGTGAGGAGGAGTTCTCTCTCCGCGAGAAGGAGCTGCACAGGCGCGAGGAGCAGGTCCAGCTGCTCGAGAAGGACCAGGCCACCCGCGAGGGGCAGCTGCAGGAGCGTGAGGGTCGGGTGGCCACCGACGAAGCCAACCTCACGGCGGAGCGGAAGAGGCTCCAAGAAGAGGCTGACCTCAAGGTCAAGCTCGTCCGCGAGGGCCTCGCCAAAGAGTATGACGAGAAGGCCGCGAAGCATGAGGACCGCTTCAAGACCAAGCGCAAGGAGTTCGAAAAGCGCATCAAGGAGCTCGAGCAGGAGGAGAAGCGGTTGACCTCTTGCCTCGAGGTCTCCCGGGAGGCCCAGGCTCGCGCGGAGGGGAACGCCTTCACCCTGGAGAGGGACCTGGATGAGCTCCGGCAGCAGGTGGGGCCGGCCGCAGCTCTGGCGGAGCAAGCACGGGACCAGCGCGCGGTTGGCCGGTCCATGACGCGCCAGCGCCAGAGCATTCTCCAGAGCTTGGTGAGCCGTGTGCACGCGGTCGGGGACGATCTGAGGATCGACGTCCCCTCCTTCTCCGCAGCGACCGACGACGAAACCTCGTATTCGTACTTCTTCGAGCAGTTCCTCGGGAAGCTTGAAGGGGTCGCGGGGAGCTTTGACAAGCGCGTCGTGGAGGAGAGTCGCGACCTCCTTGTCGTCGCCGTCACCAACATCTTCAGCAACCTCGTGAGGCTCCAGCCCTCACTTGATCTTGAGGACGTGATGGCACCGCCGCGCGCCATCAGCAACAAGGCGCGGGAGACCGCCACGCAGGCCGCCATCGTGTTTGCCAAGAAATTCGACCAAGTGGTGATCGAAGGCGACGACGGGGATGCTCTGGAAGAGGCGGAAACCGCCGTGGACAAGGCAGGCACCTCAGGAGGCGCAACGGCTTGAGCTCCTTGCCTGCAGCTGGGCGTGCAGAGGGCACATTTATCTTAGCCATTTTGATTGTAAACTTTGTAATAACTTGTCAAGTTATACTGGAGTGTGCTTGTGAATGTCCCTCGGGGAGCCTTTGTCTTTCCCCCTCATGTCTTTTTCGCTCTACGTCTTAGGACCCTCTTTTAGCGCTACACCACCGCCGCTTCGGTATGTGAGAGTCAGGGCTCCACAAGTCCGGGGGGTGCGTGAGGCCTCAAGAAGTAAGAGCTCCTCGAAGCGCGATGCTTGGGGCCCCCCTTCGACGTGCAAGCAGCCCACGAGGCGTAGGAGAGAGAAAAGAGACTCGAGGGGCAAAAACCAGCGAGAGGAATTTCGACCAAGTGTTTGTACTTAGCTTAGCGAGGCATTCTGCCTTGGAGAGGGTGTTGGTTCCCTGGCGAGATGTTTTTGCCTTGATGTTGCCTGAGGCTTGGAGAGCCTGCTTTCCTGCACTTGGAGAGGTAGGCATACCCACAAGCAATAGATAGCTAGATAACTTGTGCTCGTAGGTTCCTTCATGTGTGTCTCATGAGGAGAACAAGCACCAAGGTTTTTGGTGATCCTTGGTGAGTTGACGTGCGCGGGAGCTGACCCATGAGTTCAGAGCTCCTTGGGAGTTGACATGCATGAGAGCTGACCCGCAAGTTCAGAGCTCGGATCCCTTGGGTTTGAGGCGCTGCCGGGATGCTCCCGTGGCATGGCACCCTGCTAGCCCCCGCTCGCGAGATACACATGAGGGATCATACGAGCGAGAGAGAAAAGCAAATGACATTGGGGCTCACCGAAGCAACAAAATATGCTGGCGCGATGCGTAAAGGTTCAAATTGGCCTGAAACATAGGTTCATTACACTGGCGTGGCCAGAAACACAAAAAATCCGCCATGCTCTGGGCATGGGGTCCACATGCTGTGGCTGAGACTCTCGAGGGGGCGTGCCCGAGGCAGACGCATGTAGAGAGAGCTCAGGGGGCCCCTAGGCGGGGGTGGCTTTTAGCCTGCGTTCCACCATGACCGGCATGGGGATCCACCTCGCCAAGGCATGGTGCCTGAAGAGGTTACCGTGTCGAGGCTTGGTGGCTTGGGAGTCTTCTCGAATGGCCCGCGACAACGTATAGTAGAGAGGGGAGCCCGAAGTTTTTTCCTCGTGGAGGATGATGGCGCGTGGCTCTCCCTTGATGCAAAAAGTTGCTCGCTGAGGGCGATCAGGGGTAGAACTTGCGCAGGTGCTAGATGTTCCAGGGGTTGCCGACGGGGATGCCGTCCTCCGTCTCGAGCCGCGCGGAGCCAGGCCTGGCGATGTGCACGACTCTGTAGGGGCCTTCCCACATTGGTGAGAGCTTGTGGAGACCCGCCCTGGAGAGGATTCTCCTCAAGACGAGGTCTCCTGCCTCGAGAGTGCGCGGGCGAATGTGGCGGCTGTGATAGCGACGGAGGTCTTGCTAGTACCTTGCCGCTCTCAGGGCCGCATTTCGGCGGAGCCCTTCAAGCAGCAGCAGGTCGTCATTGCGGAGTTCGTCCACCTCAGCCTCCTTGAAGGCCAGGACTCGCGGAGAGCCATGAGTGATCTCGCTGGGGAGGACGGCTTCAGCGCCATAGACGAGGGAGAACAGCGTCTCACCAGTTGGCTTCGTTGGCGTGGCGCGGATGGACCGGAGCACCGAGGGGAGCTCATCGATCCAATGCTTGCCGCTGGCCTTGAGGCGGTTGAAGCTTCTCGTCTTGAGGCCCTTGAGCACCTCGGCGTTGGCTCGTTCGGCCTGCCCGTTGCTTCGTGGATGCGCCACCGAGGCGTAGCAGATTTGGGCACCGATGCTGCCGCAGTAGGACTTGAAGGCGCCACTGATGAATTGTGAGCCGTTGTCGGTGATGATGCGGTTGGGCACGCCGAAGCGGCAGACCAGGCTCCTTATGAATTTTACCGCCGATTTTGCCGGAATGGTGCGCACGGGTTCCACCTCAGGCCACTTGGTGAATTTGTCGATGGCGACGTAGAGGTAGCGGTAGCCCCCGAGCGCTCGCGGGAAGGGTCCCAGCAGGTCCAGCCCCCAGACCGCAAACGGCCAGGAGAGCGGGATCGTCTGGAGTCCTTGCGCGGGCTGGTGGATTTGCTTGGCGTGGAATTGACATGCGTCGCAGGACTGGACGATTTCAGCGGCATCTTGAAGCACTGAGGGCCAGTAGAAGCCACTCCGGAAGACCTTGCCTACGATGGTGCGCGAGGAAGAGTGGTGGCCGCACTCGCCACTGTGGATGTCGTTGATGAGCTGGCGGCCTTCCTCGGTAGGGACGCACCGCAGCGCAACCCCATTGGGTCGCTTGCGGTACAGGTCTCCGTCGTGGAGGCAGTAGGACTTGGCCTGGCGAGTGATTCTCTCGGCCTCTGCGTCGTCTTCAGGGAGGGCTTGGTTCTGCAGTTAGTTCTTGATCTCGTCGATCCAACCAGTGTCTTGCCGTACCAGGGTAAGCAGTAAGCGATCGCCCGAGGGCAACCCACAGTTTGGTGCTCCGCTCGGTGGGGCAGGTGGGAGCTCCTCGTCGATGCTGATGTTGATCACAGGTTGCTTGACCGAGGCCTTGGTGAGCCTCTCCTCGAACACTCCAGGCTTCTGGGCTTCTCTTCTTGCTGCTCGCCGAGCAATTTCATCTGCCTCTTGGTTTTCTGCCCGCGGGATGTGCTTGAGCTCCATTCCCCTGAAGTGCTTCTCCAGCTTGCGTACCTCTTCAAGGTAGGCCACCATGTAGGTGTCCTTTGGCGTGTAGCTTTTGTTGGAGAAGTTGACGAGGAGCTGGGAGTCGCCCTTGATGAGGATGTACTTGATGCCGAGGGCGATGGCAGCTCTGAGCCCGGCGAGGAGGCCTTCATACTCAGCGATGTTGTTGGAGACCTTGTCGTTGTCCTTGAAGCACAGTTGGACGGCGTAGTAGAGCTTGTCGCCTGTCGGTGAGGTGAGGACGGCACCAGCCCCTGCACTCCTGGCCGCGAAGGCACCGTCGAAGTGCATGGTCCAGTGGCTTGGTGTCGTCCCTCCTGAGGCTGTAGCTTCCTCCTCTGGAAGCTCTTCTTCTTTGCGCGTGTCCGTCCATTCGGCCATGAAATCAGCTAGCACTCTGCCCTTGATGACCCTGGTGGTGTCAAACTCCAGCTCGAAAGGCTGTAGCTCAATGCCCCAGCCTGCGACGCGATCTGTCGCGTTCGGGTTGCGCAGGACCGTGCTCCAGGGGATATGAGGTGACCACCTTGATGGGGTGACCCTGGAAGTAGTGGCGCAGCTTCCTGGAGGCGATGAGGAGCGAGAAAAGGAGCTTTTGCTGCATGGGGTAGCGCTCGCGAGCGTCCCGCAGCACTGTGCTGACGAAGTACACGGGATGCTCGACGAGGGTAGTCGTTGGTGAGGCAGCGGCTGGCTCCTCTCCAGGCTCGGTGGAGTCCTTGGAGAGGTTTTCTTGGGGCTGGAGGCTTGACGAGGCTGCTTCCTTGTCGGGGGGTTCTGGGCTTGGCGAGGCGGAGTTCTGCTTGTCGAGGACTGGCTCTTCCCTTTCAGCCACCAAGACCGCGCTCGCCGTCTGAGGAGTGGCTGCTAGATACAGCTTCAGAGGCTCGCGAGGGCGTGGGGCAACCATGATGGGTGGGCTCGCCAGGTATTTCTTCAGGTCCTCAAAGGCCTTTGCTGCTTCAGGGGTCCACTTGAAAGGCCGACCTCTTCATGATCTTGAAAAATGGCAGCGCCCTCTCGCCAAACTTGGAGATGAAACGGCCGAGGCTGGCCATACATCCCGCTAGCGCTGCATGTCCTTGAGGCGACGGGGAGGCTGCATCTGCTCTATGGCCTTGATCTTGTCAGGGTTGGCCTCGATGCCGCGGTGGGACACCAGGAACCCGAGGAGTTTGCCTGAAGGGACCCCGAAAACGCACTTGGCGGGGTTCAGCTTGATGTTGACCTTGCGCAGGTTGGAAAAGGTCTCCTCGAGGTCCTGGATGAGCGTGTCCTTCTCGCGGGTCTTGACGACGATGTCATCGACGTAGGCCTCTGCATTCCTCCCCATTTGAGCCCCCAAGGCGATCCTCATGAGGTGCTGGAAAGTGGCGCCGGCGTTCTTCAGGCCGAAGGGCATGCAGACGTAGCAGAACACACCACAAGGGGTGAGAAATGATGTCTTCTCCTCGTCCTCCTTTGCCATCTTGATCTGGTGATAACCAGAGAAGGCATCCAGAAAACAGAGGAGTGCGCAGCCGGCGGTGGAGTCCACGATCTGGTCGATCCTCGGGAGGGGATAGGGGTCCTTGGGGCAGGCCTTGTTGAGGTCGGTGAAGTCGATGCAGAGGCGGCTTCCTCCGGTGTGCTTGGGACGACCACACCGTTGGCGATCCAAGTGGGGTGGACCACTTCCTTGATGATGCTGGCCTTCTTCAGCTTTTCTACTTCCTTGACGATGAAGTCTTGTTTCTCTGGCGCTTGGCGACGTGCTTTTTGCCTGACGGGGCGTGCGTTTGGACACACGGCTAAGTGGTGCTCGATCACCTCCCTCGGTACTCCGGACATATCTGACGGTGTCCATGCGAACATGTCAGAATTTGCCCTGAGGAAGGCGACGAGCGCGCTTTCCTATTTGGGAGGCAGGTTGGCGCCGATGGTGACGCTAGCCCCCGAGCCGCTTGCCTCAAGAGGCACTTGCTTTGTCACGGCCTTCTCCTGAGAGAACAGCTGCTTCTTCTTCGCGGGGGGCCTCGGGAGGGCTTCCTCGTCCTCGTCAGCGGGTGACGCCATCGCGGCAGCCTTGTAGGCCGCTTGCGCAGCGTACAGGGCGTCCGAGACCATGCCGCGGATGACAATGGTGCCACCCGAGCTAGGGAGCTTGACGAGGTTGTAGGCGTGGTGGGTCACCGCCATGAACTTGGCGAGGGCGGCGTAGCCGAGTATGGCGTTGTAGGGCAGGCCGATGTGCGCGACGTCGAAGTCGATCAGCTCGGTGCGGTAGTTGGCCTGGGTGCCGAAAGTGACGGCGAGCCTCACCTGCCCCAAAGGGGTGGTGAGACCCTCTGTCACTCCCGAGAAGGGCCTGGTGGGCATGAGCCGCTCGTAGGGTACCTGCAGCTTCTCGAATGTCTCGATGGAGATGACGTTGAGGCCGGCACCCCCATCAATGAGCATCTTAGAGACGGCGATGTTGTTGATGGTGGGGGTGCAGACCAGCGGGATGGTGCCAACGGTCGAGGTGGACTTGGGGTGGTCGCTGGAGTCGAAGGTAATGGGGCACTGGGACCACTTGAGGGGCCTGGAGGCCTCGACTCCAGGAAGGGCTGCTGCGACCTCGCGAGCGAGTTGCTTGAAGTGGCGGTTGGAGCGAGGGGCCTGAGCCCCGCCGAGGATGCAAGCGGCCCCGCGAGGCACCTGGTAGCCCTCGTCAGCCTCGGCAGGCAGGTTGTCGTTCGCGGGCTGGGCGGCGTTGGCCTGGGGGTTCTGCTGGTAGTTGTCGTTGTAGTTGTTGTTCCAGCGTCGCCCCCCGCGGCCGCCGCGGCCTCCGTTTGCCTCGCGAGCCTCGCGAGCCTCGCGAAGCCTCTTGAGGTCGTAGCAGTCCTCGGTGGCATGAGAATGCCTGTTGTGGTAGATGCAGAAGGGACGATCATCCTTCTTCTCAGGTCCTGCGGCTGGAGTGGCAGCTTGGCGAGGCTGCTTGGCGTCGGGCTCTGCCGCGAGGACCGCAGTAGTCTTGCGCTTCTCGAAGGATTTCTTTTCTTGGACCCCTCGGTGGGGTCCCCTGGCTCGTTCTTGACGAACAAGCGGCCCTCTTCAGCCTTGGCGCACTTGTCTGCCAAGTCAAAGAGCTTGACGACGGTGGTGATGTTGTCGTGGATGCCAAGCTTCTCGAGCATCCGCACATCTGTGACCCCAGCTTGGAAGGCCGAAATGACCTGTGCGTCAGTGGCGTTGGGGATCTTGTTGCGCACTTGGCTGAAGCGCTGGATGTACTTGCGGAGGGTCTCGCCGGGCTTCTGACGCACAGCGCGGAGGTCGTTGTAGGTGAGGCCGCGCTCGTACGTGCCCTTGAAGTTGGCGACGAAGCACCGGCAGAGCTCCTCCCAGGTGTTGATGGACTCGGCGGGGAGGTTGGTGAGCCATGAGGACGCGGAGTCCTTGAGGGCCATGGGGAACCAGTTCGCCATGACCTTGTCGTCGCCCCCGGCGGCCTGGATGGCCAGAGAGTAGAGCTGCAGGAACTCCAGGGGGTTGTTCTTGCCGTCGTAGCGCGGAGGGAGGTCCGGCCTAAACTTGACCGGCCAGACGACGCGACGGAGGCTGCGAGTGAACGCGGCCGTCGTGCCGTAGGTGACCGTGCCGTTGGCGAGGGTGGCGCGGAGGTGGCGCCCGGCGGTGGCGACGTCCTGGACGGCGCGGTTGCGGCGTTCCTGCCCGTGCTCGACGCTCACGCGTGCGTCCTCAGGGGCTCGCTGCACGATTTGGCAGTCGTGCGGCGACGACGCGACGATGCAGCGCGGCCGTCGCGAGGAGGAGCCCCCGCTGGAGCAGGTTGCGGTGGAACCGGTGGAGCTGGAACGGGCGCGGGCTGACTAGGAGGCGCGGGAGGTGCGCCGTGCGCCACGTCCCCCACGAGCGCAGAAGGAACCAGGGAACGAGACGATGCAGGTGCGGCAGCGCGAGCGCCGCTGATGAGTTCGGAGACGCGGTTGAGCCAGGCCTCCTGAGCGTCCAGCGTGGGACGGTACTGCAGCAGCTCCTGCGCCATGAGAAGCACAGTCGCCGGGCTGGGCGCAGGGCGGCCCAGCGAGGAGGCAGCACGGTCCCGCGACGGGTGCAGGGAGGAGGCCTCCTCTTCGCCGAGGTCGTCCTCAGCGTGGTCGATGTCGTCGTCATCCGGGTGCTCGACGCGGGGCTCGGGGTCAGCGCGGCGCGCCGGAGCGGCGCTCCCGCGCGGGCGGCCGCGCGGGTTGACAGCAGGAGGAGCGGTGGCGGCGCTGGCCGTCCGGCGAGCGAGTCGTTCGGCGCGAGAAGGGTCGGCCATGGCTGCGTCGAGGTTGAAGATGCGCCTCAGCCCCCTACCTGGCGCGCCAAATGTCGGAGAACTGTCCCAGGAACTGGGTGTGTCTCGAGAAGGATCGAGTAATGGGCTGAACACGGAATCAAACAACCCTCAACGTGCTCCGGCGACGGTGCTCGTCGGACTCGCTGCGGGACAGCACTGCAGAAAGAGAACACTCGGTCTTACCCAGGTTCAGGGCCCTCTTGAGGAGGTAAAACCCCTACGTCCTGCTTTGGTGTATTGCACTGCTTGGAGAGTTCACAGTACAAGGAGAGCTTGTCGAGCTCGAGGTGGCTAACAATGGCTACTTGCTAGTCTTCAGATCTAGGGTTTAGGCTCAGGAATCTTGGAACCGAACCCTTTGCTTGAGCGTGCTCCCCCTCCTTTTATAGGCGTCCTGGACCTCTTCTAGCCCAAACATTTGGGCGGGAAGGGTTACCACACGGCGACGATGGAGGAGGCGCGGTGCACGATAAAGGTGAAGTCCACCATAAAGGTAAAGCTCGTGGACGCGGTCCACGGCAGGGGAACAGCGTCACCAAAGCTGAAAAAGGTCACCGACCAGCTGGACGGTGGGCTGGCGCTTGCCGAGGTGGGAGGTGACCACGGTGACGTTGCCCTTGGAGCGTAGCTGCAGACGGTTCCCTTATCACCAAAGAGGCAGTACTCGTTGTCCGCTTTGCTTGGCTCCGCTTTGTTGACTGCTTTATACATGGAAATGGCAACTGCGGCGTCGTCGTCATCGCACGTAAGCACGCGCATCACTCTGCGCATGGCGCAGAGCCCATGTGCGCTCTGCCGCGGAGGCAGGGATGGCTTCGTGAGGAAGGAGCCTCGGCGAGGCGAAAAACCTCACCGAGCCCTTCGGCTTGGTCCTTAGCAGAATTGCGGGCGGCGGCGGAGACACCTTATCGAGTTGCGACCCCTCGCCAAGGGAGAGAATCCTCGGCGAGGAGGGAAAAACCCCTCGCGAGGGGAATATCCTCGCGAGACTCGCCAGGCTTGGAGAGCCTGGTCCTTAGCGAAAATCATCCAAAGAAACTTGTGGGCCCTGGCAGGCCGGCCCGTGGTACCCTGGTTTCCACTGTGCCGACAAGTTGTTTCATCTTTCCTTTATGTGTAGGTGTACAACAAGACCCTCAAGCTGAGGCCAGTCGGGTGGATAGTCGGCTTCGCCATGTTGCTGAGGCTGTCGGGCGCGACACCACCTCGTTTTGGTCAGACCCCTCACGAGGTCGAGTGCTGGCTGTTCTTCAAGATCGCGTAAGCCAGGTGACGTCCTTCACCGGGGCGTGTCATTCTGTGCTAGCGCTTGTGTACAAGGCGCTGTTCCCTCTGGATCCGCAGCCGCGGGGTCTTCGGGCTCTCATGGCGCGATTCCGCAATGGCAAGGCTGCGCAGAATTTTATCCGGACGCAGCTTGTCAGCGGTGCGACGTACGCCTTAGCTTTTGTTCACCGGCGGCACCCGTATCTTGTCCTGGGGGGGATAGAAGAAGTCCCCGACAGGGAAGACGGGGAGCCTACGCCGATGGAGACTCACTATCGCGCCGTAGAGGATGTAGCCGTCAAGTTGATTAGGAAATTGGAGCGTGACACCGAGACTTACTCGGACTATGTGGCGTCACGGGTTCCAAAGGACGAGCCTATAGATTGATTTTTTGTTTGTGCAAGCACATTGTATATTTGCAGAAAATCTGTATGCTTGCTCTGTAAAGCTTGGAGTTGCTTTGTATATAGAGTTTGTTTTGTTTTGGCCTTTACTTAGCGCCGTCCCCGAGCGTCGGTGTGCTGCTAAGGCAGAGAATGATTTGTGCTTGAACGGCGTAGCTCCCGAGTATCGGGTGCTACGTTCGGAGCTGGATATGATGTTTGCCCTTTCGGGTGTTTATTTGTGCGCTGTATGTTGGCTCATATGGTAGAGTAACATTGCGCTTTATTGCAGGAGACATGGTCTCTAGTGTTTAAAGAGGTGGCTGACCAGCCTTTGATAGTTGTGCTACGCGTAAAAGCGTCGCAGTTGCGCCGCGTTCCAGGGGTTGCGAATGAGTTCGCCTGTCTTCGGGTCCTTCAAGCAGTACGCGCCTCCACCGATGACCTCGGCGATGATAAAGGGTCCCTCCCATGGGGAGGCGAGCTTGTGCACCTTCTTCTGTTTGAGCCTGAGTACCAGGTCTCCTTCGACAAAGGCTCTTGTGCACAGCCGCTTGCTGTGATAGTTGCGGAGGTTCTGCTGGTAGATGGCCGTTCGGGAGAGTGCGATGTCCCGGGCCTCATCCAGCAAGTCGACGTCGTCTTTGAGTGCGGCTTCAGCGTCGTCTTCGTCGTACGCGATGATGCGAGGTGCATCGAAGCGTATGTCATGTGGCAGGACTGCTTCTGCTCCGTACACCATGAAGAATGGCGTGTACTGCATCGATCTGTTGGGCGTGGTGCGCAAGCTCCATAGCACCGATGGTAGCTCCTCTACCCAGGCTCCTGCTACGCCTGAGTGGCACCAGGAGGCGCTTCTTGATGCCGCTGCATACGAGGCCGTTCGCCTTTTCCACCTGCCCGTTAGATTGCGGGTGGGCGACGGAAGCGTAGTTCAGCTTGATGCCCTTCTCCTGGCAGAACTCTTGGAACTCCTCGGATGTGAAGTTTGTTCCGTTATCAGTGATGATGCTGTGAGGCACCCCAAAGCGGAACATGATGGACTTGATGAAGTTGACAGCTGAGGTGGTTGCGCAGTTGGTAATTGGCACGGCCTCTATCCACTTGGTGAATTTATCGACAGCCACAAGTACATGTGTGTGTCCTCCTCATGAAGACTTGCGCAGTGGCCCGACCATATCGAGTCCCCACTGGGCGAAAGGCCACGCCAAAGGTATTGTATTCAGTTTTGACGCTGGTGCATGAGGTCGTGTTGCGAATTTCTGGCAGCCGATACACCGCTTGACGATGTCCTCGGCGTCCTGCATCGCTGTGGGCCAGTAGAATCCAGCACGCAGGGCCTTGGCGACTAAGGCTCTGCTGCTAGCATGATGTCCACACGTGCCAGCATGGATCTCGAGGAGCATGGCCTTGCCGTCCTCTGATGCGATGCACCTATGGAGGATGCCTGATATGCTGCGCTTGTACAACTCTCCGTCGATTATTGTGAATGCGTTGGCATGGCGAGTGATACGCCGTGCTTCGACTGTGTCCTCTGGAAGCTCCTACCGGAGCATATATGCCAGGAATGGCTTTGTCCAGATAGCCTCAACGAGGAATACTTCGACTGAAGGTTCTGCTACAGATGCGTCTTCGCTTGCAGCTTGTCCTTCTTCAGCCCGCTCAACTACTAGCACCGTACTGACTACCCTGTTTGTGGCCGCTACATAGATATACAGCGGCTTCTTTTCGTGTGGTGCCACCAGGACTGGTGGCGTTGACAGGGTGCGCTTGAGGTCGACGAAGGCGGCTTGGGCTTCCTCGGTCCACTCGAAGCGGTCCGTCTTCTTCATCAGGTTGTAGAACAGGAGCGCCTTCTCCCCAAGCCTGCTATTGAATCGGCTGAGTGCCGCTATCCTTCCAGAGAGCTGCTGCACATCCCTGAGCTTCGACGGTGCCGGCATCTTCAGGAGTGCCTGTATTTTCTCCGGGTTTGCTTCGATGCCTCGCGCAGATACGAGGTAGCCTAGTAGCTGCCCGGATGGCACACCGAACACACACTTAGTAGGGTTCAGCTTGATGCTATATTTCTTCAGTGCGGCGAATGTTTCGCGGAGGTCGTCAAGGAGTGTGTCTTCCTTCTTGGTTTTGATGACGATGTCATCAACGTACACCTGGACATTGCGTCTTATTTGCTCCTTGAGGCAGTTCTGCATCATACGCTGGTACGTGGCACCCGCGTTCTTCAGCCCGAAGGGCATCGTTGTGTAACAGTAAACACCAAAGGGTGTGATGAATGTTGTTTTCTCTTCGTCCTCCTTCTTCATCCTGATCTGGTTATAGCCTGAATAGGCATCCAGGAAACAGAGGCGCGCGCAGCCTGCAGTCGAGTTGACAATTTGGTCGATTCGAGGCAGTGGAAAATGATCTTTTGGACAACACTTGTTTAATGAAGTGAAGTCGACACACATGCGTAGTATGTCTGTGTTCTTCTTTGGCACCAGGACTGGGTTGGCGACCCAGTCAGACTTCTTGATCTCCCGAAGGAAGTTGGCTGCCAGGAGCCTATCGACTTCTTGCCCGATGGCGAGGCGCTTTGGCTCCGCAAAGCGGCACATCATTTGCTTGACGGGTCTCGCATTGGGCAGGATCTGGAGGGCGTGCTCGGCGAATTCCCTGGGTATGCCTGGCATGTCGGCTGGACACCAGGCGAAAATCTCCCAGTTCTCACGTAGGAACTCGACGAGCGCGCCTTCCTATGCGGAAGACAAGCTCATCGATACGAGGACCATCTTCTTGGGGTCCGTCGGGTGCACCTGATGCTCCCTTGTGTCGTTTGTCGCGTTGAAGGCAGAGCCTGATGCTGATTGTTTGCCCTCGGGAAAGAGGGTGCAGTCGTTGGTGAGTGCCAACTCTTGGAGCTGCTCCTGCGCCTCGAACGACTCAGAGATCTTGTTGAACTTGAGATCGCACTCGTCGGATCGTTCGAAGTCTCCGTTGACGGTGATTGTCCCGTAAGGCCCCGGCATCTTCAGCTTCAGGTAGGCATAGTGCGGTACCGCCATGAACCGTGCGAACGCTGGTCGTCCCAGGATGACATGGTACTGCGACTTCCAATCAACCACCTCGAACTCTATCTTCTCCTTCCGGAAGTTGGCTGGCTCACCAAAGATCACATCGAGTGAGATCGTTCCCAAGGGGTAGACTGGTCTCCCTGGAACTATGTCGTGGAAGGTGTTGACGGAAGGTGCCAGGTTTGTCGTCAGTATGTTCATTCCGCGCAGCGTGTCAGCAAACATGATATTGATTCCGCTGCCACCATCCATGAACACGCGGCTCATAGCGAAGCCTCCTATCTGCGCATCCAAAACAAGGGCTGAGTGGCCCGACCGCCGGACTTGAGGTGGATGATCGTCCCTGGTGAATGTTATGCTGGCCTGTGACCAGTTGAGGTACTCTGGTATCGCGGGTGGTGATTTGACGGCAAGGTGTACCTGCCTTGTTATGAGCTTTTGGTCCCGATTTGAGGGACGTCCTTTCTGGATCATGAACATACGACCCACAGGCTTTGGGTAAGCATCTTCGCCTGCTTGGGGTTCCTCGACGCGTGGTTGGAGCTGGATAGCTCCCGCCATATGTCCTGGTGGGGGCAGAGCCGGGGCAAGTGGGGCTCCGATGGCTGGCGCACCTGGTACGATTTGCGCCTGCTGCTGGAGGAGGCGTGTGTATTCCGCATGCAGTTCTTGAAAGCCCTCGCAATCCTTCAAGAGGTGGCGGGACGTGAGGTTGCCATGCTCGTCCCTGAACATGTGGAACCTGCAAGCTCCTTGCAGGGTAGGGGGAGGGCGCGGCACTCGCCCATTGCGCGGCTGGCGTGGTCGCCACTCCTGCTTGATGTTTTTGTTGTCCCTATAACCGGTTGTTCGGCTGCCGCTTTCATAGCGACTGCTGTCACGGTTTTTTTGCTCGCGGCTATCGGGAAAACCCGCTGCCACGAGTTCTGCACCTTCGTTGTCATCATATGCTCGCGACTTCCGCTTGCGGCGGTGATCGCTGCTGCGATGACTCCAGTGTCCTTGGTCGCCGTTCTCCACGGGTGTATCGTTGCGCTCGTCACGTATAGAGTCTTCTCCGTCTGCCCACTCATTAGCGATTTGCATGAGGTGAGCAATGGTCTTCAGCTTTATTCTTCCGAGCGTCTCCTTCAGCTCGAGTCGATAGACACCTCGGGTGAACGCGTATATCGCGTTGTCTTCTGAGATCCTCTCCGCCGAGTTACGGAGGAGGGTCCACCGTTGAATATACTCGCGCAACGTCTCGTCCGATCGCTGCTTGCAAGCTCGAAGTTCTTCGAACGAGGCGGGTCGCTTGCATGTGCCAGCGAAGTTGCGGATGAAGTCCTCGCCGAAATCTTCCCAGCAAGTATATGCTCCCCGCGACAGGCTTTTAAGCCAGGCTCGGGCAGACCCTGTGAGCATTAGCTAAATGTATTGCATGGCCGTAGACGTGGAACCTCTCTAGCAAGTTACTGCCGTGAGGTAGTCCTCCAGCCAGGCGGAGGGTTCTTGTAGGCCGTCATACTTTGGGGTCTCAGATGTTAATCTGAAACCCTTCGGCATTCTTGCCTCTCGGATACGGCGACTGAAGCAGAGTGCTCCACAAGGTTCGAAGTCTTCTTCGGAGTCTGGATCGTTGCTGCTCGTGTCGCGTACAGCCCGCCTCGTGCGGTACCTATTGACCTTGTTCTATGTGATGGCGTTGCGTGCGTCCTCGCCTTCCGTGAGGTGATATCGATCTTCTCGTCCGCGAGTTGCGTGATGCCTCCGATCGCGGGTGGCGCGGTTTTCACGGTCATGAGCGGCACGCTCGTTGTTTACACACACGATGCGATCCTCCTGATCGCGAGTAGCGCGGTCACCAGGGTGGCGGGTCCGCGGTTCATGCCGTGGGCTTTGTTGTCACCGTGGAGGCGCGTTGTTGGCAGTCGCTGCGGCTACGGTTGGTTGTGGCGGTTCCTCTGGTATCAGTTCTGCACCCGCCATGCTGACGAACTTGATTTGCTGGCAGTGCAAGGCCGCCCGGGGGTCGCCCTCCGATGGTTGCGTCGCTTGCAGGTACGTGGCCACCGACATGAGGGCGCCGGTGGCTGTTTTGGGAATTGGTATTCCTCCGGTATCCAGGGACATGAAGGAGTCCTCCAAGTTTCGGGTGACGGTAGTCCTTGCCCCCTCCGGTGCACGCAGGTAGCGAGGCCGATCCCGAGAAGGTTGAGATCGCCCCGATGATTGGACGGATAAATCCGCCCGTCGCGCGCTTGATAGGCTAGCTTGCCTTCTTCTTTCCGCAAGGACCCTCTCCTGCTCCTTCAGCTTGATGCTTTCCTGCCATAGCAGGTACTGGTAGCATTGTAGGTCTTCAGCCATTGCATCCTCCGCCGGAGCGCCATCCGCTACGGCCTTTATCACCTTTTCACCCATAGCTTGGGTGATGTGCAGTTGAGTTCGTCCGTTCTGCAGAGTTACTGTGAACGGGTATGTGCGTGGCTCGGGTGGAGCGCTTGGTGATGCTGCCGTTATGATAGCCGTCCCCGCGGCCGGTCCTGCGGGTGCTGTCATGTACAACATGGGGAGGATGCGCGGAACTTCCTCCAGATCCGAGTCGTCTCCAAAGACGGACTCGAAGTTTGCTTGATTTCCGTCGGCGAAGTCCGAAGGGCTCGATGGCGGAGTCGATGAAGCATAGGGCATGACTGCCCATTCAGTCGTGCGCGCGAAAGATTGCGTAGTCGCAGTCGAGAACGACGCGATATCCTTGAGCGGATTGCCTAAAAGCTCGTCGTCAGAGGACACGGCAAAGTTTGACGTAGCCGATGACGGGGCGGATTCTACCACGGCAGTCGATGAAGTAGCGGGTGCTATTGCCGCAGGGTGCGGTGCGTCCGTGAGGCGGAGAGTGCCTCACTTGTTGACAAAGAAACGTAGTTCGCCGAAGCTTACGTCTACGCCTGCGTGTAGATCTGTGAAGGCCGGCCGCGTGACCGGCGAGTGTGGGCTGAATCCCAGGGAGCCGAAGAAGATCGGCGAGTGCAGATCCGGCGAGTCGCCGATGGTCGCTGATGAAGCCGCCGAATCCATAGATCCAGCACCAGTCTTTCCGACAAACGGCGCCAATTGACGTGGGGTTACCACGCCAAATCCCTTGGATGACATCCTTGGGTTGAGAGAATAGGAGAAGAAGATGGTGGTACTGGTGGATTCGTCGGCTGACAAGCGGGATTTACCCAGGTTCAGGCTCCCGAAGGTAAAAGCCCTACGTCCTACTTGTCTGGAATTGATGATGAACTTTACAGATCGATTACAATGGCGAGATCGTGAGATGCGATCTCGCTAGGGTTTCCGGTGGTGAGTATGAGCGTACCCTAGGTCGGCGGCCCTCCTAGTCCTTAAATAGTGGGACTGGGTCTCGGGTCCTATACCGACTAGGTTTACATCTGTCATGTTCTGGTCTGATTTATGCGGAGATGATAAATTGGAGCAGAAATATCCAAGATTGTTTTCCTTTGTTATGGATAAGGAACAATCAGTGGCACAATTCCTGGCTAGTGAAAATAGAACTGATAATTTTTACTTGCCACTGTCTGTAGAAGCTTATGATGAACTATTGCTGCTTGAGTTGGATTTACAAGGGGTCAACCTTTCAGGGCAGGAAACAGATAGATGGACTTGTATCTTGGGGAAAGGAATCTTTAAGCCAAGTCTGGTGTATAAGCAACATTTTGCCCATATTGATAATCATGCCCCTTCGTGTTGGATATGGAGAAGTAAGTGTCAGTCCAAGCATAAATTTTTTGCTTGGCTACTGCTTCATGACAGAATTAATACTAGAGAAATGTTATTCAGGAGAGGGTGGCAAGTCACTGATAATTATGATTGTGTCTTATGTCCTGCACACATTCTGGAAGATTGGAGGCATCTGTTCTTTACTTGTCAATTCAGTTCAAGGATCTGGAATTATTTGCAGATTACATGGGTGTCTGCCTCCCTTGTTAATGCTTTGGTTACTGCCAAAATGAGTTTTACTGGGCCTTGTTTTATGGAGATTGTGATCCTAGCTTGTTGGGGGATTTGGAAACAAAGGAATGATTGGATCTTCAAGAATATTAAGCCTACTTTTAGAGGTTGGAAGACTGTTTTCTGCTATGAGGTCACCTTGCTTAAGTTCAGGGTGAAGGAGGTTGTTGTACTTTCTTTATCATCATGGCTTGACAATCTGTTTTGATTTCTTTCTGTACATATTTTTCCTTTCTGTAAATACTTGTACATATTCTTTTACATTTTAATGAAATAAGCTGTGGGGGTTTCCCCTGCAGTATTTAATTCAAAAAAAACATCTGAGCCTACCGACCTAATATTTCTAAGTCTTTCCTTCGGGGCCTCCTTCCTGGGCCTTATGACCGATGGGCCTTTGACCTTTTCTGCACCAGGGTAGTCCACGGTGGCACACCCGAAAGGTGTAACCATGTCAGGTATCGAAATAACCGAGGCACGCGGAGACGAGGATGTATTCCCGAGTTCCTCCTTGTTAAGGGAGTACATCTCGTTGGAGGGGTGTGAGCTCGCCACAAGAGGCCTACTCAAGATGCCACAAAGGCCTCACCCTATTCTCCGATGAACCGCACCCAAGGGTTTGGTTCACCTTCCACTATCGGAATCCTTTGAGGCGGAATCCGGAGCCTTTACAACGCTCTTGGGGCACACACCCACAAACAAATTGGGGGCTCCCAAATCTTCCTGAAGCTTCACAACTCGAAGTCTTCGTGAATCCTCAAACCGTCTAGGGTACACAATGCACCCAAGAGGCACAAAGCTCTTGGGAACACAATGCACCCAAGAGTAATAAGCTTCTCAACGTCAATCCCACGAATCTTCGTGGAGAGCACAACCCGATGCAACTAATGCAAAAGGCAAGAACACACCAAGTGGTCAAATCCTTCTCTCCAAAATCCAACCAAAGCAACTAATGCTATGGAGGGATTTAAGAGGAAGAACAAGGGGATGAACACAAAGCAACCCCAAAATCTAGATCCACTAGGTTCCCCTCACTTAGATGAGGAATGTATTGGTGGAATGGTAGATCTAGATCTCCTCTCTTGTTTCCCTAAAAATGGGCAAGAATCATTGGGGGAAGTGGAGGAATCAAGCTCTCAAGATGTGCAACAATGGAGGAGAGAGAGAGCAAAAGATTCAAAAAGAGTTAGAAAACCATTAGGGAAGAAAGGCCCCTTAAATAGGTGCCCTGAAAAATCTGGCCGTTGGGCTCAGATTTGCGCAGGGCCGATAGTACCGGCCCAAAGGGCGGTACTACCGCCCTACGCAAAACTGCCCTCCAACGGCTCTCTGCAGAAAAAACTCGCAGGGCCGGTAGTACCGGCCCAAAGGGTGGTACTACCGCCCTGCACAAAACTTCCCACCAACCGCAAACTGCAAAACCCGTTGGGCTGGTAGTACCGGGAAATGGTCTGGTACTACCGGTTGCCCGGTAGTTCCGGACCTACTTCCGAACCCTCTGCGAAAACCCGCGAGGCCGGAACTTCCGAGAAATGGGCCGGAACTTCCGGTCGCCCGGTAGTTCCGGACCTACTTCCGGACCAACTACCGAAAGAAGATAGAAGCTCAAAAACTTAAGTGGAAGTGGCCCCGGTACAAGGCCCGGTACTACCGGCCATGGGCCGGCCGGTACTACCGGCAAGAACCCCGGTACTACCGGTCACAAAAAAACAGCAGAAGAGCAAAAAAGAAAGCGGGCATATCTTTCGCATCCGGACTCCGTTTTCGATGATCTTGGGCTCGTTGGACTCGCCAAAATGAGCACAGCAAGAATATGGAGAGAAACATCATAGTCCAACAAGATATTATAAAAAAATGGGGAAAGTTTAAACCTCTATTTTGAAAACCGGAAATGCTATATCTTTTGCAAATGAAGTCCAAATGACGTGAAACCAATTTTGTTGGGAAGAGGACGACAAAATCTACCCTTGGAAAAGACAAACAAGCAATGGAGATTTTGCAAAGAAATGGAAGAGAGAAGTATTCCGCACGGATGAACCGGCAAAATCTCCAATACCGAAAACGCAATAGAAGACGCATATGAAAACCGTTTTCGGTGAACTTAGCCTTGTCATGACAAGCAGGACAAGCACCAAGACCACACCACGATAAGAGACAAATAAGAACCAATAGAGATGATAGCATGGATGCAAAGGTTTGTGCTCTCTATGACGATACGATCATGATATTCGGCCGAGAGCCCCTCTTGACAGTACGGCTATCTATCCTATAACCTGGTCTCTCCACTAACAACATGAGACCGGTAAAATATAAACCCTATTAAGATCATACCTTTGCCTTGCGCATTAATCCGCTTGAGGTCGAAGAAGACGATCTTCATCTCCTCAAGACGCACCACCTTTCTTGATTGCGCTTCGCTTGGTGAAGATTCACATGTTGCTCCCCCATACACCAAGATGGGGGAAGCACTCTCCGGCATATCTTTACTTGGACTTGAGTGTCGATCAACACGCACATAGCCTTGATCAACACATAATTTTCTTCCCTTAGCCTTGACTCCAACAAATGGAGATCAAGCAATGCAAATGGACACACCTACAAGTATAGCTCAATACAAACATTAGTCCATAGAGATTGTCATTAATTACCAAAACCACACATGGGGGCAACCATGCACTTTCAAAGGTGCACCACACGAACTGGACCGGAGAGCAACAAACGCATTCGGCTGTAAGGATTTTGTCAGAACGTTCTTCAAATATAATAGTGCTTATTAAGTTGATCGTAAACAATCAATTACCTTCCTTGAGACAAAAACAATTAATTACCTAAATACATTTTCGAGATTAATAAATTAAACATAATACCTGCTAGTGGGCAGGACTAAACCCGGCCCATATTTTGGCGCTGCGGGCGAGTCCGCCCTAAAGCTCGCTAGGACATCTGTCTCCACTAGCACGGGAGCCGCAACCACTATATCTCGCCCGTGGCGAGTCCTAACACCGACTCGCTCGTGGGGAGGCAGTCGCATGGGCTGGCCCATATTGGGCTGTTTTTTCTTCTTCTTTTGTTTTTTCTTTTTTCTTTCTCTTATTTTTAAATTTTGTTTGTTTCTCTTTTTGTTTCCTTTTCTTTTTTCGTACTTTACAAAAAAAGAATAATTTTCAAATCTGAAATATTTTTTAAAATTAACAATTTTCAAAATCTAAACTTTTTAAAATGAACATTTTCAAATATGAGTATTTTTAAATTCGAACCATTTTCAAAATGAACAATTTTCAAATGTAAACCATTTTTAAATGTGAATAATTTTTCAAAAATCTATTTTTTGTTCATCAGTATTTTTGGTTCAAAATTATTTCGGTTCATCCGAATTGTAGTTTCTTTTTGGCCCATTATTATTTTTTGTTCACTATTATTTCGATTCGTCCGAATTTTAGTTTCTTTTTGGTTCATTATTATTTTTGGTTCACCGATATTTATAGTTCACTATTATTTCGGTTCATCCGAATTTTAGTTTCTCTTTGGTTCCTTATTATTTTTGGTTCGTTGGTATTTTTGCTTCGGTTCATCCGAATTTTGGTTCCTTTTCGGTTCACTATTATTTTTGATTCACAGGTATTTTCGGTTCACCCGAATTTTGGTTCCTTTTCCGTTCATTATTATTTTCAGTTTGCCGATATTTTTGGTTCAATATTATTTTTGGTTCACCCGAATTTCGGTTCCTTTCAGTTCATTATTATTTTTGGTTCACAAACATTTTTTGTTCACTATTATTTTCGGTTCACCCGAATTTTCGTTCACTATTATTTTTGGTTCACCCGAATTTTGTTTCATTTTTTGTTTACTATTATTTTCGGTTCACTAATATTTTTGGTTTACTATTATATTATTTTGGTTCACCTGTAATTTCAGTTCAGCGAAATTTTAATTTTTTAAAATGTTCCATATTTGAATAATAAATGTTTCAGATTCGGAAATGTCCAGATTTATAAAAAAAATTTAAATGCCAAAAAGGAAAAATAAAACTCGAAAAACAAACAGAAAAAATATAAAGAAAAAACAGGAAAGAAAAAGCGATAAAAAAGTACGTGGGCCGGCCCATGTCGAGCTGACGTTGTGTGGGCGAGCTGGTGCACCACCTCGCTCAAAGCGCGAGACATAGGGCGACCCCACGGGGGCCTCCTAACCAGAAAAGAGAAAACCACTCCCAAAACCCTTTGCCCAAGCCCGCTACCACCCCACAAATCAGTCCCGGTCGATCTCCACCAACGCCGCCGCCGCCGCCGACGCCATGAATCCGGCATGCGTCGAGGCAGCTGCTGGCAAGAAGTCCCGACACAAGGACAAAAAGGAAAAGAAATTGAAGCGCAAAGACACCACGGAGCACCACGGCGGCGAGGCCGGGGAGGAAGCCGTCCATAAGAAGAAGAGGAAGCATGCGACGGAGAAGGCGGATCCGAAGCGGAAGCCGACGGTGAGTATCGCCGTCGCTGGATCCATCGTCGACAACGCCCAGTCCCTCGAGCTCGCCACCCTCGTCAGTACCCCATCCTCCATTGCCTCCCCTGGACAATACCAATCCTCGCATTTCTTACACTACCGATGCTTATAATTTCAGCTGGCCGGTCAGATAGCCCGTGCGGCAGCGGTATTCCGTATCGACGAGATCGTTGTCTTCGACAGCAGTCCGTCAGCGGAGAACGGCGATGGTGCCGAAGATGAAGAGGAGAGTGGTGCACGGTTTCTTATTCGCATACTGGAGTATTTGGAGACACCGCAGTACCTGCGCCGCAGTCTCTTCCCAATGCATAAGAACTTTAAATATGTGGTGAGAGATTTTAAAAAGGTGGTGATTGCCTGATATGTGGGTTTTTAGAGGTGCTAATTTCGTGCTGCTGCTTCTGGTATGCAGGGGTTGCTTCCGCCGCTGGATGCACCACACCACGTGCGCAAACATGAGTGGTCTGAATTTCGTGAAGGTGCTAATCTCTCTTGTGGTATCATTGCTCTTGATTTTGGTTGCTGTGCTCACCCCATGAACTAAAGTTTTGGTTTATTTGAAGAACACTTCAATTCTTAAACATGAATTTGGTAACTTGTCATGGATTCTTAATAGTGGCTCTTATGATATAAGACCAAAAGTAAGCATTTCATATATTAGGGTGTAATGCTTGTACTTGTTATAACATGGACAATTTTATTCATTTGTTACTTATTGCATTTCGAACTCTATCAGTCACGTTGTTACTTGTTTTCACTTTTCTTTGTTGTGCTTTCTAAGGGCTGCTTGAGCTCTCGATGTTATGGTTATGTATTTATGTGTAGGTAGAATAATCGCTTCATCAAGATGCTGCTTCTGATTTTTCTCTCTAATTTCGTTATGGTCAACTGTGTCGTATTGGGTTAGGTCCTGTTACATATCATATTCCACATGTATGATTCATCATGATGCTTACAGTACACTGAATTTAGACAGGTGTAACATTGGGTGGGGATCGTTCAAACGGTACACATGTTGACGTTGGGTTAAGTAAGGTATGTATGGTGATGTTAATATGAGAATTTTTTCTCCATCACATGTTTTGGAGAAGAGTTTTATTGAAGATAGATTATAATGAGTTATGATTCATGAATGTAATTCTTGGGTGTGTGTGGTTAGAGTTAACTTATGTTTACCATTGTAGCAAATACCCACTTTGTAAGTTATTTGAACGAAATTAAACAGGTAAACATTCATAAAAAGTTATCTCCACCCTAGAGTAATAGTTCATGCCAGTAAGCAACCGGACCGAGAACGAGGCAAGCCTATTTCATTACAGGAAAACACATTTAGGTTTTCTTAAAACTTTTTTCGCCATGAAATCATTATTTCTTTTTACGTATGGATGCTTCTTAATTTACATTTACAAACGGTCAAACTTGTTATGATAATTTGTACAAGCAGTGGTGAATCCAATGTTATGTGCTGGGGCTGCTGAAATTAAGTAAACTAGATCTGTGCACTTGCCTATAATGTGATATTGTGAAAAAATCGATTTATGCTATTTTAGGGGTTATGTATATGCATGCCTATTATGTGTTATTGTGAATGGTTTCAATTTATGTACTATTTTTGGGGTTGAGAGGCTGAGATCATAAAAATACCTTTTTAATTCCAAATCATCATTTCTAGGTTATGTTTAAGACAAATTTTAGGTTTATAACAGCACTCTACTCGTCCTCAAGCTATAGAAGCTATTGTTTTATAGATAATACACAAGCAAGTGTTTGTGCAACTTCCATTAAGAGAATCAATTAGATACACAAGACTTGGGCAGAAAGTGCCGGGATCAAACATAACACACAACACAGGCAACATGTACACAATAGCTACTAATGGCAGTTCATGCAAACAGTAGTTGAAAGCCTGACGCTATGGCGCTATCGCTCCACCTCCGTCTAAATGTTATTTGCCAGACTGGAAGTCCTTGCGCACCCCCTGGAACACCGCTGTTAGACTCCTGCCAAGTGGCCAAACATTGAGGGCAACCATGGAGTCAAAATCCTCCTTTTGCGCTTATATCTGCTCTTGTGCATAGCCAGCCCACTTAGGTGGAGAACCCAAAGTTATACTTCGATAATTTATTTTGTTTTGACTGTTTACCTTTGGACAACCCTTGCTTAATTAAAACATTGGACAGATGCCATGTATATCGTCCCATCTACACTTAACTTTCCTCTATAAATATATGGCCATCTTCATCTTATGGACTTGGAATTAATTGTAGTTATCGCAATTCTGCAGAACATTCTGGTTGAGCAAATCCTAGAACCAGGGAAAAGAGTGACTGTAGCCATGGGAACCAACAGAGACATTACAACAGGTGAACGGCCATTTCATTTATTCCAGGCAATAAACATGGTTATACTGCTGTTCAATGTAAAGTTTTTGTAATACTTGTTGAATTTAGAGATCTTCTGTGTAATATGGATATCCTGTTAAGTACCCTTAGTAGTGATTTGCACCTTGTAGTTCAGTACTTTCAATATCAGGACGAATTTTCTTTATATTGAGTTTCGGTTCAATACTCTTTCAGTTTTGGGCAGTCTCATTCCAATGGATAACTATAAGCCTAGTTATTTACAAAATGAAATCACATACATATATTGGAGAGCCAAAGCCAGTGGCGTTTTCAGTGGCCAAATATATTTAATCTGACTCCGTTTTAATGCCCTCATCTAGTTGTCTCATTAACTTCAACTGTACTTATGTTATTTTGCTATTTGATTGTAATTTTTTGCATGCATCTAGCTTGTGTAAGGAAAGTCGTTCCGCCATCCTCACCCGGCGAAGAAATGGGATCCTATTGGGGCTATAAAGTCCGCTATGCTTCAAATTTGAGTGGAGTTATCAACGGTTCACCATACAAGGTACTACTTGTAATGCTGTTACAATGGAGATATGAGGTGTTCTCAGTATTCTTTGAACTCACCACATTTTGTACAGAAATATTTAAGGTATTATATCTTACTTTTTTCACCACTTCTAGGAAGGATATGATCATATCATTGGCACTTCAGAGCACGGCGAAACCATTATTTCATCTGAGCTCATCTTACCTTCATTCAGGTATACAATCTGCATACTTCTTCGACAAACTTCTCGAGGAAAAAAATAGATCAGATTTGTCCATCTGAATGTGTAAATTTGTTCTTCCTAGATGATATGGTGTTACAATTTCTGAAGAACATTTCTTGCTGATTCATTACAATTTTCAGCTATAACCAGAGGAGACGTAAACTATACAGTTGAACAATAAAATGGCACACAATTTCATTTTTGTTTAAATTGAATTGTCCGGTAGAAGTTGGAGAAAGCACAAGTAACATGTGCACTCTTTTGACTATACAGTTGAACAATAAAATGGCACACAATTTCATTTTTGTTTAAATTGAATTGTCCGGTAGAAGTTGGAGAAAGCACAAGTTTGCTTAACATGTGCACTCTTTTGTACCCGAAGTCCTGACTCCTACTTGTTATCATCTCACCGTGACTGGATTCTTCTTGAGCACAGCAGCAGCACCCATATTGTTTTTGGCTGTATGAGTTCATGAGCAGACAAAACATTTTGACACAAGGCAATGATTAATGATAAGCATTCACTTGGATACATGTTAGTAAAACCTTTTTTTACTCCTAGTTAGTAACCATGGTTTGGTAAACTGGCAGTTACTGACCTATAAACCAAACAATATCCTCTAGGGTTTTCTAGAGAGGGTCTGGTTCACTCCCTAAGCACCCCTAAATCGCACAACTTGCCCTCAAATAGGGTATATAACAGTTTCTGTGATATGTTGATTTGAAACAATCAAAACTCATGTTGTTCCCCTATTTGTTCCCAAGATCTCAATCCTGGTTGTTCTCATGTGATTTCCTCATTCCGAACCTGAGTCTTAGGCTTAGAACCTGCTACATCTACGAAGCCACTATTGCGGGAGTATGTGGTCAGTTATGTGCTCTTCATTGCACAGGCACCTTTTGATTGCATTTGGTGGACTGGCTGGTCTGGAAGAAAGCATCGAAGAAGACATAAATCTGAAGGTATGGTTGCCAATTACAGTTTTCTATATGTATTCTGATACTCCGTATTAACCTTTGTCACCATAAATGTGTTGCTATATTGTCCTAGCATGTTGTGCAATCTGATCACTCGTATGATAGTAAGGAATTATCACAGCACTGAATTTTCTTCCATGACTGAAGAAAAATACTAAAAAAAAGTGTCGGCTGGATTTGGATGAGAATGTGAGATGATTCGGTAGCTGAATGCTTTAGTCTGTATGTGGAGTTGGTGTCTCTTTTCTGTAATGATTGATATTATGCCTTACTGTTGATGTTCTTAGTACTGAAGTCACATATTCTTCTGACAGGGCAAAGTTGCAAAAGACGTTTTCACATCTTATTTGAATACGTGCCCGAACCAAGGTAGCAGAACAATAAGGACAGAGGTATGTGCCGATTGAGAGCTTGTGAAGTTATTCTTTGTGTATGACATTTGTTGCGCTGACAGAGTTAGCAAACATTTTCAGGAGGCACTTCTCATATCCCTTCAATACTTCCAAGACCCCATCAGGCGAGCAGGATAGCGAATTAGAAGGTTGCAAATCCAACGTGGCGCTTATGGAAGGGAAGCTGTGTGCTAGGGAATGTAGGTGGCGTTGGGCAGTTTGCTCACTGGATCTGTTAGCCCCTAGGCATATGCGACATTGAATCGTCCAGTGGAGAGGTTATCAGCTGTTCAGGACATTTTTGCACTCCTTGTTGGGCGTTGCGTCGAACAAAACTCTATAGGGAAACTATTCTGTTGATTTCACTGGAAAGGCATAGGTTTGTAGTTTCCCATTCCCGTCTAGCTACAATTTTTCTCCCTGGGCATGTATTATCATGGCTTTATGACGATTGTTGTTTTTAATGCTTGAAATGGACATGGAATGCCTAGTCATGTCTTGTCTTAACATGCACCTTGGATTTGTTTTCGGTGTGCATTCTCTGGAGTGTACTCCCTTTTCACATGCATAAAATCATTTACTCTCGTCTTAAGTAAAGCAAGTTGAAATTTGACTAAATTTATAGAAAACATGTCAACATGTATAATACAAATCAATATCGCTAATCTATCATGAAATATGTTTTTATTTGAGTAGAAGACTAGTGGTATATAAACTTTACAGGGGAGAGTAATTCATCAGCTTTATCTTCTAGCATGCCTTTCTTGTTCCAAGGTGTGCACAAAATAATCTAGCCGGTCCACACATTGTCGAATTGACCGTGCCATTTTTGTTGCTTGTCGATGGAGGCATCCGCCAAAACCTACATTTCTTTCGGAACCCCATGGTCTTCATCTAGATCATCCGCATTTGGATCCAATCTCTAACCTTGCTCTGATACCACTTTTTCTTTGAGCTTTGATACCACTTGTTATGCAATCCAGGATCTGTAAACAAGCGTCTCCCACATGTGTCATGGCCCCGCTATACGAGCGTTTCGGCCCACCAATCCCGGCCCAATTGAAGAGCAACACGACTGAAAAGAGGTCTGCCCCCCCCCCCCCCCCCCCCCCCTCAAGTCCGCCGAGGCACCATCAGACACATCTCAATCACCACGCCTTGCCGGTCCGGTGAACCTTTCCACGGGTCCCACACCATCCCCTTGTAATTTTGTGTCTCGCCTACCAGTTTCGTCTAGTCTATTTTAACTACCCATAATGCCTTTATATATTAACCTCAGGTTACAACTGTTGGACTCCAAGACCTAACTCTCGATCGAAGTCCAATTGTAACCGTACACACATATGTACCACTATTTGTGTATTGCTTCCTTAACTGTGGGGGGCAGTGTAATTCACGGTAGGGTCATGCATCCAGAACTATGCACAAGCCACAAGCTAACTGGTTTACCAACTATCATCAGAAGTCCTTTTGTTTTTCGCAAACATACGATGTCACAAGCTGACACCAGCAATATTTATCCCTGGCTTCTCCCTTATGCTTACGACAGTTCAGAGAACTATTTTGAAGTACAGTACTAGCTTTCGAAGTTCGATCCTAAAATCCTAATTCAGGAGTAACAAGGTTCTGACCACATCACAGACAACTTTTGCAAGCAATGCTATGTTTTGTACTACGTTCATGAGTTTAGTTTACCACCTAAGCATCAGCGTTCATCCTCAAATCTTTGACTCTGATGCGAAGCAGAGCAGTCCGAACACCACAAGTACTTTGGACACCCTTCACAACTACTCCCTCCGTTCCATTTTAGATGACTTTTAAATAGATATATCTAGATACATTTTACGTCTAGATACATCCATTTGAAAATCATCTAATATGGAACGGAGGGAGTATAAATCACGAAACAGTTCATCCTATATCCTTCACAACATTCATGTAAATTCCTGCAATATTTCAATTTTAGGCAATACCCCGGTGAATAATCACAACAATGATAAGGCCTGTGAGCAGTGGCACTTAACTCAGACAATTTTATGTTCATTTACACTTCAGAAAATAATATTCACTCCTATTCGTTTTAATTGTTGTGGGAAATGAACATAGGAGGTACAACTCCATAGTTGTACTGACGACAATTATTTGGGATCAAAGGGAGTAATAATAATAATAATAATAATAATAATAATAGTAGTAGTAGTAGTAATAGAAACAGTCGTTGGATAATGAAAGAATTGACGACTGAAAAGTTTCCGTAGACTGTAATACTATAGTCCATAGCTCAGGTCTTGTTAAGCATACAACAAATGGGGATAGGTACAACCTAACAAGATACAGATAAAGCCCCCACATTTTCTTGGCTAACAAATTATTGATCACATGTTCGTGTTTCATAAATGTCCAGGTTTTTTTACGTCATGACATGGTCGACAAGCCGCAGGATGAGATGCTGAGAGGTAATCAGTGATCACTCTGTACATCACGCTGTTGGCTCATGTATTTCCCCACAAATCTAGTAGATTTGCCAGTTGGATTTGCTTCCTTTTCCACATCGGGAACTGCTCAGTGAATCGGTTCAGGGTTAAATTTGAGAGCCTCCCTCCAAATGAGTTCTTTGATATCTTCCTCGGTAAACGATGGCTGCTCGAAGTCGAAGCTGAAAGGCGCTGGGCACACAGGTTCATCGTTTATCTCATGAAGAGATGCTAAGTACGGATGACACAAAGCCTCATCAACTGCAATGCCACCAAAAAAAAAAGATGAAGGTTAGCATCTTTCAAGAGAACATTCCTCATAATATTTCTTACACACGGTTTAATTATTGAGCGGCACTTCAACTTAGTTTGGATAATTTTGCACGTAATTCTGAAACAGCGGTTCACATTGTTAAATTTGTCATTTTGCAATCAAGCAAGATCATTCGAAGCTGCAAGATTACCAGTAATCCTCTTGCTCGGATCAAACACGAGCATCCTCTCAAGCAAATCCATGGCGCCACTTGACATATTGGGGAACCGTGAACCAAATTGTTGCTTGGGGTATTGAGGAAGAGACCTCGCGTATCTGCGGGCATTATCGCTCCGAAGAAACCCAAGGCTTGTGTCGTCTGGTGAGCCTATCAGCTTTGGATCAAGAATGAAGCAGGGTCATAAA